>CM026578.1:11964477-13176563 GCA_000180635.4 Pristionchus pacificus | reverse complement strand
GACAAATTTGTTTCTCTTTTTCGTTTTGTGCTACACTCTATTCTTCGCATTATTCACTCCTCCATGTCTCACTGATTCGTTCAGATTGGGAATGTATTTTGATCCAGTTATCGATCCTAATTCAACCATAAAAGTAAGTTCACCATAATCCAAGTTTGCCTCATATCTTATTCACAATGTCAGTACGTTAACTACTTCCACAACACAAATAATTTGCTCATCGTTGGCATAACTGCATTTTTGTATTTGCTGCTTTGTGTGGTTCTAGTGGTGAAACAGGTAAGCGATTTTCAAGGATAATTCGGAAATTTTCATAAACAGAGCTCGCAAGCGCATCGTAAACGTCTACATCAAAACAAACATGTCAGTTGTACATTTTCCTCGTGATTTCATACAAACAAGCCATATTCAGATATTCGTACAAGCCTCTCTCATATGCGTATTCAATGTTGTTGCTGCTGTTGAGTCAGTGATTACCCGCATTACGTATTTCATTCATAGTTCATTCTAGTTATGTTTACCTCAATTTCTTTCCTAAAGCACCCTTTCTCATCGAACTAGCGCATGTGGCTTGGCAGCTCTGCCATGGCGAGTCACAATGTTCTTTCTCAGTCAAAGTTATATATTTCATTCTCAGGCGCTCCACCGTTCATCTATCTGATTCTGAACAAGACTGTTCGAAAACAGTGCAGGTTCCGTCCAGAAAAATTTCCAACTACACGGAAATATTTCAGGAATATGCTTCGTCGTCAGCCAAAGAAGAAGGATACTCTAACTACTCTATCTACGACTATCTGATTGATGAATTTATTGATTGTTGATGAACATATAATAATAATAAATCTCGGCAAGTGAAGAATATTTAGAATCCGGGGACGCGTTCGCGAGCGGTCGTCGTTGTTCCACTGCATTAGCACTATTATTTGTGGAATTTTGATAGAGTTAACTGACGCTCCACCGTTGTTGGGTGCATTAGTAGAAGGAGGGAAGCCAGCTCCGCCGGTGGGAGGAGGAGATCCTCTAGTAGGAGGGGGAGAGCCGGGACGGCCGGAAGGAGGAGGAGGAGGAGGGGATCCGCGGACTTGACGCTTCTCACTGCAATAATTCCACTTATGATTTACTGTGTTTGGTAATATTGGTAAAAAATATACACTTATGAATTACTGTGTTTGGTAATATATGTTACAACGTACATGTATTCGGGTTCCATCTCATCATCGTCCATGGGAGGAGGTGTAGGAGGAGGAGAACTACCACGACTGCTGGAATATGAGAATTGAGAGAACAGATGAGCCAAGAACGTTTAGATCGATGAGATGTACCGCCTACCATCGTGGAACGTGTTCTTCAGAAGATGATGATGCGGATTCCTCAGATGAAGAGGCAGATCCGGGACTGCCGGTCGGATCCTGGCAAGAGACAACCAAGAGAAGAGCGAGGAAGGAGAAGACGAATAGACCGCGCATTTTCAATGTACCGACAATAAATGAGAACTGATGTTTTATAGTAACTTCGGAAGCCTTTCGACATGCTTGCACAACTGGCGTACAGGGATACAGATGAGTGAGACATTGGGAGGAAGAGGGAGAGAAGGGGAAGTTGTGACTGGTGTATGACAACATTTGATGTCGAGCTCTGTCACACCCATTGATCACTGTAGGAAAAAGTGTAGGGTGTGATCACATGATCAGTAAACGTTCGCTTGCCAAATTTCTGCACCGAAGTTATTTGCAGATCTATCGATTTTCTTCACAGTTAGTTAAAAAAGTGTTGACCCTGTTTTGAGGTATAATATTGTCGAGTTTCCCCGATTTCCTATAGTCGGGAAATTCGACAATACATAATGTAGGTGATAATAACGATTATTGTTATATTTCCCCAGTATATTAGGCTGATGCGAAAGTTCCCGCAGGTTTTTCATTTCTGAGACATTGCTTTCTATCTGCCGTTATATTGGTTCAAAAGGCTCGAGCTTTTAAACATATGTTTGGTGCTTGGATGCTCTTCACAGCGCCCGTCAGAAAAGGGCAATACAATCAAACAGCCAGGCACAGTGCTATGGCAAAACTGAAGGAGTGGGCAAAAATGCAATCTCTTTCTGAGCTTAGTGTTCAGCGAAGATCAATGATTTGGATCTATTTCGTTCACCACCACAAAGCGCAACACCGAAACTAAAATTTAGGCATAATACAAGAAGTTTGCCGCAAAAGCCTAAAAAGAGATAGACGCGCAATCTTGAAAAGAATGGATCTCAATTTCCTTAAATTCAGCTTCCATCGATTTGCACACGTTACGATTGACCCATAGGCGTCAATCATAACCGAAAATGAAGCCCCTATGTTGATTAACTTCCAATAAAATTTTGACCAAGAATAATGTGTCCCTTGACGAGTATCGATTTTTCGAATTTTTTGTTCGAGGACAGGCCGTCGAAAAAGAGATGTTCAGCAACCTGCGGTTCTCCAGGATGCTTTAAAGACTGATTCAACTTGACTATTCGAACCAGGAACCCTTCCCCCATCACTGATTTATCGGGGAGATTTTATAGATGCGTGGCCTATTTGGGGCAACAACTTGATTCAACCACAAAAAATTGACGTTTCTACTCTAAATTGCAATTTCGCTGACATTAAAATTAATTTCTCCACGGTAACGCAATATGACCCTAGTGCAATAGTACTGATATTTAGCCTTGACATCCACTAAATGTATGTAAATATAGATGGAGTCGAACGCGAAGACATTGAGCGGGAAATTGAAAAATAAAAACCCGCGGAAACTTTCGCATCAACCTGATACTATTTTTATGTCCTGTTGATTTGAGAAATGAAAATATAGTTCGCCATTCGGTCGATGGATTTGATCATTTCATTTTTTGAATAAATTACTTTTTCATGTGTGAGTCATGGCGTGAATATAGGAGTAGGCATTGAAAAGATCACATACACACATTCTTCTGTTCATCATTTTACGATCCAAAGTACATGCAAAACTCAAAGATGAAGGGAATGCAAATATATCTGCATAAACAAAGTCGAAATATGAAGACATTTGACAATGTTCTTATTGAAGTGGACTCAGAAATGTATGACATAAGTTCGTTTATCGATTCAACAAACATTACAGCTATCGATAAATCGACAAATTTTGGAAATGTTGATGCGAGCTGAGAAGCGCCGATCATCTTTTCATTCCATTATCCTCTCGTAGGGATCGTTGCTCTAGAGACTTTGGGCACTCCGGTGGTAAAGAAGGGTTGAGGACGGGGAGGGAGAGAAGTTTGACCTCCAACAAAGACAGGTACGTTTGAAGTCTGAGGAGGGAAGGGTATAGGAGGAAGAGAGGTTTGGCCTCCTACGAAAACGGGAACATTGCTAGTCTGGAAAGAAAAGGGTCTAGGAGGGAGAGAAGTTTGACCTCCAACAAAGACAGGTACGTTTGAAGTCTGAGGAGGGAAGGGTCTAGGAGGGAGAGAGGTTTGACCTCCAACGAAAACAAGCAAAGCAGAGGTTCGAGATCGAACGTCTTGACGTTTTCCGCTGAAAACATAACTTTTCATGCAGAAACGATGTCCCAGAAAGTAATCTTATTGTAAATAAAGGATATAAGACCTAAAATAAACTCACAGTCTAGGGTTGAAGGTGGTTCCCGATCCAACTACAACGGGACGAGGAGGCTGAGTGGTTTGGGATCCACCAATGGGTGAAGGTCCTTTGGATGGGTTAGACGGCTGAGGGAGGGGACCAAGGGTAGTCTGGGAGCTTCCACTGGGAATTCCACTTCCAAAAACTGGTCCATCAGTAGAGATAACAGGAGGAAGAGGACGAGGAGGAAGTGTTGTCTGGGATCCTCCGACGAAAATTGGAGCTGAAGGAGGAGGAGTGGTGCCAGAACGAACTGCTTGTCTCTTACCACTGAAATGTTTCAATTGAATGATACCGTCTTCAATGTAAGTGAAACGAATTTTTTGAAGTATTACTCACAGCCTAGGATTGAAAGTGGTTCCCGATCCCACAATGACGGGACGAGGAGGCTGAGTGGTTTGGGATCCACCAACGGGCAAAGGTCCCTTGGATGGGTTGGAAGGCTGAGGGAGGGGTGGAAGGGTAGTCTGGGAGCCTCCAACAGGTACTGGGCCTCTGGATGTGAAGGATGGGAGAGGAAGAGGGGGTAGAGTTGTCTGGGAGCCTCCTACGTACACTGGAGGAAGAGGAGGAATGGATGAGCCTTGGGATGGGAATGCTTGGCGCTTCTCACTGCAAATCATTGACTTCTCACAAATCGATAAACGAATTCTTACAGATACTCCGGCTCCATATCCAACATTGGTCCTTCATCCGGATATTGAGAGGAGACGACCGCGATAAACGCGAGAAGAGTGGAGACGAAGAGGCCTCGCATGATTGTGAATTCAAGTTCGCAGTGCACCGCGTTTTATAGCCCATTCGGACGCAGTTCCATGCGCTTGTTCAACTGTCGTGTTCGTTTCCAATCGGAGATGGAGTGGGAGGAAATCAGAGAGCAGAGGTGGATTGATGCCGCTGTTTGACTAGATACACCGAAACAAGAGCTCTGATGCATTCATACAACAGTGTAGTGAAGTTATTCGTTTTTATCTCACGCAAGTATGATACAGACATCAAGGAGGGATTGAGTCGATGCTCCACGATTCCGATAACAAGGCGAAGTATGTTTTTGTTTGATTCTTCCGCTTTGATTTCAGGAACTTGAATGGATGGGAACCTGAAATGAGATGTTACAGGCTTACAATGGTATGTGCCTGTGCCATTTGTTCAAAATTATGAGACTTTCTCGTTTAATTTTCGGATGTCCTTTCATCAACATAATCGCAGAGCCGGCGCAACTCGTTGCGTGAAGCTGAACATGGTCCACAACATGATTAAGAATGTGAAAGTGAATGATTCTCACTGTCTGATATATTCCCTCGAGGACAAAGTATGGAACTTGCTCATGATAGAAGGCATAGATCCAAGAAACGAGAGCAGCAGCGAACTTAAATTGTTTTTGGAAGGTATGCTGGAAGTATTCTTGTCTCGCTTGCCTTCATTACGAATCCGAAGATATTTGTCGGAAACATCGCACTACAGAAGTAGCGAGTCTCTCGGACCTTCAACGGTCTTTGATCTTTATCAATTAATCTTTATCTTACATGATATCGCTCATCGAGACTACTCCATCCCAACATCGTTGCATAGCGACGCTTACAATACCCATAAATGGTATAGTTAATCTTAATGTCGAGTTGTGAAAACTAAGGGGAGCACAACCAACGAGAATCGATGATATCTCCACTGTGATGAAAGTAACACAAATGACAAGAATATTAAAGTCTGAGAAAAATTTCATTGGGAGTACGGGAATTATGTCTTACCTACGAACGCGAGTTTCGCAGTGTACCATGCAATTAAGGACTGAAATATCGATAGAATCTTATTATAAAAAAAGCTCACCCAAATCGCCAAATAGGGCACCAGATACCAGAAAATAGATCGGCGTTCGGAAAGAGAATCAGCATAGTGTGTTGCCGCCTGAATTGCTGTTATTGAAATGATATCGTACTGCAATTGTCATCTACCAGTTGTTCCAGAGCCGCAAACAATTCAAGTGCAGACATACAGATGTAGAATACACTATGAATAACAGTGATTACTGGACGCTGCGCTTAAAAAGTATTCTTCTTTATATTTGAGAAACTGGAACTGACGCGGGTCCTGTAACGACTTAGAGATAAATTCCCCATCCGCCAATGTCATGTTGACGATCATCAGATACATTTCATTTGTTAGAATTCCCGCCATACCTATCGCCCAGACCGTTAGAATAATCCTGAGTATACCATTGATTTGAGTAATGAGAAAAAATAGAACCTGCAATTGGTCGGAAGCAACGATCTCTGCAGTGTAACGAGAAGGATTCCAACAGGAATCAAGTACGAAGTGTACAGAATGAGGCAGCTTCCCGGATAGATCGGATAGTGTCGAAGTAAATCCATTACTATCTACTGTCAATATCCACAGAGAAACGTTAGGGCAGTAGATGGAAAGGATATGAGAAGCTCTCAAACCGTCAATAAACGTAAGATATGGGCTGATATTTTCCCATCGCAATAATAAAAGCGGATTATAATCTAAGAAGATGATGTTAGAGGAGAGAGGAGGCCTATTGAATTTCTTCTCATCTTAGCTCTCTAGCCCTGTCTCTCTCTAACACCTGATGGAATCCTCGACAAATACCGGGACTCCTCGTATCCATGGGAGACTGAGACAACACATTGAAGTTTTGAAAAATGAATATTACAGAAAAGACGAACAGTTTGTGAGTGAAAATACACTCTAATAACACGATAGAGAGATCTCTGATCTATCAACATTTTCAATTAATTGCCGGTGAATAAATTTACTCCTTTTTTGCACTACTATAATAGTGTATCAAACAAATTTCACTGATCATTCCCATCTGTTTATCATCCCTATCAGGAGGGCGAATCATTCCAATTTAGGGCGAATCATTCCACCCATTCATGCGATATTTCTTCTTCACACTCATACCGTCGCAAATGTTGGTGTAATTTTTTTGTAAGTTTAAAATGTGTGTCAAGATAACAATAAGAAAATGTGATCGTAATAATAGTTGCTCATCAACTTTTGTTTGATACAAGTCTCGAACAGTTTAGCATGGTTTAGATTAATAATAATTTCAATGATCACTTGGTTTTCTTCATCATTTCCGATTGATTCATAATATCTATCAATGTTATTCCCCCTCTTCGATACTCCAAAGAGGGACACACGTGATTGATCTGAACTTTCTGTTGTCGTCTTGAGGAAATCGAAAGAACTTTCTCCCCATATTAATCCTTCCATTTCTACAAAAACGTTTGCCATTGTTCTCTATCAGTGGTGTGCGGAACTGCGAGAGTGTGCTAAGTGAGGAGAGTATTTCCCTTTCTCGGCTAGATTTTCCCTCTTCGGTATCAATCGTCTCTCTCACGCGGGTTCCTCTAGGTGTTCACTGCAGATTATCACATTTTGCACCCGGAATGCTGATTCATTGCTATAAATCACTCCATTTGCAGAAGATGGATCACTCAGTTCGCATTGAAATCTTCCGTTTTGGTCTTCTCGCTGCGGCGTTGACGATCAGTGGAAAACCTTCGTGAGTTTCCGAAACGGCTTGGAAATGGCGGACAAACATACTGAAAGATAGAAATACAGTTTCACTGATGCAGGTTGTTGTGGGTTCTCGCTGCATTCGCAATATATCGAATAATGAGGTCCGATTTCGCCCAAAGAGCCGGAAAGACTCTTAAACGAGATCTCAAGTAAGTTTTGTCTTCTTATTGATTGTTACGTTATTCTCAAAGTGAGTAACCTGTTTCATGTAGCGTAGTCTAGCCCTCCTGAGAATTTGTGTGGTGATCGCTCGACACAATGCGAACACAAAAATGGAAAATGGCGAATTTTATTGTTAGTATTTTTCCTTTTCAGGGGTTTATACTTACTTGTTCGAATAAAGTTGGAAATCAAGAAACGCCTCGCTGCCAATCGACCGGTGCATGAAATCTGGTTGGAGAGAGTGAATGAGCATCCACAAAAGGAAGCCGCTGTTGAGGTTATCACACAAATTACAATTTAACAGTATTTTCCTTGAATTTGTTGTAGTATTCAATGATCTTCGTTGTAAAACACATTTTTGTCAGATTGAAACTGGCCGTCGGATCAGCTACAGGGAGCTAAATGAGTTGATGAACAAATATGCAAACTTCTTCTCCGTGAGTCAATTTTGAGTATTTTATACCTTGTATCTAAAGGAAAACAATAGGGAATCTAAATTTTCGATTTTTCAGTCACAGGGATACAAATACGGAGATGTGGTTGCTCTTTTCATGGAGAATAATATTGAATTCATCGCTGCATGGTTTGGTCTCTCCAAAGTAAAAATATTTGCTTTATCAAAATTTGAAATTTTTTCTCTAGATCGGAGTAGTCTCAGCCTTCATCAACACAAATCTCAAACTCGAACCACTCGGCCACTCTATCAACGTGTCCAAGTGCAAATGTGTTATCACTATGTCAACATTGCTACCGAGTGAGGACTACTACTAAATGTGTACTATTATTACATTTCAATGAGGAACATTTCAGTGCTCGATAGTACAAAGAAAGAAGGAGTGATTGCTAACAACATGAAGGTGTATCTATGTGATGGGGAAGTACCAACAGCAGAGAATCTGAAGAAGAGTTTGGTTACTGCGAGTGAAAATGAACCTCCGAATTGTCCAGAATTGAATTTCCAAAGTGAGTGCAGATAACTGGAATCCCGAGATGAACAACAAGTGATAATTTCAGGTGTCCTATGCTACATCTACACATCGGGAACGACCGGATTCCCGAAACCATCGGTGATCAAACACTGTCGGTGAGAGTTTGATTGAGTTATATTTGGGATATTTCAAATACCGGGAAACGTGGAATATTCGTATAGATTCTACTGGGCAGCATGTTCATCATCGGAGGGATTCGGAGTGAAGAAGGAGGACGTCCTATATATTACGATGCCTTTCTACCACTCAGCTGCATGTAAGTCCTGTCCATCAGACTAATCAACGAAAGTGCTCGCGTTATGAAATTACAAAATAATTTCAGCGATGCTGGGAGTTGGAACGATAATCTCGAAGGGAACATCCATCGTGATCAGAAAGAAGTTCTCTGCCTCCAATTTCTGGAAGGTTCGATTACATTGTCCACCCTAACTTGAGAATTCCTCTCAGGACGCAGTTGCGCACGGCTGCACGTGCTCACAATACATCGGAGAGCTGTGTAGATATCTACTTGCACAGAAACCAACGCCCGAAGAGAAACTGCATAAGATACGTATTGTGTATATGAAAGAGATCACGTTTTCGATGTAGATTCGGACGATGTATGGAAACGGTCTTCGAAGAGAGATCTGGGTTGAATTCACTACACGATTCGGAATTAAAAGAGTTGGAGAACTGTACGGTGCGACCGAGGGAATCTCAAATCTGGGTAAATTTTAGAAAATAAAATAAAACTGATATTCTTCTTTCAGCAAATCTTGACAATCATGTTGGTTCGTGTGGATTCTTCCCTATTTATCCATTCACGTCGCTATTTTATCCCGTAAGGCTCGTTAAAGTCGATGAGGAAACAGGAGAGATTATTCGAAATAAGGTAAATGAATAAGAACTGTAATTGTGGACAGTCATTCTTCTGTAGAAAGGTCTCGCTGTTCCGTGCCAACCGGGAGAAAGTGGAGAGATGGTCGGTATAATCAACAACAAGGTACATCACACAGAGAATAATAAACATTAGTCGTAATGTTCAGGATGTATTCCGACGTTTCGACGGATATGTAGACAAGGGGGATACTGAGAAGAAAATCTATAGAGATGTATTTCAAAAGGGAGATATGGTAAGACAAGAAAACCACACAGTTACAAGAACCAAAACCTATGATAAATTGTTTGATTTATAGTGTTTCGCATCGGGTGATGTTCTTCACTGGGACGAACTTGGTTATCTCTACTTCAAAGACCGCAAAGGAGATACTTTCAGGTGCTAGTGTACCAATAATTTGTATGTAATTTTCAATATATTTATCAGATGGAAAGGCGAGAATGTGTCTACAATCGAAGTGGAGGGTATTCTCCAGCCGATAAAGAGTATCGTCGTGTGTACTGTGTATGGAGTTGAGGTCAGTTCACTACATACGTTCATTCTATGAAGTTTTGTGGTGGCGACAATTGCGATATCACTTTATTAAAGTTGACAAAACGAGAAGAATAACGGAAAACATCAATCAAAGCAGGAAGGTGATACGACAAACGGGCGAAATTAAATTGGAAAATTACACTTGTGAAACCAGATTGGAAATAACGCATTTGGGAAAAATCATTGCTGAAAGAGAGAATGAAAGAGAACAGCGAACAATGGTCTATTCTAATGACTGAGAGAGTGTGCAATGACGAGAGACAATGGGTTCCAGAGTGATTTTTCCCAAATGCCGCATTCTGGGTTGATCATTTCTCATTTCATTCTTCAACTCTCGTCTCTCTCAGGCGGTCGTTTCCATTTCTCCCTTTTGCCGTATCACCAGCAGGAACACAACTTGATCCGAGTAGTTCTTGCCCCGACGCGTCTAGCACGTACTTAGCCGTCTATAAGGTCCTTTTTGAAGCTCTGTTTTGGATGCCTTCGCGCACGAGTGCCATTCACTGTCTACGGTCCTCTTTAGGACCGTATTTGGATGTGATCGGCCCGACATGGTCTAACCGTGCGAGACTTTGATTACTGATTACTGTTTGACTTTGACTGCTTCTATCAATCAATAAAAAAGGGAAAAAAGAGGGTTTCAAATTGGATCCAAGCAGGGACCCAACTTTGCAACTTGGGAATTCGGTCGGGCCCAAGTTGGGGACGTACACAGGAGTGGACATTCCTGAACAAAAGTAGATCCGAATCCATTGTAGTAGATCCATTGTTCGACGCTTATTCCGGAATCTTGAGAAAAAATCTAATATTTTCACGGCCGTTCCGTGAGCCGACCGATACATATAAACACTACTAGGTGGGAAAGCAAGAGGGACGAGCAGGGATGACTGCTCTTCAGATGGAAGACGGCGCGGACCTCAAGGTACAAATTATAATGTGGGATATGGTGTCAATACATTCTTTCTCCATGCAGGAACTTCTCTCCGAAGCAGCTCAACGATTCACTGCCAATCTCGCCTCCTATGCAATCCCGATATTCATCCGAATCTGCAAAGAAGTTGAAAAGACTGGTGAACAATGTATCGCGATTCCTTAGATGAATATGGATTCTTCAGGATCTTACAAGCTGAAGAAGACTGATCTGCAGAAAGCAGGATTTGATTTATCGAAAGTAGACAGTAAGTAAAATGTTCCTTCAGATTATTTTCAACAAACTCACATTGTTTAGATGATCCCGTATTCTTCTTCAATTCATCGGAGAAGAAATATATTCAGCTCACGCCTGATCTCCAAAGACAGATTGATACAGGGGAATATACGAGAATCTGAGAATTCGTCTAGTCAGCCATCGAAGCGTAGACCGTCCAGATTTGTATTATTATTATCAATGTTTCTTCAATATTCTCAGTTATATATGAATCTTCGATAATTTCTTATGTTTCTTCATTGTTTGACAGATCGTTCATTTTTTTTATTTTGGCATTTATTTACACGTTCCAATATTTATAATTATTCTAATCTTCATCATGATCCGTCTTCATCCATTTTCAGCCGTGAACCACCAGTTCTCCTAACCAGCGTTGGAGTATAACAATCTTATCCAATGATTTACGCAGCCTTATATGTGCGGATATAAAATTCTGAGAATCCTACGGCGGGATACATGCGCCGAGGGAAGGGCGCTTCCGCATTCCCTTCCCTGTAACCTACAACCAAGAAGATTTGTCAACGTAGGCAGCCTCCGATCTGTAGTTCGTCTAGTCAGCCATCGAAGCGTAGATCGTCCAGATGTGTATTATTATTATCCCTGCTTTTCAATATTCTCAGTAATGTGTAAATCTTCGATAGTATCTTATGTTTCTTCATTGTTTGACAGAGCCGCCGAGTAACGAGCTCTACGCGAGCCCGTCCTTATTTTCTACAACCAAGTCGAGTCTTCGTCGTCATCTTCGAAGCTTCCATTTTGTATTTACTTGGGTTCCAGGCGATATTTTCTTATCCGTTGACCGTAATCTACCTATACGCATCCTTACATGTGCGGATAGTCAAGTCTGAGAATCCTACAGCGGGATAGCAAGCCGCCGAGTAACGCGATATTTTCTTATCCGTTTCAATACGGTAAATAGATTTGGTTCAGTTATTTCAATTACGGCTTGCAATTACGGTATTACGGCTTGCTATAATTATTCTTTGTTAAAGGTAAAGGTAAAAATATCTCTGTAGTTTAATGTTGTAGTTGCCTGTTTGAGTGTTTTAAAATATTATTTTGTTGTGGTTGATCAATGAGAGTTATTATAGATATGTCCGAAACGAGCCAGCACTAACCCATTAAAGGGGGAGGGGCACGAATCGAAATTGGTGGGTCCCACCACGACGTTCCTGCACCCCGCTGTAACTACAGTAATCAGCACAGCGGTTGACTCTGTCCTCTCCCTTACCTAGGCCGTCTAGACTCATCTGATATAACGGCACTTAGCCTAGTGCTTGTGCTTTTGCCTCGCTATCCGGCACCTGCTGGTTCGACTCCCGCAGTGTGCAAACCTCACTATTGCTGCTATTTTCGACTGCCAATCTAGTGAAATCAATACAAGAATACAGTACCCCAAATCGTGCCTGCACAATCAATGACACTTCAAAAATCCGTAGTGAGGTTCAGAGGCATTTCTAGAACTTCGGATAAAGTGATCTGTGATCGGGTATAGCATCCCTATTACCCCACAGGCTCAGCTTATGTGAGAAAATATTCGTGCCCCTCCCCCTTTAAAGCTTCCTTCAGACAGAATCCGATTCTATAGTACATACCACAAGTTACAGTGCCCCAACCTACAGTAATCCAATCTCCTAGTACCTACCACACCGCATTCGTCTCCTTGAGTGGTTGCACTGTCAATCATTGGATCAATAAGCGAAGAATCCCACAGAGTGAGCGATGAGATCGGCGTGCTGCAAATGATACAATTTTGGAATATATTTGGTTTCCTTTTCATAATTTTTAACCCCCCTCCCTCTTCCTCTTGAGTCAAACTCTGGCCAGTGTTTACTTCATGGAGATAGGCACGATACCTTTCATCATTCGTTTCCATCGCTTTCTCCACTAGACTCGAAGACGGCATTGAAGCGACGTGCACGGTTTGTGGGCGACCTGCAAGAATACTGATGATTAGAGGAACTTCAGGTGAATTATTTGTTCTGGTTCATTAACGCTTTCTTTGAACCTGCAGTTAGGGCCCACAAGCTCCGCCCACTTTGTGTGGACACGATTTCGTGCAATAGCGAGAAAGTAAAGTCACAAGGTTCGTTCTAAACCAAATCGGACGTTCGACAGCGCTATGGAAAGCTATGATATTCCTCTTTCATTTGAGCTTAATCCCAGATATGCATACTATCAGTAAGTAGATCAAATTCGCATTTAAGCGAAAGGAATAGGTCGTTTTGGCATGTTCCAACTGAACGATCCATCTCGGACCAAACTTATTTTACTAATTCGAATATTTTAGGAATTTTAGAATTTTTTTCAGATTTTTAGCATGCTTCCCCGGCTTGTGACTTTTGGGCGGGGAGAGGCATGCGAGAGGGCGGGGGGAGGGAGAGAGACACACGCTAATTAGGTTCCGCCCCCTTTCCCTCTCGTCTCGCTTTTCCCTCCTCTCTCCCAGAGGGTTGCGCGCGTACTTCTCGGGCTCTAGCGCGCCTCAAAAACAAGATATCGACAAACGGCCAAAAGTATGACGTTGTTGGGACCCATAGGAGTAGTTTTAAAACATTTGTGACCGCATTGCTCGAATTCTGCTATCTACGTTGTGGCCCCTACCTGCAGTACCTCTACCTTGTTTGTAAAACTACATTACTTTTGTAGACTTTTTCCACTGGATATCGCTGACCGGATACGGTAAAAGGCAAGGATAGATAAAAAAGGAGAGGCTATAAAGAACATTCTTTATACAAGTAATGTAATACTAGGCGAGAAGAACAATAAGTAAGAGAGGATGGAATTGATAAATGAAATTGAGGCAAGTGTGTGATTATCATGAGGCAGTGATACGAAAGGCGATGGACAGAGAATGCAATTGAAAAAGCAATGCATTACGGTAAACAAGATAAACAAAATAAGGTTACGGTAGGAACTTATCGAGGTCTAGGATTACGGTAGGGCCAAGCCTCATTGCATGTCACGCAAATCAGTGTCAGTGGAATGAAGAAACAGTTGCAAAATAGGTATAACAATTGATTGCGGTGATCCAGTGGTAAAGGGAGCACGAAAACACTGAATGAGCTGCGGAGTTCCATGAAGAACAATGATGTAAGAGAGTTTTGACGCGTAGGAAGAGTTCAGTAAACAGAGAGTGTCGTGGTAAGATCAAGTTGCATACTGTATCTGCAAGACGTGTCATTGAAACCTTGGTGTACGGTAGACGGATGAGGGTACGGTAGTCGCTACACATCACGAAGCGAACAGATTGGGAAGGACGCATCCTGAAGGGAATTTATGGTTACTGTTGGCTTGTATCGTAACATTCAAATGTTCAGCGGAGACGCTACTGTGTTTAGCGCATAATACGGAACATTTTATTCGCTAGCTCGTTATTTATTTATACCAAAATTCTCATTTTCTTAGTAAGTGCTACTAGTGACGCTATGAAACGATTGGGAACCCGATCTAGGGTCGAAGCCCCTCCAGTCAAAAGTCGAAATGAACGATAGGAATCGGAATACGCGGAACGGTTTAATATTTTGCGATATTCTTCAATTCTCTCTACCTTGGGAGTACGGTAGATCAGGTTGGGTACGGTAGTCGTGCCGCTGCATCCTGAAAGGGAATAGTGATTACGGAAGGTAAGCATGTTGTGTGATACCTGGGAGTACGGTAGGTCAGCGTGGGTACGGTGCCGTGTCCTGAGTGTGGAGAGACGAGGATCCTGAACGAACATAACAGATTACCGTATGCTAGGAGTACGGTAGGGTTGGCAGAATGAATCTCAACATTGAATCTGAATCATTCCTCGCCGAATCGCGCGGTGGTGAGATTCAAATGAATCGATTCTGGGGAATCTTCAAAACGAAGATTCCAGAGAATCTTTGCTTCGAAAAGGCCGAACAACTTCATTTTTGATGCGGTTTCTAGGCCTCTAAGGTTTTCTAGGCCTCTAAGGTTATTTATTTATAAATTTATTAAAATTGTTCTTTGATGTGTGCAATTTTTTTAACGAATTAGTTCGAGAAACAATGCCCTTCGTAAATTATCGAACACTACACACATAATACATTATGCGAACAAATGTCATAGAATCAGATTTTTATCGACGTGTCATTTTTATTAATCAGAATAAAAAAATAAAAAGTGTATCAGATGCAGCAATTACGATTGCTTCTCATTAGTTTTTTTCACTGATCTAACATTGTTTAGATTGTATTCTCATTGTATTCATTGTACTCATTGTATAACATTGTATTCTCTTCAATTCCACGGTCGTCTTTTGTAGTCGCAGGTGTCGCATAAATGTTATTTATCAGAAAATTCAAAGCATCCCTGTACTTTCCTTCATCAAGGGTCATCATAATTTTGATCCTCCGATCGTTTGCCTCTTATCTTCTCTTGTTGGTCAGTTTTGCCTCCTCGCCGCCTATCGATACTCATTCTTATCAATGTTTTCTTGAAAGAAGACGACTATACTAGTCGTGCCCTCATGCGAATCTACTGACTTAGTACTAAGGCTGTCGTCAATAGTCTATGTTCCACTCAATTCTTGTCTCTTCAGGGAATGGACAATCCCTTCCGTGCTGATCTTTTTCGTCTCGGAGCACTTGTTGCTGTACTCAGCATCGTCAATAGAAAATCGTGAGAACATTTGTTTAAATGTTATTCGATTCGTTCCGATGGAGAGAGTTGTTATCACGAGAGCACAGTTCGGGTTTTGTTCATCAATCACATCAATGATCTCTCAAATGGATACTGCTGTGAAAAAGGCAACTCGATTTTTGGCGCGCTCACGCACGTGTTCTGGGATAGGCCGTAACAACTCTTACACAGTCAATTGATGGTAAATAGATTCCTACTGAGATGAGTACAGAGTACAAGTGCAATCACTCGGCCAAAATAGTGCGTGATCACTCAATCGACGAGTGAGCACGCAAGATGCTGAAGATACTGAGGTGGCCAGAATTTATTTCTCGACGGTGCGTAATTTTCGTGAAAGTGCTTCATTATCCTGAGCTATTGCCATTCACTTGAAAAGTGTTGTCCCGCATTTTTCGTAACATTTTTCAGATGGTGGATAGTGCTTGCTGCTTTTGCTCTCTATCGACTGATGCGGACGGATTTCGCCCGACGAGCTCGCAAAACCCTCAAGAGAGATATTACGTGAGCGATTTTGATTCATTGTAAACGTCCAGTGCACTACGAATGTTGCACAGAAGTCCCAGGACAATTGTATCAGTCATTACATCAATGAGCTAGGGCGCTCGAGTTTTTTCAATATAGAAAATATACAATATAGACCCTGATACTTTCAGCGGCATAATGCTACTAATTCGAATAAAAAGGGAGTTGAACAAGCGAATCAAAGCGAATCAGCCATCACATGAAATGTGGATGGAAAGGGTCAGAGAGAATCCACTGAAGGAAGCTGCTGTGGAGGTATTTTTTTCTTATTATATGATTTCTTTTATCTAAAATTACCTATTTCTAGGTCGAAACGGGCCGCAGTATAACATTCCGTGATATGAATCAATTGATGAATAAGTACGCCAACTACTTCAAAGTAAGATTTGATGGGACAGATTAATCATTTTTGCGCCTGTCTCAGGGACTTGGCTACAAACACGGAGATGTAGTTGCACTCTTCATGGAGAACAATATTGATTTCCTCGCAATCTGGCTGGGTCTCTCCAAGGTAAGAGAGCACAAAGAAACTACGAATAAGTTCGACAAAAACTGTACAAATATTGAGATCGGAGTCGTCTCAGCCTTCATCAATACGAATCTCAAACTCGAACCACTCGCCCACTCTATCAATGTGTCCAAGAGCAAGTGCATCATAACGACAACCACACTTCTACCGAGTAAGCTGGCATTTTAGAAGTTGCTGACGAAATTTTTGAGCATGATCGAATCGATAGTTTTTATCTTCAGATAGTTCTTGTTATCTGACTTCATTTCAGCCCTTGATAAGGCGAAAGCGGAGGGATTGGTGAACAAGGACATGAAAGCATTTGTGAACAGTGGAGATGTTGATACTGCCGAGAATCTAGAGGAGAATATGAAGGGAACGAATGGAGATGAACCTCAGAAGTGCAAAGATCTTGATTTCACGAGTGAGTTTCGAAAAAAATGAGCAGATTTTATGATCCCTTTGGAGGTGTTCTCTGTTACATCTACACTTCCGGAACAACCGGATTCCCCAAACCGGCCGTGATCAAACACTGCAGGTAATCATTTAATATGCATAACGAACATAATGAAACAATTGAGATATTCATTGGCAATCACTGCTGCAGTCGAGGCGTTCGGAATCAAAATCGAAGATCGTATCTACATCACAATGCCTTTCTATCATTCAGCTGCATGTCAGCTAAATCAAACATAAATATGATAAAAATATTTTAAAAAGTAAGAATCAATATTTATCTTGCAGCAATCCTCGGTGCTGGTGCACTCGTCGCGAGAGGAAGTACAATCGTAATCAGGAAGAAATTCTCGGCAACCAACTTCTGGAAGGTACGATGAATACATAGTCCTACGAAGTGATTCGTTGTGATTCAAATTTTACATTTTGAAGTCAAAATTAACAGAGAATCGCAATACATAATAACTATATTATCGAATAATAACTATATTATCGAATATAAGAGGTGTTAAGGACGCAATTGCGCACAACTGCACTTGCTCGCAGTACATTGGTGAAATCTGTAGATATCTCATCGCACAGAAACCAACGTCCGAAGAGAAGCAACACAAGGTATTTTGCCTTACATTTAAATATTTCGTAACTGAATCCATCCAATCTCGACAGATTCGTACTATGTATGGAAATGGACTTCGTCGAGAGATTTGGACTGAGTTCACTTCCCGATTCGGAATAGAAAGAATCGTCGAGTTGTACGCAGCGACTGAAGGCAATTCAAATACTAGTGAGTGTGATTACTGTTCTGGTAGACTATTGTGCTAAATCGTTCAGTGAATCTCGACAATCACGTTGGCTCGTGTGGTTTCATGCCCATCTATCCGTTCATGTGGGCATTCTCTCCTCTGAGACTTCTGAAGATAGACGAGGAGACGGGACAGCTTATTAGGGATAAGGTACTCAACGGATGCTTCAAATCGAGAACGAATTATTTTTTCAGAACGGACTGGCGATTCCTTGCAATCCCGGAGAAACCGGCGAGATGGTCGGAGTAATAAACAACAAGGTAATGGAAAATGGCTCATTGGCATGAGATAAATGTCTTGTACAGGATCTAATGCAACGTTTTGATGGATACGTAGGAAAGGAAGAGACGAACAAAAAGATTTACAGAGACGTATTCAAGAAGGGCGATCAAGTGAGCATTCAAACACTCTTTGTCATTCCATCATTATCAATCCCATGGTAGGTATTCGCATCGGGTGATGTTCTACATTGGGATGAACTAGGATATCTGTACTTCAAGGATCGAAAAGGAGATACTTACAGGTAAAATGTTCATGGTTTAGAGTCAAAGTGTACGGAAAAAAAACAGATGGAAAGGAGAGAACGTTTCGACCATCGAAGTTGAGGGAATTCTTCAGCCGATTAAGAGCATCGTCGAGTGCACTGTGTATGGAGTGGAGGTGGGACGAAAACTATAAAAATGATTGTATCGAGGATAAGTTCAGGTTCCCAAACAGGAAGGTCGAGCGGGAATGACTGCACTACAGATGGTAGACGGAGAAGATCTTGAGGTATTAATATTTCCTTATCGTTATATCCAGCTCATAATCATTCGTTCAGGAACTTCTTGCTGATGCAGCTAAGCGATTTACGGCTAATCTTGCGTCGTATGCCATCCCCATCTTCATCAGAATATGCAAAGAAGTCGACAAGACTGGTAAGAGGAGATTTGAACAACGTATTTCACTCTTTTCTCAGGCACATACAAATTAAGGAAGACCGAACTCCAGAAGGCCGGTTACGACTTGGCAAAAGTAGACAGTGAGTCTCGCCGAACTCTGACCCATGCAGAATACATTTTGTTTGCAGATGATCCTGTCTACATCTTCAATTCATCCGAGAGAAAATACGTCCCCCTCACTGCCGCGTTGCAAAAGCAGATTGACTCTGGAGAATATACGAGAATCTGAATTAAACTGTTCAATGTATCTCTCACGCACTGTTTGTAAGTACAAGGAGCTCAGAAACTGTACAGTGTGTCAGAATTAAAGAAATGAAAGATTAATTGTATCCGTTTTCACCGCGTTACGATTTTCAACCACCTGAACCGAAACATTAGCCAGTGGCCGCTGTATCGGTGAATTCGAATGCACCTGCCTGAGTGTTTTGGGTAAAAACTGATGAATTACAACGAGTAGTGGCAAGCTCATTCTCTCACTCGTCATGATTTTCATTTCCGTTGATGCTCAGTCAAGTATACTAATGGCACAAAGAATCTTATTTGGCATTACTTCTGCGTTCAATGTTGTTTCACTATTTTGTCTAATTAAACAGACTCCTCCGTATCAAACTAAGATTCGAAATTACTTGCTGATGACACAGGTAAATATTTTTTCGAAGAAAATATCAATAACAGCTTGCATTTAGACAACGTTTAGTTGAAATTATTTATAGTTCAGTTTGCAGGTAACTGTGATCGTCTCCAGCATCTACACAGATATTCTCCTCGAACCAATTCCTCTTCTGCCAGCTCTTGTCGGCATTTGTACGGGTGTTCTCTGTCGATCGGGCATTTCTCCACATACAGTCTTGGTTCGCTTTCTTTTTCCTCTCCGGTGTTAAAGGAGGAGTAACAGGAATGAATGTCAGAAACTCCCACAACGAAATCCCGGGGCTTGCAAGTACAGTAGTTAGCCGTTGGCTCTTTGCCAAAGTACCTATTCCCTTCTTCCGTCCCTTGTTTGTGAGAGGGAGGAGTGCGATCGATAAGAAGAGAATAGGGGAGGCAATGGTAGATCAAGGCGCACTCTCTTCCCAGTCAAACCCTCAGTTCAAAATCCCCGCCGTTTCCTGGACTCAGAGGAATTCTGGCACTAGGCCAACTCGCTATAACTCGGTTCATTGATGTCGTAGAAACACGGGAGTTTCGGAAAGCTCATATGGTTATAGATTGCTACAATGTGGAGTTAACAGATTCGTCACCAAAATATTCATGTTAATCCTCCTTTAATCTTCGTTTCAGGGTGGTCTCATCATTTTGTATATCTGGATGGGTGCTGCCATCTTCTTCTGCTGTTATTTTCGCTATCAAACTCTGCTTCCAGAAAGTTCCCGGCTTAGCAAGGTGATACACAATATTCATCTCACTTTTTGAAGTATTCTCTGCAGTCAAAAAGTCGTTTCATAATAGTTTTTGTGCTTCTTTCGTGCTCGATTCCTGCAACAGAATATGCTGCATTTCCATTTGATTCGTCACTTAACGAAGAACTCATAAAAACCGTTAGTTATTGCAGATCAGTTGTAATCTAATGGCTAACCATCAGAGTCGATTCAACTTAACTTGGGTGATTGGACGTGGCCCATATTTCATTCATGAACGCAGTCGTACGGTCCTAAACTTCATCGCAATTACGATAGTGGTATTTGTATATTATACCTCAAGAGTCATACAAATTGATTTTAGTTGACAGTCGGCGCATCAATGTTCTTCATTGCCATCTTCTTTCGAATGTTCAAACTTTTGAGCCGGAATGTGAGTTGAAGTCATACAATTGTGTTTCAATGAATGAAAAAAGTAAATCGAAGTATGTTGAACTCTTCAGGAAAGTCACAGCAGAGTAACAGTTCGTAAGATTCGTCGTTCCCTGTTCATTATGTTCGTGCAGGTTCGAGTTTCTGAATTATTGACATAACAAATAAATAAAGTTGTGCCTTCCATTCGTCACTCTTGCGATACCAGTGGTCGTTATGTTCGGAGGCCTATTTTACGAAAACATCCCATTTAGTCAGTTTTGAGAATTTCGTGAGCGATAATTCTTTTCAGTAGTAAACTTGATCTTATTTTATACGATGATGTTCCATCCTCTTGTTCACAATTTCGTACTACTTGGAATAACTCCTACATATCGCGGATTCCTAACTTCATTCATGTGCAAACAGCGGAACGCAGTACTATTCGAAGAGGTATGCATTGTTTAGATTTTATTCTTCTTTGAGTTATAATATTGGTTGGGTGGATCTGCAGGCCGGGTAGCGCAGTGGTTGTGTGTCTGAATGCGAATCGAAAGGTCACGAGTTCGACCCCCCGCGCCTGCAGATCCACCCAACCAAGGGGGTTAAGAAATGTTGGTAGTGCCTAGTAAACACGATCCAAATTCCCCGCCAGCGTGCACACAACATGCCGGTTAGTCTTTGGCAACAGGCCACTGTTCTCACAGGTTAGGCCCCAGTTGCAGTTCAGACGTGGGGTAGTCGACGACGCGTTATGCGTTAGTAACCGACTCAATACTTTACTTTTTTATTTGAAGCGCCGAGCGACAGTTTCGATGCCTCCGATGGATAATCGACGACGAGGCCCTTCAATTGCATGGGCGAAACCAGTCCCCTCTGATTGATAAATTCAAATAGTTGAAGGAAAGAACATTGTTCACACTGAACTGTTGAAAGTACTCTCTTGTTGTTGCTGCTGTACTTACTCAGTAACAATTTCGTTTTATATGCCTCGCGAATGCATTGATTTTGTTACAGTTCCGTTGTTGTTGTTTTTCCGGATATGTACTAATCTGTTGTTCCTTCAATATTTCATGGCCCCGTGAAAGATTGGTCGTCAATAATTTTTTATCGATTATACAATTCAATAAAGATTAGTAGATAAAGATTAGTAGATGCAAGTATTAATATTAGTCATCTTCAATTGGAATGGCCTTGCTCTCAGAAGGATTGTTATCTTCAATTGGAATGGCAATGCTTTCTGAAGGATTGTCATCTTCAATTATGATAACATTGCTTTTTGACGGATTTGTGGCAATGGCAATGGCTTCACTTTCATCGATGTCATCAGTAACTCGATCATTCTCCTCATCGTTTGGAGTAACGTCGTCTGTATTCAATATAGGGCGGAAGCTCCACTCCACTCTATCGGGATAAACGATAACTCGTTCTGGCTCACGAGCTGCGCGTTCCTCCTCATCCTCTTCATCATCTTCCTCAAACTCTTGCCATATTGAGCCTTGACTGTCTCTTCTTATTATATTCTCTGTTATCATCACACACTTATTCAGTGGAATCGTTGAAGCGGTCGAGTACGTATCTTCCTCTTTTAGCACCTGAAATAGAGGATATTGAAAATCGACGCGCAGTCCGTCGTGGTGGTGATACATATCCAACGTGTTTTTTGTTTCGAAAGTTTTTTGAAGAAAATTCTGCATAAAGTCTCCTTATTTTACCACACTGATTGCCGGCTATATTTTCTTTAGATGCAAACACTCACATGTTCAAGCTCTCGTTGATTCAGTCTGACGTAATCTATTAATGGGAAATCGACAAAGGGACGAGGTAATTCCCTCATCTCCAATTCGGTTGGCTCGAGCTCGACATTGGGATCGACATGGGAATCGCAGAATTTCTCCTGATATTATTGATTGACAACATTATAGGTGTAAATGGTTAGCGTTAATTGAATCCGTTAGGGATGCGCTGACAATGAGAACACAACTAAAAAGACAATCGGGGTTGTTGATGCAAATTATTTGGACCTATTCACTATCGATCAATGCATTTCAGTATTTGAGAGTAGCGAACAGTAATCACTCACATAGAGATGGATCATTACAATGATGATGATAAGCAGAACGACGACAACGCCGAGTTCAGTAAATCCGAATTTCCACGATGAAAATGTATCGACGATCTGAAGAGAAGAGTCTACGTGAAAGGAGATCACAATTCTTTGCTTTTTTCCACTCCGACTCTACGAGTAAAGGCTCTATTTTCTATTTTCTGAGTTTGAGTAAGCATGTTCAGTGAAAACAAAAACGAAACTCACTGATTGCTTCCATGATTTCTTGTGGCCTGTTGCCATGGCCAGCTAAAGTCACTTGTGAGATAGACACAAGTACAAGAAGGAGAGAATAGGAAGACTCAGGGGACAGCAAATTCACTGACCATTCCTCTCCGATCGTGGGAATATTGCCCAATGCGGAGAGTGAGCTCATTACGTGATCGTGCGATTTTGACAGAATCGGAGCGCACACTGGAGGGAACACATTGTCATTAATCAGCCGTGGGAGAATTTAATAGTTTGGTGTAAATATGGGTGATTTCGGTAGCTTGTCATTCAGAATGTCATCGTCAATTCGACCATTTCAAGAATCTATCATCAATTGGCCAACACTCTTCCTGTAGATTTTATATAGATTATAGATTATATTTATAACGATTTTTTCAATTTGCAGTTTATGAGTTTGGATTTTAAATTGTTGACTTTGCATGCACCTGTTTGGATAGCGACAGATGGATAACCGCTGAGGGGCAACGTTTCGTTCTCCGACACTCACTCCGTCTCAAAGTTGATGATTTATCTCTCGACGGAAGCTCAGTCTAATCTACAAACTGCGCAACACGTTCTGTTTGGAGTAGCATCCTTCCTCAATATTATTTCGTTTTACTGTCTCATCAAAGAAACTCCCGCTCATCAAGCAAAGATTCGTAACTACTTACTGATGACTCAGGTCTGTATATTCTGATTAGAGTGGCTGAAGGAAGAGGTGAGGTAAGAGTTTGCCGCTCTCTTGCAGCGAGGAATGAGAATGAGGGAAGAGGAGGGATAAAAGGCCGACCTCTTGCGCAAGAGTTTGGAGAATGAGAAAACTCTTGCGCAAGAGGTGAGGCAGGTATGGGCTGTTTTAGGCCGTTTATGCTCGACCTTTCTAAAATTTTGTGCAACGATTAAGTAATTTGGATTTCAGAACACATTTACAATGATTCCTTGAAGGTTTTTTCAAGAGGTTGTTGATGTTGGACGGGAGTCTTGTTTCTTTGAAGATTCCGCGCTGTTAAAGGCAATTTGTCAAACAAAAAGAGTTTTCTCATTCTACAAACTCTTGCGCAATAGGTCGGCCTTTTATCCCTCCTCTTCCTCTCCCTCTCATTCCTCGTCTCACCTCTTCCCTCTTCCTTCAGCTTCTCTAATTCTGATAGTTGATTCGACTTGTTCAAAAATATTTTGTAAATGTTCAGGTCATGGTAGTAGTGAACGGAATCTATACGGACATTCTTT
Source organism: Pristionchus pacificus (assembly GCA_000180635.4). Taxonomy (NCBI): domain Eukaryota; kingdom Metazoa; phylum Nematoda; class Chromadorea; order Rhabditida; family Neodiplogasteridae; genus Pristionchus; species Pristionchus pacificus. The sequence goes on along the minus strand of CM026578.1, from coordinate 13,152,405 downwards.
TTGAGCCGATTCCATTATTTCCCGCTGTTGCTGGAATTTGCACGGGTTTTCTGTGTCGAGTTGGACTACCGCCACATTCAGTTCTTGTTAGTTTCATTTATTGTTGAAGATTAATTGTAAATAATGAATTCAGGGAGGGCTCATTATCACTTATATTTGGCTGGCCGCCTCAATCTTCTTTTGTTGCTTATTTCGGCAACAAACTCTGTTGCCAGTGAGCTCCAGACTAAGCAAGGTGCACAAAATGATTAGCTCTTGTTCGAGTAAAATTTTATTTAAGACAAACAGTATCTTACTGATTGTTTCTGCTCTATCTATATCTTCAATTCCTACAACGACATATGCAGTCATTCCATTTGATGCAACGATTATTGCTTCACTTATTCGAGAGGTAATAACGAATGATATCACCAAAATCTATTTGTCCATTACTAGACAAATATTTTTAGAGTCCATACGGTCTGACCTGGGTTCTTACCCGCGGGACATATTTTATACATGAACGAACTCCTCTTCTTGTATTGTTCATAGCAGCTTTAGTCACGGTAAGCAAACAGTGTAGCTAAAAACGAAAAACAAAATTGAGGTGGTGGTAGCCGCTCTGGTCATGTTCTTCTTGATCTTCTTTCACATGTTCTATGTCCTTCAGCATGACGTGAGCTATTCATCTTTTTGTCGTATTGATCGGCCCAAAAACTTTATCCGTTACATTGCGATACACTTGGACGTAAAACACGACAAAAATGAATTAAAAAAAACGACGAAATATCGCGTGACGTGATTACACCTTTACCTTTTACATTTAGAAAAACCGCAGTATGGCGACGAAACTCAAAATACGACAATCTCTCCTAATTCTGTTCATCCAGGTTTCTAACAAAGCAAGTTTAGAAAAAGTGTTTGGTTCCTTTCCTTTTTCAGCTGATTATTCCGTTTTTCTCTCTTGCTGTGCCAGCCATTATTCTATTCACTGGCCTGTTGTTTGAAATTATCCCTTTTGGTAAGTGGTTAAATTGCGATTTAATTTTTCTGATGGAAAGCAGGAAATATTATATTATTCAGAGGTCAACCTAGCCATATTTTCATTGATGATTCTTCATCCTTTGATGCACAATGTGATTCTTCTCGGGATAACTCCTACATATAGGAGAATCATCAAATCATTTCCTCGCAAAATTAGAAAATTCTCTCGAGGAACAGAGGTTTAGTGATTCAAAAGCCTGATAAAAAACCAAAATCAGTGGGTTAAGCTCAATGTACATCGGTTCACAACTGTCTCAACGGCTCCGAGAGAACTGAGAGGACTTTCTGTGACGGATCTTCAATGAGTGGGAAACACCAGATACATTAGCGATGCGAAAAGAAAACTCAATTCTATTGAATATTTGTTCCTCAAACCTGAAAGATTGTATTTGCTCCATTCTCTCTCAGAATTTGAGCGCACTAATGGGGAATTCATAAATCGTTTTATCGGCATCATGATAGTGAACTTTGCTTCTGATTCGTCGATCGATCGACATGATTCTCTATTGAATCATAATCGGCTCTCGATGAATGTCATCAAGTGGACGATTCCTTCGGTCACGCACCACTCCCTTTATCTTTTCCACCTTCGTATTCATGTGAATATGAGCTACACATTCTGATAACCGTCCATTCGTCGTCTCTTCACGTGTCTCCTCTGACAATTCCGATTTTTTTTTTGCAGAAAGAAAACTTCATATCATTTTCCAAGTCAAATCCTTGAGAAACAGTGTCCTAGGATGTGCTTTTGGATTCTCTGCAGTTATCATGTTCCTATTTGGGCATAATTCCCTCTCTTCCTCATAATCCCATCAAATTCAATGAAAGAGAGGTGGCCAGTGATAGGGAGATTTGCCTCTCTTTCTCTATCCACTAAGCGTGCTCCACTTTAGTGCTAATTCAGTGTTTGTTTTCTCTGTCTGTGATTGCGCTTTTATTTGATCCGTATCAACAGTTCAAGAAATGACTGGCGGTGGAACGAAATCAACGCCGTTCTCGGAGAAGATTATTGCTATTTTGCTCTGCAAGTGAGGAAATTTTCTTCTCTTATCAAACAATTTCATTGTTGTAAGGGGCGATCTCTCCGATGAGGAAATTGATTCCGAACCATGCTCAACCATGGAATTAGTGAGTTTCTTTTTTTATTTTCTATGTCAATGAATTTATCCAAGTTCCGATTTGCTTCAACCCGTCACAAGATCTACTTCACAATTGGTCTCCTCTGTACTGCATTCACTGGTCTTCTCATGCCACTCAATCAGATTTTGGGAGGACTCGTGGCAGAGGAGTACTTGCAGCAACCTAATGTATTTTCTGAAACCCTCGAAGCGATTTCCTTTGCATTTTCAGGCAGAGGGCGATGACACCGTTCTAGCAGCGGTAATGGTCATAGTGTATATTTACGTAGCAGGAACCGTCATTCAGTTTCTGTTTAACTTTGTGCAAGTAAGAGTTGTCGAATGAAAATGCATGATGCAGATACCTCTTCAGCAATATCTCTTACTCACGGTAACGAATGAGATAGTGGACAGACTAAGGAGGGAATACGTGGCAGCTGTTCTTCGACTAGACGCTGAATCTCTCGATGAAACTTCGCCTGGAAAACTATCGGCTGAACTCAACGAGTTCGTTTCTCTTCAAATTATGCACTTTCATAGTCTTTCCTTGCAGAAACATCGACAAAATTCGAGACGGTCTGGGCGAAAAAGTCAGTTGATTTTCTGTCTAGGAAAGAATGGCGTCGTCTTATCAGTAAACTAGAGTGTTGTTACAAAAGTTTGAAGTGACAGACGAATCTTTCCAGTTCGCATTGGTTATTCGAAGTACATGCATTTTCCTGTCCTCCATTATCGCTGCATTTGTCTACAACTGGAAAGTTTCACTCGTTCTGCTACCACTAGGGCCTATCGGAGCCGTGGTAACCGGTCTCACGGGAAGGGTGAGTACAGCTAGATTAAAATTATTACAAAAAAACAGTAACAACAACAACAATAATAATCATTTTTCAGTTCACTGCTCAGTCTATCAAGCGTCAGATGGATACGTCAGCACAGGGAGCTTCTCTTGTCGAGGAATCAGTGATGAATGTGAAAACAGTTGCAGCGTGTAACGGGCAGGATGATATGGTTAAGGTAAGTTCCATTTGAAAGATTCCGCGGAAACCTAAAGATCACAGAAATATCGATCGATTCTTGACGATCTGGTCAAACTTGGATCGAGGGTGTGTCTACTGAACGGATTCTTCGAGGGATTTCTCTTCTTCTTTATCTACTTCTTTGCACTTTTCGCAATATTGTAAGTGACTTGTGGTGTCTTTGTTCACAACCGTAGTCTGCCACTATATAGAATATGCCTGGGCACATCGGGTTCATCCTATCACTGATAGGCCGATTGAGTCGCGCCTCTATTGAAGTTGATCTTCCAATTTCTTCTCTGATGACGGAATTGATCCTTGCGCTAACCATTGAAACATCACTTAGGGTCGGCGTGCCAGACACGTACAATGAGGGAGGATTCGATGGAGGATCGGTTATTATCGCGTTCGGAAGCATTCTACTGGGTTCGCGATCTAGAGATTGTGAAAAGAGAACAAGTAATCGATATACAGGTGCCTACTTCCTCGGTCTCCTCGGTCCTCACATGATGACTCTTCTAAAAGCTCGAATGGCTGCAGCTGTGATCTACCAAACGATCGATAAGGTTTCATATCCAGCTCGTGTGAGGTCATATTTCATAATGCCTAGGCAGAAACAATGGATGCTCCATCTGATGCGAAGGTTGAGCGACTGAGAGGCGACATTGAGTTCAGAGACGTTCGATTCACGTACGCGTCCCGAGATGCGATGGTGCTGCAAGTGAGATGACTCATTAGTTCATCGGAATGCGTTACCCTTGTTAGTCTCTGTGACCTTTGCGGTCACAATGCGATCAACTTGCAGTCGACATTTGCATAATCTGTCCGAATATGGTGAAGAACAGGAGACGACCTTGATGGATGAATTGCAGGGATTGAGTTGGTCTGCCCGAGCGGGTCAAGCTGTTGCATTCGCAGGTCATTCGGGATGTGGAAAGAGCACTTCGGTATTACAAATTTTATGTGACAAATTATTCTATCAAGTATTTGTCCAGATTGGTCTACTCACTAAATTATACGAAAAGTGCGGAGGTGAGATTATCGTGGACGGAAAGAACATCGCCGAATATGATCGACAAACGATCAGAAAGGTATTTTCTGTCACATTTCGGTAAAGAAGGAATTTTTCCAGAACATTGGCATGGTTGCGCAAGAGCCGTGTCTGTTCAATGGTACCATTCGAGAGAATATTCTACTCGGGAGAAAATGGGATGGAAAGGGAACGACTGAACAGAGACTTGTGGAAGTTGCCATCATAGCTCAAGCATCGCATTTCATACAGAAACTGGAACATGTGAGTGAATAATTCGCAGTCTGAACGAATAGTAGTAATACCAGGGTTTCGACACGGTACTTGGAGAAGGCGGAATTGCGCTTTCTGGTGGGCAGAAACAACGAATAGCCATCGCACGAGCAATATTCACTGATCCATCTATTCTAATTCTCGATGAAGCAACAAGTGCATTGGACGTTCATTCGGAGAGACTCGTGCAGGTTTGCAATTTCATTCACAATGACATAATTTATTTGTCCAGGCTGCACTGAACGACGCGAGTATTGGTAGAACGACGATCTCAATCGCTCATCGACTGAGTACTCTGAAGGAGATGGACGTCATCTACGTTGTCGACAATGGAATCGTTATCGAGCAGGGTGAGTTTTTAACTCTGCTTATAATTGATCTTTCGGAAACTCAGGAACTCATGGCGAGCTACTATCAACCGGAGGAACTTATTCAATGATGGCGCAGCGACAGAATCTAGGAGTCGATGAGAGTAAAAGCAAGCATGTCGAGTACGTAGATCAGAAAACATTCTAGAATCTAATATAGATATATTTCCAGAGAAACAAATGAAGTATTCCAGCGAGTTCGCTCCAGAAGAAGTTCACGCATGAGTAATAAGATCCACCCCATGAATGGAAAGGAGAAACAAGTATTTTTTGGGGTTCAGCTTAAAGGGGGAGGGGCACGAATATTTTCTCACATAAGCTGAGCCTGTGGGGTAATAGGGATGCTATACCCGATCACAGATCACTTTATCCGAAGTTCTAGAAATGCCTCTGAACCTCACTACGGATTTTTGAAGTTTCATTGATTGTGCAGGCACGATTTGGGGTACTGTATTCTTGTATTGATTTCACTAGATTGGCAGTCGAAAATAGCAGCAATAGTGAGGTTTGCACACGGCGGGAGTCGAACCAGCGGGTGCCGGATAGCGAGGCAAAAGCACAACCACCAGGCTAAGTGCCATTATATTCGTTGAGTCTAGACGGCCTAGTTAAGGGAGAGAACAGAGTCAACCGATGTGCTGATTACTGTAGTTACAGCGGGGTGTAGGCACGTCGTGGTGGGACCTACCAATTTCGATTCGTGCCCCTCCCCCTTTAAACAGTAAGCTTCTCTTTCAGTTTCAAGAGGAGGAGTCCGTATCTCAATCTTCCTTTCTTCGTATCTACACTCATGGTCATCTCTCTAAAATTCTTCCTGCTCTTCTCTTCTCGTGCCTTCGAGGATTTGAAATCCCATTCTACTCAGTACTCATGAATCTTATTTATAACGCTCTTAGTATGGATAACTTCTACTAATTTTCATAGGACCACATTTTGAAGGTTCGACGAAAGAAGAGTTCTGGTCTCCAGTTATTATCGCGTGCTGTTCATCATTAGGAATTGGCCTCTATGTTTGGACAACGAACACGTTAGCGGTGATTTCGATTGGCAATTATTCAAGGAATTCTTTCGTTTTCAGTACTTCTTCTCAAGTAAAGCTTCCGAATCAGTGATAGCCACTATCAAAGAGCGTATTCTCAGTCGAGTACTACACAGAAATGCCGAATATTTCGATAATCCGGAAACAAGCGCCGCAACAATAGTCAACGACCTTAATCAACAGCCGAATGCACTACTTGCAGTGAGTATTCAGAATGTAGAAAATCAGAAGAAAATAAACTGTAAATGATATCAGGGACTGGACGGTCGAGCAGTTCTCTTCACTTGGTGCACCACTTGCATCACTACGTGTAATGTCGCGGCTCTCGTCATTTGCTGGCCAATGGGCATTATTTGTCAGTTTCTATTCTACTATTTATTGTAATGATGGCAAAAATGTAATTTAAGCTCTACTTCTCACTATCATCATTGCCATTCTCGTATTCGGGTTGTTCCTTATCTTTACGAGTCTCACGGAGAAATACTCCAAAATTTGCCAATCGCCGGAGGTATCTTGAAAAGTGAGAATTCTTCTAAAAATTCGATTGCAGCTCGCTCTTGATATATTTTCTCAAACGCGAACGATCCAGATAATGGCTGTCGAAGGATACTTTGCAAAGAAGTACACACAATCGCAAGAGGAAGTAGCTGGAATTCAGAAAAAGGTAGCACATACTCTCCCTATTTTTTATTAGATATTTTTACAGGCAGTCATCGTTCAGTCGATAATCTGGTCACTCAGCAATGGATGTATTTACCTTTTCGGACTCGTTTCTTTCGGATTCGGAGCTCATTTTGTCTATCACGGACTACTAACGGGCCAACAACTCTATCTGTACAGTTTTAACAATGATTTTGTAACTATCATCGATCACAATCATCAGAGTCGGAATGACAGTGGAATTCTCGGCGTGGGCTCTTGCCTTCATCAATCCGACCTTCCCCGATCTCGTTCGAGCTAACGCCGCCGCCAGAATCCTCTACACATACTTTGATCTTCCTGAACCGGTGGACATCGGAGATTCATCAAGTCTATTGACTGGCGCATTCGCTGTTCGAAACGTATCCTTCGCTTATCCAACCCGACCACATCGAAGAGTTGCCAAGCAATTGGCCATTTCTGCTAATGCCGGAGAATCGATCGCCCTCGTTGGACCATCAGGTAAGTTTCGGTCATGAGGCCTTAATACCAACCATTTTTAGGTTGTGGAAAGAGTACACTCATTTCACTTTTCGAACGATTCTATGATCAGCAAGATGGAACCATTGTTAGTCATTCATTTTTTTATATTTTATCCAATCGAATTTGTCTTCAGAAATTCGACAACATTGACCATCGACACTTCTCTGTTCGTCACTTGCGCACTCAAATTGCATTGGTCGGACAAGAACCGGTTCTGTTTCAGGTACGAGATTAGGATGACCCCTTCCTCCTCCTAGTCATTGAAAACAAAACAAAAATCATTGCCTAGGGTTCGATCGCCGAAAATATTCTTCTCGGAACGAATTGCTCGTTAGACGATATGCGAGAGGCGTGTCGTATGTCGAATGCAGCGAATTTCATCGAAGATCTGCCAGAGGTAGAATTGACATGTACGACCTTCCTGAATGGATGAATCAGGGCTACGAAACCGACGTCGGTTCAAAAGGTCGATCACTTTCTGGTGGTCAGAAGCAACGAATCGCCATTGCGAGAGCACTAGTGAGAAAACCGAAGATACTCCTTCTCGATGAAGCGACGAGTGCGCTGGATGGAGAAAGTGAAAGGGTGAGGACAAATGAAGTTGCTTATTAATGAAGATAACATTACAGATAGTGCAAGAAGCGATAGCGAAAGCGTCCGTCGGTCGAACGTCCATATCGATAGCCCATAGACTGGCGACTATCAAGGTTTGATAGATTGTGATCTATGATTACATGATCGTTTTTAAGGATGCGTCTCGCATTTATTTTATCGAGGATGGAAGCGTGGTCGAGAGTGGAAATCATGAAGAACTAATTCAATTGAGTGGGAAATATGCATCTTACGTTAAAGCACAGAGTCTCGAGTCGAGCTAACCTTAATTAAATTATGAATAAATTGAAATTTTTACAACTACTGGAATAAAACAAGCCAAATACTTTCAGGTTGTCATTCCTTATAGATTAAAAAAACAAACAAAAATCTTTGGTAATGTCAACTGCATTAGTTGAAAAAAGTCAATCGAACAAATAGAGTTGAAAATATGAATCATAATTTATGTCTTAAATTTCCTGATTTAAATATGAAAATTCGGTAAATAGAATTTTTTTACAGTGTTTGGTTTGCAGGTAGTGTGGGCGATGTACGATGGGTAACTTGTGATGCATTATGTTAGCCAAAATACAACCGGGAAAAGCATTTACGTATGTTTCGAATGAAGTTCGACTTCGTCTCCTCAGCAACCTATCTCGGAGGAAGGATTTCCCTCCCCCTGGATCACTCGGACGAGATTGAACACCGGATTCGACTGGGATGGTTCGCATGGTCTCGTCTTTCCTCCCTCCTCACATCCCGCCTTCTTCCCATGAAGACCAGGACGCGGCTTTTTGAGAGCTGTGTGACTTCCACCGTTCTCTACGGGTCGGAGGTCTGGGCACTGAGAGCTAGTGACAAGGAACGACTAAGTGTGACCCAACGGAAGATGGAGCGGAAGATTCTTGGAATCTCTCTAAGGGACCGCTGGACAAACGAGCGCGTGCGGGATTGTACGAAGCTACGGGACTGGATCCGGGAAGGACTGAAACGCAAAGCGCGCTGGGCTCTAAAGATCAGGCAAATGGACATGGAGCAATGGAGCCGCGCCACCACTGTTTGGACCCCCTACAACAGCAAACGCCCAACCGGCCATCCTCGGACACGCTGGCGGGACGACCTAACGCGAGCTATTGGCGCACATTGGTGGAATGCAACTTATGAAGAATTTCGACCTATCCTCATCTGAGCGTAAACGCCTGACATGAATAAATTATTATTATGTTTCTTAGAATCATTCCATTTGGATCTGATATTTCCACACCCTTTTCACTGTATTTCTTCGGAATAACAAACAAATGATCACAGCTTTGTATTTTCTCATCATTGTATCAGTAAGTGAGAAATACTACTATTCGTTCCCGTATTCTTCTCTGGAATGGACAATATCGACATAGCGGATCGAATTGAAGCTGTCAATTATTGTTAGTTGAAATAAATAAATGATTATATTTTATTGTTGATACATAATGATAATATCATGTTGCGAATTGCATTCTGTCTTTCAAGGGACTGGACTTTGTCTAAATCTATTGCTCGTCCTGCTTATTCTCTTTGTGACGAAACCTGAAATTGGAGTCTACAAGTATCTTCAAGTGAGTTCTATTCTATCCGCGAGTACTCGAGTTTTGTCTATCTCCAGTTAATTTTTGTCTTGAACGACATTGCATACGCATCGTACTCTTTCATCATGCATGAGGTAATTTGTTAATGCATCTATTCACAACTTGGTGCTGTTTTCAGAAGTTCATTAACCAAGGGCATACATTTGCTATGTTTCTCACCAGTTCTTATGGAAACAATCTGGTTAGTTTTAATATAGAATGCTATTTTCGTTAGATTGTGAAAGAGTGATTGTGGAATTTATGAAAGGAATGAAATTTAGATTGTGAAAGATAGATTGAAACCTGGCTTTGAAGCAATAAATTTTTCAGCACCTTGTATGTGTTAATGCGAGTATTTTCTCTCTTATTTTGGTTACACTGGCATTCAATTTTCTTTATCGCTATTGGGCTGTTGTCAGGTATAAACGATCCTACTAATTCAAATATTCTGTATTTATCACATCAGTCCACACCGCCTCCGTTTATTTTCTACAGCCTGGTTTCCACTTATGTTAGTTGCATTTAGCATCGCCGAATTCGCAGTATGGTAAGTTTCTTCATATTTGAAACAAGCATTGAGGCATTCCGAGATATATCGAGAGATAACATAATTCCAGGTACGCTCTATGCTTCTATCTCTTCGCAGCTACAGATGACGCAAGAGCGGATCTAATGCCAGCAATCGAGGAGAAATATGGTGTTGATGCAATGAGCCATGCAATGGTTGTTGGCGATTACTGGGTAAATAAAGGAAAATTAGATACTGCGACTTGATCTTTCTGATTATAGCGTGGCGGTCACTATAACGCTGGTCCACTGATCGGTCTCGCTGGTTTTGTTGCAATCATTAATGGAGGATTCGGATTCATGGTCTGTTTTCAATTTACTTGCGAATTATTTTGTACGTTTAGATCTACTGTACGGTCTCAATTATTGGATACCTTTCAATTGCAAGAGCAATATCTCCAAAAACGAGAAGGCTACAATATGCACTATTTCGAAGTCTCGCGGTTCAGGTAACTATTATATTCTTTAATTTTATTTATGAATACGCGAAATGTTCATTTTAGACACTATTTCCCCTTGTATTCGTTCACGCGGATGCCGGCCACATGCTCATTCTTCCAGTTTTCGGACATTCTCTAGGAGTTTTGAGGTAATATTTGTTTTATATTTCCACTCAAGGTCCACAAGTAGGTCCGAAGAAGAGATTAGGCGCTCCGGACTGAATTGGCCTCATTATCACTGGCCTAGCAGTGATCACCCGCAGGACGAAAGTGCCTAGATTAACGGGATGACTTTACCTTTACCTTTATTTCCACACTCACGGGGCGGGAGTGAGTAAATTGTGAAAAACAGCAAGTCAAAGTATTTTCCGTTTATAAACTTTGTTTATCCATGTGTGTGATTGATGATCTTTGAGTGACTGGTGATGATTTGATTTCATTCTTTCCTCCATTAGATGCAATTGCAACAATTCTGCTTATGCGTGATTACAGGGAAACGGTTGGAGCAGTATTATGCAGGTTTGTGAAACATGACTTCCTTTCAATGCAAATTTGTATATATTTCAGAACTTCGAAGACTACATCGAAAGTAGAATCAACGGTTGCCTTTTCGGAGAGGGGAGGCTGAAATTTTTGCAAATGTTTGCTCAACAGTTCGGATAAACAGTTTCTTCAATACATGTTCCGCTCACTTAATGGTTTATACAAAAATGTGATCGTTTGCCTTTTCTTGGACATTTGTCCGTGCCGTTCGAATTTGATATGCTGACTAAAATATTGGCAATTTCGAAGACAATGACTAAAATATAAACAATTAATCTAACTGCCTCGCCACCCCAAAGTAGCTATTTTTTTCCGCATGGTCATAGGTAATTCTGCATAGTGATTGTGGTCCACTAGTAAAACATACGATGGAAAGCAAGAAGAAAGTCGAATGGTCACTACAAGGAAGTTATGTTGTGGATTGCGCTCGCTTTCTTCCTATTCATCCTCTTTTTTCATTCGCACTCAAAACATCCTGTTGAGAGCCTTTATCACACTTGTATATATTTGCAGAATACACCTCCTCGCTATCTGCGGTTCTTAAGCACAGAACGAATTCACGTGAACCGCGAAATTCTCAAAAACAGAAGATGAATGTACGAATATCACAGAACAACCCTGATCCCTAGGTGCGCTTTTCGAAGCTGATCTCACGTTAAATCACAAACTCTCATCTCCGCACTATCTATGAGGGGCGTCTTTCTTATCGCGTGAACCCACTAACTGATAATGTGCTCTAGACAATGAATGAGTGATAGTGACGGTCATTCCTCTTTTCCGCGCTATTCGATGTGATTTCATGTTTCCGTGTTTCACAGTTTTCCTTTATCGATTTCAGAATGCTCGATAAATCGAAGAGATTAGTTCCATTTTCAGAAAAGATTATTGCCGTGTTGTTATGCAAGTAAGCAATTTTTGTTGTGTCTGTTTTCCATTGTTTCTTATTTCCAGAGGCGATCTCTCCGATGAAGAATTAGACGCGGAGCCATGTTCCACAGCCGAATTGGTTGGTTATTGCACAGATTTCGAAATTCACGGAAGATTCAGTTTCGTTTCGCGACAACTCGTCACAAAGTGCTCTTCACAATTGGTATCCTCTGTGCTTCAATCACTGGTCTTCTAATGCCGATCAATCAAATTCTTTCTGGACTCGTTGCCAATGTCTACCTCACACAACCAAATGTGCGTTCGAATAGTTTTCGTTTGTTAGCCTTTTACTCACAAAGACATCTCACTTGAAAATGCGCCAAGGCAGATCCAAAGCATTACTCGTTTTTGTCCTGCGAATCACTCGTGGTTGTGTTTGATCGAGGTCGGGTTTGCTGAATAACAAAGTGTGACCTATCTTTTTGTCACATCAGGTCAATGTGAGGGAAAGTTGAGAACACAAATCAACCCACAATTTTATCAAGAGATACCCAGCGAATCTAGAAATATACTGAGAAATAAATTATCATATCAGGCTGCCGGTGATAATGAAGCGCTTACTGCCGTAGTCCATATAGTCTATATCTATGTAGCGGGAACAGTAGTGCAACTTGTGCTCAATTATATTCAGGTAAGCCCTTGTTGCTTTTTTAGACATCACGCTTTCCATCTTGCAGCAACACCTCTTGCTAACAGTCACCAATTCCGTGGTTGACAAACTCCGTCGAGAATATGTTTCGGCTGTTCTTAGATTGGATGCTGAATCACTTGATTCAACTTCTCCAGGAAAGCTATCTGCTGAGCTGAGCGAGTGCGTTTCGAATTGTTAATCACAGTCAAACTTCTCGTTGTTTTATTCGGCGAATGGCTACTCCTATTCACTTCTCGTTTCTTACTCATTCTTTCCAGAAACATCGACAAGATCCGGGATGGTTTGGGCGAGAAAGTGAGTTGATAAGGAAATCGATGAGCTAATGATTTTATGGGGTCAAATTATGAGTAGAGATAGGCTCTGCCAGGAAAGATGGCGGCGAAAACTCAAGTTAGAAAAAAAGAAGAAGAAAAACGATGTAAATTCAGTTCGCGCTGGTTGTTCGAAGCACTGGAATCTTCGTATTCTCCATTGTCGCTGCATTCGTCTACAATTGGAAAGTCTCCCTCGTCCTTCTTCCTCTCGGACCACTTGGAGCCGTTGTCACCGGACTGTCCGGAAAGGTCCTGTCCTATAATATGATTTTTGGTTTCTTACCGTTGACTATAGTTGACAAAACTGAAAAACATCGTGATCACGAAGTTCTTCGCTAGATGGTAACACTTCTTTGCGGTCAAAGGTTCAATCATGGTCGGTCTACTTTGTGAACCGTTGACTATAGTTGACCATCTAGCGAAGAGCATGGCTAGATCGTTAACTTCGTGATCACGATGTTTTTCAGTTTTCCGCGCGATCAATCAAACAGCAAATGGACACTTCGGCCAAGGGGGCTTCACTCATTGAGGAATCTGTGATGAATGTGAAGACAGTGGCAGCTTGTAATGGCCAGGATGATATGGTTAAGGTGCGCGAAAACATTAAAACACGTAACTACGATTAAAACACTATCTCAGAGGTACAGATTCATTCTGGATGAGTTGATCGCTCTCGGTTCTCGAGTTGGACTGATCAACGGATTCTTCGAAGGATTGATGTTCTTCGTCATCTACATTTTCGCCCTTCTCTCGTTGTTGTGAGTTTCTTCGATATGCTCAAAAAATGGATCATAGTATAGTGCATAATTCTTAGGAAGAAGGGAGGGTGTGAAGAAATGAGGTGCTTATAGTTTCCGATTGTGAGATTAATCCAGTCGGGAATCACCCCATGATGACGAGCTGATAAGAGACTGATTTGATGGTACTTTGCAAGTGGTGTTACTTTCAATGATCTGGTCCGCGTTTCAATAGTTCAGCATGACCATAGAGCAAGAAATGTTGAAAAATTACTGAAAATATTATCTTAATATTCTCGCAGATGGGGAGTGCCCGACACGTACAATGCAGATGGTCTATCCGCGTATTCAGTTATCGTCGCATTTGGAAGCATTATGATGGGTGAGAGTTAAAACCGATGCCAAATTCTCATGATGAGTTTCAAGGTGCATACTTCCTCGGTCTGCTAGGACCTCACATGATGACCCTTCTCAAAGCGAGAACTGCCGCAGCAGTTATCTACAAGACCATCGATACAGTATTAGCCTATTTAGTTTTCGTTTTGCGAACTTCGTTTATATAGGCAGCGACGCTCGATTTTCCGTCGGACGCAAAAGTAGCTAGACTAAGGGGAGAAATTGATTTCCGTGACGTGCGATTCAAGTACGCTACTAGGGACATCATGGTGCTACAGGTATGGCTATAAATTCTTTTATTCAACTTTTGATCTTTGTACTTTTGACGTTCAGGGTCTGAGCTGGTCGGCTAAAGCGGGTCAAGCAGTCGCCTTCGCTGGTCATTCCGGCTGCGGAAAGAGCACATCTGTATGAAATTTAATCAAATTATCTGCATGAAAATCAAATTCAGATCGGACTACTTACAAAACTGTATGAGAAGTGTGGCGGAGAGATATTTGTGGACGGAAAAGACATTGTAGAGTACGATCGGCAAACACTGAGGAAGGTTAGTGGTTGATGTCATGTGGTGGGTGAATGAAGTTTTCAGAATATTGGTATGGTCGCGCAAGAACCGTGTCTTTTCAATGGAACCATTAGAGAGAATATTTTACTTGGGCGTAAATGGGAAGGAAAGGGGACGACGGAGGAAAGATTGATCGAAGCGGCGGGAATTGCACAAGCAGCGACATTCATTCGGAAATTGGAGAATGTAAGAATCACAAAAAATTCGAAAACGAATTTGAACGGTTCCAGGGATTTGACACTATTCTCGGTGAGGGTGGAATTGCCTTGTCTGGTGGGCAAAAGCAACGCATTGCCATTGCCCGAGCTATCTTCATGGACCCTTCCATTCTCATACTTGACGAAGCAACTAGTGCACTCGATGTGCAATCGGAGCGACTTGTTCAGGTTAATCAGTGAAGAAAATGCGTTGAATGATGCTAATCAACCATTGCAGGCTGCACTGAACGAAGCGTCTGTGGGTAGAACGACAATTTCGATTGCTCATCGATTGAGTACTCTCAAGGAGATGGACGTCATCTACGTTGTCGACAAAGGAGTCGTCATCGAGCAGGGTCTTGGTTTTATCTCCGTCCCGCTTTTTACTTGACCTTTCCAGGCACACATGAGGAGCTCTTGAATGCGAATGGAACGTACTCTAAAATGGCCGAGAAGCAGAGTCTCGGAATGGAAGAGAGCAAGGCGCCCAATCCGAAAGAGTTAGTTGACCATCAAAGATGACTATCGAATAACAGTCATTCTTCCAGAGAAGAAACGAAAGCGGCCATGCAGCGAATTCGATCGACACGACGTTCTTTGGCGAATTCGAATCGCAATATGATCCATCCTGGAGACTTTGAAGGAAAAAAGGTAATTCCAATGGCTAGTTCACGAACTGATTTCTTTTTCTTTTCAGTTACTACCTTCAGCACCCGTCAGACAGTCCTCCTTCTTCCGTATTTACACTCATGGACATCTCTTGAAGATCCTACCTGCTTTCATCTTCTCTTCTCTTCGTGGTTTCGAGATTCCCGGCTACACTTTTCTCATGAGTCTTCTCTACACTGCTCTGAGTGAGTTGCATAGAAGGCATAATGATGTAATGGACGATAATTTTAGGTTCGTCGAAAGATGAGCTCTGGCAATCCATGACTGTAGTGTGTTGCGTCTCTTTTGGTATCGGAGTTTACGCATGGACCATGGTCACACTCGCTGTATGTTCTATTCTCCTGTCCAAATCACACCAACAAAAAACTTTCAGTGCTATTTCACCGGCAAAGCGGCAGAATCAGTGATTGGCACTGTCAAAGAGCGAATTCTCAGTCGAGTTCTGCACAGAAACGCCGAGTACTTGGATAATCCGGAAACGAGCAACGCAACTATTGTGAATGACATCAACCAACTGCCGGGAGCTCTACTTGCCGTACGTTCTTTTCATGAATTTCGAGATTTCAGAGATATGAGAGACATGATTTTCAGGGTCTCGATGCTCGTGCCTTCCTCTTCATTTGGTGTTCAACGACAACGATCGTCTGCGACGTCATCGCCGTCGTTTTGTGTTGGCAGTTGGGACTAATCGGTATTGTATCTATCAAATCAACTAGTATTGATTGGTCGTTGCTTTTTCAGCCATCGCCTCTACAATTCTTCTTCTCATCGGAGTCTGTCTTCTCTTCGTTATTCTCACTGGACTGACAGAGCAAATGGCGAGGGTTGATCGATCGGCTGAGGTGAAACGAGAAACTGCATTTTGAAAATATTACACATATGTTTCAGCTCGCTCTCGAAATCTTCTCGCAGACCCGTACGATTCAAATAATGGCAGTTGAGAAATATTTTGAGAATAAGTACATGGAATCGCAAGAGGCGGTGAAGAAAATTCAGCGAAAGGTCTGCAATATTAGATTGTAGGCTATAGATTTGAATAATTATGATTCCAGGCAGTGATCGTTCAATCGATAATCTGGGCACTCAGCACGGGTGCAATTTATCTCTTCGGTGTGATCTCATTTGGATTCGGAGCTCCCCTCGTGTACAATGGCCTTCTCACGGGACAGCAGTTGTTCGTGTTAGTGTTCTTTCAACTTTTTTCTGATGTTACCAGATCCGAAATATCAAAATTAACGTTGTTTCAGTGTAGACATCGCGATCGAGTTGTCTGCATGGGCTCTCGCCTTCATCAATCCGACCTTCCCCGATCTCGTTCGAGCGAATGCCGCTGCGAGAATACTCTACTCTTACTTTGACCTGCCTCTACCCAATGAAGTCGGCGATTCAACTACTCAACTCAGTGGAGCATTCGCTGTTCGCAATGTCACATTCTCGTATCCGACACGGCCGGAGCAGAAAGTGGCTCGTTCACTGGCACTCTCTGCTTCTGCTGGAGATTCCATTGCACTTGTAGGCCCTTCAGGTGAGTACTGAGTTGTGGTTCAAATTCCAGTGTCTACCTTAGGTTGTGGAAAGAGTACTCTCATCTCGTTATTCGAGCGATATTACGACCAGCAGGAGGGCACAATTGTAAGGAATGTTTTTTGAGAGAAATGAATATTGGGAAAAAAATCCAGAAATTCGATGGCATCGATCATAGGCAGATAACTGCTCGGCACTTGCGCACACAGATTGCGCTGGTTGGACAAGAACCAGTGCTGTTCCAGGTATATTGCAAAGCTTCTGGGATATGAAGTAAGCTCAAAATTAAATTGATCAGGGCTCAATCGCGGAAAACATTCTGCTGGGTACTGATGGTCTATCGATCGAGCACGTGCGTGAAGCGTGCCGAATGTCCAATGCAGCCAACTTTATCGAAAGTTTGCCCGAGGTGAGCTGGATTTCTGTATTTTTTTAACTGAAAAAAAACAATGCCAGGGTTACAACACGGACGTGGGCTCCAAGGGTCGCTCCTTGTCTGGTGGTCAAAAGCAACGAATCGCCATTGCGAGAGCACTCGTGCGGAATCCGAAGATTCTCCTTCTCGATGAAGCAACGAGTGCATTGGATGGAGAAAGCGAAAGGGTAAGACACAATGAACTGGAAATTGTAAATATCGTAATTCGTCAGATTGTCCAAGAGGCAATTGCCCGGGCGAGTGTCGGTCGTACGTCAGTCTCAATTGCACACAGACTGGCCACAATCAAGGTACGATTACGAAAAGTGAACGACTAATTTAAAAATACGGATTTCAGGACGCGACTCGAATCTATTTCATCGAGGACGGAAGCGTTGTGGAGTGTGGAAATCATGAAGAGCTTATTCATCACAATGGAAAATACGCAGCTTACGTGAAAGCGCAAAGTTTGGAGTCGAACTAATTAAACTCATTTTCTATAAGGCGATTGTTTGTGTGCGTTATGTGTTCCCTTGAGACGATGAACAGATTGTTCTTAAGTGCATTTCTTAGTTTAGAAAACACGAACTGGTAGCTATTTCGGTTAATGTGAACCCAATAAAGTCTTTCTTTTCAATATTCCCTGTCTGTGAAATTTCTGAAAATCACAGTAAAATGTAGATGTATGCACACTGAAGTTATTTCAAGTGTGGAAAAAATCAATTAATTTATCGAGATGAATTTTCTGAAATAGTTGCATTTTTTTTCATCGTTTGAATGCCCCTACTTCCTGTAAGGTTTCACGAAATATAACGTGACTAGAGGACTTGCCGCAATTGCCAATCCGCCAAACTGAAGGGGATGATTACTCATACATTCGTCGTCAATCTGTTACCAAGTGCAGTGCATACTCTAGTGCCGGCGATCTAGCAATGTTGAACTGTTCTAGACAATAAGCCCACACCAACAGCGAACGACTGGGAAAGAATCAACTGCCATACCAGCGCCTGAATAAACAAAAGTTAACATGAATTACATGTCTGTCAATAAAATTTCTATGCTAGCAATAAAATTTTCAGATTTGAATCTGTTACTTACGCTTAGAAATTCGCGATCAACAGCATTTGTTGGCGACTTAAGATTACTCGATTGTGAAGAAAGCGAAACCCAAGAGGCAATCCGTCAGAGCTCATACTTGAGAAATGTACCCATGTATTTGCCACAATTCGCACGAACGACCATAATAATAAATTATCAACTGAGAGTCGTAATCGGCTCGAAGTTGAAGATCACAATGTCTGTTTCAATATAGCTTATGTTTTGATAACATTCACAATAAACAATAATAAATTCTTGGCATTTTCATTGGATAGCATTAGCCATAGCTAGGCTGCATCACGAAACAATTATATTATCAGTGCTTCATTTTAATCGCTTTCGCGGTGACAACGGACTGTCTATCGGGGGAAATTGCACCGAATTCTCTTGATTGTGGGCGATTTGATCTGAGCTCTCGAACGGTGCAAGTATCCGTAGCCTCAGACGTCCGGAGCAGTATTTTCAGAAACCGTCTAAATTATTTTGTTATTTTCATTTCATACTTGTTTCTAAATAAACAGTTTTTACCTTCGATATGGTTTGACAAAGTAGAGCGTGACAAGAGGACTCGCTGCGATTGCAACGCCGCCTGACTGCAAAAATAAATGTGACTATTTTCCCCATGGATACATTTTACCATGTGCACAGCATATTCCAGAGCCGGCGCTCTCGCTATATTAAACTGCTCGAGCAAATAAGTGACCACTCCCACGTTGAACCATTGTGAAATTAGCAACTGCCACACTAAAGCCTGTAAACAAGTGAATTCAAATTATTCGTGTCTGTCACACGAATAGAGCAATTTCCAGTATGGAGATCTCATAGAGTACAAAGGAAATAAATGGAACTGACGCTCAGAAATTCTTGATGAACTCTACTAATTCGAGCAGTAAGATTAGTAGATTCTCGATCAAGCAACCTGAAGTTCACAGTTTGCGAAGCATTATTGCAAATTACAGACTTTCTGATTGAAAATCCAGCCCAAATGTTGAGAAAAAAGCAAGGACTTGAGGATAAGATAATCCAAATGATAGATGGCAGCACAGGGGATTGAAGCGGGTGTAGAATTCCTGTTTACATTGTGAACTTTCATTATTGGAGTTGACTAATACCTCCCAGTGGTGTATTGGTCAGATTGTATTCTGGAACGTGCTTCTCGAGTAAAGGATTCAGCATTTCTCGAGGCGCCATGCCGAAGTTGAAAGTGATCTGTGGATTGTGCATTTTATTTTTCATTTCTCTGCAGTTTCGCTTCCGCTTTTGTTTCTCCTTAGAATTTAGAAAACATTCCACTTACCGTCCAGATTATAGCAGGAATTGCAAGGACAGTATTGAACAGCGTAGTTTGTCGCATACTCGGTACGGGGAAACGGAGTACGAAGAAACTTAATATAGCAAGGAATGGACAAGAAATTAACTGTGATTGCATCCCGAAAGAGAAAACACGCCGTTGTTTGAATATTGAACATGGCAACTCCGTTAAGCAGAACACTGTAGACGCCGTAACAGAATCGAACGGGAAAATGTTTGCAAGGTCCTTCAAAAACGACTACGATTCCATCGAAACCGAGTGGAATTACTCTGAAAAAAATCGGTTTGATAGATGCATATATTTTTGAAAATCGTCGGTTTACCTCGAAAACATGATAAACATTGAGATTGATGACAGAATTTCGTAAACACATAGACTAAAACGAGATATGTTTCTTTTTTCAGAAGATGAGGCACTTAAAAAATAATGCAGATCGAGTAAGATTTCATGTGTAGTGGAGTGTATTTCAGGGCGATGAACAATAATAATCCGTCGAAGAAAACTGATGATAGTGTGCAGATATTGTGAAGGGCGTGAATGTAAAGGGGTAATTCATCACCACTCATGCCTGATAGACGTGGAGTTTGAGTGGCGGAACGAATAAACGCCAATAATACAATGTTTGAAGCCGTAAACAGGTTGGAAATTGACGCTGGCAATAGTCGGGCATTCCGATTATTATTTTGTCTGAATCTTTGATGAAGAAGCGAAATTTATTCTTGTTTTTCCCCCTACTTGGAATATTTAGAAATTTCACTTTATTCTTCAGAATGCTAATGATTTGTGAATATAATAATTGTAAGAAGAAACTGAAACACTGAATATTTTCGTGTAGTTTTCGATATCATCTGCAGATATTTCTGCACTCTATCAGACAATCCTCATAATCTCTCTTTCCGAACCCGTGTTTTGAATGTGAGCTAGAATAGTCCGAATAATCGGATCTCACAGGGTACGTGGAATTCATCTCCCTTTCCTGACGCGCTCCGCTTATCGGAAGAGAGAGAAGGGCGGTGCATAGGCACCATACGAGATCAAGAGAACAACACGAGAGAGTGAGAGAGTGTATGGAGAAGGAAGGAAGTGAAAGGAAGGGAAACAGAGAGTGAAAAGAGAAGAGATACGGGAGAGAAGAATAGGTGCCCCATTGCATACATAGTGAAACTCTCCCTTTCCCGTCTCTCTCTAGCTTTCCATTGTGGATAGTATACATTATGGATTCTTCCGGTGTCGAACCATCTTCATCGACGAAAGTTTGTCTCATCTGTACAGTTCCCATTCGATTCACTCGTCTTGGAGTGCACGCGTGTCGGTAAGTGACGATGAGTCATCATTTTCCGACTGATCGATGATGTATTTCAGAGCTTGCGCTGCTTTTTACAAGAGATCAAAGATCAGTGGGAAACGACTAACCTGCCGACAAGGCGACAACCAATGTGTTTTCCGCAAACGTAAGTTCTTATTCTTTCGTTTTCTTCTCAGAATCCTAGACGTAATGAACTCGAATTGAAACAAAATATACCTGGTCTTTTGCATGACACGAGAAAAGATTGCAATTTCAGAATCCGATTATAATTGTTTTCGTTGTATTGCAGATGAGAAATTCATGTGTCGTAGCTGTCGATTCGATAAGTGCACTGAACTGGGAATGGAATACAGTCCAGTGATGAATGAGAATGAGAAAGAGGACAGTTCGGAAGATGTCAATGAAGCCTCGCCGTCAAGCAACGAGGAGAAACCATTAATAGAGTTAATACGCACTGCATACGAGTGAGTTCCGCACTTCAATTTCCTAAACCATATTCAATGCCTCAGAAATTCTTACCCAAAGCGGCTTGAGCATGAAATCTATGTGTCGAAAAAACATAATTTGAAGAGGCTTTACCATCCCACCGAGGTGAACTTGAATTTATTCAAACTCGGTTCATTTATGATTTTAGGAGTTCTATATTAGCAGTATGCATTCATTCATGGAAATGTTTCCAACCATTATCAAAGAGATCATTAACATATTCGAAAAAGCATTCCCGTTTCTGAAAGAGCTCATACTAGAAGACAAAGTATGTCTGACTCTTTCATTCTTGAATACGTACGTGTGCGCTTCAGGCTGCCATATTCCAAGACTACATCGGAAAATTCTGTATCATCGAGGGATTTTATCGATCTTTATTACATATTCCGACCAATCAGTGAATAAATAGTTCCATTGCACTTTGAAACTCTGAGATTTCCAGCTTTTTGGCGTCTCTGATTACATGCATCGATTGCGATAACGTCGACCAATGGATAAGAGATGAGGATTTTGTTGAACGCAAAGCCGATTTTCGAGAGTAAGGCACTTTTAATCGTTACCCAAGAAAATGTAAACGTTGAAGGTTCGTGAGAAATTACTCAGACGAGTACACCGCTCTGCTTCTACCGCTATTCACACTCGAGAAGGTTGAAGAACCCGAATTCATGGCATTGCTTATTCTTGGCTTCTGCGATATTGGTGAGTTCATCTCATGCATGTATCATTGGGGAAATAGTATGCCTTCAGATCTCACTCTCGACCTTCCCGAATTCATTTTCGAGAAGCTTGAGTCCATTCGAAAGGGTGTATTCGCAGAGTTGCAAGAGTATTATAAAAGGGAGGAAGTGTCGGATATCTCGACTCGCATGGGAATGCTCATGACTGTGGCCCACTCTACCAGTGTAAGAATTATTATTGTTATTATTATGATTAATAATATTATTATTTGTATTGTTTTCACGATGTAACCCTTCGAATATTTCAGGAAGCGGGACTTCTCATGAACGAGGAATATCGAACATATTCGGCTCTTTTTGACACTTGTTCAGGGGATTTTCTACTCAGAGAGATTGTCTACAAATGATATCCCGATAAATCATTTTATATTTGATTGACGCAGTTGGTGAACCTCAGTTCTTGTCACGTCATGGTACTCCGATAATACACAGAATCCCGTTGCAAAAGCCTCCTCCTGAGCGAGAGAAAGTTCCATTAGATTGATAGTAAATGCTCACCGACAAAAGGATAGAGGAAAGGATTGAATAATATACAGAAAATGAAGTCGTTTAAAAAAAAGGAGATCTGAATCAAGATAAGAAGAAAAAATGCAGAATAGTAAACCTGAAGAACAAGAAGAAGTATACGAATGTCCATAGTGAAGAATGAACTATTTTTAATAAGAAGATAAAAAGTCATGAATGATAAGATTGTTGAAACACCTCCCATAGAAAAGAAAAATGTGGTAACGAATAATTCCAAACTTTCATCTAACTCGGTGGGGTGCCGACTTCGATTCACTGACATCGAAATGTTTCCTGTCCGAAAACTTAGTTGTTAGTCAAAGGTGAGTTCAGATATTTGGTAGTCAGAACAGAAAATCACCAAGCACTTAGATAGTTCCATTTGCGTAGAATATTGGGACAATTGGTGCTAAAAAAACAATGTTAACCGCAGACATAATAACAAAGCAAAAGAGAAACAAATACACAATGCAATACAAGATCTGGATAAACTCTGCGTTAACGAAAAAATCAAATTGTATGAAGAAATAGTTCTTGCTGATTGTATTCCTTGTTACTCTAACTCAGTTGTGTTCATAGCTTTATGTGCATCGTTCTCACGTGTATCGATATAACGCCGCTTTCACTACAAGCCCAATCTAGAGTACGTGACAACAATAGTTAAAAAACTTGTCCAGTGTCGATACCAAGGAACAACGCGGTTCATTCGTCAAACAAGATGCCCCTGTGAGATCCGTTTTTATCACTTATCTACGCAGATGTTCGGGAAACGCCACCTGTGTTGTGCATTGATAGTTGCATAATATTTGTTATATGGGCATAACAATTGGATGAACAACATAACCATTTGTTTTGTATAGAGCTTCTGTGATTGCTTACGAAATCCTAAGAGTCCTGATGAATCAAGAGACACACATGGTTACAATGGAAATAAGCATACATGAATAGAGTTCCCGGGAAAAGAACATCTGCTCATTGTTATCTGTATTCCACAGTATACCCCTTCATTAAGAATATTAATTGAAAACAAAGAAGTTGATGCTAGTGAGCTTATTAGTCGTGCAGGCTTCTAATAATTATTCGCTTCAATAATAATAATTTTTTTTTTATGAGATGGCTGATGAGCTGATATACGGCTTCAATTAAGATCGGGATTATTTAATCGACATATCAGTGATGTTAGACGTTTACTAGCGAAAATTTTTTTGCCAACTTTTTTATAATTTTACGTAACGGTGTATTTCGAGAAGTATTTTTTACACTAAATAAATTGTTCCTCAGAATTCGAAAGATCTACTGGCCGATCGGAGTTTTTCTTATTCACCCGCTTGATATTTTCACTGTTGTCAAGAAAAGTTCGATGTCTCTGGACTAGAGAAGATAAAGGAAGAGGGAAGAGTGAGGGGAGTGGGATCATTCCTTGCGAAAGTGTGGAGGGAGCGCGGTCTCTCTTCCTCAAGAATGAGAGGGGGATTAACTCTTGAGGAAGAGTGAGAACTCTTCCTCAAGAGTAGATTGAGAATCGTTCGTTGAAGACGCAGACTTTGATTTTTTACATGCGCAACTGATCGTACTCTGTGATGAGGGTACTGTGTTAGCATGCATAACGCTAGCTAATATTAAGTCATTGCGTTTTTTGCATGACCATCATGGTCATGAGGATTCGCAAGCACAGCGTATGCTGAGAAGTGAAATTGACTGCGTGAGAATTCTAAACCTTGCGAAACATCATTTTCACACATGAGATATCTCAAATAGGCGTAAAACGAGCGTGTAGGTCTTTAAAATTGGTTTGTCTTGAATAGCTGTCAAATTCAATCGAACAATATGCAAGTGCTTAGAAGATGGCTTATTGATCATCTTTTAGCAAGACCTAGTCATATTAACAAGAAACCCTAATGAAGACCTTCGAAAACGAGCGATTTATCGAATCTACTCTTCCTCAAGAGTTCTCGCTCTTCCTCAAGAGTTACCGTACCCTCTCGCTCTTCCTCAAGAGTTAATCCCTTCCCTCTCATTCTTCCTCTCCCTCTCATTCCTCGTTGCTCGGAGAGGAAGACCCTTCCTTTCACTCTTCCTTTATCCACTCTACTCTGGACTGTAAAATTGGATACGTTTCTCATACGGTGATTTCACTATTTTCCCTAGTTAGATTTTGACTTAAACGAAATTAATCGTTAAAAGTTTTTTTTTAAGATTCTCTTAACGTGCATCGATTTCTACAATTGTTTTCTCAATCAATTTTACTCATTGGTTCCTCTTCCGATATTCTTGTGCACGGGATTTTTGTGTGATGGTTCAATTCAACCAACGACATTATTGGTCTGATTTCTCTTGTTTTTTCTCGATCAAGTTGTTGATGCTTGTTGCTAATTTTCAGCTGTTTTTCCAGAAAATTTCTTTGCTGTTGCTGTAATAATTCCGTATCTATTTATCATGCTACAAATTCATCAGTTAATGCTCCCAGCGGAAAATCAATTCAAAATTTCAATCAGGTAATAGCTTTTATTGTTTTCTCCTATTTTCAAATGTTGTCGGATTCTTTGAATGGACCATCGATGTTCCAAACAAACATATCGTATTAGACGTAAATATATAGATTGCAGTAAAATTCAAAAGCACGCTCATTTCATCTTCATTTCTACATTCAGAAAGTCGTTTGGGCACACGAAATCAGTTCGAACTTTTTAGCTCTCGGAGAAGCGGTCGGTGATATTGGAGAATATATAAATGGTGAAAATTACTCAATAGTATTTTCTTACACTAAAGGATCTATTTTAAAGAGCTGATTCTTCTTTTGACTACTATCTGTATAATATTGCCTTTCTATATTTTCATAACATTTACAATCGGAAAAAAATCTGGTGTGTTTCCGTTCAGGATAATGATGATTGATAATATTTGAAGAGTCTTCGAAGCTCAAAACACATCAAGGTCAGATTCGTTTTGTCTATTTACTATCGATGCAGGTGTGATGAGACCTAATTTCTATAGTGCTCACATATAATTCAGATTGAATTTGCAATTATATTCTTTGTTGCCCACTCTCGTTATGATATTTGTTATCTTGTATGTTTATCAGGAGCATTGGAATTGGCCACCGATACTTGGAGCGATTCTTCGATTCACTGTTTTGATATGAGACAAATGGTTTTATACTACCATACCAAATCATTAGATGTTCTACTGTCTTTCTCCCCTTTCGCACTCTTTTATTTCTCTGATAAGAAATCCGTGGATACGCAAGGTTAGTTTTAAAATTTGCGCTTATTTAGACAAAACCACAATTCAGACTCTGGAAAAGATGATCAGATCACATTTCAATCAAGCACAAGCCACCACAACTGTCACAGTTTTCTAATGATTTTGATGCAAAATTAGAATAAAAATCCCAAAAACAACCATAAAACATCATAAATTCAAAAAAAAGAAAAGTTCAAAGAGAGGCCAATTTCCTTTGATGAGCCCTCCTTGAAGATATCATTGAACGAAGGGGGAAGTTCGCACCTCCCAAACAGGTAATGAATTCCTCTTTGATCGACTGTGCAGGGGCGGCATTTGGGGAACACGTCGCAATTTGTTGTTGTTGCTGTGCTCTCGATGATTCCCGCCTTCGACCGGAATCGACCTAGGAAAAACAAGTGCTCTCCTGAGAAAGCAAAGTTGCTACGCACCCACAGATAGTGAGATAGCGCACTGAAAATGGAGAATTCGCACGATAATGACAACGCCTGAGAAGGGTAAGTATAAAAGGGAGCATCGGAGAGAGAGAAGGCACCCATCAAACAATGAAGGCAACTTTCACTCTTCTCTTCCTCGCAGCCCTCGCTGTAGGCCAATGTGAGTTCACACTTTCTTCCGTTCTATGCTTATCTAAATCAAATTTTCTCTGAAAATTAATCATTGTATGCAGTGCATGCAGCTACAGCAGCAGATGCAAAGGGAAAGACTCCACTTGAGACCGGTGAGTCATCTAAAATAGATTGTATGCTATTCAACCCTTGTATTTGCAGAGGTCGACACTCCTGCCATTCCCAAAGTGCCCCGAGCAGCTGGTTAGTTGGTTTTTGCTTCGGGAAATTGCATAGATAATAGATGGTAATATATCGTAATAAATTCACAGCACCCGATGCGAAGACCGCAGCAAAGGCGCCGATCGAGTCAGAAATCGAGGGAGCCGGAAATATCAAGGCACCCAGAGCCGCAGCTGGTGAGGAGTGATGATGATGGTACAAAGTAGAAAATATTGAATTTAAGGAATGAACATGAATGCTGGAGGAATGAGTGGCGGAGCCAACGTTAGAGGCAAGAGAGCAGCTGGTGAGTTGAACAGTCTGCGATAGATTGGGAAGATGAGTTCATGGGTTTTTTTTGCAGGAGCTGAGCTGAAGGCAAAGGCACCCCTGGAGTCTGAGCTCGAAGGAGCTGCATCAGTGAAGGCTCCAAGAGCTGCAGGTAAGTAATACTCAGAAAGAATTTGCACACTAACTATACTTTTTGAAGGAGCCGATCTGAAGGCTAAGGTTCCACTTGAGGGAGCAGCATCTGTGAAGGCACCTAGAGCCGCTGGTGAATGGAAAGGAGGCCTATTGATATCGAACAACAACTAACAATTTTTTCTCTATCCAGCAGGAGGCGCCGACGCAAAGGGAAAGGCCCCGATTGAGTCCGAGATCGAGGGAGCAGCGTCAGTGAAAGCCCCGAGAGCAGCAGGATGTAAGTTGTTTTCCCATGTTGATGAATATGAAATATCGCATTGTCAGCAATGGGCGCGAACGTCGGAGGAATGAGTGGAGGAGCCAACGTTAGAGGCAACAGAGCCGCTGGTGAGTTTATCCCGCTGCGATAGATTTGTGGAGTTGTACCAAACTCATGACGTTTTTGCAGGAGCTGACCTGAAGGCGAAGGTTCCTCTTGAGGGAGCTGCATCGGTCAAGGCACCTAGAGCCGCTGGTGAGTGGTGCAATACACGTAGTGAAAGTGCGAAGTGAAACAATTCGAAATTATAACTCTGCAGGAGCCGATCTGAAGGCGAAGGCTCCGGTTGAGGCTGAGCTCGAAGGAGCAGCATCTGTGAAGGCACCGAGAGCTGCTGCTGCTGGTGAGTGAAACCGAGACCCACTGAGATCACTGCGCATGGCCACTAAAATCATTGTTTATTCTCGTAGGGTACTACCTCGAGATGTAAATTTTTTTTCGTAAATATATATTTGAAAAATATTTTTTTAAGAAAATCAATTTGGGAAAAAATAAATTAGAAAGAAAATCTCGTAAAACTTACTGTGGAAATGGGTATACTGTAAATGCAGTATTGATAAATATTTTCTCGGAAAAGTCATTTCGGAAATATTTTTCTGGAAGCAAAACGCGACGCGACCGCAACGTAGCTGGAGCGCGCACATGGGTTTGGAACCAATTTTCTCGTGTATTCTTTGACTTTTCTATTTACTTTTTTATTAAGATAATAATAAAAAAATCAGAAGAACTCGATTATATCAATAAAAATCGAAATGGAGCTCTATAAGACGCGCAAAGTTTTTTACAGGAAAAAATTTCCGAGATGAAATTTCCGAAAAATGATTTCCCATAGCGAATTTCCAATACTAAATTTCCAATTGATTTTTTACCAAAGAAAGGTTTCCACAAATATTTTTCCCAAATTATTTTTACATAAAATTGATTTCTGCAATGAAATTTACGAAATAAAATTTACAAGTCGAGGTAGTACCTCTCGTAGGAGCCGCCGATGCGAAGGGAAAGGCCCCGATCGAGTCTGAGGTTGAGGGAGGTGCCGCAGTGAAAGCCCCGAGGGCTGCCGCTGGTCAGTCGTATGAATAGCCTATGAATGATCACACTTTGCCCTCTCAGGAATGAACATGAACGCCGGAGGAATGGGAGCTGGAGCCAATGTGAGAGGAAGAAGAGCAGCTGGTTAGTAATATTCGTCCAAAGACTCATAAACACCGATTTTGCAGGAGCCGATCTCAAGGCAAAAGCACCTATCGAGGGAGGAGCGTCCGTGAAGGCTCCCCGAGCTGCTGGTGAGTTGAAGAGTGTCCTATAGAGATCACTGCGTTTTTCTCACTCTAACAATATTTTTTTCATTCTTGCAGGAGCCGCCGATACGAAGGGAAAGGCACCAATCGAATCGGGAGTTGAGGGAGCTACGGCAGCTAAGGCACCCAGAGCCGCCGGTGAGTATTGTAAGCCAGTGGGATACTGTCTCTAATTCTCACCATGGTCCTCCTCGAAATGCGAATCAATTACAGGAATTGACGCGAAGATCAAGGGATAAATCGACATGGAGATTCTGTCTCTAAACGAACGATTCATTTAAAAAACTGTGATAAAATGCATTTTTACATTTGTAATACATTGATACATGATGAACAAGCGAAAAGTGAGAAGAAGCTCAGTAAACTTTCTAGAACACAATTGTGTTTATCTGTTTTACTTTTTTTTTTGTTTATCAGAAGTTGCCATGCAACAACTCGTATTGTGATGTGCTGGTAAATTTTCCCAAAATTGTTACACTGCAAATATTGTTGATCGTCATTCATGATTTTCAATCATAGAAGAAAACGTGGTGATAGTTGATGTTGCAATTCGCACGAAGTATCAATTACCGAATTGCTGCAAAAATTACGTCATCGATTGAATCCTTCAGATTTGTCGATTTCAATATGAAAATGTGCGCGTCTACAACGGTATTGCCTTTACTTTTTTCCCTACTCTTTATGTATCAGGAGAGAATGTACCAATAATGTACCTTTCGGGAACAATTTTTTTCATATTTAATTTAAAAATCCCATTTTATGGCTGTTGCATACCCAAAATAAATGCAAATTTCGTACCAGGTCATTTTGTCCCAAAGCCGGCTTTTAGGGATTTTCCGGTCCTGGGTCCGGCTCTGCCATATCTCAGCTCCCAGATGAGCTAGAGAGATGGCACCGAGCCCAAAAAAACGGAAAATTTTTCTGAGCAACTTTTATATTATGACCAAATCGATGGGACTAAAAATAAAAATGATAAAAAATAAAATAGTTAAAAAATAGCATTTTTTTACCGAAAACATTTTTTCCGGTTCTCTTAACCCTCAAACGCAGGGAATTTTATTGCTGTTTTTGAAAGAAGGAGTAATTAGGTGAATAAAAAAATATATAATTTGAAAATCGAAGGGTACCCATTTTGTGATATTTCACTCCGAAGTTCGAAAAGCGGAAAATCGTTATGTTAAAAGCGTACGAAAGGAATCTTTTTTTTGCGATTCAATGTCTGATTTATGTTGTATTTATCACGTACGACATTCAAAAAGTTTATTACATGTTAATATTAGTGAAAAACGCAGATTTGGAATTGAAGAGATTCCTCTTCTCTCTTCAATTTCAATTTTTCAATTTCCTCTTCACTTGATAAATTTTTAAAATAAAAGTCATAATATAAAAGTTGCTCAGAAAAATTTTCCGTTTTTTTTGGGCTCGGTGCCATCTCTCTAGCTCATCTGGGAGCTGAGATATGGCAGAGCCGGACCCAGGACCGGAAAATCCCTAAAAGCCGGCTTTGGGACAAAATGACCTGGTAAGAAATTTTCTTTTATTTTGGGTATGCTACAGCCAAAAAATGGGATTTTTTAAAATAAATATGAAAAAAATTGTTCCCGGGTACGTACATTTTCTCCTGATACCGTGTATATAGCTTTTTACACGTGGGTACTTTCTGGTTTCGATAAAGACAGACAGAGGAAATCCCGAGTACCGGCTGCAGAACATCACAGAAGATTTGGAGGAAGTCGAGTAACTTTTATAGTTGTGTCAGATCTCTGCCATCAGAGGTGAGGTAGTAAACAAGTGCACTCTTCACTTTTTCCAAACTCTCACTGGTCAGAATGGTAGATTCTGTGATGATAAAGTTATGAAGTACAAAATTGCGATAACAGAAATGAGCAAAAAATAGGCGGTATAAAAGAACTATTCGGACAGGAATGAAAGACATTCCATGAAAGTCGCTCGCGGTCTACTTCTACTCTGTGCCTACCTTATTGTTGCCCAGACCGAACGTAAATTATGTTGTCATTAAACGTCTTCCTTATTCAATATCAGTGTTCAATTTCGATCACGAAGCAAGTAGCTTATCAAGTGGACCAAATACTGGAAGAACAAAGAGAATAATAGCTGGTAAGTTTAGTCATACGGGTCCTCCTTCTAATAACATGATCTATCAGATTCGATTAGCGTGATAACGAGCCGTGTGGTAGACAGAGGAACGAGATCAGCTGGTCAGTTGAAGAATCAACTTAGTTTGTCAACGTGATTCATAGGGAACCACAGAGGAATATGCGATTCAACGAGTGCTTGGGGCTGGTGCTGATACTACGAAGGAAGTAAACCAACTGATGAGCATTATTCAAACTGAGATTTTGTTCAGATTTCATCAGTGATGAAAAGTGAGGCAAAGGTGATCGAATAGAGGCCATACGCGACTAGCGGCTAAATTCAATTGAGAAAAGTGTAGAAAAAGAAAAGTGTTCTTAAAAGTGTTATAATAATCCAATGCAAACATGATGAAAGATTGATTTATTGCGGATGCTTGAGATCCTTGTCAGAATCAGTGATCAGTGAATTACACGAAGAGGAGTGGTCGAATAGGCGATTTACTTCTTGCCCCATCCACCGTAGTTGCCGTATCCACCGTATCCACCGTATCCTCCGTAGCCGTGGTGATGATGGTGGTGACGTCCCCAACCTGTAAATAAATAATGAATTATGATACAGTAATCGTGCTGAGAAGTGCCTAATGTTGTACAGTAAGATAACGAATCTTGATCAATAGATTGACTGACCACCATATCCTCCGTAGGGGTTGTATCCACCGTATCCACCGTATCCTCCATATCCTCCCCACTGAGCGACAGTGAGCGAAGAGAGGCAGAGAACGACGAGAAGGCAGACGAGAGAGGAGAGAAGGCTCATTGTGATTGGATCACTTGCTTCTCATTCATCTTCCAATCCATTTATAGCTAAGATCCAAGGGGCGTATTCAACCACCTCAGCGAACTTCGTGAAGGAGAGTAAGAGAAGCGAGAGAAAGAGATGAGAGCAGCCTATTCGACCAAGAAAAATCGAAAGTTCGACAGAACGAACGGAAAAGAGAAAGAGATTGGAAGAGATCGGTCGAAGACGAACTCATTACGTAGTCAACTGCTTACAGGTACAAACCGCACCCAAAATTGAGATTGAGATTACAGATAACCGATTATGATGTCATTCCGGATGGTCGTTATCTGATCTTTTAGGTTCACGGCAATTTCCATTTCGAAAGTGAAAGCGCATTCCTCTCTAGCGCGTAACGGGATTGGTGCTCGCTCAACACTTCCAATCAATCAACTCTTGGATGGAACTCAAGTTCGAATGTCTACTCCGATTTTGCTGTACTTTCCTTCTCTGAGTCACGCGAATTCCCAGAAAGCAAAAGATCGAGTTTATCGAGCACAAATGAAGAGCAGTAAACCAAGTTCTCTCTTTTCCTTTATTCGTCTCGTCTATCCTGTCGGAGCTGCAGTCGTAGCGCGTGGTCTCCATCTGGGCAGAGAAATTCCCTTTGGACGACCTGACGAAATATATTATAGGCATTTCGATTCGAAATACTGTTTGCCAGTGTTCCCGGATTAATTTTCTGAATCTTAGAGCAAACGTTCTTCCCAGATCTTTTGGTTGTTTGAACTGCGTGTTCCAAGTGTGTAGAAGATCTATTCCTCTCGTACCTGCCTGACCAGGTCCGCATCTTTTCTGACGATCGTGTGACTTGACCTCATCAGCCTCGGAATGTCGCTTCTTTCGATCAGCTGACATGTAGATTCGTTCAGTGAGCTGGCCAGGTCTCATGAAATCGAGACGTTCGTCATCCATGAAGATTTCCTCGACTTGACGACGATTACGACCTTCTACCATTGACGACGAAGAGGGTTGAATGGGTTCCTTCACTTCTAAAAGTTCTCGCTAGCGGCTAAACGGCAGTGAATCTCACCACTCAAGAGCGTATCAAGCCGTACGATCTTTCCTTTGATCTCATTCAGTTGTTCATTAGTAACGAGAGAGGAGTTCCCCGCCTGATCATTACACTATTCGTTGTTTTTGAAAAGTTGTGCAACCAACCTGCGACCAGGGGAGATTTGCAAGGAATACGATGGCAAACAACATTGAGTGACCCCATTTCCGATACCTTTCGCCCTTTGTACCCTCGATTCGGGACAATCATCCCGGAATGCAATGCCATTATAGTCGTATGAGTCGAGTACATGATTGCTGTTCGGAACCTCTTTATTGCGATACTAGAACGTACAAACATGAGCAGGGAAGAAGAAGTCAAGTGAAAGGAGAAAGGAAAGCGATATCGATGATTGACCCGTAGAATGAGGGAACTGTGTATTCATTGCACCGGTGGCACCCATTCAATGGAGGAGGAAAGGGAAGATGAGAAGAGGGCGCTTTGATTAGACTCGCGAAGTGGAAGGGCGATCTTCGGGAGGCAGATTTGACCTGAGAATTGATCGATTATTGTTGAACTGTCTTGAGAGGATCGAGTTGCGTGTTCACGTGTTAGTTCGTCCATGATCTCTCTTTCGTTTCTCGATTCGTCTAATTCTAAACGAGGACGATATCACATCATCACTCACAATCGCTGCTGCATTGCATTTCTCTCTATTTCGATGCTCAGTCTCGTTCGAGGAGTAGGAGCGAGTCCAATGGAGGAAGAGCCTCCGACTGCTGAGGGTGATACACCTCCGGGTGACTGAAATGAACCAATTTGTTGAGAATTTAACCCTTTTCGATAATCTACGGGATTGCATCATCCTAGTCATTGGAGATATCGCTTGAGATCGGTTTTGAAACGTTCAGGGTGAACATTCCACGAGATCGCTAAACGTGAACGCCTTTCGGCGAACTGGTATCGATATAGCGAATGGTGAGATCGAGTGAGAGAACGAGAACGAAAGAATAGGAAGAGATCGCAATCTCGTGCATGATCTCAGCAAACAAAAGCGCATGGGATGAATAAATGATAACGATAGTTTTCTGTTAGGCTATTGGACGAGAAGAATAAAAAATATTTACATTGGTGTTAGTTAATAGGTGTCTAATTTTATTTGTATCAATGGGGATATGAACAAACCGCAAGTGGAACGGGACTCGTAGGGGCGCTCATTGCCTCCTCGTACGTTGGAGGAGCCTCGAGATTGATCGGCTTCGGAACACCATTCTGAAATTGAATTCAATTGATACGCCCAAAATTGCCATTTCTGTTGCAAATTTCTTCAGTATCAGAAGATCATTTCTCACTTGAGTAATATAGTAAGTGGGCATCTCAATCGTCGTTGGATGCACTTGTGATGGAGGGGCGAACATTATCGGAGGATGACGAAGGAGATCCGGAATCTGAAAATAATAAAATTACTTCTTCTATTTTTAGAACAGCGCTTCCTATTTTAGGCTGTCAACACGAGTATTATTTACAACAGCTTCCTCACACGCGGAGAAACAAAACAAAATGAAGGACCGAAGCACATTCTCGCCCGAATTTGTGAGTTAAATTGTAGCGGAAGCGCGTGTTTTGTGCCATTGTCTCGTGGATTCCGATAGGATTTCTCAATTTCATCAGATGGCCCGACTGGTCTCTGACGTCGAAAAGCCGGCGAGAATTGTTTCATGAGAATACGAGTACAAACACTCGCGAGTTCAGAGTAGCAGTAGATGCCTCTTCTATTTACCTTGTCGCTTTCTTACTACTGAGCAAGTGTCAAAACCCGAACAACTCTCTTCACTTTAGTAACGGTTATGATCAGTGGAGTGGGGTCACGGGAAAGGAACCAGGATGCGACTAAAGGAAAGCACTCAGGGACAATTTGAACTCGATGAACGACACGATTGCGTCTGGAAGTTTGCAGCAGTCAGCATTGTAAACAGAGTGAGCAAGGGCCAATTATAACATCCTCATCAGCTCTGGCTAAACTCTATTATTCTATACGAGTTGAAGAAATCAACAACAAAAAATTGTAAAACGAATGTTTCACACTGCATAAACAAGAAAATTGGGTGTTGTAGTCAATATGTCCGATGGTTGATGCAATACGCAAACTTCACGGAAAGAAAGTAATGAGCAACTCAAATTTTCGACGTTGCTTTGCTGTCTCAGTTTTGCATTGTACTAGTAAAACTTTACTCACCTGATTGGTTCTCCTTCGTCTCGCATTGATGGCAAGACAAACGAGTGTGACGAGAACTGATGAAATGGCAAGAGCAGCAACGACGATGACAACGATCGCGCCTGAATTATGAAACTGTTACCTCGTCACCTTTTTTCGTCATCATCAGACATCGGCATAAATCACAATTTTTTTGCAAAGGAATCGAAATGAAGCACAAAAAATCGAGAAACAGTAGTTTGTGATTCAAACAATTGAAAAACTTTTTTTAAAAATTTGTTATTGGAAATCACGGTACCTGGAACGGCCGGTATTGAAGGTTAAATCGAAATAAATTTTAAAAAAACTACCTGAAGGAAAGGGTTCGTTCGACTGATGTACGTCGTCGTTGAAAAGCATCTGAATTGGAATAATTGAAATTCATCGAGGAAAGAAATGTATGACGAATATTCGAACAAGGAATCCGACATAACAGAAGTGAGCAAACTCGCGCAGATACACAGGAAATGATGGTTTGGCATGAAGAAAGACGGTGAGATTCACGCGAAAAATTGACGGATACGATTCAAATAAACGACCAAATTGAGCGACAACGAGACGACTCGGGACAATAGGTCAGCACGTCTATTGCGCCAGCTTTCGACTAGCATTTGTTAGCATTTGCGTAGAGATATCTCGAATATCTCCTCTCCTTCCCCTACCTCTCAGTCTCCCCTCTCCCTATCCCCCAGTGCCATAGCCCAAACACCACAAGTCGCACTATAGATGGAAGGCAAAAAAAGCAGGCGTAGGAAAACAATTTAAATTATTGTCTTATGTAAGAGGAAATCTGTCGCGCTTCGCCTAAACAAGAAAAATTCATGAGGAGAGACGCAGAATAAGTTGCGTAAAACGCTGATGAAACATGATATTGCGCAGGCCCTCGAGTAATGCAAACGAAATGAAAATGACGGGACTGAAAGTAATATTTTGCGAGCGAGTCGAAGTGATGCGAAAAAAAACGAGATCAAGCAGACTTGGAATCAATCGAATTGAGAATTTCTCATAATCTGCAAAGATATGATGATGTCACAACAGCTGAAGTTAATAACATTAGCAAGAAAGAAAGTCGTGCCACAGATCATCATCTGAACTGAAGAAAGGTGAAGAGGTGAAGGATAAGAGAAGGAGTGAGAGAATGAGATGGCACGCAAGCACTGAGTTTGTTGCGCACACAAGTAATGGAGGAGGGATGGAGGCATCTGAGGAGGGTCGAGGGAAGGGAAGAAGTAACGAGAGATGGAGGGATTCATAGAGAGAGGCACTGCCATCGGCACTCACTCAAACAGTTTCCAATATTTGCCCTCGAGGGTTATTTTGGGACGACGAAGGAGAAGCTCATTCGACAATGATGATGTTGACAGGATTGAGAGAGATGATGAATTATGGAACTACAAGAAGTATGAGTAACCCGATCGGGTCGATTCGTGAGACGAAGAGTAACGTCACTTTGGAGTAAACGGTGAGAAAGTGAGAAAGAAAGACTACCGGATAGGGTTGAAGTGGCACTCGGAAGGAGGGCAAACCTTATGGGATCGAGACTGGATCAGTTGTATGTAATTGAGGAGACTTGCAGGGGAGAAAGCTCTCGGTAGATTCGTTATATGAGAAGATCGTGTAACGTACAAATCGGAAGATACAATGAAGTTGAGTGGAATATTCCCACGACCTTCTCTGTACAACATCGTTGCATGTCAAAGGATCAAGCGGGATTTCATGAGATGTGTCATTACACTCTGAATCCATGTACTTTAATCGAAATGGAATTAAGCTCGTGGAGTCTGTAGTGAAATGTGGGCCACAGAGGCGCGCACAAATAGACAAAGTTAACCCGCGCGCGCTCTCGGTTGTGTAACCCTTCCTCTTCTACACATCAAAGTTCATACCGCGTATTCAGTTTCAGCTTTCCCTGGCTTTCCCCAACTGATGCAGGCACGTTTGAACTTGTGGCTTTAGATGGCCTTCCTGGTTTTCCGTCGTCAGAAGACCGCTGGAGAATGCACCCAACGTACGCGATTAATCAAATATTATCCACCGACTAGCAGCAAGGGTTATTGCTTATTCTAGCACAATCTGCACGCATACAACGCTTCTCAAACAAAGTTAACTGTTCACAAGTGAGCTTTTCACCCAAGTAGAAAGGAGGGACGAAGGAGAAGAGGGAGGGGAGGGAGTTCGAGAGAAATGACAGAGGGCAGATAGGATGATAAAGGATCTACCGCCACAGAGAATGTGAGTGAAAGAACCGGAGTAATACTGGAGAGAATGATGATGAGGAGGCGGATTGTTTGCAGATGCAATCACAGACGAAAATGATTAGAGACTTCAAGAAAAATTGAGAAGAACGAAACTATGGAAGATCGGAACTTGATCAGTACACAGTACACTAAATTGTGCACACAATACGAAGTAGAACTCAAGAGCGTGAGTTTCACTTACCATTTGAAACACTTTTGCGTAATCAGAAGAGGAGAAAACCAATTGATTCGTACCAGAATTTGGGAAAATGAGGACATGAGAAGTATACGATTCGTATAACCTATGGAATTTACTTCTCTCTGGCGGGATTGACTCTCCCGTTAATGCGGATTTGCTTACTTTCGGTTGATCTCGTCATTGTTTGTAGCCCATGAATGTCCATCGAGATCAGTGATATTTCATCGGTGTTTCAATCGTATTGCCTATTTAAATTCTCAGATTGAGCTTCGAATAAAAGAGAGATTGAACTGGATACGAGAATAGCAACAATGGCTCATTAATGTTCAGGAAAGGTCAATGTCAGCTGGTTTGATCGCCTCTCCTCTAAGTAGCCCCGTATCCTATCCCTGTCTTCCCCCCTCGTCTCTCCGCAAGCGCACAAATAAGTCAGTTCACGATTCGCCATCGCGTAAACAACCTGATTTCTGTAGTGCGCACGCTCGGGTCATTGCGAATGAACGCCGCTCTTCCAAACTTTAGCACTTCAACTTTCTCAGCTTTTTTACTGAAACATGATACAATCACTCCTTTTTGTGTTCAAATTCAGCTGCTTCTCTCTCCTCCTCCGTTACCGAAAGAGCCCGACACACAGCTCTGAAATGACACGACTGAAATAGAATTCGTTGACGAATACGGCTTATTAATATATTCATCCGTGCCTTTCTCGTCCCTTCCACTGTACTGACCACGACAAATCAAGAGGAAATGGATGATTCATTCTCTTCTTATCTTCCTTCTCCAATCGTTCTTTCTTCCCTTCTCTCGTTCAATCAATCAGAGATTACGACAGACGCACCAGAGGGAGACAAAAGAGCCAAAGGACTCTTGTTTACTTCCTTTCCACTTTATATTTCCACAACTTCCCCCAGCACCGCGCTCACTTGCGAACAGTGGACAACAACAATTGAGAGAGAGGACGTGAGATGGAGAGAGTGTGCTTACTAGCAAGGAACCGAATGAGAGGGGATACGGCATGACCTCTCCTCTCCTTCTCCCGTCTCTTGTCCCTTCTCATCTATCCTTTCACTGGTCAGAAAGACACATTGCCACTCGCTGTCTCTCTTCCTCTATCGGGTGCTTTTCAACTTGAAATACCTTTTTCTTGCCCGCGAACTTTGATTCCAGATGGTTCATTTTCTTCCCTTCTTCAAAACTAAAGAAAGTCTTAACTTTCACTCTTTCGCTAAACAATTTTGACGCATTCACTCAACACTTTCATCGAGCTCATTAGAGCAAATAATGTAGGATAGTCAACTCCACTTTTCTATATTTATATTCTATGGAGTTATGGGTGCAATGCAATCATCCTAATCACCCGATCAAACAAGATTCGTTAAATTGAGTATTCCCTGTGGGGGCGCCGTTTCTATGTCACTTCTATCTCTCTTTTACGGCGATAAGATTCTTTCTGATAATCAGCGTCTATTTATTCACTTCCCGTTATTAATATTCAATATGTAAATAAATTTTGAAATCGGGTCCTCTCCTTTTCGCGTGGTGCTCTTCGTTCGGTCTAATTTATTTTATGATACTTCGAGCTCGCTAGTTACTTTTCATACCAGCATACTACGATTCCCCGAACATTTCGCAAAGTAATATTTTCTAGAGTGAGATGGCGGCTCCCTCTCATCCTTGGTCGTGTCATCTCAACGTGCGCGGTCGCTTCCGTCAATCCGCCATTATCGATCAGCCCGATTGTCATCCTCCTCCACTCAAATTCGCC
The DNA here is from genome assembly GCA_000180635.4 of Pristionchus pacificus. NCBI lineage: Eukaryota > Metazoa > Nematoda > Chromadorea > Rhabditida > Neodiplogasteridae > Pristionchus > Pristionchus pacificus. The sequence continues at coordinate 13,113,333 of CM026578.1, read as the reverse complement.
AACAAGGCCGCCATCGCTCCTCCGAACGAGGGCAAAGCGAGAACTCATCGTGAACGAGTGACTCTAGCCGATGTCGTTGCCTTTCGCACTCGACATATTCTCGGAGCCCCTCCACCTCGTCCACCGCCCGCCGTCCCCTCCTCTTCTTCCGACGATGACTTCGAAGTAATTGATGCGGTGGCCGAAGGACTGGGCGGACTCAGTCTCGAGCAAAGAACTCCTGTTACTCCATCCACGGAGAGACCCGTCCTCTATCGATCAACGGGAGCTACGAAGGAGAAGGGAGAATGGACTGTGCTGGAGGCATCCCATTTCGAAGTATTCCTTCCCGATAGAAAAGATCTTCGGTTCATTGTGGTTGAAACAAAGAAGATGGTAGAGGCACAATGTGTGGAGGGACATCTATTCGCTGTGTTCGGACTGCAAGCACTGAAGAAGAAACTGCCGGCGTTGATGCTACAGGTGAGATATATTTATATTCGATAGGGATAGGCCAACCATGGCAACAACGATCCGTCTTCATTACAACGATATTTCCATGATTGCATGATCGTGATTGACAACCTTCTGATTAAAAGTATACTCGGGTTGGGTGCAGATCTTCAAATTTTATATTTATATTTTCAGGCCGAATACCCAATCGTATGGTCGGCTGCTCGTGCCGATCGTATCGATTCCGCCGCTGGAACACCATTCACGGATATTATTTACGTGGCGAAAGTGATGGTCAGTTCAAATCGATCTTGAGAGTACTTTCGGTGTCAGACCTCTGTTTGGAGAAAATAGAGAGTGCGCCTCTTTCAGGATTCAGGCGACGCTCGCGCTGTGTGCAATTGGTCGCAGTCGTTTATCACTGTCCACTCGAAGAGATTCTCGGACGAATGTCAGGATGAGGTAAGCAAAAGAGGGGAGAAAAGGAACATTGATGAATCACGTGAAAATTGGCAATTGGCAAAGTGCTTCGAAATTGAAAGAAAGTCGAATGAAACATCAATGCAGTAAATGTTCTCATGCGCAGAATCAGCAACTGGCAGTGAATGCTCTCTACGAAGCGGATATGTTGGACACTTCGTCTGCTTGGATCTACCCCGTTGAACCACCCAAGAACAGAGTGGAATACGCCAAACTGACGGCTAACGTCCGCAGCACGAGCAACAACACGGGAGTATTCGCGGAAAAGGTTATATTTTAAATTTATTTTTTACCTTGAATATTTTAGGATGTCAAGTTCTGTATGCTCTGTGTTTACCATATTTCTGCTATCATAAGAGCGATAATTCAGATCCGCCCTCTTCCCGAGAAGTTGCAAGAAGATGTTAATCGCCGTATGCAACTTAAGATTGTCCCAGAAGGACTTATGCTTAATCTCTTCAAATTGGGGTTAGTGCACATACATTTTTATTGAAAGTAAAATATAGCACAGAACCGAAATAAGTGAAATGGGTTGATACAAATCAATTGTCAGCTGTACTCATTTCATTGCAGCATTCGCTTCCGTGAATTAACTCGTCCGAAGGAAACAGTGAATGTAATCGTGAGAAGCATCGATCCGCCTGAGTTAATCGTCCTCTCTGAGGTCAGATCAATTGTTTTCCGATTTTTAGGAACATAAAAATATAGTTATAATTGAACCCACGGTTTAAGGTGTACTTTGTTGCGTACGTCTCCATTCTCCTCGTGAAAAAGGGCGAAGGGGAGCTACCAGTGGGCAAAGCGAGCAAACTCTTCCTCACTGTCAATTCGATCTCACACCCGACGAGAGGCAATAACAAACATACCGTTCTTAAGTAATTCTTATTTGTTTTATTCGATTACTTAGCTTCGAGATATCTTTCAAGCTGTTTGTAAGGTATATTTTCTCAGGTGCTCTTACAATTCAAGAATGCTCGAAGAATTTCCTGATTTCGCAGCCATGAAATCTGCGAAGACGGTGAGTCCCTCACAATTAAGTGAAAATATATACATACATCGGAATATTTAGGGGATTGAATTATAATTAAAATCATACAAAAAAAAAAAAAAAAAAAAAAAAAAAAAAAAATCATGCTAAATACCGATCGTTGAAAAATATTAGGTTGTCCTATGGAAAGTATTGAAATAATTATAATTCCTTCAGCTTCCACAGCGCTCCGCAGTACTTGAAGGGACTACGAATGACAACATCACTTTTCAATCTCTCGAAATGATTGAGGAAGGAATAGAGGAGATGATGAAGCCTATTGGACGACGACCGATGAGTATTCAGATGAACTTGAACCCTCCCGCGCTCTTCCAGTACTTGTACGGAAAAGTAGAGAAGATGGTAAGTGAAATCCAATTGATCTCGAAAAATGATTTTTTGTTTTTTTTTTCAGCCACTACCCTCTTTCTACTCTCCTTCCATTGGCAAGAGGGACAATAGTATTTTTCATCCGAATCAGCAACAGGGCGAAGCTATATCGATGTATCATGGAATGAATACTCCAGCATTCTGTATTCTCTCTCCTCCCGGTTCGGGAAAGACCACTGTGGCCACTGCTATGGCCGCTTCCTTGGTCAAGAATCGGGCTGTTTTTAAGTACGTATTTTTCCAATGTTATTACGGAATCCCTCAGGACTTCGTGTGCCTTGTGTACGGAGTGACCTTTACCTTTATTACGGAATTTGATATAATGTAAAAAAAATATTCAGACCAGGTGAAGTTCAGCTCCTGCTCGCTGTTCAAAACGTCGCTGTTGAGAATCTCGCAAATTCTCTCCAATCGTTCGACACATCTGAGAATCGACTGAGGTTAGTTATTTCGTGAGAGCAATTGCGATCTAACCAGCACTGGGCCATAAAAAGACAAGTACTTTGATGTTGAAAATACAGATACCAAATTGTTGCAGAGCATACTACATCAAGTCATTACCTCGAGTAGACGCCGAGTCGAAGGCCCCCTATGACATCAAAGCACTCCTTCCGAACTACACATCGTCAGTTACTTTTCCTTTAAGCTTCTCAGAAATTGATTTGAAATATGATTTTTATAAATAAAATTCTGGAACATATTATAAACAAATCAATTGTATATGAGATGTATAGAATAATTCATGAAATTGTATATCTACAAAAGGCTCCTTTCAGTTACATGGAGAACGCTCAGGACAATGACATCATCATAATGCAGAAATACTTCGAAGTTGATAATGTCCTCAGAGCGGCTAAGACGGATCCTTCTAAGAAAATCAGTGGAAGACAGAAATACAAACTGACGCTTGAATGTCAAAAGATGCTGCGGAAGGCAAAGGCGACACTAGAGAAGTATCTCCAACCCCAGATTCTCCTATCCACTGTCGATCTCGCTCTGTGTTATCTCCAGGGAAAAAACGAAAGAGGCATACGGAGACTTCTCAAGGTGCGTTTAGATATTTTTAGAAGATAATAAGCAACTTTATCGTTTATTTTTAGGCCGTCACACGAGTAGTTATCGATGAATCGTCTCTGCTCACTGAGAGTACCTTCTACTCGCTCGTCAGACTCTTCCCGAATGCGAAATTCATTCTGATCGGAGACGATATGCAACTGCCGCCCTTCATGTATGATGAAAAGGTAAGGAGAACTTTTTATCAAACAAAGTATGTAACTATGTAAGAAATTTATGTATTTCTTCCAAGCCATACATTTCGGATATTCGTTTCCTCATCAGGTGACGGGTCACATGCTCACTGCCCGTTCTGCTCTATCCGTCGCACTTGCGAACAAGAACATTCCCTCCATCAAACTGCTCGAGGTCTATCGCGCACCACCTCGACTCGTTGACGCCTATAATGAACTGTCGTACGAAGGACAACTCGTATCCAGAAAGGTGGGGATCAGCTGTTTTTCCTACTTTCAATCCTTGGTTTATGGTTTTGAGATTAGCCAGCAATATCAAATTCACAGTATTTCCGTTACAGCGCGAGGATTTCTTCCCTCTATCCGAAGCTGGCCTTGTCGAGAGGGGTCGACCACAATTACTGCTTGTGGCCAATCCGGGTAGTCATTCGCCCTCTTCATCTAAATCGCTTTGGAATGCCAGCGAGATCGAAGTGCTTATCTCGTAAGTTCCGTCTAATCTTTTTGTGATAGTCTAGATTCAAATAAATATTCGGTAAAAATGCCGAGTAAGGATAGTTTGAGATGATTCCTTATAGACTGCTGAAGATGTTCCCCGAGGACCGTAAGGATCAGATAATGATCATCTGCTTGTACAAAGAACAGAAGAAAATGCTAGAGAGAAAACTCGGAACAAATTACGAGTTGCATACTGTCGATTCTGCTCAGGTAATCGCTTGTTTATCGTAATTTTCTTAAACTTATGATTAAATCATTAAACATAAGTAAATCAAATCTACAAATACAAATCTTACTTGCAGGGTAAAGAGAAGCCGATTGTTTTTGTGTTGACCACTCGATCGGATGATCGAACTCCATTCTTCGCCAGTAAGGAACGGTTAGTTCTTTCGCACAAAATATGAAATGAACAATACCAAGCATGATAGTATCTTGTTTAAGTAATCGAATTCCCCTATCCAATTGTATTATAATCTTCTGCATTCCAGTTGCACCGTTGCCGTCTCCCGTCAGCAACAAGCACTCATAATTATCGGCAACTCGAATCTTCTCTCGGGCAATGCACCCACTCTATGGCCATGGTCGACCGTCCTTTCCTCTGCTCAATTCACCACCATCACAGCCGATTCTCTCGCTCCTGTCGATGAGGACGTCAAGAGGAAACTTCAGGAGATTGCGGTAGATGACGAGGCTGATGTCACTGATGTCCCTGTAGCTAAACAGACGTACGCAATCAAAATGGAAGATTTGGAAGAACATGCGGCTGCTCAACAGAAGATGAAAGACAAGAGAAAGAAGAAGAAATGAGACCAGATACTCTGTACATAATCAGTCGTTTCACCAACGAGTCTCCGCTGCTTTAGCCCATCCGCACAATGCACTTACTGTTGTTCCTCGATTTATGGTTCAATTATGTACCGCATTTCTGTGTTGTATAAATCCCATTCCGATACGTTCTATACCGAAGCATCGAATAAACTTTTACAAGATTTATGGCTTGAATTTTTGTATTCATAGTCTTAGCTAGGTACGAAGGACCTTGTGATGCTGAATCAGCTGTGTCTATTTTATAGCTTTCTTTCTCAGATAAATGATTATGAGGCCGTTTGCGAGAGAATAGACAAATTCGAATGGATGTGGCACAGCTTTTTTTTTCCAAGTTTTCTAAGCAGAGAAAAACGCTAAAATTATATATATGAATATGGCTCCCTAGGTACTTTATTTTTTATTATTTACAAAAATAATTTTTATATAAGGAAATATTGACTCCGTTAATTGTACCCGGGGAAAGTGCCATAGATCAGACCGGAATGATTCAAGGAATCAAAATATTTATTTCAGGAATCGATGGGAAGGAGAGACTCGTTTACAGCCTCCGAACGGGGTAGATCACGGGCTGAACATTGGGAAGATGGCACAATTTACTTACAAAACGGTAAACTATCTTTTGCGTCAAAGCTTTGTGGCACGATATTTTGATTCCTTTCATCAAACCGGTCCGATCTATGGTACTCTCCCCGGGTACAATTAACGGAGTCGATATTTCCTAATATAAAAATTATTTTTGTAAATAATAAAAAATAAAATAACCAGCCTTAATCAGCAGTCAAATCTACCTAGGGAGCCATATGAGGCCGTTTGCGTAAGAATCGAGCAGATCCGAATGACTTTGGCACAGCTAAAAAATACCGATTCTCTGAAAATATGAAATCTGGGGTTCTTAAGGGTGCTGATGACGATGGGCAACTTTGATTTTCATGTGGTGCCCTCGTTGGTTCCAGACGACGTCACGTCGAAATAGCTTTTTTGGTATTACCCCAAATTGTAAAAAATATATTGGAAATTTCATTTTGGAAACGTTTTATTGTAAATAACCATTGGGAAATGACTTTTTAGAAACTGCCGTTTTGTAAATTTCTTGTTGGGAGGGTAGATCAAGAGCGCCTCTCCCCTCTCTCCTCCCTCTCTCTCTCCATTATCGATCCCTCTCCCTACGCTTTGACCTCTCTTCCTCCGCGCCCCTTCCCATCTAGCGTTTCCAACAAGAAATTTACAAAACGGCAGTTTCTAAAAAGTCATTTCTCAATGGTTATTTAGCACCTTTTGACGTCCGTTTCTAAATCATAACTCGAGTTCCGGACCGATTTGTGCGAGCTACCGATTCAGGTATTGAGATAAGCTTGTTACGCACCTTCGGTAAATAGCACGCATGTTACACTCGATATTCCGCAAAAAACAGTGGCAATTTTGATACAGAAGCCATTTTCGAATATTCTGTTTATACTATTGAATTCGCCATGAAAAATAAGGTATAGTCTCTATTCAAAATATTTTGTTTCGAACAATCGTAACCGAGCTCTATCGAAAAAGGTGCAAAAGAGCCTGATTTTTTTATCTTTAATTACCGGCAAATAATGAATTTGTGGGATAAGCGATATAGCCTATGTTAATCACCAGGTTGAACTGCACTGAAAAAGCGCTTTACTCCAAATACACATTTACCCCTGTACGGACGTTGTTCGAATCTTACACACACGGGCTCCTATAATAAAATGAAACTGAATCGCTGAAATTCCCCGGTGCGCCCAGCAATCTCTCAAAAGTTTAGGAATACGCAGTAATGCCGGCCGCATCTCCTCTAATTATTCTGTACTATATTAGGCCTTATCGAAAGTGAGAAATTATTATATTCTTATGGCTTTCATGTATTTCAGATTCGTCATTTATTTGTGTACACTGGGCACAAGAGCATCTGGTGTCGAAGTTCAAACGATTGATGCAATAAAAATTCAATGATTCTGCATTTTATGATATGGGAAGAAAATTCGAAATTCCTGCCTGAATACCTTACGTAAGTAGTTGATTGATTATGGCATTATCAACATCTTCAGTCAGGCGTATGACCGTTGTTATCATCCCATCTCGTTACCAACTCAGCACAAATGATTTGGCTTCTCGGAATCGTACTTGATTTTTGCGATAGAGTTCCCGTCATTTCCATTTTTGCCATTATCATCTGCACTGTTTCATCGATTCCTTCACTTTTTCTTCTCTCTGCGGTTCAAAGATGTGCAGTGCACGAAAACTGCCGGTAAATCATTCAATCTGTACTTTGATTTATCACGAATTCCAGATTGCTCGTATCGCTATGGTCAATTTCCCTTTGTACAATTCTTGTGAGCGTCTTGGTCATGTACGCTCACATGCTCACATTCGAAAACGGTTTTCTTCCGAGAGGAATAACCTCTCCTCGTATCAGTTTTCTAAATCTTACTACTCTGATCTTCGAATTCAGCCCTTCGTGTGTATCTTCTCTGGTTGCATGGCACGATATACTTCGGCAGTTCCTCCTATGAAATGTTCATTGTCGTGGAGCGCATGCTATCCACCCGCCAGCCGCACGTTTATCACGAGAATGGACGTGCGACGAAGACAATAATTGTGGCTTCGATAGTTGCGGTAAAATTATTTATATTAATTGCAAATTCGAGAGATGTTTCTCTTTCAGTATGCGCTTGGAGTTTGCAGCGGATATCTTCTATTCATTAGTGGTGACTATCTGTCTAATCTATTCTCATTATAAACTGATTTTAGGACCTCGTGCATTGGGGCTGTTCTTACACAATCTCGTTGATTTTCTAACCTTAGTTGTATGTGTCATCTTGTCCATTGCCCATTGACCAGAAACTGTCTGACAGATGAATACTCTTGGCATTCATTACTCTAAGAGACGATTCAATGCTCTTTACGGTAAGGGAAGCCTGAACGCCCGTTATCAGGTTTGTTGATGCGGAAGGGAAGAGTACAATATCTATTAAGGTCAAGGAGGCCTATTTGATGGCTAAAGCAATGAACCCCGTGTATCTCGTCAGCTTTCTACTTAAGGTTTTTTGCTCTAAAAGGAATACCGATTTGAAAAATAATGTTGAGGGATCTGCGACCATCGTGGGATATATTTATGTTCTCATTTTGTGCTGTGAAGACGATCGATATTTCGTAGTCATTGATTTCAGTTACTACCTCGTGAGTATGGAATGAGATGGAACGCACAATTAGAAATAATTTCAGTTTCATATTGCAAATTGCGTATTTTCTTCAACATTTCTAATTTTCAAGCATGCGTCAATTCGTAAATCAGCAAGGAGTTTGTTAATGAAGAAAATGTAAGCAAGAGAAATAATGAGCTATCGATGTTTGTATTGCAGAGAACCTGAACGAGATATCATCATCAATGGTTTTCGTACATCGGAAACGACTAATGCGTATTTTGAAATGCTTGGAAAGGCGTGGGAATAAAAGGCGTATGAATTGGAATGAAGATTTAAAGTACATCAATTCAGCAAAATAATAAATTGAATTTTTTACGAATAATAAATGGAGGGATCCGGAATGAAGATAAACACATCATGGATGCATATTAGTCATACACGAATGCGTGTATCAACGAGCATTAACTCTGCTACTTTTGCAATTAATTACTATCTTCACTATTACAAATTTCTTCATCACGAGTTTTGTCTATTTGAAATCAAAACCTCAACGACAAGAGTTCTCGGGTGTGTGATTATTCAACTAGCACTACAGTTTTCGTTTCTCATAGATCTAATTAATCATCGAACGTGGGAGAAATACTGTGGTGAGGACACTTGTTGAGTGAGCGAATTGCATTCATGTTCAGTTAGTTATACGAGCAGACCACAGATGAGGAGTCTACTGGAGACTGTTCTTTCTTTCTGCGACAGTTTCCCTATTGTATCAATTGTGATGATTGTCATCTGCATATTCTCTACATTTCCCGCTATAATTCTTCTTATTTCGATACAACGATCTGCGGTACATGATAACTGCCGGTTAGATTATACATTAAACATTTTTTTAAAAATCATTCTTTCAGCATCCTCATCTCCTTCTGGGCAATTTGTCTATTCCTGATTCTTGTGAACATAACAATGCTCTACGGTCACACATTCACATTCGTAAATGGATATCTTCCTCGAGGCATCATTTCTCCACGTGAGATTACCGCTCTCCGAGCCTTATAATTATGATTATCTAAGCAGCCCGAACGTGGCTCCTCTGTATTCACGGAGCCGTGTACACGTCAAGTTCCTTATTGGAAATGTGTGTTGTTCTGGAGCGAATTCTTTCTACTCGTAAGCCTCATATCTATCACGAGAGCGATCGAGCGACAAAGACACTGACTACCGCTATATGCTTAGCCGTAGGTGGAACATTCATTATTTTTTTATCAATACTCTATTCAGTTCATACTTGGAAGCGGGAATGGATATCTGTTGTACATAATCGGTATTTTTTACAATCGCTTCGAACGAAATTTCTAAAATTTCAGGCTTGCACGAAAGTGGACTGTTCGTACACAATTTACTTGATTTTCTGACGCTGATTGTGAGTACCAATTTGTGAGCGACTCTAAAGACATTCGGTCAGGTTAACACAATCGGAATTCGGTACACGAAAAGCCGATTCGACGCTCTTTACGCGAAGGCGACTTTGAATGCCCGGTACCAGGTCAATTTTCAATCCTGTTCTTGCAAAATATCGTGTGCTACTTTAGGTGAAAGAAGCATACATGATGGCTCAAGCGATGAATCCCGTCTATCTTGGTAGTTTCTTCTTGAAGGTATTGTTTCAACGATTTCACAGTCCCAAAATTCTTTTTAGTTCTCAGCAACGGGTGTTGGGTATATTTACGCAATCTTTGTCTGTTGTTCAGATGTCCGCTATTATGAAATCCTGGACTGCACTTATTTCATAGTGAGTTTGTGGGAGGAGTTTATGAAATTGGAAAGTATAATGTGAAGCGTAGGAGATGTTTGATAAGGAAATTTGACGGGAAATGTAAGAGTGAATATTCCATTTTCAGCTACACGTTGCAAATTGTATTTTCTCTGCTTCGCTTCTGATTTCTAAGCATGAGTCTATACGGAAGTCTGCCAGAAGTTTACTTACCAGTGAAAAGTTAGGGGAGAGTTTATGACCAAATAAGATAGATACTATTCAGAATCAGATCAAGTACTCGTATCACAAACGGAACTCGATCAACTGATACCGTCAATACTTATTTCACAATGCTCGACAATTCATGGCGATGATTAAGGAATAATTGTACTCATTTATCATTTATTCATACATTCACATTTACGGCTGTTAAATTTTTTTTTGTTTTGATGATTGCCCTTCTCCGAAAAAAGATCCTTATTAGAAAATCGATGAAGAATATTTTTGTAATATCGATATCGTCTCAAAAATAAATAAAAAAATACTTATTTGTGCCATGTGTTGACTTATCGATATCGTTGCTAAATATTGAGTAGAATCGTCATAACTACCTCAGCTTCCTCAACGGAATACTTACCTTCTTAGTTTCTCAGTAGATCCATCTTCTACGGGCGAAGCCGCGTGGATCACATTTCCCCCATTCTTCTCTATCGCGTGCGCGCGTAGTCCACTGGCGATAGGGAGTTTAATTGGACGTCGATCTCGTAGATCGCCCAACAACACTCCTAGCGTACTCCTCGATAGAATCTCTTCATCTTGCAGGAGGTATCCCTGCGGATCGGATGAGATTGAGGGATGGGACCATTGAGTAACGCTTGCCGACCATCAGTCGTCGTCTCGTCGAAGGACTAGTTCCGACCAGGGGCCTCTCCAGCACTCTCCAGCACGATGGGTATTTTGAACGAATGAGATTTTAATCTTTGTCGTCGTCATCGACAATTCCCACAATTCAACGGAATCGGGAAAGATAAAGATTTTAATCTGAAAAAAAAAAATGAAAAATGAAGACTTCCAATCTATATTTATCACAGAGATCAGGAGAAAATGTAGCTGCCCGGGAACAATTTTTTTCAAACTCATTTCAAATGGCCCATATTTTGATACATGAATACCCTGGCCAAAAGATTTTTTTGTATCCGGTCAATTTGCCCCAAAGCCGGCTTTTAGGAAATTCCCGGCTCTGGTCACGGCTCTGTCGTATCTCAGCACCCCGAATAGCTACAATATCGCTTTTAGGCTTAAAAAATGCGCAAAAATGTGGTGATCAATTTGCAACCAAAATCAAGGGTATATGTCAAAAATTGAAAAAGTTGTGAGCCGAAAACCGATTTGGAACACATTTTCAAAATATTTTCCCTATCAAGGAGGTCGAACGCAGAACTTTTTATTGCAGAATATGAAAGTTTATGCACATAGGTGTTAATAAAAAATAAAAAGAGAATTTTTAAAATGACCCAAAAAGCGATTTTTTAAATCAAAGATGAAAAATCGAAAAAATCCAAAAAATAAAGTTTTTTGTTTCTTTTTCTTTTTGCAATTTTTTTGTTCCCAAACATCAGTAGCATGATTAAAAATCATTTTTCGAGTTATTTACCACTCGCTTAGTGCTTCAGAACAATCATTTAATGCTATTTTTTATCATAAAATGAAGCTATTTTTATTCCATTTTTATTGCAAGTACAATCGATTCATGTGAACTGTATTATGAGTATTGGGCATAATAATACAATGATACATCATGATATTATTAATCAAATTCAGCCGCTCCGGCAGGAACTGGGGTATTAGGCGTCACAGGCTTGTCGACATCAGAGAAGAATTTCTTGAGCATCGTGGGTGTAAGATGGCGGTGGAAGTCTTCTTCTGCGATGACAATGTCCTCGTCGGACGGTTCCACTTCCACTTCGAAATGCTCATCGTCCATGTCCTCATGTTCCACTTGTCTTCTCCAAGCTCTCATCTTAGGAAGCTGCGACTTGAGACTGTTGATGTAGTTTCTCAATTGACTCTTCGTCATCCAGTCCTTCGGCTCAATGAATCGATCAGCTGTCATTAGCCTCTCAGCCTCATCAGCCTTCAGCTTCGCTCCTCGTTTTGCATACTCATCGAACTTCGCTTTCACGAATGCTTTGGTAGCCTCGGAATATCTTCCAACCTTCCGTCCATGCTTGATCGCCCATCCTTGAGGGAGTTCCGGGTCAGATGCTCTCTTGAATGCCTTGACAACCTCGGAGACTGGGGATAGCGGTTCAGGGACAAGAGTATCCTCGATCGCACGCATGAAGAGCCCAAGAACTCTATCCAGCAACTTGACGTGCTCCGGGCGAATAAAATGCTTGCCCTTCTCGATGTGCTTGAGCAGGTTTCTGTAGAGGATGAATGATGAGCCACAGTCGCGGCAGTAGAAAAGAGACTGCTTCGCCGCTCCGGCAGGATTGGACGGATCGGGACGATTGGGAGTGACGTCTCTCGCATTTGGCTCGCAAGATCGGAAGAGAATACTCGCATCTTTCGATAAGAATCCCGGCCAGTACGAAGAGCCAACCTTCTGGCTTCTTCCTCATGAGGTCGCCCCCATGCTCGATATAGAAACTACATCAACAGTCTCAAGTCGCAGCTTCCTAAGATGAGAACTTGGAGAAGACAAGTGGAACATGAGGACATGGACGATGAGCATTTCGAAGTGGAAGTTCATCTTTGATTTAAAAAATCGCTTTTTGGGTCATTTTAAAAATTCTCTTTTTATTTTTTATTAACACCTATGTGCATAAACTTTCATATTCTGCAATAAAAAGTTCTGCGTTCGACCTCCTTGATAGGGAAAATATTTTGAAAATGTGTTCCAAATCGGTTTTCGGCTCACAACTTTTTCAATTTTTGACATATACCCTTGATTTTGGTTGCAAATTGATCACCACATTTTTGCGCATTTTTTAAGCCTAAAAGCGATATTGTAGCTATTCGGGGTGCTGAGATACGACAGAGCCGTGACCAGAGCCGGGAATTTCCTAAAAGCCGGCTTTGGGGCAAATTGACCGGATACAAAAAAATCTTTTGGCCAGGGTATTCATGTATCAAAATATGGGCCATTTGAAATGAGTTTGAAAAAAATTGTTCCCGAGGGGGCTAGTTTTGCTACATTCTCTCCTGATACCTGTGTTATGTTAGTTGCTACTCATATGCTATGCATAGATCTCTGATATTTTACGATTCCACGGTACAGCTTTTTGAGGCGAAGTGTATTTTCTTATCCCATTTATCATTTTCTTGCATCCATTTGGAAATATACTATTGAGCAGTAATCTCCTGAGCAAGAACAAGTGGGAAGGGAAAAAGAAGTGAGTATGGAGCTTTTTTTCAGAGCTCGGTAAGTGTAAATATCGTTGATGGAAGTAAATCGAACGAGTTAGCCGCTCTGTATTTTACAATTAATATTGGAAATATGGAACTCTACTTGAATGATAATCCGTTTGAGAAAATTACAGAAAACATTGAATTCCTCGTCGTGCATAACTACAAAATTTCATGTGTTGTCTCTACTTTGCGTTCATACCCCGTAATTGAGTCTTTCGCATCATGCTACAAACAGAAACTCGAAGCAGCCTCTCTCTCCCTCAACAGATTATCCGTGGGCGCATGATCTCTCTCACCTCTTTCCTTCTTTTTCGTTTTCTCTCGTTTCAACAACACGCACTCCTTTGATCGTCACCTCTCTTTCTTTCGTTTCTCTTTCGCTGATTGCTCGACCAAATTTCAATTTAGAGCATTCATTTCTCAAAACCTTTGCTCATTTCCGAAATATTATTACCCACGTTTGCTATCACTCCGATCAATGTATTTTTCTAGACTTCAATTGGACTTCACTCAGGTCTGCAATGGCCTCTACTCATCCGTGGGAGTGCCATCTCAGTGTGCGACGTTCCGTCAATCAGAGTCGTAATCTATCCGCAACCTCTCGAAACCCTCCTCCTCTCAAATACGAGAAGAAAGCAAGTATCATACCTCCCGATCCGTATTGCTCCCGCTCCCATCACGAATGTACTACACTGGATGATATGATTGCTTTCCGTGCAAATCATTCTCCTTCCAACACATGCCAATCTTCTATCACTCGCCCAGTCCTTTATCGAAATACAGATGTGACGAAGGGAAAGGGAGAATACACGATATTAGAGGCGATTCATTTCGAAGTCTTCATGTCGGATAGGAAAGACCTTCGATTCATAGCCGTAAAGTGTTTGTCAAAGCCCCACGAGAGTGTCGAGGGTCACTTCTTCGCTGTTAATCGTCTTCAGTCGCTGCAGAGACCGTTACCTTCACTGGAGATGCAGGTAATCGGATAAAATAGTTGTAATTATCAACTTGCACTTGAACATGTTTATCAATATTGTTTAGTATGAATATCCAATTATATGGAGGGCGACAAGCTTCGAGAGAGCGCCGATAAAAGATAGCAACCCAACCACAAACATTATTTATGTGGACCACGTACTGGTGAGATGGCGTATTCGATATTGGGACTTATATTATATTTATCACAATAAATTCTGCTTGTAGATATTCGTAATGTTTTGTTCGTCTTCTAAGGAGTTTTAAAATTGAAAGAAAGAATGAGCTTTCAGGAATGGGGAGACGCTCGCGCCGTTGGTGTCTGGTCTCCGTCATTCATCACAGTGAACACTGCGAGAAGTAGTGCTGTGAGATGGACCTTGTAGTTTCTACGATCTTTTTGGATATTTTCAGAAGCTGATCAAGAATGAACTGTACGAGGTAACGGTCATTCCCACGAGCTCTGCATGGATTTATCCTGTTGAACCGCCGAGAAACAGAGAAGATTAGGCGAAACTTGTGGCCAACGTCCGTAGCTCTTTAGTTAACACTGGAATATTTGCCAATCAGGTGAGGCGATGAGAAAAAAGATAAACAATTTAAATTGCAGGTTCATGCTCTCTCCGTTCACCTCAAAGAAATTATCCGCAAACGCTTACAAATGCAATTGATTCCTGAAAATTTCCTGCTTCATCTCTTTAAAGAAGGAGGGAACCTCATGAGTCTCACCACGAAAACCCTGTGTTTGAAAAATAAAGTCAGTTCGTGATCGCTTTCAATCTTTTCACTACCGTAATCCCCGTCTCCAGTTGAGGCGATCGATTTCGAATTTTATTCCTCCCTTTTATCGCTGCTGTTTGTCTAATTAGCTATTGTTTTGTGGTAATTAATGTGTTAATGCATGCCAGGATATGTGCTAATCTAGCCCCTCCAGCTTGGCATATTGAATAATCGGTTTTGAGAGAAATAGGAGCGCAAAGACAACCGTGCTTTGTAATCCACCTTATTCATCTAGCTTTTTTCGTGTTCCTAGCTGTTCCCTGGTCTAATTTGTGTTTAATATGGTCTAATTTTACATTGTGTGCGGCAATCGCGTGATACTGCTTGTCGTGATGTTTCAATTTATATAGTTTATATCACTTAATAGAGCACGTGCTTTCCTCCACCTGCGATGATGTGCTCAAGAGCGTCGTTGCCAAGTTCAAGCTCAGCTCATCACCCAGCGTCAGCAGGTACCCTTGATATCAGTTGGCATCGTAAACAAATCCCACGTCGCATCATTTCATAACTGCAATTGATTTTGTGTTTTTCATCATTGATTTACTCGGAGAGGCATTACGTGTCCGTGACACTATTTTTACCTTTTTTCAATTAATTGTTTTAAATTAAGTAAATTTGCAGGTGTCGTCCCTCAACTTGTTCCCCTCATTCGCCCCGAATGAATCGTCTCATTGGCTCTCGTCGGCCTTCTGGTCGTCGCTCCCGTCCTCTCCGTCGACATTGAATAGGACGAGAACGTTCTCGTCCTTACCAATGTAAGCATACGATCGATTACGGTAGCACTCCCTCACCAATCCAACTATCGATTGATTGTATGTGTTAAATGAACTGCTTTCAGGACAACTTCGAGTCGGCGCTTGAGGCCCACCCTCACATGCTCGTCGAGTTCTACGCTCCGTGTTGCGGACACTGCAAATTGCTGGCCCGAGTACGCCAAGGTATGGCACATTTACCATTGATATTATTAATATATTAATGGTTATTTTGAGGCGGCTGAAGCGCTCAAGGACGAGGGATCTGAGGTGAAGCTCGCCAAGGTTGACGCCACTGTCCACGGAAACCTCGCCAGCAAGTTCGAGGTACGGTGCAAGGGAAAATAAATATAGCACATTATGGCTTAAGGATGAGGTGCGCACCAACACCTATCGCAACTCCATTTACCACAACAAGCACCTCTTCAAGGTTTGTTTAGATACCTACTATTTTATTTATGTGCATTACTCTTATCGTAAACATCGTATGCTTTCCAGGACAAGATCGTCATGGACGTCGGATTCGGAACTGGAATTCTCTCCATGTTCGCCGCCAAGTCCGGAGCCAAGCGCGTTCTTTCCGTAAGTATTTACTACATTCAATTGAATTCTGGTAAATTTTTCCTTGTTGAGCAGCAAAGGCCAAATGTATATTTGCAAGGTGATATTATACGTGCATTCTATTTATTTCAGATCGAGTTCTCCAACATGGCCGTTCAGTCCAGACAAATCATCAAGGATGAACCTTGATCGTCGAGGTTATCCAATGCAAGATTGAGGGCATCAAGGAGCTGCCCTTCGGAGTTGAAAAGGTGGATAATTCATTCGCATGTTTCTTTATTTAAATACTACACCAATACGCATTGTTCAATTCTCAACATTGTTCAATATTTCACCCGTTTTCAGGTTGACATCATCATCTCGGAGTGGATGGGATACTGCCTCTTCTACGAGTCCACGCTCAACACCGTTTTGTACGCTCGCGACAAGTGGCTTGTGCCTAAACAAACGTATCCGTTTTCAAAGCGATCTCAACATACCAGGGAACGTAGAACTTGACGAGCAGTCCCTTTCCAGAGTTCTTGTGGACCTCGTTGAAGTTCTTTCCGACGAGAACCTTGACGGGCTTCTTGTCCCATCCTCGGGAACCCGACAACAAATATATTAAACGATTGTACATAAGTCTATTCCTGATCAATATTTATAAGTTACAGTAATATCACCGTACATCAGCAGACATAAGATGCTGCTTGAGTTCGCCGACGAGGAATCGCTCGTTGAAGGAGACAATGTTCTCCGTCGTGAGGTCGGACCCTCAATTCTTTGTTTTTCTTTTGTTAGTGCTTGACACGTTGCTTTAGATTTCAAACGTTACAAGTTTAGTGCCCATCCCTGTCGTTGATTGTTGATTTGCTGAATGTTACTTTATTAGAATACGGTCGATTTGGTTTAATTGTTACTTTAATGTAATAAAATATATTTTTTGTCTTTTCATGCATGATAAACGACACAAGAGACACGAGCTAGGTTATGTTTATTCTTAGGGAAGCGCACGAGACTCCTTTGTTCTTCTGGTTATGTTTTGTGATGTCAGTGTCAGCCCAACCGTTAGAGAAGACCGGAAGAAGACCGGTTACAAGCTGTCATCTTTCACTCCTCTTCTTTGTGTGCTTCCTATCGCGAGCTCCGCAGTCTCTCCCATAGCTCAGTCGGTAAAGCACGAGCCTAGCAAAAAAGGGGTGCGGGTTCGAATCCCTCGCCCTGCAGTGCACCACAAATCACACTTTTCGTGCTCTGAGTGCATTTGCCGAAATGCATGAGGTGTCAGACTGTGTCCTATCCTCTGACGAAGCTTGGGTTGGTACCGCAAGGGGGTCCTCAATTGCTGTTCATAGGAAATCATGGCTCGCAAAATTCTGGGAATCACCAATCGTTATGGAATCAGAGTGAGATCGAAGCCGTCACATCGTGCGTTTATATTTTTGTTTCGCTTTTTAAGATCAATCATATTTAGGCTCATTGAAATTTTTCCTGAGCAGATTAAGAGTGAAATAATGATCATCTGTCTGTATAAAGAACAGAAAAGAAAATTAGAAATTGTCCTCGGTACCGACTATAAGCTCCACACGGTCGACTCCTCCCAGGTACCCATTTCATGAAATGAGTATTTCCAATATAGTTCATTGCTAGGGTAAAGAAAAATAAATCGTGATACTGTTAAAGAAGGAGGGAACCTCATTTTTGGTCACACATTCTGAACGTGTGGAGTGATAGAGAATGACCACCCGATCAGATCCCAGTTTATCCGAAGTGACAGAAATGCCTCTGAACCCTGCTATCGATTTTCAAAGTTTGGGTCTAAACACAGGCAAATCAGGGAGTACTGTAGGTTTTCGATGCTATTGATCGATAGGGAGTGAATCTTGAAAAAGATGAGAGCGGCAACAAAGTTGCACTGGGCAGGAATCGAACCCGCGGCAGCGATATTGAAACACCTGGAGCTTTACCACTAGGCCACAGGAAGAGATTAGGGTGGGATTGGAGAGGTAGTATACATAGAGCCAAAATGCGCTTGTCACTAGGTCAGACAGGTTTTCTCACTAATCTCACCCAAGCTAGATAATGATAGTATTTCCCCCTCCTCTCAGTACCAATATCTCGATCTCAGTTGAGGGGGCGGAGCTAGACATGAGAGTGAGCGAATGGAGTGACCAATAGTTTCAGAACACGCGTGGTGCTGATGCAGACGAGTGTTCACAGACAGCTCATCAACTATGACCAAATTGAACATGAACTACTCAAAACATGCATTATCGCAACATTTTTTTTTACAACACTTGCGTTTAATCGCGAATTTCTTCTGTCCGCTTTCTGTTTACTTGCCAGAATCATTCCTTCAACGATGAACTTTAAAACGATACATTTATTAAATTTTTGTACAATCAGTACAGATCACGTTACAACAAACACAACAGAAAATCAATACGCATTCACATACATTTGAAAACTATCACAAATAAGGCAACAAATAATCGTCGTATCACATCAATGTGGTGTAGTGTGTGGTGTACGGTAAGGGGTAACGAATGGTAAACGTCGTGGTAGGATTGGGTGCTTACAACTCGGTGTGCTCCTCCTTCTTCTCGTCCTCGGTAGTCTCTCCAATCTTCTTCTCAATGAACTCGACAAAGTCATTGAGTGCGCGGCCTCCCTTGTAATCGATAACCTCGTCCGATCCAGCCTTGAAGTACTTCAGAGTGGGGAATCCCTCCACCTTCACACCCTCGATCTGTAACACAATAATAAGTTATATATGATTTGTTTATATATAATCAGGAGGCAGCTACAATAACGCTATAGTTCCCTTGAATCTACCGTACTACTCACCTCGTTCTGGGTAGGTCGACCTTGGCGATTAGAACCTTGTCGGAAGTGGCGTACTACTCTCCGAGTTCCTCCAAAACGAGCACGAGCAACTTGCAGTGTTCGCACCTATAGAGATAAACAAAGATTAACAAAAAAAAACAATGAAATCAGTTATAATTTTAATATATAAACGTGAGCGCCCCGAGTTCTACGATTTAAGAAATGAAAGGGGCCCACGAGCGAGTGATAGGGGAGGGGAAATGAATATTTGGTGGGTATTTAAGGTAAAGAAGTGGCTAATTTTAAAGTATAAACAAAAGGAATTTTTTTCAAAGCGATTTCAACGTACCAGGGAGCGTAGAACTTGACGAGTAGTCCCTTTCCAGAGTTCTTGCCGACCTCGTTGAAGTTCTTTCCGACGAGAACCTTGACGGGATTCGTGTCCCAGTCCTCGGGAACCTGACAAGAAATATATTAAACGATTGAACATCAGTCAATTCCTGATCAAAAATTATAAGTTACAGTAATACATCAGCAGACATAAGGTCCTGCTTGAGCTCGCCGGCGAGGAATCGCTCGTTGAAGGAGACAATGTTCTCCGTCGTGAGGTCGGTGAAGTCGGGGGCCAACCTCCAAAGAATTAATATTTAATGGACTTGATATAGGCAAAATTATTTTAAACTGTATTCACTTGGCTAGGTCAGCTTCAAGGGAAAGGACAGAAAATATCGACATTGATGTAATCTAACATTATATTCGATGCGATCGTACCTCGAAGTAGGCAACAGTGTATTGCCCTCGGCAAACGCCTTCAGGTCATCAGAAGACTCGATCGCCACGGCGGCAGGGCCAGTGTTCTTCCTCAGCCAGTTCGCGATAGCATCGGCGTCGCGGCCTCCTGAACACGTTAATGGGTTACGGTATGCCAAGAAAATCGGTATTCGATATTGACTTGTTGCAAACAAACAGTCACCAGTGTACTCGGTAAGCTTGTCGTCGCGGAAGAACGTGGGATATCAGCGAACCTGCAAAACGATAATTATTATTTATATATACACAATGTGATATATTGATTTTGCCTGGCACCGTACCTCGAACTTGCTGGAGAGGTCACCGTGGACGGTGGCGTCAACCTTGGCGAGCTTCATCTCAGATTCGTCGTCCTAAAGCAATCCAGCTGCCTAAAAATATCCATTGACATATTAACTAGGACTGGCTAAACAATAACGATATAACGGGATCGTAATAGGAGGGGGGGGGGGGCGATTGCGAGCCCGCAATTCCTCGCCTCGTTATGAGATGAGCAGGGTAGAGCGTGCGAAAAGCATTCGAAAGGGAGAGAGTGCCTTCCGATATTGTTGCGAGGCATTGCGGGCTCGTAATCCTCACCCTACTCTCTCTTTATCGTTGCGAGGCAGCAACGTGACCTCTCCCTATTGCGAACCCGCTAACCTCGTTTGGCCATAATAATATTAACACAACTATAGATGGTAAATGAACCATACCTATTCGGGGGCGAGCGATTTGCAGTGCCCGCACCACGGGGCGTATAACTCGACGAACATGTGAGGGTGGGCCTCACCAGCCGACTCGAAGTTGTCCTTAATCAGTTCTTTAGCACAATCAATCAGTTGCATGGATGGCGATAGCGTAATCAACAGTACACTTACATAGGTAAGGACGAGAACGTTCTCCTCCTCTTCAATGTCGACGGAGAGGACGGGAGCGACGACCAGAAGGCCGACAAGGGCCACTGAGACGAGTCGATTCATTCGGGACGGATGAGGGGAGCAAGTTGAGGGACGATGCCTGCTAATTTATTTAATTTAAACAAGTTTTTAATCGGAAGGAAAGGTAAAAAATAATGACAAGGACACGTAACGCCTCTCCGAGCTAAATCATTGATATTTAATCGAAGTGCTAGCGAATGCCGCGCACAATTCATCTCTGTCACTTATGGAAACGAGTCCGCAGTAATATTAGACAATATTAAACATAAATTTGACCAGGCAACAGCTAGGAACACGAGAAATAGCTAGGCGAACAAGGTGGATTACAAACCAAAACTGTCTATACGCTCCTTTTTCACTCAACCCGATGATTCAATAGGACGAGCAGCAGGAAATGAACAAGCACATGTCACAGCATACATTTAAACAATAATTTTAACAAAACAAAAGTCTAATTGACAAATAACAACGAAGAAAAGTAAGGAATAAAGGTTCGCAACAGCCTCAACTGGAGACTTGGGATTACGGTAGTGAAAAGATTGAAAAATATCAACAACTGACTTTATTTTTCAAACACAGGGATTTCGTGGCGAGACTCATGAGGTTCCCTCCTTCTTTAACGAGTCGTTCGGAGAAAAGCACACCATTCTTCGAAAGTAAACCTCGGTAAATTGTTATCTGTCCTTTAATAATGTTGAACATATCATAATTGTTTAGAAAAATGAGATTTCAAATATTTTAATAGTTTCCATTCAGCTGTACAGTTGCCGTTTCGCGTCATCGGACTGCACTGATAATCATCGGTAACTATATTCTACTTGCTGGAACGGATCCATGGAAGACTGTCATCGACTCATCTGAATTTACTGAAATTTCAGCGGGAATGTTACGGCCTGCCAGTAACGAGGTTAGATAGATTTGTTTTGTGTGAAAACTATAGAAGATCTTGATTGATGTCAGATGAAGGCCCGGTTGAAGGAACTTGATTTGAAGGAAGAATAAGAAGGAAAATTAGCAGAACAGATCAAGAAGAGGAAAAAGACATTCAGGGAACTCAAATAAATTTAAAGGAGTATCATGAATGTTTTGTTGACAAATCCGTAAACGCCACATTGTAGCAATCTATAACCATATGAGCTTTCCGAAACTCCCGTGTTTCTACGACATCAATGAACCGAGTTATTGCGAGTTGGCCTAGTGCCGGAATTCCCCTGAGTCCAGGAAACGGCGGGGATTTCGAACTGAGGGTTTGACTGGGAAGAGAGTACGCCTTGATCCACCATTGTCTCCCCTAGTCTCTTCCCATCGATCGCACTCCTCCCTCTCGCAAACAAGGGACAGAAGAAGGGAATAGGTACTTTGGCAAATAGCTACCTACAGTACTTGGAAGTCCCGGGATTTAGTTTTGGGAGTCTCTGACATTCATTCCTGTTACTCCTCCTTTAAAGGGACGTGCAATAAATTTATGGTGTGCTGTTGGTATTTTTCATTGTTTTATGTAATAAACAAATATGTCATATCAATTTCGCTCTCTTTTTAATACTTATATTCTCAAATTGTCAAAGGGAAAACCCTTTCTAGTAGCGAAAGTATTTCATCTAAAAAAAAGAGCAGGTGGAATATTCTTATTAACGCCTCCGACCTCTTAGTGCCGAGCTTTTAAATTTCCCTAGTGACAGTTTTTCAACGAATACATGTTTTCTGTTCAGTTATTAACGAATCAGTCGTTCAAAGCACTATAATCGAATGTTCCCACGTCACGGTCCAGTCGAAACCTTCAATTTTGGTTATAATTTACGGCAACGTTCCTACGGCACGTTGTTATTTATTGCAGTTGTTGGAATTCCTCTGAATATATTTCTTCTTTATCTCATTCATCGTTTTTCTCGCAAGGAATTGGGTGCTTACAAACATCTGCTCACTATTTTTGCTGCTCATGACATACTTTTATCTATTATTGAGGCACTCTTTAATCTGGTTTGGCTAGACTCATCATACTTATTCAGAAATATTATTTATTTCAGACCGCTGTTCGTATTGGCACAATAATTAGTGTTGTGGGGAGAACCTTCTGGGAGTCGCGGGTTAGTGAGAATTGTCATTTCGATCTAATAACAATTGTAGCACATCTCATGTGTCTACGTCGCGTTCTACAGTGTTCCTTTATTTCTCACTAATTTAAATTTTCTCTATCGATATTGGGCGATCAAAAGGTAAGAATACATGATTTATTTTTCATATATGAAATATATTTCAATAATAATTTTGAGCCCGATGAAACTTGAGCGTTACTCGAGCAAGTCTTTCATAGGAGGAGTTGTGTTGTCTCTCGCACTAACATTTGCGGGGTGGTATGAATTTTAAAAAAAAATTTAAAACCTGATTATATTATTATCAGGTATATTGCTCTTTTCCAATTCTGCGATGGTGGAGTGAATGAACCTGATACAATTATTTTGAGAGGCTGGTACTCCCAACGATATAACATTACTATCTACGATGGATGGGTTGTCATGGATTATTGGGTAAGCTCAGATTATATTTCCCCAATCTTCGTGGAATCAGTGCTTTTCAGCCGGACGGTCGAATGGCAATGCGTCCCTTTCTCGTTCTTTTATTCACCGATGGTCTTTTACTCACTTCATTTATCACGGCGGTATCCCTCTCTACGATGACATTCTATCACATTCACATCAACACAATGGTCTCGGACAATTACAGAAGAGCACAACGAACTGTATTGATTGCTCTATGCGCTCAGGTGATCTTAATAAAATGGTTACTCGTTGCTAAACATGAAGATTCGTTCAGACATCAGTTCCTCTGCTTTGTGTATACGTCCCATACGTGAATACGCTGAACGCACCATTTCTTGATGTTGACAACCTCATTTCTCCTGAGATCGCAGCTTCATTCGTATCTGCCTTTCCCCTGTGGGACGCAGTAGTTATCATCCTCCTCATGAAAGACTATCGAGTCGGAGCAAAGGATCTTATTTTTGGAAAAGGAACGAGCAAAATCGACGCAAAATCAATGATGTTCACAACAAATAACGTCATAGATTTATCGCAAACGTTGTGACCTATACCTCGTATGATTTGTGAACTAGATAATTACTTCAATACGATAAACTAATGTTCATTTCATGTGTCATTCGTACACGAAATTTTTCTAACAAAGAAACTTAACCTTGGTTCTGCTCCATCACTTTAATCCTATCGCCCGCACTTTTTTGCCTAACCCGGCGTGTGTATCACGCGTCCTCGTACGTCTCCTTATCAATGAAGAATGCAAGATGATGATTGGGCAGGTCCGTAGCGAGTGGGTTACCTTCAATATCTCTTGATCCCCTCCCACTTGCGATCACTCGACCGCTCTTTTTTTAATAATTGTCATATTCTAAAAGTGACAGAGACAGGATTTTTAAAAAATTTCACCTTAATTTATAAATTGTTAAAGTGTTTACGGTTTTACATCTTTTGAAAAAAATGCAGACATTGTCAAAATTTTTGAATGTTTGCTCTTTTGTGGTAATGATGATACATCACGTCCGATAGTCGACGACCATTACACTGATGTCAGCTGCAATCAAAGGCGGTTGTTGACATGCCGCCTTTGAACATCCCTCTACGTATTATTTTATGATAAGCGACGAGTGTGCGGGTGCAACGATCTTCAGATACTCACGATATCTCACGCTTCTACTTTGGTATAAAAATATGATCCTCTGTTTTCTGCGTACATTATATTCCAATCATTATGTTGATTACGGTCGTATTCGAAACCTTTTTTTAAGAAGCATTGCGTGTTATTTTTCTAGACAAAGAGGCATTCATGGAAGTCAGCCCTGCAGAGAAGGATAATAAAGGAATACGGGGAAGTATTAGTGAGTTTTTTAGTGATTATTACTTTGAAAGATGCAAATTCAGAATCAACTCTCCAACGGATCCGACAGATCTCAGAAGACTGGGTATATCTCGCTCTCCTTGGAACTATTATGTCCCTGCTCGCACTTTTTATGGATTTTATCACTGAATACATGACCAAATGTAGAAAATGTATCATTGACTTTGTTGATTTGTACACTTTCAGTCCAACAATGGGTGTACGATGAAGCAGATCAAATTGAGATTGGGTTCTGGAGAATATTAGCTACTTACGGTATCAATATAAGTATTTGCTGCTCTCATCATTGAAATTTTAAGCGTGGTGGACAATGTATGTCATTGTTGTTATCTTCTTCGCGGTTCTTCTTACAAGGGTGATCGCACCTCAGGCGATAGGTGAAGCCTGCATTTGTTGATGACAGGGGAATATGTGATGAGGTGATTTCCCGAGAAAAAATCGATACTTTTGCAGGATCGGGTATTCCCGAGATCAAGACCATTTTTCGAGGAGTAATTCTTAAAGAGTATCTCACAATCCGGACAATGATCGCCAAGTTTATTGGTCTCACGCTCACTATCGGAGCCGGGTTGCCACTCGGAAAAGAGGTTGAAAAGAGTTTTGACGGTCGACATGATCAATGGACATTCAATATTCCGTTCAGGGCCCACTAGTACACATGTCTTCTATTGTCGCTTCGCATCTCTCGCGTCTCGTACACACTTACCAGGTATTAGAGAGCGATTGCCTGCGTTGAATGTAATTGAAATACTTAGGGAATTTACGAGAACGAATCGCGTAGCACGGAAATGCTCGCTGCAGCCTGCGCTGTTGGTGTGGCAGTTACATTCACTGCGCCAATAGGAGGTAAGAAAATTGGGGGAAAATGGACAATCCATTCATTCAGGAGTGTTATTCTCCATTGAAGTCACATCGGTGTATTTTGCTGTGCGGTGAGGCAAAATCACTCGATTGATTGCAGATTGGGTAATCCTTCAGAAACTACTATCGGGGATTTTTCGCTGCTGCTTTTGCTGCCACAATAACTCGAATTGTCACGACGCTAACCAAGGACCCAAACTGTAAGTGGGTAGTCGTAGAATAGTCGTCCGTTCGAAGATACGCATAATTTTATCTGTTCAGTGGACTTCAACGCTCAGTACCAAACGCAATTCCCGACTGGCCATGCTTACACCCTTCAGGAATTTCCAATCTTTGCCCTGATAGGGTCGGTCACTCTCCCATATCAACGGCCATTAAAATGTGCTCAGATTTGTGCTGGGAATTGTGGCAGCGGCCTATATCGCCACCCATCGGAATATCGTTCTTTTTCTACGAAGAAATAGCATGACAAAGGTGCTAGTACAGAAATAGTAAGGATGGCGAAAACGCAGATACATCAATTTCCTTTTCAGTTGGATGATTTACGCTATTTTGATCCCGTTTATATTCGGGACGATAACTTATCCGAATTCAATCGGACAATTCATGGCTGGCAGAGTTCGTAATGATCTTTGATCTCTAAATGGTCTTTGAAGTTTTGCAGAAGAAATTCACATCCACCATTCCTGATCTCTTTAGTGCTTGCACATGGAGCAACACTACATACGGATTAACATGCAGTGAGGTAATCCAATTAATAAGTTTGAGCAGAATTCACTCGTGGAATGTTATTTTCAGTCTGTTACTGATAGTTGGACTGGTGTCGATAATGAAAACTCCATTTTTATTTCATTGGTGGTCTTCCAGTTTGTATTTGTGAGTTTGATTATAGTATTAACCAAACCCAAACAATTCTTCCAGTTTTTCTTATCCATAATCTGCTCAACTCTTCCCGTTCCTGCTGGAATGTTCATTGCTGTGTTCGGCATCGGAGCTGCTTTTGGACGGACGATTGGTCTACTTTTTACCTAGTTTGTTTCGGGTTCCGTAGATTGGTCAGCAATGTTAAGTGTGGATGTTCCCGTTTTAGGGGAACTGAAAAAGGGCAAAGCGTGAAAATAATGACATTGCAGGAGAGATCGTAGCAATCTGTCTCGAAGGACATATCGAATCTGGCGGGAAAATGCAAATGCTCTATCCTGGAGTGTACGCGGTTGTGGGTGCGTAGTTTCCGACTTTATTTACATTCCATGGTCAATGCTACAGGAGCCGCAGCGCTGTCCGGTGCCGTCACTCATTCCGTCTCTGTTTGTGTTATCGTTTTCGAAGTTACGGGCCAAATAATGGCATCTCTTCCGATCATTGTGAGCATTCATTCATAAAGTAATATAAGAATTTTCGTATGTTCCAGATAGCAGTGGTCATCGCAGTCGCCGTTTGTTCCTATCTACAACCATCAATCTATGATTCAGTGATCAGAATGAAGAACCTTCCGTTTCTTCCTGATATCCGACACACAGCAAGCATGTGAGTAGTGTGCGGTATGGGATTGTAAAATCGGGAGCGACGTTTCCTATTTTACAGATTCCACACGATCACAGTGGACAGGATAATGGTGACACCAGTGCAATGTATCCCGAGAGATTGCTCATATCGGTATGCTATTTTTTCGCCACGTAAAGTAGTCATACTCACTCGCTCAATTTTTTTGGCCGTGAAAATGCGTATTTCATCGATTATAATCGATTATCAACGCCATATTTTCGGAAATCGTTCCCAAACAATTATATTTTTTTTTCAGACACGTTCGTAATGCATTGCAAACGATGCCGAAGTTGCGAGCTTTCCCTGTGGTTGACTCAACGAGTTCGTTTATTTCGTCAAATTAGTTCGATGCTAATTGTCTCCTTATTGGTTCGCCCGAATACAACATTTATTGCAGCGTCGATGGTTCTACTCGGATCGGTCAATCGATACACACTTCTACAGATGCTCCAAGATCAGGTCAGTTATCTTTATTGCACCATCGACCCGAATGTAATATTATCATTGACACAGAAAGCAGTAACGACATCGAAAAGACGCGAGGAAGCGAGAAGGCGAATGGGAGCTGCTCTTTTTGGTCTTGCCACTCTGGCGACTAGGGTGAAAGATGAAGACGAGAAAGAAGAGGAGAAAAGTCTCGAATCATCATCTCAACAAAGCCATGAAAACGAAAATGTCCAGAAGAATAGAGATGAGGAACAGCAAAAGAATAATCATCATGAGCTGCCCAGACAATCTTCCGTTACGTTTGATCTGAACACGGTGTGTAGTTTATATTTAGTAGTTTCGTTTTAAATCAATTTCAGAGAGGCTCTACGAAATGTGACGAGTCAGAGCCTGAGACCAGGAAGTACGCACAAGTGCGTACGGCCGTCGGAGGTTTGTTGACGAGAGGTAATCAAGATTAGTAATACATATTCCAGGTTTTTTCCGTTCACTCGCTCAACGTCGCTCTATCTCAGAAGAAGCGCCTGCTTTGTTTGATCTGATAGGTGATGAAGTATGGAAATGAAAATCGAGTAGTCTATTCAAGTGTTCCGTATTTTCAGAGATTTGCATGGGAAGAGGCGATTCTGGACGAGACGATCAATTTCTCCTCCGTTCTTATCGATTCGACACCATTCCAGATTGTGTCCCACTCTAGTGTATTCAAGGTGAGAAATGTCGCATGCAGTCACACAATGCAAAATCGGAGTAGAATTGTGTGATATTCGTCACACAGGTACACTCGCTCTTCTCGCTACTCGGACTGAATCGAGCATATGTGACGGAGGGTGGAAAACTGGTTGGAGTCGTAGCTCTAAAGGAGGTATTAGAGACGCATCGCTATTTCAGTTTTTATTCATAAATTTTATGAGTATAATGCCAGATTCGAGATGCGATAGAGAAGGGTCAGAGTGGGCATTTGCTCCCAAAAGGATTGAGTGTGAAGAGGAAGAGTGAGGATGTGGAAAGAGGAGGTGAGAAAACTTTCGTACACGTATCGTACACGTACATGACCAAATAAATTACTCGATTGAAGATACACAAGACGCCCATGACAACCACGCATACGATTCCACAGACGACGATGATTATCTGCAGGTACTTTTGTCTTGATTATCCAAACTACGGTATAAATTTCTCATGAAAAACATAACAATTAAGGATGGACTAGAGATCGTTCCTCCACTGGAAGAAAGTCTCCTGGCCAGCGATCATCTTCATCTACAAATGATGAAGAAAAGAGAGAGCGTCGCATCCATTTTGAGCACGTACGAACACTTTTTTCATATGTATTTCTTATTTCGAGCAACAAAATCTTCAAATGTAACAACAAATCACTCTGTGAATTGTCGTTCTAGTATGAGCAACGAGCGCGAGCGATGGAGAATGGAGCAGATGACGTCAAGAAGGAGTTCAAAGGACATCTTATTGAGGATGAATGAGCTCTACAAGGATTCTGAAAGGTGAGTATTCTATTTTTTTCTTTTTATTCTTATTATTTGTCTGAAATTGAAATGGAAATTGGACAACATAAAATGATAACAGCGTTGACACCGCGGAAGATGAGCGTGAGATGGGACAAGAACCTCCTGAGATCCATGATGTACCCAGAATAGAAGTGAACGGAGTTAGTGTTGATGCAGGTCGCTGTGGAAACGGATTATATTTTTCAGAATATAATTGTTGCAGGTTCACTGGGGACGTCCAATTTTGTTGCATTGCAAATCGACGATGAAGAGCGAAAGTTGACAATTGAAAGGTAAGTGTAATAAAGTCAAGCTCCCAATCGATCCAAACACACGATTAATATTTCCAGGGGTCGTCAGAGGCATCTGAAGCTCTAGAAGAAACTTAATTCCGATAAAGATGTTGTCACCGTCGTCCGCTGAACAAAATTTAATGAATTCGCTGGTGTAGATTGAATGTTTAGGTTAATATAAAATGAAATTATATTCGCACCTTTCTCGCACTGCTACTGAAATTGTGCAAATCTCGAAGAAAGTGGTACTTTCGAATGTCAGAATGTCTACATAATTACTTTAAGAGCTCTTGCGATTCGTCAGTACTTTAAGAGACGAATCGCAAGAGAATCGCCTATTTTCGAGACCCGCGGCAGTATGCAAAAGTATCTCTAAAAAATCTAAAAAAAATAATTGCAAGTACTTTCGATGATGCTTTTTCAAACTGCGCGTTCGGAATTTTGATATCGATTTTTATTTTCGAGTTACGGAAGATCAAAGATCAAGCACTCAGTGATTTCCAGTGAAATTGGCTTCACAAAATTAATCATAACCCGGTTCAAAATAAAGATAAAGCCTCGTTCTAAGATGTAATGTAGAGAGGGAAGCTCGTGCAACATTTCGCAATCGAAAACTCATTCCTGGTCAATGCGCGCATGCGGAGCTGTCAGTTTTCCGAAAAAAGTGCATAATTATATGGATACCGATTTCCGCAAAAAGTTTTTATGATTTTTATAAAGTACCTATATGAATCTCCAAAATCACCAAAAATCAGAAAAATCGGTGGATGGGAAAAAAAGAGGGCGCATTTTCGTCTATCAGCTCGAGGGTGAGTTTCGTAAAGAAAATTTCCTGACATTCCTTTAGAACCTAAATGTGCTCAAATTTTTTGGAAATTATCATTAAAAAACAATATCTCGACAAACTGAACGTTTCTGTGAAGAAAATGAAGAGTTTTCTTCTCATTGAAGAGAGTTATGTCGATTTGAAGAATTTGGCTCTTCAATTTTCGGACCGCTAAAAATCCAGATTTTACATTCAAAACCTTTAATTTTTTGACTTAAAATAACTAAACTGATGATATTTTGCAACTTTGGAACGGTTTGGACCGATTCCATACATTTTGAATTTTCATAGATATTTCATGGATTCGAAAAAATGAAAATTATCAAATCTTTCGGAATCGGTCCAAACCGTTCCAAAGTTGCAAAATATCATCAGTTCGGTTATAGTTATAGAAGAGCCAAATTCTTCAAATCGACATAACTCTCTTCAATGAAAAGAAAACTCTTCATTTTCTTCACAGAAATGTTCAATTTGTCGAGATCTTTGATAATTACTATAGCATGATCAGGCTCATAGTCATATTTAAGAGTTCCCAAAAAAATTTGGTAAAGAGGGGTGTGAATCTGTGAAAGAGGGGGTTGTGAAGATACGACTTTCTAGTGTCGATTTTAGAATTCTACACTAAAAACTGACCCTACAGAAATTTTTAAATCATTAAGAGTTCCATTTCAAGCCACCATAAAAATGAATAAAATTGAAGAGTAAAATGACACTTTCTCTTCAAATTGAGACCATCCAAAGTGTGGCAAACGTTTTTAATGTTTTTTAATGATAATTTCCAATAAATTTGAGCACATTTAGGTTCGAAAGGAACGTCAGGAACTTTTCTTTACGAAACTCACCCTCGAGCTGATAGACGAAAATGCGCCCTCTTTTTTCCCATCCACCGAATTTTCTGATTTTTGATGATTTTAGAGGTTCATATAGGTACTTTATAAAAATCATAAAAACTTTTTGCGGAAATCGGTATCCACATAATTATGCACTTTTTTCGGAAAACCGACCGCTCCGCATGCGCTCATTGACCAGGAATGAGTTTTCGATTTCGAAATGTTGCACGAGCTTCCCTCTCTCCATTACATCTTAGAACGAGGCTTTATCTTTTTTTTGAACCGAGTTATGATTAATTTTGGGAAGCCAATTTCACTGAAAATCACTGAGTGCTTGATCATTGATCTTCCGTAACTCGAAAATAAAAATCGATATAAAAATTCCGAAAGCGCAGTTTGAAAGAGCATCATCGAAAGTACTTGCCATTATTTTTTTTAGATTTTTTAGAGATACTTTTGCATACTGCCGCGGGTCTCGAAAATAGGCGATTCTCTTGCGATTCGTCTCTTAAAGTACTGAAATTTCCTTTTTTTGATTTCTACATTTCCTTTGAACTCTGCCTGCCTTTTCACCTTCCTCTTCAGTCCTTATTCCTCTCGAGAAATTGTTCCTTCCGCGAGTCTTCTGCAGCATTCACCCTCTCAAGACAAACAATTCTTCTTCAAAAATTGTCCAGAAATTCTATCCTAAAGGAAATGGGGGAAAAGGTCTCTTGTACTTTTGAAACCAAGATCATGAACAAAGTTAGATCTCACCTAAATTATTGGAGACCATTTCTATCCAATATTCGTTTCAAGGGTCATCTCGAACGCTGCAACTTTCTTCTAATGATGATACTATAGGAAGAGACACTAAAATTCGGAAATGCATTGATGAGCGAAGAAAGAAATCATTAAACAAAATTAAAGCAAAATAGTGAAGTGAAATGCACCGAAAGAGGAGAATGGGCGTAAATACACCTTTCAGGACTTGTTTGTGGATTCTCACGTGGCCAATGCAAACAAAGCAATGACGAAAGCTAATGAAATTGAGCATGGAGAGGGGAAGGAGGGGGTTTAATTTCAAGGACGGCATTTCAAGGATGCTTCCTTCCAGAAGCCAAGGGCCATGCCGATGTCTTCTTGTTTTCGTTTAATGTTCAGTGAATTCAATAAGCCTCTAGAAGAACTCTAAGCCATCATGTGATGCATCGCTTTTGTCGTGACCAATTGAATATTCTTAGTAGTGATACGTGCACTCTAACCGCACAGTGCGACCTCAAAAGAGAACTGTGATTTCTTATTTCCGCATGATCATTTGATTAACGAGATGGGGGGCAGCAAACCAGGTGCTATCGTATAATTATCACAAAGCATGTTATTGGATCATACTTTCACTATATTTACATATTTGACTGTCCGTAAAGTTTTGTATCGTACTATTTCAAATATAACTCTTTCAATAACAACGTCACTGATTGCGAATATTTCAGTATTATTTACGTGTATGCCACTTCCTTCGTCTGCTAATGTCGTGCAATAGAAGCTATGGCCTTCAAGCTGACAGAGATTTCGGCATCGATGTTTCAATAACGTATACAATCAAAAAATGAAGCTAATTATATGCTGTTGGATTTTAGATTTCAATTCGTCTATGGTATTTTCATCATTCCCATACATGTGACAGCTGTTATCATTCTCCTTCGGTATTCTCGAAATCTTAGTGAACCACTCAGAACAGGCTATCTAATCAATCAAGTAAGTAAAATGCTGTGATGAGTTCCATATTGCAAGCATCAGGTGCAAATGTTCTTACACGATGTATGGAGTTCCTTCCTTTTCCGAGTTCATCCTATTCTACCATTTCCCATATTTTATTGTCAAGGATTCTTCTGTAGGCTATTTCCTTCGTTTTCAATGGTATGAACATCACGTTACTGGATAAATTATAAATTCAGTTTATCGAAATATTGTTCATGATAAATGCGATCTCTTTGTTGTTGTTTATGTTACTGATGACTCATCAGCAAATTCTTCCTTCATCAAACAGATTTCATTTCTCATACAGGTTCAGTTAATAGTTTGAGTTCAGTTTTCGATTAATTAATTTCAGTATAAGAGTTCTTTTTGTGAGCTCAGTCTATCTCATTTTATGCAGCAACGGAATTACCTCATTCCTCAGTCGGGATAATGTTGAAAATTCGACGGATATTTTGCAAGTAATTTTTATTTGAGATCTGACAACTTTATTACTTGTTTTTTTTTCAGAAAAATAACCTCATTTGGCTTACTGAACGACCGGGCGGACTATTGATTTACGGTGACGATGGAGAGATGGGCAGCTTTCAATACGGTACACACTTTCAAATGAGATAAGAATTATGATAATTTAGTGGCTTTTACTATTATGGTGTCTATCCTTATTATCGCGCCTCTGAGAGTTTTTCTTGTCGGAACATCGGTTAGCTTTCTCAAGCAGCAGGTTAGAGAAAAATCAGAGAAAGTTTGAAAAATTGAATTGCAGAAAATAATTGGTTCTCGAACACTTCAGATGAAAAAGCGCATCATCAAAGTGCTCTTTCACCAGGTTGGAAAATAGGTTATTTTGAATAAAATATTGAATTCCAGACAGCGATAGTGTCTATGTTCTACGTTTATCCCTTACTCCTCATTATTCTTGCCATGTATTTTTCTATCGCCTTTCTTCCGGACAAAATTCTCATCGGGATTCGATTGCTCGTAATTGTAAGACTGATTTTCAACATAATTCAAAGTAGGCAATTATCACCTTTCAGCCAATTTCAATGCTCAATTCACTGGGACAGTTTTACGTGCAGATTCGATCAAATACGTTGTTCCATCAGGTATGAATAATGAATGAAATTCATTGAAATTGCTCAATATTTCAAAGATCATTCGACAGAATTCTGGGAAATTCTTCTCTCGTTTCCGACGTTTCCGTGGAAGAGAGAGAATAAATACACTTAGGTCGGAAGCATCCATGATCACTATTCAAGTCACCGAAAGTCAATAAAGTATTAACATCGATCTTTAACATTTTTGTATTATACATTGTGTCGAGACTTCTCATTAAACGTGTCTAAACGGTAAACGGATTTTTGCAATTCTCCCTTCCTTTTTCAACAATTCTGTAATCGAGAGTGGTGGCCTCATTTTCGATGCGGATCGATGTAAAATTACATTATTCTGTAATTCTCATTCGTCTGTATTCGATCGGCGTCGCTCGGTCTAGTTCATTTTCTCTTTCACCGCTCGTATTTTCTTAACTTTCAAATATGTTTCACTCAAAATGGGGTGTGAAAAATTACAGAATAATGCAATCATTCGGAGAAATGTTTCGAAAATAGCGAGACCGATTACAAATAAATGTAATTCTGCGAATGAGGGGGAAAATCGATTCGGAATTCCGCCGTTTAAATCAATCTACGAAAATTGAGGGGAGCAATATGATCAGAGTCACACATCACGCTTACTGCGAAATCCCATCATGCGAAAAAGTTCCGTCATCATTCTCTGGAAAGAAAGTAAATGCATAGAGAGTGTTCCCACTTTCCGCATCAGTAGCCAGTTCTGAGTAAGACAAATACGAATTATTCACAAATTAATTATTTTTATCTTACGATCTCATTTTCTCGAGAATGCAGCTGTGTTATGGTATCTAGATAGTTCCGAAGAGACGGAAGGGATTCCGACATTTGTTCGATGTCATTATCTGTAGTGCGCGTTCTCTGAAATTTGGAACTATGTGCTATGTTCTGAATATCGGTATAATTTTGATCAAATTAAATAGGGCGTTCACCACTTGAACTTTCTGATATCTACTCTCATGTCCAGCTTGCAAAAACGCATGACATTACCAAGCTCAGGAGTCACTCCTATTTGTTTCCATTTATTTATTTCTGTTGCAAGTTTGTTGCGGTTTCAATAATTACAGCACAAGTTCAGGCAGTCTTGTTTTTCCGCGTTTGATTACTGATTGATTTCGAAGAAATTGCGTGAAGAAGATGAATAATTGTAAATGAGCATTGCTTTCAAAAGGAGGTTATAGTTGTCGCGCAACAGTCTTTCATCATCTTTGTTACCCAGCGACGCTGTTTTGTAAATCGAATTCAAAGATTACTACCCTCATGCATCTCCATATTATTGTCTATGCGATTTGTATCTTTTGCCTGAACGCAATAACAGTAAATGCTAGCTATTTGTTCCATTTCAGATATTGGATAATTACGGTATATCGCTCTCATCGATGTCGATCAACCGAACTTATGGTCTTAGAGCCGATAGAGATTTCGGAATCGACATCTCGCTGACGTATGTTTTTGTTTGTCGATGCTTGTAGTCTTATCCATAATCGATAATTTAGATTCCAATTCGTATACGGCATCTTGATCATTCCAATTCATGCCACTGCATTCCTAATTCTTCTTCGATATTCTCGTACGCTCAGCGTAGCGCTACGAATTGGCTATTTGATAAATCAAGTAAGAAAATTAAACGAACAAATATAATTTGGCTATAATTTAGACCCAAATGTTTCTGCACGATTTGTGGTGTTCGTTTCTTCTCCGAGTTTATCCAATTCTACCGTACCCAATATTTTACTGTCAAGGCATTTTCTGCAGTTATTTTTCATCAATATCAATGGTGAGGAACGTGAAGGCACGATAAAAAAATATGATCTCAGTTCATTGAAATTGTCTTCATGATAAATGCAATATCGTTGCTTTTATTCATGCTTCTAATGATTCATCAACAAATTCTTCCTCCGTCCAATAAATATCATTTCTCTTTGAGGTATTTGTTTTCATAATTGAAATAAAATTCAGTTTTCAGTGTGCGCGTGATTTTTGTACTCACAGTTTACATTATTCTGTGCAGCAATGGAATAACTTCATTTCTAAGCAGAAATAACGTTGCAAATTCGCATGAGATAATTCAAGTTAGATCAATTTCGAATCGCAATCCAATTCTTTTGATAGCATAATAATCTCGATTGGCTTGAACAAAGGAATGGTGCGTTATATATCTATGGAGATGAAGGGCAAATGGGCGAATTTCGAAACGGTTTGTGACTTGAAAAGCTAGGACTGAAGATCGTTTCAGTTGCATTTGCGATTATGGTGTCAATTTGTATCATCGCTCCATTGAGAATTTTCCTCATCGGCACATCTGTGAGCTTTCTCAAGAATCAAGTTTGTTTACAAAAATTTACTAAGGCCTTGAATTTTGTTCAGAAAGTGATTGGTTCGAGGACGATGCAATTAAAGAAACGAGTAATCAACGTTCTCTTTCAACAGGTATTCTAAAAATCGACCGCGTTAAAAGAAAATATTTTCAGACCGCAATCGTCTCCTTTTTCTATGTATATCCGCTTTTGCTTATTGTTCTCGCTATGTATTTCTCAATTGCTTTTCTACCAGATGTTATTCTCTTCGGAATTCGATTGCTTGTAATTGTGAGTATTATACGAAATTTTGAGAATCGACCCTTTTCAGCCGATATCGATGTTCAATTCGCTGGGCCAATTCTACGTGCAGGTTCGAACGAATTCTATTTTCCGCCATGTGAGCAAACTGCCTTCGACCTCTCGACGAGTTCTTCATTTGAAAGGTTCTCCGACAGAAAGCAAGAATATTCCCACCTTCACGGAGTGTCAATGGAAGAGAGAAAACCCTGACGCTTAGATCAGAAGCCTCCATGATCACCATTCATGTTACGGAAACACAATAAATGCACTTGAAGTTGTTATTTTCTGTAGTTTATCGATGGGCGCTTCTCATTACCATCTGATGCGAAGAATTAACAACACAAGAATAGATTCGGTGAATTCGGAAAGGATTAGAGTTCTCTTATTGGAAATTCATTTTCCAATGGAAAATAAATGTCTCCTCATTCTTCACACTCTCTCGTCGCGAGAGCAGTGGATTAGACTGCTCTCTCGACGAGAGAGTGTGAAGAATGAGGAGACATTTATTTTCCATTGGAAAATGATTTTCCAATAAGAGAACTCTAGAAAGGATCCAATTATAATGGAGCGTTTTCCTCTTCACCTTCTTTGTCGTCTAATTGAACACTCGTGGCCCCTGGAAGGCAAATAATATTTCTCGGCCATTATCTTAATTTCCTCCCTGCTGGCATTCTGTCTTCCTCTTTATTCTTCTTTTTTTTAATTTGTGGTCTGATACTAATTTCGAAACCTCAGATGTCCGACTTCTCTATGCCTTGTCCTGACGGAGTTCTCAAGTTAGGATATAAGATCGAATTCTTTCCGTATTTTTACTGGTCTGAAGTCGGAAAATTTAAGGTTAACATTTCTAAATTAATCAATGCATTAGTGTTCCGGTTGACTGATTGTGCGAAAGATGAGTGTATATTTGTGTAGGGTTCTCTTGTCAATTTCTGGCGTGCAGTCTCTAAAATGCTCGGGTGCAGCCGATACGAATTCGTGCACTACAACTTCTCTCGTTCGTTTATTGAGTTACATTTAAAATTCTTTATTGATAACAATCGAATTCGCAGAAAAGGTCCTTTTTAAGAGTCTTGCGAGAGAGCAAACAGTGGCTAAATGTCAGCCACTTGAGAGAACCTCACCATTCCAGAGATGTGTGACGAAGTATCGTGCACTAAACTATTCGGAGGAGCGATTGAAAGGGGAGAGGTATTGATAATTTCACGTTATTTGTCATATAATTATCAGATATTCTCGCCGGTCGATGCAGATTACCTTCATGCAGAGGATGCTTTCGAATCGAGATACTCAACCACTGTTCTGTGGGAGAAGGTTAATGACACAACTCTAATATTCTTCCATTGATAATATAAGAATAATAAGCATTCCTCAGATGCTCTTTCTCGAATCGGCAAGGGAAACAAGACCACTGAAGAGTTCGCCCGATCTTAATTTCTATCTCGTCTTCAAGCCGTATCTCCTCGGAATCATTCTCGTTCTATACCTTGTTGCTGACGCCGTAGTTGTGAGAATAAATGGACTGAAGCGACTTAACGGATCTCGTCATCGACTCGTCCCTTGCTGTTTTGAGGTCGCCCGAATTCTTTAGAGCGAATTAATGAGTCCCAATATCAGTTCACCGCTGGATTCATCGACATCCTCGCTCACTGCTCCATATTCAATGGCTTCGTCGCTCTAATGTACATTCACAGTTGCTATTTCAAGGGAAATTCCGTGATTGTGACTACTCGACCACCAACGTAAGGATATCACCGCATTGTATTTATAATATTCAATTTCAGGTTATTCACGGATATGCTAGCACAATTCGCTCAGGGAAGGCGGAAGGTCGTAATTGAGTCTGGAAACACTCAATTTGTCCCCAACGATGTTTTTTTTTTGAACAATTCTATACAGAGAAACGAGTATGCATTTTTTCTAGCTTGTATCCATGTTCGGTAATGAGAAGAATGTGTTCTACGGAGATACAACGGACGAAAGACTTGAGATGGTGTGCAATGATCGATCGATGATCGGATTCTTTTATGATGGAGATCTCATATATTATCTATCGAACGATTCATTCGCCGACAGATGCCCACTGTCAATGTCAGTTTCACGGTATATCTTTGACGAAACTATATTTGCAGGATCTATGTCTCTGCTGATCAGCCCTCTCCCGTGCAATGGGTCAAAGACTCCATCCTGCTGGGTGATGCATACAATTTTGTGTTCCATCGAAACATTTCGAGTAGAATCGTGAAGAAAATCAATTTTCTGCTCGAGTCAGTGTACACATGGGATAATGTAAGTCGATTTCCTTTTCATTACTAATACAGATCCACAGATGCAAGGAATAATCCTTCGTCGGACGATTCCAATGGAATATTTGGATAAAGCAGAAAGGTTCAGAAGGGCGCACACACCATTGTTCAGTGCTGAAGAAACAGCGACGACTATCGAAGCAATGCAAATTCCACTCGAATTTCTCTTTATTGGTCTCGGTCTCTCTTCAATTGTGTTTATGATTGAATGCATGCCATTTACTATGCTTCGTCGTAGACTGTTTGGCATTAGGCGATAAAGTTTACACAAAATATATGCTCATATCTAATCAGACGGATAATTTTCCCCTTTTCATTTATCGTTCTTCAAATAATCGCGAATAATCTGTTTTTCGTAGTCATCAGTTGGGTTACCGTAGAATAGTGTGCACCAAATCGTATATCAGGACATTTTCGTCCCTTATTCAAAGAACTGAGTACATTCTCATATTTTTGAATCTTTTACTCAGCAATAATAGCTGCCAGTTCCTTTTCTTGACGAAGCTTCGAGAGGGAACTATCCTACATTCTGATCCCGACTACGTTTTCCTCTAGATAATCAAGTGTTGTGTACTCATCTTACCTTCAATTACAAACCCTCACAACGATCATAACACAATAACACTGGATTTGATTTCCCACGGTGGCTCCGTTCTGACAACAATTTCTGGTTAGGTTTCTATCACATGATTTTACCATTATTGTATCATTGCACAATTTTTTTCATTGAGCATCATAATCCCGCCTGGTGTGCTTTGTCTTCTTTCCATCTCTTCTTCGTATTCATTAATCGCTTTGCAGTATCTCGCAATGTCCGTAGTCCTTCATCTTCATTATTTTGTGGCATTCTTCTCATTGATTGGGAACATCCTACTCATCGGAATTATTGTCACGAGAACAACAATCTCGTTCAGGTATTATGAATCAAATGTGCATAATTAGACAAATAAATATTAGGAATTATGCCATTCTCATCTTTCAAGAGTGTATATTTGAACTGGTATCAGCAACTGCAAATATTCTCTCAATGCAGCGGTATTCATCAGTTCCGGAGTGAATCTTTTCAATTCCCTCTTCAGATTGATTCCGATACCGGGAACTACCATCTTTGCATCGCTTGGTGTCTGTTCTAATGTATCTGCATCTTTCTGCTATTTTTGTAAGCTTGAAATATCGTATAAAAATTGCTCAACCACTACCTTCAGTTCACATAATGACGGTGTGCTGCTATGTTTGCACTGTGTTCATTACCTCGTTTCAACTCGTGTTTAGGTAGCATTTAACCGTGGCGTTATATATATTATACTTCCTACGGGATGAATGACCAAGTTCTTTTGCAGGTCACAGATGCTTCATCAAACAACCTCACCACTAATTGAATTCTGGATTCTTCCTGTTGCCATTTTGTGCATACTACTTCACGTATATTATTTTTCTTTTCATGCTCTAGAAATGCTTTTCAGGTGAACGTGTGGTTCCACCAAACTGAGACATTTGTTCTTGAGAAGATCGTGAACAAAGTGTTTCCCGAATTTATCAAGCAAAAACTGCCAATCAATAGTTTGTTACGATGTGATTGAATATCATTTGTATGCTTCAGGTCACGATTCTCTCTCAATTCATATTCTCAGTGTCAATGCGCTGTATGCTATCAGTAAGGTCGTGGATGATTGTCATTCACGTTTGTGCGTATTCCAGTTGTTCCTGGCGTCTTCATTTTTATGTTCTTTCGTCGGCGTAATGTACTGAAAGCACTAGCGAGAATTCGAAGCAAACTGTCACCCAAATCAAAGCAGTTGCAAGAAGGACTGATAAAGGTACCCTTTACATTTTCACCGTTCTTCTCATTGAATCTCTCTCACAATCAGAGTATAACGGTGCACGCAATTCTCTCAACGTCGGGAATCTGGCCTGGATTTATATTTCTCAGTGGACAATTCGTAATCATCCACGAGGAAAATTTCCTCGATTCTTGCTTCTTCGTGAGTGAGAGAGGGAAAACTTCCAAATAAGAATGTCTAAGTTTCTCCAACTTCAATCTGCAATCGTTCCATTGGTCACAATCTACTACGTGCCAAACTATCGAAGGTTAGATGTGTCTCCGTTTCGTATTCTCAATTGATCTCTGTAGATTCTTCCGTCGTGGACATATGACGTCGGACCTTTCATCTATCGGCAACATTAGAGAATTAACAGTTTCAAGACAATTTCCTTAATAAAAACAAACATGTTTCTCATCATCAATTAATTTTTTGCTTGGGTAGATATAAAAAACATCCTCATGCGTAAACGATCCTCAATCATGCGACATGATTTCCGTGGAGACTAAACCATTCCCACGCATGCAACAGTTTGTGCAGGAAAAACAAAAATAAAATGTTGTTGTATGGTATGATATTTTCGGGATAAATCACGGAAAATACTTCCGTATCAACCTCAATATCACAAATTGTCGTTTGCAATTATGAAAAGCAATTCTGCAGTTATTGTGCAGAATACGGCTTCAAAAAAGATTTCACGTTTCATTCATAACAAAATTGTCTGCTAAAAATATTAGAAAAGAGAAAAAGTTTTATCGGTATTCAAACT
The DNA here is from genome assembly GCA_000180635.4 of Pristionchus pacificus. NCBI lineage: Eukaryota > Metazoa > Nematoda > Chromadorea > Rhabditida > Neodiplogasteridae > Pristionchus > Pristionchus pacificus. The sequence goes on along the minus strand of CM026578.1, from coordinate 13,071,928 downwards.
CGAATGAGATCGTAAAGTGTAGTGTCCGGTTTCATCGCTCCGATCATCACGTACATCAACAATTCCGTTCGCATGCCGTGCGCATGAGACTGAACGGATGATAATCACATTTACTTTCCTACGATGATTGTAGAACTCACAATGGTTTGTTTAAATGGTCGAAAATCTTCCCCAATCGAAGACAGTATTCCTCCTTGTGGTGAATTTCACTGTAACTTATCCTTCATTGTATTGATTTGAATATACGACGAACGTGTAATAAACATGTAGTTCTCTCATGATCCGAGTTCTCATCGATACACAAAGTGCGAGCGTCTCTTCGGATATGCACATATCCAAATCTGAATGACTGAGACATTCCGTAGTTAAGCACATAGTTTACCGTAAATCGAATTGTCTAAAGCACACAAATTCCCATAAAATTCGAAACGAACCGTCGATGTTCCAAAACAGGAGAGCGATTATAGCTGCCCGCTCGATTACACACAGATTAAGATCTCGTAAAGATGCTAACATTCGAAAATGTGCGGGATCCTTACATGCCTCTGACCAGGTTCTGCAAAAAAGACTAAACTTATCTCGTGCGTCAATCTTTTACTTCAAAAATTTATCGTCCGCAGTAGACTCTCGTTTGCTGAAGAAAAGTTCCGGTCGAGTGAAATCAACATAGGTTGTGCGAGACATTTGACTGCAACAAAGGTATCGCATATCAAAAATACGCCAACTACATACCGTTTATGCTCCAGTTCGAGTCGATTCTGTGTAGTCGCTTCTTCTAATTCATAGACAAATAAAGTCGCAATGAATGATCGAAAGAGGTCAAACTAAAGAATTTTTGTCTATTCTATCCAAGTTGAGATTGAAAACCAACCTTGTCCGTTTGTACGAGACTTGCAAATTCCTCGAATGTTTCTGTACAAAATTCAGTGATGAATCGAATATTCGTTTTCCATAAATTGTCTGCCAAGTAAATGTCACATGGGTGCAACTGAAGATAATTAATCGTCAGCTTTACAAACATCGATGTACCTGCTGAGCTTCGATTGGATCCTTTGATGAATCGGGTTTTTTCGCCTCCATCGGAAGCATGCTCAATTCAGAGTAGAAACGTCGAGTGCGTGAAAGACTGAAATTTACAAATATTACCCTTTTGAAATTAGTTTACTTACTGATAGAGCTTTGCAATCTTAGTTAAAAGAGGGATTCGGTTTGTGTGCAAGTATAGAAAATCATCATCCTGAAATGGGCGATACGATTCGAAAGTTTTTTTTTCCATTCTGACCTCTCCAACTGGTTTGGACGGACCAGGTATTTCAGGATCTGCTGAAGAAGAGCGGGTTGCTGTTTTTACATCTGGATTTTCTGGCTCAATTGTCTCATAAATTTATGGTCTTACTTTCCGGCACCATTCCAACTTCCAGACAACGTCGAAGTCTGCAAGCTCGACACATTCTCTTCTGATCTGAACAAGATTACTCAAAGGTTCGTGAATTGCTAATTCATAATCGACTGACCTCGTTTTATCTCACATTTGAGGTCGTTCTTGCACACATATTTCATACTTTCAACGACACTTCGACGAAAAAATGCCGAACAGGCTCTAGAAATTCAATTTTCTACTTGATCACAGAACATTTACGAACCTGCAAGATTCCACTCCTGAATTCGCTCCCTCTGACTTTGCGCAACAGATGAGGCAGCTTCTGAAATAATTACTGACTAAATTTGAAGGAAAACACCATTGTTATAAAACCGATTTAAGAACCAGCTGCAACCCTTTCTCAACTCTCCTCCAAAAGACGATTCGAATAGAACTATAGCCAAATTCAATCGAATAGTGACGAACCTTCCACTATTCCTTGGCGATGGTATCTTCATTGCCGTAAAAACTGAAGGGAAAATGGTTTTCTCATTTAAATTAACAATCATGATAATGCGAAAAACACGAAAAACGAATTGAAACACAACGGCGAATCTTCTTTTGTCTCGCACGTGAGGCGAAGAAGTGGTGGTGATGATAGAGTATGAGTGTTTGAAGAGTGCAGAGAAGGAAAGGAAGAGAAGGGGGCAACCGAAAGAAAGTGATTGCGAGCACAGAAAAAGCACAAAATGTCACGCTTCTAGTGTAGTTTGCTGCGATATACACAACAAGATGTTCCACATCGAGAAATATATTTCTTTATCGATCAAACCCGAATTAGATCGAAAAAAGTTGTTTCTGGTTTCATTGCTCCGATCATCACGTACATCAGAAGTTCCGTTCGCATTCCACGAGCGTGTGCCTGTAAGACGCTTTGTCTAGCGTATTCTAATAAAGACTAAAGTCACTGATCTTACGTTAGTTTCGTGCAAATGATCGAGAACTTTTCCCAGTCGTAAGCTGTAGTTCTCCTTGATCAGGATTTCACTGAAATTATTTTCATTCCACAAAATATAAATTATGACGAACGTGTAGTAGACATGTAGTTCGTGCATGATCCGTGATCGCACTTCATTGCACAAAGTGAGAGTTTCCTCGGAGATACACATGTCCAAGTCTGGAAAAGTTAGATAATCATGGTGAAAATCACCGCTATTTCTGAATCCTAGGTTCGTGAATTGTGAAAGTAAACAAAAGTTAGGAAGAGTTAATGCTCACCATCGATATTCCAGAAGAGAAGAGCGACGATTGCAGCTCGTTCGATTACGGTTGGTTTCAGATCGCGGAAGGACGCAAAATATCGATGATGCATTGGAGTACTGCATGTTTCAGCCCATGTTCTGAGAGAGAGCGCTATTTACAGAATTTCCTTAATCTTCCTACTCAAGGAACTTATTGTCAGCTGTGGGTTCGCGATTGCTCCAGAAAAGATCCGGTCTGCCGTAGTCAATGTATGTTGTGCGAGAAATTTGACTGGCGCATTAAATTATCCGTTGAAATTGATGATATACTACCGTTTGTTTTCTTTCTCGAGATTGTGCATTGCACTCGCCTCCTCTAACTCGTAAATGAAAAGAGTTGCGACGAAAGATCGGAAGAGATCAAACTGGAAAATAGAGTTTTAAATATGTTGCTATGTCAAATACCTTGTCCGATTTTTCCAAAATTGAAAATTCCTCAAAGGTATCGTCACAGAATTCAGTAATGAAACGAAGATTGGATCTCCACATGTTGTCACCAAGAACTACGTCACATGGTTGTAACTGTAGCGCAATTTTTTTTCTCACTTTTCTACTTTTACTATCAATAAGCCTTTTCACCGATGAAATTCATTAGTATCAAATTTGAACCACGAATGATTTACCTGATGAGCCTCAACTGGATCGGCTCGTTTTGGCTTCTTCAATGATTTGGGTAGTAATTCAAGTTCAGAATAAAAACGGCGACTACGCGACAAACTGAAATGCTGCAATTACAAGTTCTGATTATTGGGTAGGTTTTCTTACTGGTATAGAGATGCAACCTTTGCTAGCAGCGGGATGCGACTAGTGTTTGTCTTGAGAAATTCATCATCCTGCAGCGTTGTTATTTATATTCACTCAACTCGACGATGCTAGCCAAGTTGCGAGGAGGATTCCAAACTACCTTTATCTTTACTAAGCAAACCTCTATGACGGTCTGTGAAGGACCGGGAGTGTCTCGGTCAGAAGATGAATGGCGAACGGATGAGTTTACTTCTAAAAAACATTTCATGAATTAATTTTCATGAACAATCTTGCCTTCAGGAAGCATGCCAATATTGAGGCATCGTTCGAATCGGCATGATCGACAAATTCTCGTGTGCTCTGGCTGACCATTTCCTCAACGATTCATTGTATTTAAATTGATGGTTGAGTCATCAATACCTCTCGATAGATCACATTTGTTCTCTGCTTTGCACGTGTATTTCATATTGTCTTTCACTGTCCGGCGAAAGAATGCGGAACATGCTCTCGAAAATTTTGATTGTTTTCATAGAAAGAATAGAGAAAATTACCTGCATGAATCAACGCCAGAATTGGCTCCCTCCGATTTTCCTCCGCATATTAGACAGTGGCTGCAATATATTTTCTTTATTTACAAATGAGGAACACAAAAACTAAACTTCCTCCTTTCCTCACCAACCTTTCAATGTTGTTAGCCACTTTTGGTTGCATTAGGGATCAGGGCCAAATCGATTGAAACGGAGTACAAAATATCTTTGGCGACAATGATAGCATACGAGAGAATGGAACATCTAGTGAGAGAAACAAAGAAAAAGAGAAGGAAAGTAGAGAGAAAGCGGAGGGAAGGGAGAGAGAAGGAAGGGAAGAGAATAGACTCCGCGCTAATGCACAAACCGGGACACTTTTGCACAAAGAGCAAGCGTCAACATAATAATCCAATGGAATCTCGAAATATTTGAGATGGTGAAATATTGAGAAGAATAGTCTCTCACCAAGTTGTTCGGATAATATTCCACAGTAAATTTAATTGGAAAAGGAGTGTAATGAAATATCACACTGCGTTCGTGATAGTTCATTATGGATAACTTCTATCAATCTCCTTTCTACCTTCCCTAATTGTGTGAAATTTTGTTTGCATTTCGTGCTCTATCTTTGGCTGGTGCACTTCGCTCGACTGCGCGATTGACGCTAACACCCTCACTCTCTCTAGTCTCTAGTCTGTGTCCACTCAGTGCGACTCTTCTCGGCTCTTCTCCTTCCCTCCTCCATATAACTCTCTCTCTCTCACGAGAATCCCCCTCCATTCGCTTGTTTTCACTCGCTGCCCCTCGATTGTAGTCGTCATTGCCATTATTTATTCCAGAAGGTACCGACAGTCATGGGCTTCTTCAGTGGTGGACAATTCAAGGAGAATGTATCTGCAGTGGGCAAAGTGGTCGCTGTCACGGGATGCAACACGGGAATCGGATTGGAGACGGCGAAGGAGCTGAATCTACGAGGAGCAAAGGTACTCTAATCGCTCTGTTAAACCTAGAACTATGATAATTGCAGGTGTACATGCTTTGTCGCACAGAAGAGCGCGCAGAGGCTGCAAAGGCCGAGATGGTGCAGGTACGTGATTCAATTAGTGTTTCTGCTATTCAAATCATACTTCAGTGAAAATCATTAGAATAGTGAATGTTACAGGCTGGATGCGACGGGTCTCGCCTAATATTCCTAAAGTGCGATCTGGCCAGCTTCGAGAGCGTCAGAAAGTGTGCACAGCGACTTGGAGAGCGTTAGTTTTGTCGATCGAGATATCTCGAAACACGGCGAATTGCAGTGGAATCTCATCTGGATGTGCTCGTGAACAATGCGGGAATGGTGTTGGGAGAGTTCAGCAAGACTGAAGACGGACACGAGTCAACGTGGCACGCCAATCATCTAGGTTTGTTTTCTCGTTTCTGCAAAGACTCATTGACCAGTAAACACATCTTACCGGAACAGAGGTAACACGAGAATGTTGTTCAGGCCCAATGTTGCTCACTGAACTTTTGCTTCCCCTCATCGAGAAATCTGCAGAAGGAAGGGTGGTTTTAGTGGCCAGCGAACTGCACAAGAGAGTGAGTAACGATGATACTTTATCAGAATGATCTTTGATCTTTGAGAGTCCGAAACTGGACATCAACAAGGTTGACTCCCAAGAAGGATACAAAGGACCGATGGAAGCCTACAACAAGTCGAAGCTGGGAAATGTACGCGTAGACTTAATTATATATTGGAAAAAATATATTCACAGGTGATGTACGCTCGCGAACTCGCACGGCGTCTCAAGGAAAGGGGAAGCACGGTCACAGTGAACTCACTTCATCCAGGTATTTAGATATTGTGAGATTCTATAATAATTTCCGTTTCAGGAGTAATCAAAACGGAACTCGGTCGCCATTTCGGAGTCGCTGTGAAAGTCTTCCACGTTGTTGGGTATGCCAGTCATTCCTCCCAAAAATCTAATTTAAATTTCTGCAGAGGAGTCTTTATGAAAACGAGAAAGGAAGGCGCTCAGACGTCCATTTACCTCGCCCTTTCTACGGAAGTCAAAGGAGTTTCAGGAGGATATTTTTCCGTACGTTTAACAGATTTATACGAAATACTAATCAAGTTAGATCCTGATAATCATCACTAAAAGAAAGCATCAATATTTTCAGGATTGCGCTCGAGCGACAGAGTCTGCCAATGCGAAGGACGATGCGGCTTGTAAAGAACTCTATGACTACAGCCTGAAGACAATCGGTCTCATTTGAGTTGTGATGTACATGAATGATAAATCCACGCTGTTCTTGCATTTCCTTTTCGTATTCCAAGTATCAGAATCAACGATTTATCCAGAAACATCCGGGAACAGTTTTAACACATTTTGAATCCAGTAGCATGCCTCGCAGAAGATGTTTGGCCATGTTAGTGTTTCTTCTCTCTTTACCAGGGATATATCTTGATATCTCTGACTGTCTCCGCCTTCTCTTATCTCTCGCACGCGCGAGTTAGTTAGATTTCAGTCTTGCTACTCTAAATTGTGTTCCCTCATGCCTTTCACGCTTTCTAGGTCGTTTCAGATAATAATGCCGTCGTGTGGCGGTCAGTTCAGAGAAAATGTATCTGCTGTGGGCAAAGTGATGGCAGTCACAGGCTGCAACACCGGAATTGGGCTGGAAACTGCTAAAGAACTCAATCTGAGAGGGGCAAAGGTATAACTATGTCCGTTCTCCTATTTGAAACCTTAATTTTGCTAGATCTATATGCTGTGTCGAAGTGAGGAGCGAGCGAAAGCAGCTAGGAAAGAAATGATCGAGGTACGTCATCATTCACAGAAGGGAAAAGGCGAAAACAAGTCTACGATAATGAGCACTGGTCGATGGAAATAGGTTATTTGTATTACAATACGGTGGAAAGATATTCGAATTGGAAACAAACATTAAGTACACCATAAGCGTTCATAAATGTAAAGCACTTCTTATTTCTCATGCTCTGTAGTCATTTATTAATGCCGAAAACTACGTCTTATTTTTTACATAGCTAATGCACTAATCACAGAGTGGATGTGAGGCCAGTCGACTCATCTTTCTCGCGTGCAATCTGAGCAGCTTCGATGGCATCAGAAAGTGCGCCGCGAAACTGAGTGAATGTAAGGCTTCATCTAAAATTCCAAATGGAAATGTAGATAATATTCCGTGGAATCTCGTCTGGACGTGCTCATTAACAATGCGGGAGTGGCCATGTCATCATTCCAACTAACGACAGATGGACACGAATTAACGTGGCACGCAAATCATCTTGGTATCTATTTCGTCTTTTTAAAAAAAATTTTGTATATCTGTATCAGGCCCCGTTCTACTAACCCAACTCCTTCTTCCTCTCATTGCAAAATCGGATGAAGGACGAATTGTGATGGTGTCCAGCGATGCTCACTCTTTGGTGAATTGCTCAAATAGAAGAGCAATTACTATAATTTTGATTATAGAGCCCGAAGCTGAATCTGTCTACTGTCGATACAGAGGCTGGATTTCACGGGGGCATCGAGGCATACAACAAGTCAAAGTTGGCAAATGTAACGAAATCTAAAAAAAAACACTCAAAGAAAGAAGAAGTTCAGATAATGTACACAAAGGAATTGGCTCGTCGACTGAAGGAAAAGGAAAGCTCAATCACTGTGAACTGTCTCCATCCAGGTATCTTTGTTTCAAAGAAACCTGTGAAAATTATTTGTTTCATAATTCATCGAGATTGACACATAATTTATCTTCAGGTGTAATCAAAACTGAACTCGGTCGCAACTTATATGCGAGCGAAAGTCTTCCACGCTGTTGGGCAAGTCAATCCCGTTTTATAATACTGAAATCATTATTTTCAGGGGAGTATTCATGAAGTCACGTAAGGATGGTGCCCAGACAACTCTCTTTCTTGCTTTGTCTACTGAAGTGAAGGGCGTTTCTAGTGGATACTATTCTGTATCTGATTTTAATTTGTCTTAATCATTGAAATTAAACATCTCACAGGATTGCAAGCGTGCTAACGAGTCATCTCTAGCCAATGACGAGGCGGCAGCTAAGGAACTCGATTACACGCTCAAAACCGTTCGTCTGAATTGAAAACTTTCTCGTGAATACTAATAAAGATATTTTGCCATATTCCCTCGTGTTATTCTACTCGTTTGCGGTGGACCGACAACAACGGCTCACATGGGAATCGATGTCTGTAGAGCGTGCACTGTATTCTATCGGTATGTCAATGATTCATAATATCTACTTTTCCAATCGATCCCGCTTACTTTCGCCATAGTAGAGTGGAAATGTGCGAGGTATGTGCCACTCATATGATGGTGAATGAGGGCGAGAGATCTTTGCGATTATCTTCTCGATAAATCAATTCTATGGCTCTGAATATTTGTAGCCGTTCATCTGAGAAGAATGAGCCTTTCGTGTGTAGATCAGGAACGAATCAATGTGAAGCTGGAAATGGTGAAGATTTGCAGACTAAAATTGTGAAATGATCTATACTGCAGAACTAAACTGTCGAAAGTGCCGTCTCCTCCACCTCCAGAGAATACTGCATCAATCGGGAGCAAAAGATCAGATAAAACAGTTGACAAAATCAGATCATCTGGAAAAAAACCCAGTATTCTTCATGAGCTGCAGCCTTGGTGGGTTGGATAGACTCACAAATGATCCTTCACTGATACTATTAGCTCGGTTGCCGTCTCCAACAGCAATGAACAGAAAGTAAAAGCTCGCCCACTTCTAGACAGAGTGAGAAGAGCGTACGAGTAAGTAATTTTTTTATATAATTTCAATTTTTTATATTTTTTCAGGAAAATATGCTTTGCCCGTTTGACTGGAGAGCTAAATTCGCGGAAAAATCCTCCTTCACCAAAGCAAATCAGTCTCAGAAATCATGTTAGGTCTCAAGATTATATTTATTTGATGAACTCACGTGGGCTCCATAGCAGGGGAGCACGTGATATTCCGTGCAGCAGAAGCTTCGAACGCATAGTTCGCAGTCGTATAATTGACGACCCAGTTGGAATTGGATACACTCCAGTAGATATTCGATGCTATGATACATGCGAGATACGACTGAATGACGATGTACATTATAAATTGATTCCGGGGAACACGTATACCAGATATCCCGCAGGACAGGTGTATCCGACAAGTGGCTTCCACAGATCGCCTTTGAATCGAGAGGGATTGCACAGCGGATCTACAAAACTGTTTTCCTACAGCAACAATGCCCACTTGGGGTAGTGGTTGTGGAGGAAAGAGTCGTGGACGTTGAATATATCGTCGAACTTGAAGGGAAATTGTCGTTGAAGTAGTTGAAGACCACGAGACCAGCAGAAAGGTGGTCTGTACAAATGTTGGATTTGTCTCGATGGACTTTATTGAAATTAGAGGCGTCACAGTGAAAAAATTGTTGAATTTATTGTTGAACACTATTTTTACCGCGGGTTGTGAACACATGCTTGTCAAAGTGTCCCCAAGTAGAGAACATTTGAGAGAGATCAAATGAGTAGGCGAGACAACTTCTTGCGGGAATCGATGAAAACGAAGAACAGTCACTGAATTAAGTGTGGTCATTGACGGTCCGCTGCGTCAGTATAATAATCGAATGTACAAGAGTTATCTACCTCGTGAACCCAGTCGCACAATTGCAAGCTATTTCACATTCTGCCTGACTTGTGAGTTGGACTGGGCCGTAGATTCGATTACGGCCTTCCGATGAAGTAGTGGAGGTGTAGCATTGCGATCGCACATTTGTACATATGTTTCACGAAGCTTTTTACCTCTTACCTTTTTGAGAATGAGCATAGCCAGGCAGAGGAGAACTAGACGGTGGTTCATTGTTGGGGCTGACTGTGTCAATGCTCGAACCTCCTCTCTAGTGCGCAATTGAGGAATAATGGAGAATGATTGACGACTGCCACGGAGAAGGACCTGTGATGAGCAGTGAATCACAGTGCAATTTAGTGCGGAAAGAAAGCAATGAAACACAACATCAAGTGCGTTTATTGCTTTGCACAAGAACTTCACTTCCTATATTCACTCCTACACGAACTCCTACTTGGTTCTCTTCCTGCTTGATTAAGTGAAATTATATCTGTCAAGAACACAAGATACAAATAAAGTCATGCGATTCAAAAGACACTCACGATATTTTCCCGAATATCCTACAAATGCTGCGATCTTGATTCTACAATACAATGCGAAAATGAAAACATTATAACGCTCCGATTGAATTTTGGATTCACTTTTCCCATTTATTGGTGATTAAGAAATCAATTAGTTATGTTATTGTCGATATGTTATTGTTGTAGTTATTGTCGATATTTGATGGCAAGAGTTTTAAATTTTCACAGAATTTCTCTTTGTTCCGATAACAGTATCTGTCATTATTTTTAATGAGTCGCGTGATATCGCGCTTGTCGTCATATCTTCATTACCATTTCAGATGATACATCAATTCATTCACGGTTTTACTATATTCTTCGGAATTTTTCTCAATGGGATCGCTCTTTTTGTCATCTCGAGGAAAACTCCAAAAACGTTGAAAGTAAATGTTGCGCCAACCAGTAATTAAATTTGATGAAGAACATCTAGACATACTCACTCTTGCTATTTAACGCATGCACTACTGAATTGTGTTCCATTATTGCTCATTTTATCGTAAATGGGCGACTTTTCTTCTCTTCTACTGCTGTCATCACAATTTCCAATGGTCCATGTGAATCGATTTCTGACCATTTTTGTACCGTTGCTACTGATTTCATGAACTTGAACATGATTCATTCTGGATCTCTCGTTGCTGTCTCGTTTTGGTACAGGTTTGAATTTATCGAAGTTGTTTGTTCGAGACATCCTACAACGTTTTAGGACGCAGATATTGCTAGCAATAGATCCTCATGGAAAGTTGCACCTTCAATTTATGTGCATTATGTTATTTATACCACATGCATTGCACATCGTTGGCTATGCTCTTACCACTACTCCAAGAAATGAATTGGAGTTGATGGTCGATCAATTTTATCATGGCGGATATTCACAAGAATACGGAGTATATGGTATATGAGTATGAAATACGTTTATGGAATTAGGAGAAATTAAGGATATTCTGATGTCAGCAAGCCGATTCCTGCATTTTTTCTGGGCTACACTATTGTTTTTCCCTTTACAGTGTATTCGTATACTGCTGTAACACGAAATAAGGTTTGTTGAGTTATGGAGTTAAACTATCGAATTGGGATGTTGCTAAGTATTCAGAATTATTTCAGCTTATTGCTCTACTACGGGTGAAAACTAAAAATATGAGCGAGAGGACACGGAACACTCACGAATCTCTCGCAAAAGTTGGAATCTAATTTATGCAAGGAAAAATTGATAAATTTAGGCTCTAACTATTCATGCTGTGATGCCAGTGTTCGTAATGACGATATTCTCCGGCCTCACAATAGCACAAATATTCTATGATCTTCATTCTACTGATATCGAAGGATTAATATATGATGTTTGTTTCAAAATGGCGTCCCTATTTCTTAAAAAAAACAATTTTTCAGATTTCAGTAATGCCTGCCTTAATCAATCCTGGACTGATACTTTACTTCGTTCGACCATACAAATTGTGAGCTACAAAGAAGCTCATTGTTTAGTTGCCATACTTTTAGATTTCTCTCGCGTTTGCTGTTTTCTGGACACAGAGTGCAAGACCTTTCTGCGAAATTATCAATTATTAAATAGCCATTTATCACCATTTTTAAATCTGAATCTCAACTGATCCTGCATGAATTGTAAGGTGATCGAAAGCGTATGTATGTACAAGCTAACATTTCGTAAATATTTTTTTAGACTATCAAAATCTATATGTATATGTTCTTATTGATCTTGTACAAGCACCACTCCTACGTATTATTGTTTAGTTAGGATGAAGCCCTAAAACTAAAGAGAACTTTTATGACATAAAAGTTTTAAGAGAAGAGGGAAAATTTAACATCTGATTGAAATATGGAAGTACGATTTGAACTGCCATGGAAAATACACTGCTGAATAGATTGCAAGTGCACAAACGAATCATCGTTATCCAATTACGAAGCTTTAGCCAAAGAGCTCTCTCAATTGTTCCCCTGCCATGAAATCAGAATATCCCTAGTGCATACTGAATGAAGTATTTTTTGCCCATGCTCGTGTTATCCCCTCTCGGAAATTCCTGTGTCTTTTTTTTACAAGTTACTGTCGTATTCTATAGATTTACAATTATTTTGCTATCTAGATGAGCAATGATTATCGAACACACTTTATCGGGAAGTTATAGCAATTTGTAGGCTGTCAGAATTGTGATATTTCTCTGAATTTCTCTTTGTTCCGATAACAGTATCTGTTATTATTTTTAATGAGTTATATCGCGCGCTTATCGCCATATCTTCAAGTCAATTCCATATGATACACCAAGCGATTCACAGTTTCACCATCATCTTCGGAATTTTTCTCAATGGGATCGCTCTGTATACCATCTCGAGGCAAACTCCAAAAAATCTGAAAGTGAATTCTCTCTGAACCATTCTCAAATGATGTTGATTTCTCAGATATAGTCACTTTTGCTCTTCAATACATGTGTTGAGTCGTGTTCCCTTATTGCATTTTCTCGTAGATGGGCGGCATTTCTTTTCTTCAACTGCCGCCATCACAATCTCCAATGGTCCATGCAGATCTATGATTTTGTACCGTCGCCACTGATTTCATGAACCTAAACATGATTCATTCCGGCTCTCTCGTTGCTGTTTCTTTTTGGTACAGGTTAGAATTTTATCAACAATTTATCAAGTCCGTTCGTTTGAGATGTTTGAGACTATTAAATAAAATTTAGAACACAGATATTGCTGTCAAAAAATCCTCCTGGAATGTGGCGACTTCAATTGATCAGTATTATGTTGTTCATTCCTCATGCATTGCACATTGGCTATTCTCTCACCACTCCTTCACGTAACTGCAGTAACTAGAAACAAGGTTTGTTCAGAAAAAGCTACACCAGCTTTTGCTAAATAATCAAGAGCGTTCTAGGAATGTTATGCACTGCCACGTAGAAATGTAAAAATTTCCAAATCAAAATTTGATATATTCTTTTTTTTCTTAGATGTTAGGGGCCCTCAAAAATGGTTCAGATCGTAGATGTTTGAACTTTTTGTAATTTACCTCCTCCGATCTCTCAGAAGGGTTCAGAAGGTAAATATGTGATTGTTCAGCTTGTCGCTCTTCTACGGGTGAAGACAAAAAATATGAGCGAGAGAACACGGAACACTCACGAATCTTTGGCAAAAGTATGAAAACAACTTATACAGTAGAAAATGGATCAATATAGGCTGTGACTATTCACGCTGTAATGCCATTTTTCGTATTCTTCATATTCTCAGCCCTTACTATTGCACAACTATTCTATTACTTTCATTCACCCGATGTCGAATGATTGCTGTACGATGTTTGTTTAGAAATTGGTGATTATTTCCTGTAAAAAGTCTTCAGATTGCGGTAATATCTGCCAGGTTCAATCCTGGACTAACGCTATATTTTGTTCGACCGTACAAAATGTGAACTACACAGAAATTATTGTCTCGAATAACGTTATTTTTAGATTCCTCACTCGGTTGTTGTTTTCTGGTCAGAGAGTGGAGGACGTTCCTTCGAAAATGTAAATTATAAATTGCTTTTATTTCTATCGCTGCTCACTATATCACATAAATACGAAATATATGCTTTAACTTATAAACAGAAATAAAAAAATATATAATAAAAAATATAATTAAATATTCATAATTGCATTTCAATTTCGAGATAATGCTCTTACTGTCTCGTATTCGTTCAAACGGCCATTTTTCAGTAGCCTGGATGTAACGTACTGGATGTAGCACAAACATTTTGCTGATCACATGAACACATTGTAAACATTGATCGCTCACTATGTGTTGGAAAGACAGGTGTCCGAAGACAGGGGCTACTTCCCTCTAAAGGATTGTCTTGCGCAGACAGGAAAACAATTGCTTATTGCACTAATGTGATTGAATTTGGCAGAAAAGAATATAGGTAAAATAAAAGAATTTCTATAACTTCCGTCTACTTCCGCGTATATCTCTTCGAAGTCAATTTGTTGATCGAAGTGTGTCTATCCTCTCCCTCCTCTTCTCTCTCCAGATACTACGCAATTATCTACCTCACATAATGAAAATGATATATATTTTATTTTAGTGTTTTTCACAATCGTTCTTCAGCATTTATTCTCTGCCTGTAAATTTTTTCTTCGTATTCATGTTTTCTCCGATCAAAATTGACGACCTTATTTTTTTGTTTAGATAGTGTAAATTGAAGCAACGAACGAATAATCCGTAGATGTTTCATTACATTCTCCACTATTGCATTGTTATTGCTGGATTTTTCGTGAATTTCTTCACATTTATTGTGATTCTTCATAAAACTCCTACTACTCTGAAGGCATTATGATTTATCAACCAAGGAAAGTTTCCAGGACTACTCATTTCTACTCCTTCACGACTGTTTTGTTGAATCGTTGACCATTCTAGCTCATTTGCTCATAAATGGGCGACTTTTCATATCTTCTGTCGCCGTTATTACCATATCCAATGGGCCTTGTCGAAAGATATCCGATGAATTCTGTGCTGTGGCTTCAGAATTTTTCAATCTCAATATGATTCATTCGGGATCGTTGATTGCACTCTCCTTTTGGTACATGTCTTGATATTTTGAATACTACTCATACCAGAAGATATTTCCAGAACTCGTATGCTACTCGATAAAGGTCGCCTTTCTATGTGGAAACTGCAGTCATTGTGCCTTCTTCTATACACACCTCATCTTGTCCATCTTGCTGGATTTATGGCTACGATGACATCTAGAATCGATTTAGAACCACTTGTTGATCAGTTCTACTTTGATGGATTCGCATCAGTGTACGGTTTGTACGGTGCGAACAAGAATTCGGCAGAGAAATGTTCTGATTTTTTAGGCTATTCTGACATTAACGAACTAATTCCAAGATTCTTCGTTGGATATTTGTTGGTTTTCCCTTTTTTCGTCTACCTTTACATCGGAATCCCACGTTTCAAAGTAATCGTGATCCATTTTTTTAAAAAATTAATTCAATTTTCCTAATTTGTAGCTCCTTTCGATCCTCAGACAGAAAACAAAGCATATGAGCAGTCGGACAAAAGAAACACACGAATCGCTCACTAAAGTACGTTTCCTCCATCAAAAATTGAATTTACGAGATGAAATATCCAGGCACTAACTATTCATGCGGTTCTTCCAATATTCGTCCATGACTGGGTTGACATTTTCTCAAGTGGTTTATGATATTCATTCCGTTGAAGTTGAAGGTTTGGAATACGATGTTTGTTAATTTTTTAAAAAAATTGTAATAAAAATATTTTCCGTTCGCTATTCTACCAGCATTGATTAACCCGTGTCTCACACTGTATTTCGTTCGACCTTATAGATTGTAAGATAAAATTCAACAATAATTATGGAAACCCTTTTTCAGATTCATACGTCGATGGATTTCGCGAAGAGGTAGTGGAGAGCGAATATCTACCGGAGGTCCACTAAGTATAGCATAATTCGGTCACTTCTTTCACACTTTATATGTGAAATGCCTTCTCGAAAGGAAGCAAAAGTTCACAAAAAATATGCTGATTCTAATATGAATATCAAATTACAAAAAAAGCGTGAAGATATCGCTAGCTAAAATATCACTCGGAATAAATCGCGTCATGTCTGATTGTCGGCTTTTTTTTCCGTACACAATTGCGTGCTGCACTTATATCTTCCGTTCAAGAATCACGATGCATAAACATC
Source organism: Pristionchus pacificus (assembly GCA_000180635.4). Taxonomy (NCBI): domain Eukaryota; kingdom Metazoa; phylum Nematoda; class Chromadorea; order Rhabditida; family Neodiplogasteridae; genus Pristionchus; species Pristionchus pacificus. The sequence continues at coordinate 13,056,140 of CM026578.1, read as the reverse complement.
ATCCACAAATAGTTGATCAAAAATAAAGAAAATTCAAAATAAGTGATCTTGGCTAGAATCTTGATCACGCGTCGACTTTCACAACACGCAAAGAGATGAACTGATAAGAGCGACGCTCTTACGATTTTCCGCTCAACTAAAGAGAGTTTCACAACTTTTCTCCTTACTCACTTATTCTCTTCTCATTCTCCCGATCTCTGTACGAACAAACTCGACGCGCTTTCGCAATGATTTCAGTGACATCTCTGCCGCCTCTTCGAGAGTATTATCTCTCGATGTTTCTGACTGTTTCATCATAGATCCCTCACGAATATAAAGGCGACTCGTGAAACTACAGACAAAACTGTTCTGTTTTGTCTTGGTTCGATCGTGCTTAGGCTTAATTATTTCTCATTTTTGAAACTAAATTTTAGATGAGGACGCTTCAATGTGCTCTATTTTTCCTTTTGGTAGTTGCATCGCTTTCAGAGTCGACTTCATCCAAGTGAGTAAATAACGTACTTGAGCACTTGAGTACTTGAACGATAGTAAATGTGCTTTGAAATATTAAATGTTTATGAGATAGAGGGAGGAACGCACAAAGAACAAAACAAACCACAGATCAGCCCCCGTCGTTTCTTCACATGCAGAAGCGTTGAAAGTGATTGAAGATCACCAGACAGGCAAGGCCAAGTACAAAATCGCCATTTTCGCTCCGTACATGGCGAACAGTCAGGTTTGTACATACCATATTTGCTATTTAAGTGGTGACAAAATTCAAGATTTAGGTTCTCTGGAACAAGCGCATAGGTGAAACGCTAGTGAATGCTGGCCATGACGTGACTATTTACATGATGCGGTTCTTCGATATTACCAATCCCGAGTTGGAGATCGATTCGAGGATCAGAGGTAGTGAATGTATCTTAGGGTTGAAGGCGTATTCTCCTTGCAGTCGTGCACGTCAATGGTTCGTTCGGAATGGATGGGGATCAGATGGTTAAAGATCAAGCGTATTTCTCCTTCAATGAGGTTTCTTTCTTCGATCCCGCAGTGAGAAGATCATTCGCAGCCTTCGGAGAAATGTACAAGTCGTGTGAAAGTGAGTGAATGCAGTAGAATCACGAGTGATCAAACATCTTCAGTCTTCCTCAAGAACAAGGAATTTCTTGCCGACGTAGAGAACAGTAAATTTGATCTCGCTTTCACGCACATGTACAATTTCTGCCCTGTTGGAATCATCCACTTAACGAGTGAGTTCGATCAAGCGATCCATTTCATACATTGACAAACCATTTCAGAAATTCCAACATGGATATGGCTGAGTTCCGGTGGTTTGATGGACCAAGTGGCTGAAGTGATGGGAGTTCCGCAGCCACCATCGTATTGCCCACGTAAGATATTCAAGATCATTCAAATGACATGGACATTCAAATCGCATTTGAACTCGACGAGTGATAATTCCAGCAATGATCATGGATGCTGCTGATCAAATGTCCTTTGGAGAACGAGTGAAGTCATTCATCGGACATGTTCTATTCAAGCACTTCTGGAGATCGTAATGAATATTATTCGAAGATTCGAAGATTTTTCATTTGAAATTGTGAATTTCAGCATGACATCGGACAAGGAGACGGCGATCTTCCGTGCACAATTTGGAGAGGATTTCCCCGATCTCGCAGAGCTCGCCACCAAGGTACATCTTCCATTAATCCTTCCATAGAGTGAAAACTGAGTTGAGGCACCTTTGGTAATGCTAAATTCGAATGAACTCTACGATCCTCCTCATCCAACTCTCGCGAAGATTATTTATGTCGGAGGTCTAGCAATGAAGCAGAAAGACGCCAAACCGCTCAGTGAAGTTGATCACATACCGGGAACAATTCAGTTGAGGATCTTTCAGGAATTCTCAAGCCGCATTGAGAATGCGCGTGGAATCGTCGTTATGACGTTCGGCTCATATTCGCCCATGTATCTCATGCCACAGACGTAAATAGATCTCGTAGAATTCAATTCATGAAGATGGACATTCAGATGGAAGGAGGCATACCTCAACGCATTCGCCCAATTCCCTGATGTTCAATTCTTCCTTCGATACGAGAAACCCGAAGAGATCGCAGATCGTCTTCCTCCTAATGCTTACGCTGCCAAATGGCTCCCACAAACGGATCTTCTTCGTATGTTTCGCATTCCCCCACCCCTCACAAGAACTGCAATATTTCAGAGCATTCCAAGTCGCTGGGACTCATTTCTCATGGAGGATACAATAGCATTCAAGATGTAATGCATGCGGGAGTGCCCATTCTCACTACGGGACTATTCGGAGATCAGCCAAAGTAATTCTGGTGGTCTCATTGTCACTGATAAGTGATCCCTTCAAGGAACGCTCGTCTTCCGGTACGACTCGGAATGGGCGTCAATCTCGAGAAGACCAATCTGAACAAAGAGACGGTTCTCGAGGGAGTGAGGAGACTTGTCGAGGACAAAACGTATGAGATTTCTCGATGATGTGAAATATGAAAAAGTGATGCTAAAGATTGAAAATGAACGCTGATCGAATCAAAACAATGATCGCTACTCGGCCGGTCACTTCGGAGATTCTTCTCGTTAGATGGACTGAATTTCTCGCTGAACACAAGTATGCACGTATTAGATTTCATCACATCATTTATCGCTTTCCAGAACTCTCGACAATCTCGTTCCTTACGGTACTCAACTCTCATTCTTTGTTTATCACTCACTTGATGTCATTGCTTTCCTCGTTTCCATTCTCCTCATACTCATCACCGTATTAATTCTAGTCCTCCGTAGTGCATTGAGATGTTGTGGTCTTTGCCGTTGCAGCAGCGGAGCAATTGACAAGAAGAAAAAGACTAATTGATAACGGGTTTATCTTTATTATGTACAATATTGTTTAGCGCTGTTTAGATGAATATGCAATAAAGAAATCATTTTCTTCTATATTCTAATTTCCATCGAAACTAGAAAGAGTGCACAGAAGTGCATGTTCAATTATAAAAGATGACAAAGTTAATTTTGTATTTTGAAAAGAAAATGCTGGAATTCACTGCTGAAGCATAGAGGAGCTAGTGTATCGAAATGAGTGATCATTGAAGTATCATCTCTGTGTGTTATTCTTGTTACTCTCGCTACTACACTCCAATCATCCTCTCTTTTCTCATTGTCTCTCTTCTCCCCTTGAATCCCAGTGCGAACACGTTGCTCTTCAAGATCTGCTAGTTTGTCTCTTTCACGTAGAATGCCGTCCAATAAACATCTTATAAAGTTCTTTTTCGATGTCAAATCGCCCTATGCTTACATGGGATTTGAGGTTGCGGTTAGTTCTCTTCTCCCAGTGAATGATCAATTTAGATTCTCACTCGTCTAAAAACAAAACATTCTTCCCTGGCCGTAGAGTGGCGACCCGTTCTCGTTCCTGCCATCTTCAAGTCAGTTACCTACTAAAATCGATTTTTATTGTTTGCAGGCATTACAACGTCTCTCCACCACTCACAACTCGGCCCGAGAAAGTTTGATCAAGTTTTTTTTTTGCGAATTCATTGTTCACTCAGGCTGCGTACCTTCCTCACGATCTACGAAGAAATTTTGCTTTCCTCGGATTGGATACCAATGTTCCCGATGTGAGAAATCTTGCGTTGTTCCATTTCATGGCCAGTGAAATGGGATTGAATCGTTATAGACCCATAAAATCGTTCCTTATCTTCGCTCTGCTAACACTGCATCAGCAAATCGATTGCTCATCGCAGTGCAGGAGCAGCAGTCCGATAAGGTCTAATCGTGTCAAATTACTGCATTTATTCCATATTATTTTAGTTGGAGCTGTCAATTCGCGCGTTCTTCGATCGAATGTGGAGGACGCATCAGCCAATGCACGAAGAAGAACACTTACTCGAAGTTTGTCCAGTCATATAAGATATTTACTTTTTTTTACTTTGGATAATTAATTCAGATCCTCTCTACAGTCGGAATCCCCGAGAACGTTGCACTCACTCTCGTAGAATGTAGCAAATCTGAAGATTTGAGACAGAAATACGATGCGAACACACAGGAAGTTATCGATGATCAGGTATGAAAGAAATATTGTTTGTCGAAAATGCTTTTATAGGGCTTCGGAGTTCCTTGGATGAAAGTGTTCAGTGCAAATGAGAACAAACATGAATCATTCTTTGGATCGGACAGATTTCATCTTGTCCAAGCATATTTGAAATTGTAATATTGTACTGTTGCTAGATAGTGAAACAGTGCTCGAGTTACCCGATAACAGCACCATACAGATCTCTGCAGTCAATATAGTAAAATATAGAAATGTGCACTGACACCCGCATTTCCACAGAGGGAAGCAAGATAAATCATATTATCTTACCGAGTAATATTTGATTCTCATGTGTAGCGGTGCTATTGTCAGCTGCTGGATTATTGAAGGTAGAATCTAAATGGAGAAAACTTCCGTGGTTTCTCGCTGAAGCAATTAGTGAACAGGTGCATTCTCCCATCAGATCTCGATCTAATCTCGATTAATTCATTTCCGTGTAGTGGACGTATTCGTATATTGTTCATGGTTAAGGTTTCATCCAGTGGTTCGGCATCATAGTTCACAAATTGAACATACCAATTACTAACCGTCCCAAAGGAATACGTTTTTTCGAGATATTTCCCTTCTCAAAAAAGAAGTCAGATATTTAATTATCTTCGGAATGGAGCTCCTTATGCTAACGCCATTTACTATTTCTGCCTACTGTAACTTTCACAATTGCTCGATGTTCGACTATTCATGTTTTCAGCGGTATCTACTCTTGTGAGCCTCGTGTTGTTGTGGATAACTGCGAGAAAAAGTGCACCTGAAATTGGGGTTTATCGATATCTCCTATTTACTTTCGTTCTGTTTGACATTACTTATGCAACCTTCCATTTTACACTCTATCCGGTAGGTCTTGTAATTCAAATAATCAACAGTGTGCCGTTTAGGCAATCGGGACCATGAACAATGTTTTCTTTATGATTACTACTACCGTTGGAACGAAGTAAAGTGTCGCTGAAATATGTGAATGAACAGTAATTTGTAGATGTTCCATCTTGCTATTCTCCGTAATGCATCAAAACATTCTCGTTATTTTTCTCATTCACTTCGTCTATCGTTATATTATCCTTGAACGGTAAACGTTATCGAATACCAAAGACATTCCACAAATATCTCTTCAGCCCTCAGTATCTTGTCATTTTCCGTTCCTTCTCTGGTGTCTTTCAGATCACAATTTGCTTTGCAGCAGAAATGATTTTATGATGGTAGTTCATTGTGACCATTGAAACAATCTTTGGTTCAGGGGCTTTAATGAATATTACTTTTATTTTGGATACGCCGACACCACAGATCGCGCTCTTGCTGAATTTACAACGAAATTCCCGACATTGAATGTAAACGAGTATCTTGTCGTTGATTATTGGGTATGTCAACCCCTTTAGTTGCTGTGTAAAATCAAATTCAGACTACTGACCAGCAATTTCGATGGTTCCCTTTCTGGGCACAATTTTCTTCACGACAGCGTACACTTTCGGTGAGGATGGCAGATCAACGAGATCAAAATTGTGATGTATTGTAGAGCTCTCAACAATCACTTGGATTGCCATTCGTATTTTCAAGATATTTCGAATCAAAATTATCAGCCCAAAGCTGCTAAAAATGCAGAAAGAAACTGTTCTACACACTTCTGTTTCAGGTTCAACGATCTCTTGAGCACCTATCTAGTATCTTAGATCCGTTTCAGTTTACCGTTCCACTTCTAACGATGTACGTTCCTCCCACTATCGTAATCACTCTTCCCCTCACCCGTCTACCTCTGGACATCGATCCCTTCTTCTTTTCCCATGGTCTCACAATATTTCCACTAATCGACGCACTCGTAATTATCTTCGGAATCACGGAATAACGGTGACTGAATGTTCTTTATTCCCTTCATTACAGCCCATTTCAGAGTCACGTTTCTCAACATACTCGGATTATCAAAAATTCGATCACCTCACGCTTGGTACCTTCCAACGTCGATATTCAATTCCAACAGTCAAATGATCTCTATCAGAACGTAAAACGGAGGAGAGGTTAGCGAGCACGAGGTCAATTAGAATGCAAAACCGACCGATTCAGGTTACCATCATTTCCTTTTTTATTTCCTCCTCACGAGCTCATCATGAGGACTTTTCTCGTTCTTGCTATTCTAATTGTTCTAATTGAAGCAAAGTGGGCATCTTCGGAAGAGAAAGGTCAGTTCTTCTAAATGTCAAAATATCTCATTTCCTTTCAGATTTGAAAGCAGATAGTCTGATTTCATAGTCACGTTTCTCAACATACTCGGATTATCAAAAATTCGATCACCTCACGCTTGGTACCTTCCAACGTCGATATTCAATTCCAACAGTCAAATGATCTCTATCAGAACGTAAAACGGAGGAGAGGTTAGCGAGCACGAGGTCAATTAGAATGCAAAACCGACCGATTCAGGTTACCATCATTTCCTTTTTTATTTCCTCCTCACGAGCTCATCATGAGGACTTTTCTCGTTCTTGCTATTCTAATTGTTCTAATTGAAGCAAAGTGGGCATCTTCGGAAGAGAAAGGTCAGTTCTTCTAAATGTCAAAATATCTCATTTCCTTTCAGATTTGAAAGCAGATAGTCTGATTCGATATCGGAATGAAAAAGCTGAGGTTCAACCATTGAAATGAAGGCCTTTATTTGTAATATTGCAGAAATTGAAAAATGGCTGGAACAAGCATAATGTTATGGATAAAAGTCATGAACTGAATAGTGAACTTGAAGGAAGCGGTGTGGTTTCCGAGGTTGGTGTGCCCCCATATAATAATTTATTTCGTAATATTCAGATACTACCTCAGCCACATAAGAAAACGAAAGTGAAGAAGGCTAATATTCGTAAAATAAAAAAGCGGCACAGTTCGGAAGATCATTGATTTTTGTAATAGAATATGCAGCAAACAAAGACAAGATTGGCTGATAACCGAACTATCCAATCGTTTGATCTTCACTGTTTCTTATCAATCTCTAGTTGCTAGCTTTCACTTTTCCTCTCTTTCACTGCCTTTTCGTTGCTCTCTCTTTTCGCAATGTTTATATTGAATAAAATAATTTCTAATTCTTCATACGTGGTTAGTTGAATTTAGTTATCTTTAAAAAAACCATGACTAAAGTTGCCAGAATTAGCAAGTTTGCTCTTTTACCAGCGAAAACGGTGAAAAGTGGGCGCATAGCATGAGATTGATTAGAATGCAAAGCCGAGCGAGACGGATCGCCCGACGCCTTTGTTCAGATTTATAAATGGATATGCATGTCAATTGTACACAAGTCAACCAACTTCCATTCATATTTCACTGAATCAATATGCGATAGTCCCTCTTCTTTTGAACAACTTCCTATTGAACTTACGTGGAAGATAATCGAATATGTTCCCGAATCCGTTTTCGAACTCATGCTGGTTTGTTACGCATATTATCAGGTTGTATTCTGCAGTGTTCGTGATCAATTCCATTTATCATCGGATCTTTATAGACTTCGCAATGTCTTCTCTACCGAGTGAATGAGTATGCACAGCAACGATCATCAATCATTCTAGTCGAACAGCTCAACGTTGCTGTCAGTTTTGCGCTATTATTTTTTCATTCAAAATTGGATTGTAGCGAGACCAATCAGGGGATACGAAAATCGATTTGTTCGTACCAAAATGCAAATCCACACTTTTCGAAATCCGTGTCAAATGTCGTCAGTTGCACATTGACAATTTTATCAAGCGTGTGTGTGATGATAAGAGCCCAAATGTGAGTTTTTCCAAACGTCACTGCGCTAAAATTTATTAACCACATGCAGGAATATCGTTACGAATGCTCACTTGATGATAATGACGACTTTCTGGAGTATTTAGGCGAATGCATTGGAAAGCGAACAAGAAAGGCAACTCTGTTCAATTGTGCTGAATCAAACGAAATGTTGTTAGTTTCTAAACTTCTGAATGGAATTCATTTCGAAAATCTATCAGTTATTGTCGAGAATCTTTCCGATGAGGCAAGGTGAGATTTCAGGTATATTCTAATGACAATGATTTCTTTCAGTACTTCTGTTTTGTCTCTCATAAATGAACACAAAGCTGGTCAAGTTTTTCTTATTCTGCGTAGCTTTTCCTGTTCTGATCAAGGCGTGTCATTGTCGTTACGTTATATGAAAAATATTTCAATTTCAGTAGCATTTCTTATTCAATTATCATCACTCGTTCATTCCCTTCATTTGCATCAACTCAATCCCTTTGGAAGAATACGAAGACATCGCTATTTCTTTGGCGTTTACAATGAGGATTGGTCAAAGATCATATTTGACATGTTTTCGTTGAACCTCGACAATCACCAACCGTTACTGTCCGGAATATTTATCAAAGACTGATGCTGATTGCCTCAGAGAGGTAACTCATAATCAATTTTAATTGCTAAAGGTAATCAGGGCATTTAGTCTTTGCCTACAATCGGCAAGAAGATTTGGTTTGAAGCAACATGTAATAAATACGAATCAGGGTTGAATTACACGAAGAACAACCATTCGATTAAAGGTGAGGGGTTCATTAATATTTTTCGCTCTTTTATGTTGATTTTTCAGCTAAGAGAATAGGCGTTTATGGAGGTTCGTTGAGAATTAGACATACGTCAAGGGAAGAAGAGGCATTCGAATAGTGCGGCTGGGCTTGAGGCTTCACCCTTGTTTGCATTTTCAGTACCAACCTCGTATTTCCAGATAAAAGTTACAGTTGAACTTCTTGATTGTTCTACGAATCGTTTCCTTGTTGCGAATGAGATGAAAATTGTCTTGTTGCGAAGATTGAGAATGTCCGACCAGTACTAAAAATAAATCTACCTTCATATTTTTTTTTTAAAAGGCAACCTTATCGAGTTTCTTGTGCCCATGATGCACGCTGATTCCTCCAATGTCGATCACTCGAGCAGAGGTCAGTTTCGGAAAATCTGCTAGTGGATCAGAATTGAGGAAGACGGGAGATGACGCAGCCATAACGTCCTGCGATTTTTCGTGATAAATGAAGGTACAGAAAAAGTGAGATAATGCAATAACTCTAACCCGGATGTGTGCATTTCCTAGTTTCGGTCCAACGACATCCTGGAAATAGTCCAAATGCTCCTCGAAAATATAGGAGAGGCCGTGATGCGAGAGTGTATTGTAGACTCGTTCCATGAATGACATTCGATCTTCGTACTTTCCTCCCATCATTGCTGAAATAGAAACTTCATACAAGTCCTCTTTCGACGAAGACTTACAAACGTAAGCTGTGCTCGATGGAGTTTGCATCACTCGAAAGTTGCCGTCCATCACAGACATGGAATATGTCGTAGCGTATTTACTCACGCCGATGAGGTAGAAGAGAGCTAATTTCATGTGTTCATCTCTGACATTGAGAATCGTAGAAGTGCTCACCATAGCCGCGATTGTCAATATTCTCAGCGAATGCGGCAGCGAAATTCTCCTCCCTCAGTCGCTTCAAGATCAGCTCGTCGGATAGGGTAGCTGCGAATTTTCTATTATTTTTCACATGAGAAATTTGGCTTACCATTGCACTGGTACGTGTATGATTTGAACATGGGTCGATATTGCTGAAGTATCACTGCACTATTTGGTGAAAGGATTCAGAATACCTTGGTGAGATGTGATTTCATCTCAATTTTAAATTTTTAAGCTTCTCAATTTTACGAGTTTCTCCGTATGACTTTTTCTTTTTTTAAAATATACTACAACTGTTTAGATGCTTATCAATTTGTGGTTGGCTATAGTCCCGGCGAAAGGATTGATTGATTTTCTCTATATTTTCTTCCCTATCTGTAACGGCATCTTTTGCCTGAGTGAGAGATTCATTTTTCTGCTACAACATGCCACCAAATTCGAGGTCTACCTTACTATACATTACTGCTTCCTGGTCCCGTGCACACGGAATTACGGATACTTTTAACGAAGATCAAGAAAAATATACGAAGAACTGATTGATCCATAGTGTCGAATCGAAACAAGTTATTTTGTCAGATACTGGAAGCAGCACAGACGTTGTTGCCAATAAAGATGTATAAAGAATAAAGATGTAACCAGTAACTTCGTGAGAATTCGCACTAATCGCGGAATTTGTCTCTCAAAATGACACTTACTCGCCAAAGGAGCACGTGTTGGGAATTTTCTCCCGAGCTCAATTGCATAGTTTCTTGTTCAATGAAGGATTTCGTAATTCCGCTACAGGCTGGTACTCAGTTATATTTTCGTGTTCGAATAATGTCAATTTCTCAGGGTTTGGTATCTGCTCTTCTTTTGCTGTTCCTCATCGTGAAGTATTCAAGCAGGACGTTGTCACACTATCGATACCTTCTTTTCATTTTCAATTCGGTCAACATATTTTTAATTGTATATCACGCAGCCACAGAGACAGTATGTACAAAACCATTGTTTTGACTATAATCAAGTTCCAGAGAATAATTATCGTTGATACTACACTATTAGGTATCGTTTCAAACACTCCACTGCAATCAAATGTTTGAATCAAAGGTTTACAATCGTATTTTTCTAAAAAAAATGTCAGCATTTTCCTGTACTGTACTGCTCATTCTTCAGTGTTCCTCTTAGTCTGACTATAATTCACTACCTCTATAGGTATTGGGCGATCAAAAGTTAATTAGTTAAATGAGTTAATTAGTTTTTCTGGAACAATATTCAAGTCAGATTCAGGCCTCACAAGCTGAGCCTTTTCACGTCCATTCAGTTTCAACTTCTTCTAGTTCTTATCACTCTTATCGAAGCCGTTTCTTGGTGAGTTTCATCTTTTATTTTATCTCAAAAATCATTTTGAGGTATCTTCTTGAGTATCTAGGAACGGATGGAGGGCCATACGAAATAGGAACGACGATTGTTCGGGAAGCTTATCGATTTAAATTCAACGTCTCAATTTGGGATGGGTGGATGGTGATGGACAATTGGGTACGTGAGCCCGAAAGTCACAGTGTTCAGTTAATTCGTTTAGCGCAACGACCAATCTTCTGCGAAACTCACTGCCACAATTTAATGCGGGTGTGTGCTCATGGTTACCAACTTCCTACTAACATTCACTCTATCCAACATCACTTTTCTCCACATCAAAAGGGCCTCTCAGTTGTCCGCTCAACTCAGAAAATCTCATTTGAATATTTTTGCCGCTGTAACAGTACAGGTTTGTTTCGTATTCACTGGATTTTTTTTATTATTAAATATTTGTAGGGACTGATCCCAGTGATTATGGTGTATCTTCCCTACTTCTGCACAGTTTCTTTCCCCTACTTCAAGATTCCGATTAAATGGCTGCCTGGATTAGAATTACTCGGCAGTTTCCCTGGACTGGATGCACTAGCAGTTATGCTGATAATGAAACATTATCGAAAGGGGCTAATCAGCATGATATATAGAGCATTCTGTTGTGGAAAAGAACCAATGGCTGTTCGCTCGTCTGTTTCCATTATGTAAATAAATTGCATCTACTTTCACTTTTTTGATGATACGTTTAATTAAAAATCAAGTCAATGTTGTATGAAAATCATCGTTTGACTAGCTTCACCATAACTCTTTCCGGGCCAACAGTTACGGATCCAACAAGCTTGATGGGATTCTGAAAATTGACAAATTTGAGCACTTCGTAATTCGTAACCATTACCGTGTTCTTCGTTTTCTCAACTCTGAATCTCGACAGTAACTTGAGCAATGCAACTTTCTCCTCGACATAGGCAAGTCTCATTCCAAGACAGATGCGAGGACCTTCACCGAAGGATTGAAAGGCGGCACGAGGACGATCGGAGGATTCAAGCCATCTTGAATTACTCTTCTTTGGATCACTCAGATAACTTTTCTTACCTCTCCGGTCGAAACTCCTCCGCATCTTCTCCCCACACCGTCTTGTCCATGTGCATACTCCATGTGTCAGTGGCAATCGTGTCTCCGACCTCGAACTTGAATCCTCTGATCTCACACGCTGTAGTGCACTCGCGAGTGACTACTCTGGAAAGTAGTGAAATGGAAGAGAAAAAACCAATCTAAGCTTACACGCTGCCTAGAGGATAGTGCCTCAGGGACTCCTTGATTACAGCTTCCATGTATTTAAGATCGGAAAGACGCTCGAGTTCCAGCAACTGAATGCCAAACTTTCATGATAATCACTCAGAAAAGAAACTAATACCTCATTTTCAACCAGGAATGAATCAACTTCATCAATCAACTTCTTTTGTACGTCTTCATGATTAGCGAGGAAATGAGTAAGATAAGATAGAGAATTTGATGTGGTCTGCAGAAATATTTGTCATTATGGTTGACTACTCTTGATATCAGTTGTTTTGGTTGATATTTACTTACATCAAACCCGGCAAGGAGGAAAACAAGACACTGGCCTACAATTTCGTCAGCTGACAGCTTCCGAGATGTCTGAAAATTTTCGACAATTCTCAATGATCAATTAGAGACTAACATCGGAATCAGCTCCAAATTGCACTTCAGACGCGTCGACTTCGGCATCGAGAAAGATATCGATGAAATCTTTCGATTGAGAATTTCCATTGTTCTGTAGTCTCTCCAATTTCCGTTGTTCGATAATTTCCTTCAGCATCCTCGTCAGAATACCGAATGGGCTCTTGTTAGTGATCACTTTGGCTGAAAAAAGCAAATGTAGCTGTTGACTAAAATTAGGCTGTTACCCATTAACATCAGTCCGGCTCTCAATTCGTCGACTGCGAATGGAAATACTGACGCAATGACGGTGATCGGATGACGGAGAGGACTGAAATATATTTCACTTCGATATATTTTACAATGAAAAAGTTTAAGTTAGGAAAGCTGACCGATTGAACATTTCTCTGCAGGTTGAGAGATACTCATTGTTGAACATCTTCACATCTCTCAATCCTAGAGCAATCTTGCAGATTACGTCAAGTGTGTATTCTTGGTAGTATCTGCAATCCTGGCTCTAGACATATTCTAATGACAAATCACCAATGAAGAGGATCATTTACTCACTCAAGCATATTGATCTCTCCCTGATATCTTTCCATTCCATCGACCATCGTGACTGCGGATTCCTCGACTGTATCGAGGATCTGAGATTGTTATCGATTATATAAATGGTAGAAAGATCAAACAAATCCTTACTTTTCGAAGTGATTTATTCGTGAAAGCCATGCTTCCAAGTGTTCTCAATCTCTTCCAATGAGGACCGCGAGCCTCCACGATCTTCGTGTTTGCCGTGTCCTTCCGCTCTTGCATCACGAATCTCTGAGAAACAAGTATGTGTATGTCATGCTTAGCGCCATCTTACCGCTCTCGCTGCGAAATTCTCTTGTTGTTTGACAACAATTTCATTGATCATGTCGAAGTCCGAAGTGACGATGAAAGGGCGTTGTCCCTCGTAGAATCCGTACATCTACAAGAACTTCCACCATGAATCCACAAATACCGAATATGTACCTTTCCATACTTCTTTGACCAATCTCTCATCACTATCGACCGAGGTCTATCGTAGTCCCACACTTCTCGCAAATTCCCGAGAACCAATTCTGGTGTGGGACCAGGCAGCCCTCGCTTCGACCATTTCTTGTTCGTATGTGTGTAATATCTGATCAGAATGAACATAGGTAATTGTGTAATCGAGACGAACTTACATGTACAGGAGAAAGGAGACTGCAGGAAGGGCCAAAACGATGAGGAGCATAGTGAGAGAATGAACTGATCTCAGCTCGACAAGCTCTTATTTATTTTGAAGTAATCTGTCCGATTCTCTCGATTCTCCCCTCCCTCAACACTATTTTTTTGTGAATCAGCTCACTCTCTTCACTCTAACAGGAGGGACGTGGTAGAGAAAATGCACCTGCGATGCACAATTTGTGTGTCAGATAAGACGGCAGGCAGCTTTTTTACAACGTGCGAATACATCAATGCCGAGAGGAAAGTCACGTGTGCGAATAGGAATGCACATTATGAAGTTTAATAATCTGTAGTGCATTATTTGATCACATATTGTGTCTCCATAATTACTAGAGAAATAAAGGAAATTTTTTATTGATTTTATCATGCCGAAGCAGGACGGTCTTTTACACAATTTCGATAGGATCTTATGTGGCACAATTACTCATGTGTGTCGGTAGGTTGTATTACAATCGCCAAGTTGAAGGAAAAGAGCGAGACAAGTAACCATCGCCGAAAGTGTCTACAAAATTAAGGTCCATCATAAGATGCGGAGTTTGGTCAATTCTAAGAACGTACAGTCAGGACGAGTGGTTTGCTGAGAACTGCAAATCCCCAAATGGAAACTCCGAGATTCGCCTGATCGAGATGACAAACGAAAGCGAGGGCAGAGTGGTACACCTGGAATAATTTGTCATTGTTACTCACCTAGAGTGAATATTTCGTGAAAAGTTGTTGTAGAAATCAAATAGTCATACGTCAGCCCGATAAGGAAACCAGATGTTAGTATTCGCACAAAGCGACGATTTGCTGCTGTATATCTGCGGATTTTTGAGTAACGATTAATTCTCAAAATTGACCAAAATTACCGTGTTGTGGAGTCTCGATGGCGCATTAACTAGAGCAAAGAAGGTGAATATGCACAAAACCAAGAGTGGCCACAAGAAGAGAATCTCCTGTGAATTCATTTGTACAGTTGACTCAATGAATTCTGATACCGCCGTGAAAGCTTTCGATGGATGTCTAAAGACTATGAAAATGGAGAAAATCGTAGTGGGAATTATAGTTATCATCATCACAAAGGTGTATCGCTAAAATTGAATCATAAATTCTCGAATAGTATCGATTAATCAAAAAATATGTATAAAATATACATTGAACATTCGATCGAGACATTTGACGCATTCCGTTAGTCGATTATGAATCTGCATCAGAATTTGCATAAGAAAATTGCACCAGAAAAGTCAAGTTGGGTATGAAATACCTTCATCATCTTGAGTATGTAAATAGACAACGACTCGTCCGTATAGTGTTTGTCATCTATCTTCAATATTATTACTTCTGCAAATGCATATACGTTTCGCACTACCGATCTGATTTGTTCATTGAAATGAGCAAATTCGTAATTCGTAGAGTGAATAAGAAGGGTATAAGTGTAAATCGCAACGGTCCAGCACAATTTGCAGTAGAGACAGGTCAATTGTACGAAGATTAAGAGGCGTCGGTCTCCAAAGATCTGGAATATCTTAAGAAATTTGTTTGCTTCGTGAAAATCAGGAATTCGATATTTCATAGAAACAGATTGTGTTGATCATACAAGTCTTTAATATCATACCTTTTTCATTATCAACTCACCTTGTGTATCTCCTCATCTGAGTAACCAATCTTCACATCAATCGATTCTCCAATTATCAAAAAGATATAGTAGCAGAAACACAAGGCTGAATGTCATCATTTATCTCTTTGGTAACGTTTCTTTTTGCCTACCAATAAGGACATAAAATGAATTCACGATTCGTACTAGACGCTTACGATTGTGATGAATGCCAACACCCTGCAGTAATAGAAAGTTGTGTAACAACGATATGTCTTGTGAGTACTTGTGAGCACCTGGTTAGCATCATAAAGCAGCTTGAGCAGTTTTAATGGCTGACTCGTATGCTGCCAAAAAGCTAGGAATATCTGAACAAAAATAGTTAATCCAAAATTTGAAAAAAAAAACATTTAAAAAAAAAACCTTTACGCTTCTCGATTGTTGAAAAATTTATATTATCAGCTCAAAAAAACGAACTGTAGACAATGTTGCTTGCAGTACCCAAGTACTAATGCTGATGGAAAAAGCGATAAGTTCGGCTTCGAATGGTCTTGAAAGAGTAAGGTACACGATGTATCCAATGAAGAAGAAGTCTGTAAAACGTTAATTGAAATTTAAGAGAGCCGGTTATTTTTATAACGAGCTGTACATGACAAAGTGTATCAGTATACAAAATGTGAGTAACTCACTAATGCTACAAGTGAATATAGCGAGGAGCATAGAGAAACATCGAGCTTTGGTGCTTCGAGTGCTGTAGAAATTTACACCCAAGTAGAAGCAAAACTGAAAAATGTGAAGAATTCTTATGCGATATAACAGAGCGTACGTTGCAAATTTTAAAGAAAAGATTGTCAATCTTGTAATCTTCGCACTCATTGCGATCGGCCCCATCGGAACAAGACTTCTGAAATGTGTTCGTCAAATGTGACAGTAAACGAATTACACAAAAAATAAAAAGTAATGACTGGGTAAAAACTCCTACTTCATCTTTCTCAGTGTGACCAATGTTTATTCGAGTAACCTTTGGTGTAACGTCTCCGATTTTGCTTTGCATTTGGAAGGACCTAATTAAAATTGAATAAAATAAATGCATACATAATAAATTATTTAAAAAAAACTAAAATAGTTCTCGGAAAAATAAGAAGCTGTATCTATCCGACAGATCTTTTGGTGTTATTCGAGGTGAACGAGAAATGGGAAGTATAGGAAAATTCGAGATTTGAGGATCATCCTGGCAATGTTTTTCTCGATTTCACGTAGCACAGTGACAGATGATTGCAGACAATGGAGTGGATACGAAATTATTGACCTGTCAAAATTGTACACAAGCCTTTGTTTTTGCAGTTTTTTTTGTGAACATTTGTTGATGCGACTATTCGGAAAATGTAACACATATATTTAAGTCAACGATATTCATCGAATACGAATCAAGCAGTTACAATGTATTCTTTGTATGGAAGTCGAATTGGTTTCGGTTTCAAATCTGAATAGTGGAGGAAGGAATAATAACACGAATAAAGCAAATCGAGCATGAGCACATTCGCACTCAGAAAATCAAGGGATAGAATTTCTATGAACGAGGGAACGATCGCTGATATCCAGGAATAAAGCAAGAAGAGTTATCATCACGGACAGTGTCTGAAAACTTTTTTTTGAATGAAATTCTTTTGTAAAACACGAACCGTTAGAATGAGCGGTTTGCTGACAACTGCGAATCCCCAGATGGAAATTCCGAGATTCGTTTGGTCGAGATGACAGGCGAAAGCAAGAGCAGAATGATACAACTGAACGATTTGGCCAATTAAAAAATGGTCTTTGTCAGATTTTGAAGAATGCTGTTTCTCACATTTATAAGGAAATGTGAGAAACAGCAAAGCGCGCACAGTGCTGACTTACTGCTACAAATCTGAAAATTGATGTTTCAATGTATAAATAATGTATAATAAATTCGTATAAAGACTCACCGTATTATGGAGTCTCGAAGGTGCATTCACAAGAATTGCTAGTGTGAATATGCATAAAGTGTTCAGCGGCCAGAAATAGAGAAGTTCCTGTGTAAATATCAGTTTTTAACAATGTGTGATGTTATCTGATATCTGGTTGAATTATTTGGTTTTACAAAAACTTTTAAAAAAAATTAAACATACTGATTTGATGGATTCTTTGGGATGATGGAAGACAATGAAAAGAAAGAAAATCGTCGTGGGAATAGTTGTCGCGATGAGGAAGAAAGCAAACTGCTGAAAGTATATCGAAAACTAGAGATATTCAAATAAAATTATATTTGAAATTTAGCCGGGCGTAGCCCTGCGGGTGGCAAGCAGCCAACGGCTGCAATGTCGCCGGGTTGTGATAGTCTTCTGCGAGTGCTTCGCGCGTAGCCGGGTTATATATTCGAATTTTTGGCCAATGTATGAAAGTATAGAATATTCACGGTTGCAAACAGAGCTGGCATTGTCCCTTGCGAAAGGCACGCAGGTTAGGCTATCAAACGCCGGGTATTGCATTTAGGACATAGGCCAATCCTTGAATAGATAAAATATTCACAGTCGCGGACCGAGTTGGCATCGTCCCTCGCGAAAGGCTCGTGGGGCCTCGGGCGATCCGAAAAAAAAAATGGGATGGGGCCACGCAGTGCCCGTTCAATCGTAGAATTGTTCACTTCTTCCTCGTTTATTCGAATGTCAGACGTAGTATCGATTTGTTCGCAGTGAGATTCCGTCGTATGGATCTCTTCCATCATTCTGGATATAGTGATAAGTTAGGAAAATGATAGAAAGTTAACAGTTGCCCAAACGAAAAAATAATAACACGAGGGAAGAGAGATCAGCAGTGACAATAGGAGAGATTGAGAATGTTATTCGACATGGTATAGATACGGAAACAGTAAGGATTAACAGTGGATCCGCCAGGAAACACTGTTTTCCAACTATGTTTGCGAAGATGGATCAATGAATGAAAGTCACAGATAATCGATCAAACCAACATTGAAACTTTCTTTAAAACGCATGCTTTATTATCTATTGACGCAAATAATTGTGAAGCATAACAGCAATTCAATTACGTGTTTGAATTTTTGATGCTGGAACAACATTTTTTGGAATAACAAAATAGACAATGACTTTTAAAAAATATTATAAACAGATCAATCAAATCGCGATTTCTGATTGTTGGCACTGCAATCTCCCAATTCGAGGAAGAGCGCGAAAATTGTGACCATCACAGAGAGCGTCTGAGATATCAAGATGACGACGATTTCTTGTTACTGGTAGAGGTCCTACCGTGAGAACGAGTTTCTTGCTCACAACTGCAAATCCCCAGATGGAAACACCGAGATTGGCTTGATCAAGGTGACAAACAAATGCAAGGGCAGAGTGATACACCTGGAATATGTTTCATTAGTGAGTAACTCTAACGAACAATTGCTCACATTCGGACGATAGGGGAACCATATTTTGGTGTTCGCGCAGAGTGCCGACTTCGTATTATAGATCTGTATATTGTTAAAAATAAAGATACATGATGTAATCATTCACCATATTGTGCAACTTCGATGGGCCATTTACGAGTGCCATAAATGAGAAGACACAGAATATGACGAGAGGACAAGAGAAGAGCAACTCCTGTGATACCTTTGAGCAAAACACTAATTAGATTCGTGTTAGCGTTTACATGCATTAGCTCTTCGTTATTGCAAAAAGATTAGCACAAATTTTTTCTCCTCTACAAAGATCTAGATAAAAAACTATTTAAACTCTCACCCAAGTGTAGATATCTTTCGGATGACTGAAGACCATGAAAAGAGAAAATATCGTTGTAGGAATGATTGTTGAGATCATAACGAAGGCGTATCGCTGTAAAATGAATAGTTTTGCGAATTTCAGTGTTGTAAGGGAAGAGGGAACTGCACATTGAACATCTTATCAAGCAGCATCACGCATTCAATGAGTCGATTGTGAATCTACAATAAAAATGTTTGATTTGTAGGTGCTATCAGGTAATGAACCTTCATAAGTCTCAGCAGATAATTGGAAAGTTCTTCATCAGTGTGATACTCCACGACGGGTTTGATATTCAAATGAGAGATCAACGTAGTCACAACTTTCTTCGGAAGAATGGTGCAATTTCTCTCGACGGAATGATCCATCGTGCATATTGGTTCTATAGTGCGACGACGTTTGTCCCGAGGAGTCAACTGGGGAATTTGCGAAAAATAAATAAAGAGTGATATCGATGGCATACCGATCGGACTTGATCGTTGAAGTAGACGAATTCATAGTAAGTAGAATGAACGAGAAGAGAGAAAATGAACATGGCCACAGCCCAACAGACGATTGTGTACAAACTTGTTAGTTGAACGATGAGAAAAAGACGACGATGACCGAAAATCTGAAAAGCTTACGAGAACCGGTAGAAGTTAGTTAATGTTGTGTGCGACTCTATTCGGCGCACACTAACAAAGGCATCGGTGTTGTTCACCTCATCAAACTGTTGAATGGTCTTCTCATGAGATCCGAATGAAAAAAAGGTAATAAATTTTGCAGCAATAACTAATTGAAATGGTGCGCCTACCTTGGAGATGTCTTTGTCCAAGTATCCAAAGTCAATGCCAATAAAGTTCGAAATCATTAGCACGACATAGAAAAGGGCACTGAACGCTTAAATACATCTTTCTACACGAAATTCGAATCGGCTAGCAAACCTATAACTATGTAGAACATCCGCAAAACCTTATTGAGGCTCTGCCGATGATGATGAATTCCGATACCCTGAATGAATTTGTCAATTAGTCCATTCCTGAGCCGTACCTTGTTGGCTTCGTATAGTCGTTTCAGTATCTTACAAGTGAGACTCGTATGCTGCCAGAACGCAAGGAAGAACTGGAAAATATGAAGTTTACGATAGAAGCCAAGTTATTTATTGCAGTCTTCTCATTCTATTTTGTCCCTGTTGCAAGTTTAACTCACAGTGGACAATGTTGCTTGCAGTACCCATGTGCAAATACTGATGGAAGTTGCAACTCGATTCGCATCGAATGGTTTTGAGAGTAATAAGTATATTAGATAACCAATGAAGTAGATATCTGAAATGAAGTGGAAGTCAATTCACACATTTTTTGAAGTTTGGCAAAGCTACATTTATTGTGAAACAACTAAAAAAAGTAAAATAATCAACAGAGACAAAAATGTTGACTCACTGATACTGCACGTAATAATAACGATGACCAGGGAGAAACATCGGAGTTTAGAGGGTCGATCACGATAAAAATTTACACCCACAAGAAAGCAGAACTTAAAAAAAACCCCCTTCATCGTTAGATCGTATTGGATTACATACATAGCTTATCCGGTAGAAGATATCATCGATATGGTAGTCATTCTCAGGTCCGGAATGTTCAGATGGGGCATTGATCCCTGTCTGAAAATATCAGCGTCAATTTCTAGGAACATTCTGGTTTCGTACTGCACTGACGACTGATCTTCAGTAATACTTGACGGAGGACTGACACTCGGATAAACAAATCTAATTGTTAGACATTACCTCGTCCTCCTCTTGAGTCGGTTCCACTTCAATCTTTGGTTCTGTCGGTTCCACAATAATCGCCACTTCCCTCAATGGAGACTCCATGATATCACAAGGTATTGGTTTCTCGTCTGCATTAAGTTATTTATCACATTTAGACAATGATCATAAAGAGTATGGTGGCAAAAATAATACTTACTTTTCGAAAATGCAGTTGGCGAAATTATGAAGGTCGGCAGTTGTAATCGGGGGTTCACAGTTATCATTCAGACGCAAGATGCTATCAATTTCAATTTCACTATGAAGGTAATAGCATACTCAAAAATCAAAGCGCAATAAATCACAAAAGAAAATTAATACAAAAAATATAACGCTTTTCTCGTGGTCGTAATAAATAGATCAGGTGGTGAGAATTAGATGGTTGAACTGACGGGGTGTTATCCGACGTGAACGAGGGAAGAAGAGAGTGAGAAGATGAAATTCGAGATAAACACGAGAGATCCATCGCTGTTTTCATCCATTGTCTGCATCCGAACGGCAGAGGAGCCAAATAGTTAACACTCGACGGAGATGAGGGGGCATTTCGAGAACAAGATGAGAAACAGAATGAACTTGTTAGAGATGTCAACAGCAGCGTTTATCGAGATCGAATAAATGAATAAATAACATCAAGCAAGAATTGTGTTTTTAAATTAATCTGTTGAGTCATACCGAAACTGAGTTTGAAAAAAGCAAAGTACAACCAAGAGGTGGTTAGAATAATGGAGAACAATATTTTGAACTGAGACGATGGAGAATAATTAGTGGGTGTTGCAGTCTCCGACTTGTAGGAAGAGAGCGAGGCAAGTGACCATCACCGATAGCGTCTGAAATTTAATCATTTATTGTATCATTTCGAGAAAATAATGGTAATAAGGGATTCAACTGACCGTAAGCACGAGTGGTTTGCTCACAACTGCGAATCCCCAGATGGAAACTCCGAGATTCGTCTGATCGAGATGACAAACGAAAGCGAGAGCAGAATGATAGACCTAAAATAGTTTCCGATTGCGATGGAGTCAAGGCATGTTGAGGAGTGATTGGGTTTCTTTTAGCGGAGAACACCGAAATTCAAGAAGCAACAGATGTTCACGCGATGGATTTGTTTTCAGTAATTGAAGCCCCCTCCTTGGCAGCTGTCCCACCCTCACTCTTTCTCTCTTGCAACTCACATTGGGTCGGTAGGGGAACCAGATGTGTGTATTCGCACATAGGGCAGACTTCGTGTTGTATATCTGAAAATGTGTCCGTGTGAACCGCATGATTGTCAACTTACCGTTTTATGAAGTTGTGAAGGTGCATTGACAAGGGCGAAAAATGAGAAGACACAGAAGAAGACGAGAGGACACGAGAAGAGAAGTTCCTGAACGAGTTATGATTTTCGAAAACTATCCCCTCGCTGGATTTTTTCTTGGTATTGTCCTGTCAGTGAACTCTTCTATTTGACCACAAGCCACAAGTCCTTTCCTTCCCCTGGCTGACATTGCCCGCTCACAAAAGGTAATTCAATCTAAATGAGAGGAAGTGGGTGCTCTAGCGAAAGAAATATCGGCCCCGTCCTGTGACCGCACACAAACTCCAATCCTCTAACCATTGAGATAATTGAATTTCAAAGAAGGCTTACTAAGCCGAATGATTCTTTCGGACGACGGAAAACCATGAAAAGTGAGAAGATTGTGGTAGGAATTATAGTGGCGATCATCACGAAAGCATAGCGCTGGAAAGTAACAATTTTCAAATTTTTTTTTGGTTGAGTTTCAATTCTAATTGGAAACATACGTTGAACATGTCATCGAGTCGTTTCACGCATTCCGTCAGTCGGTTATGAACCTGAAATTCTCCTATTAAATTTAAAATATTACGAAAATGTCAGCTACCTTGATCAGTTTGATGAGATAATTGCACAGCGCTTCATCCGTCTGATGTTCCTGGTTACACTTGATCTAGAAAGCATTCTTTACTGATAATACCCTAGTGATTCCTGAACATACGGAGTGCACTTGTTCGTTGTAGTAGCTGAATTCATAGTGAACAGAATGAACGAGGAGGGAGAAGATGAAGAGAGCGACTCCCCAGCAGAGAATACAGTAGAGATTGGCGAGTTGGACAATAATGAAGAGGCGACGGTCCCCAAAGATCTGAAATTGCATTTTGAGTCTGTTATCTTTATTTCTATTTTAGAATGTCTGGATCTCGAGCAATATCAGGTAATAAAACGCGAGTACTCTAGCGTGGAATAATAAAATTGTTCATCCGGCCCAATTTCAGGCAAAGATCGCTTAGTCCGGTGTAAAATCTATTATTTATCATCCACGCACAACTTCAAAAACTTTATGCGAACCTTAGGAATGTCCTCATCCATGTATCCCACTTTGCCTCCGAAGAAATTAATGAACATTCCACTGACATTATACAGGACAGTAAGTGCTGAATAGAGAATAATTAAAGGGGGATGGGCACGAATCGAAATTGGTGGGTCCCACCACGACGTGCCTGCAC
Organism: Pristionchus pacificus; assembly: GCA_000180635.4. Taxonomy (NCBI): domain Eukaryota; kingdom Metazoa; phylum Nematoda; class Chromadorea; order Rhabditida; family Neodiplogasteridae; genus Pristionchus; species Pristionchus pacificus. Next base: position 13,032,758 of record CM026578.1, on the reverse strand, counting down.
CCCGCTGTAACTACAGTAATCAGCACAGCGGTTGACTCTGTCCTCTCCCCTAACTAGGCCGTCTAGACTCATCAAATATAACGGCACCTAGCCTGGTGGTTGTGCTTTTGCCTCGCTATCCGGCACCCGCTGGTTCGACTCCCGCCGTGTGCAAACCTTACTATTGCTGCTATTTTCAACTGCCAATCGAGTGAAATCAATACAAGAATACAGTACCCCAAATCGTGATCGGGTATAGCATCCCTATTACCCCACAGGCTCAGCTTATATGAGAAAATATTCGTGCCCCTCCCCCTTTAAAATACTAAACATTAGCGGTCAATCTTCAGTATTCGTTTTATTGTTCTGACCGAGCACAATGTAGAACGTTCTCAGGATCGTAACGAGGTGCTTGCGATTGTGATGAATACCAACTCCCTGAAAGACATCAAAATGTTAGAGAATTCTTCGATATTCGATTACCTTGTGCGCTTCGTAGAGTTGCTTGAGAAGTTTGCAAGGAGTGCTCGTTGCTTGCCAGTAAGCGAGGAAGAGCTGCAAATTAGTTAATGGTACAATTCATACTTCATACATACCGTAGACAACGTAGCCTGTAGAATCCAAGTGCTCATGCTGATAGAGATGGCTACTCGTTCGGGCTCGAATCGTTTCGTCAGGGTCAGATATACAACGTATCCGATGAAGTAAAGATCTGTGCGTAATTTGTGTCTTACTCCACTTTTCACCTTAAAAATTACTACACATCTGCCAGGTAACTCAATCGAGATGGTGCACACAATAACAGTTGAAAGTGTCTTACTGATGCAGCAATTAACGAGGACAATATTGGCCGAGACGCAGCGAAGCTTCGCGCAACGATTGCGATAGAAGTTGATGCCGATTATGAAGCAGAACTGAGAAGGAGGAGCATTGAAGGGATTGAGGAAAGGATCTCACGGCGCATATGCGATAAAAGATACTGTCGATCTTGTAGTCTTCTTCGGGACCCGAGTGATCAGAAGAAGCATCGATCTGAAATTGTTTCATTCAATCCTCTGATCGATAAGAAAGAAGTGGCACTAAGAGCCTGCAATTAATCGGAAGAGAGACACATGGAGGTAGTAAATAAATCACGAATTTCACGAGAGTGTTCGACGGGCATTCAGGGTTCAACAACAACTGCCCACCTCATCTTTGTCTAGATCCTCTTCGTCAATATCTATCTTCGTCTCTGAGTCATCAGCGAGCGGAGGCTTTTTCTTCTTGGGAAGTTCCCCGATTTCACACGGCATCTCGGGTTCGTCCGCTGAAAACGAAAGAACCATACTTGCCAACCATTCCAAGAAAATTACTCTCAGGGACCCTGGAATGAAAACAAAAAGCAAGCACGAGCAATTGAGATGGCGCCTTGTTTTCACTATTCTCGTGGAAATTGCAACTCACCGTAAATGTATCCGACTGAGGGTGGGAGAGTGATAAAGGCTGGCAGAAGATACTTCGGACCAATGTGCTGCATTCAGTGAAGATCCAAGCTCATCGCTCTTTGCAGGAAAGGAAATGAAAATGGTAAAGTCACGCCCACCTTCTCCGTTTTCCCCACTATTTGAATTCTAGATGAGTTGAGATCTTTCTGTGCCAAAGTCAGCACCCAACCTTCAATTGCCTTGAGTGGCCTTCGCGAAATGAGGTCTCGTGTCGTGAAGCAAACATGCTGTTACACCGCCAAAACAAGAAAGAAATGGAAATAAATTTATTTATTGACAAACATTTAAAAAAAAACATTTTATTTATTGACCTAGGCTACGGCGTTTGTTCAGTATTTGAATAGTTGGAGCTGCAATCTCCGACCTGCAGGAAAAGAGCGAGACAAGTTACCATTACGGAGAGGGTCTGGAAAAAGAGAAACTTTTATTGTTAGATGACCAAGCGAGGTAACTGACCGTAAGCACGAGTGGTTTGCTCACAACTGCGAATCCCCAAATGGAAATTCCAAGATTCGTCTGATCGAGATGACAGACGAAAGCGAGGGCAGAGTGGTACACCTGGAAAATAGGTAGTAGGTAGACGATATTTGTGAACTGTTGTCTACATTGGGACGATAAGGAAACCAGATGTGAGTATTCGCGCAGAGGGCAGACTTCGTGTTGTAGATCTGAGAATGGTTTATTGTTTTTTTAAGACAGATTCCTTCCAACCGTATCATGGAGTTTCGAGGGTGCATTCACGAGAGCGAAGAATGAGAAAACACAGAAAAGTACGAGTGGAAGAGAGAAGAACAACTCCTAAAATACTTGTGATATGCATTTATTCCGGAATTCACAAACCCAGCAAAGAGAATCTTTTGGTTTATGGACAACCATGTACAGTGAGAAAATTGTCGAGGGAATGATCGTTGCAAGCAAAATAAAGGCGTAACGCTGAAAACATTTCTTGAAACTGAATAAAAAAATGAACGCACATGAAACATCTTGTCGAGAAGCTTCACGCATTCCGTTAGGCGGTTGTGGATCTGCAGCAGCAAAAATTAAAAACAATAAGGTTTAAAAATCACCTTTATCAGCTTGAGAAGATAGTCGCACAGTGCCTCGTCCGTTTGGCATTCATTGTTGCACTCAATCTTGAGAAAGATTTATTTTCTAGGCCATCGCGGTATGACTCACGGATCTAACTTGCTCATTATAATAGACAAATTCGTAATTTGTGGCAAGAATGAGAAGGGCGAAGATGTAGATTGCAACTGTCCAGCACAGAATCGAATACAAGCAGCTCAATTGGAAGATTATGAAATAACGACGATCCCCGAAAATCTGGAAAAAAGTTATTGTAAGTACAGCATAGACCAACTGATCACCTTAGGAATATCTGGGTCCGCGTATCCGAAATCAGCTCCATAAATGTTTCCAATGATCAAACATACATCGTAACAGACACACGACGCTCAATAGGATGATTACAAAAATGGAAACCAATTCTGACGAACCGATGACCAAGTAGAATGTCTGAAGAAGCATAATGAGATTCTTTCGCTTCTTCTGAATTCCCTGACCCTGGAAATGAAAATAACTTTGGCTACATGAAGTATTATCCGAAATGTACCTTGTTTGCTTGATACAGGAGGTGGAGAATCCGACAAGGCTGACTCGTATACTGCCACCACGCGACGAAAAGCTGCAAGACAATTAATTTGAGAAAAATACTAATTGGACTCTCGAATTCTATTTTTGAAAACTATGTTCAAAGCAATCTAGAACAAACCGTCGCGAGTGTAGCCTGTACTACCCAAGTAGTTCTACTAATGGAGATAGCGACTCTCTCTGCTTCAAATGGCTTCTTGAGTGTTATGTAAGTAACGTAACCGATGAAGTAGATGTCTGGAATGAGACCTATTATGTTTTTTTATTTAAACATGTGCGACTCGTTCGCTCATTCAAGGCATGTTCCAAACCATTTTCGCTCGCCTTTGCTTGTAAGCTGAGTCTATTCTTCGCAAAGACGAAAGGAATTATTGTGGGAGAGCTGAATAGTTGGAAGGAACGAAAGCTATGGTCGTAGAACACAATGAACAGTGCGATTGTTTTTAAAATTCTGATTACACTTCAGTAAGTTAGACTGTTTTGCCTCACTGATGCAGCAATTTATGGTTATTATGATTGTGGAGATGCAGCGAAGTTGTGGAGAGCGATTTCGATAGAAGTTAACGCCCAGAATGAAGCAAAACTGAAATGAGTATGCTATTATGGACAATCCCCAAGAATGTTATCCATGTAGAATCTTGGAAACGCATACGTAGCAGATTTTGTAGAAAAGCGAATCGACCTTGTAGTCCTCCTCTTTGGGATGATCGGTCGAATTGATCTGAATAGAATCAATTCCATTGCAGGGTTCAAAAATCTTTTCCGCGTGAAAAATCTATAACCTCATCATCATCCTCGATTCTTGTCGATTCTTCAACGTGAATCTGCGTGATTGTGTGTTCAAGAACGATTGGCTTTTCCTTCCTCGATTGATCCAGAATGTGATGAGCCATTTCTCTTCTAAATAATATATTTATTACAAGGAAATCAAAATTTGGAATTAAAAAAGAGAAAGAAACGAAGAAGAAAATCGAGAGCCTTTTGTATTTACTGAGAAAAAGCACGAGATTGGCCCTCCTTCGTTCTATTTTGACTGAAAAGCGGTCTGTTTCCAATCTTCTAAAGTGCCCTCAGCTAAATGAGGTTTTCGGGGGCACAACAACGAGAATTGTCGACGTCCCGTAATGAGAAAACAGAAGAAGGAAATGAATAATAGAAAATGCATTCAGGTGTCATATTTGACCGGGTGGACGTTGTTTTGGTTGTGAGAGAGAAAGAAGGGTGAAAATAGTGGAGATCAACCCGATCTCTGTGCCATTTCTGTTTGAATACTTCAGACAGGAAGAAGCAGTTTTCTGTTCCATTGAATTCTTTCTGCTCCCAGACTCGTGAATGAATGACTCTATTGTTGGCCCGATGAACAATCAAAGCCGAAAGTTGTCAGCACTTTATCGAATGAAACGGAAACGTGTGAACTTCCAATCAACAGAGTACATTAATTGAACCAGCGCAAATACGGAAATGTGAGATCCAAATGAGAAAAGGAATGTGATTTCATTACAGTAATAGAAAGAAGCTCTTCAAGTAGCATTACAATCTCCAACTTGTAGGAATAATGCAAGACAAGTCACCATCACGGAGAGTGTCTAAATTAAAAATGATAAACTAGGTTATCGACTCAACCAACCGTGAGTACAAGTGGTTTGCTCACAACTGCGAATCCCCAAATGGAAACTCCGAGATTCGTCTGATCGAGATGACAAACGAAAGCGAGGGCAGAGTGGTAAACCTGTAAAGTGTGATCTTTTTATGATACACTTGCTTAGAATAAACTTACATTCGGGCGATAGGGATACCAGATGTGAGTATTGGCGCACAGAGCTGATTTCGTGTTGTAAATCTGCAATGATACCATGATTTAGCTTTTTAATCGTCTTTACCGTGTCGTGGAGCTGCGATGGAGCATTTACGAGTGCGACGAAGGAAAAGACGCAGAAAATAACGAGAGGAAGCGAAAAGAGAAGTTCCTGTGATCGACAAATAGTACACTAACATCAAAAAAGAAGCACCCAGCAAAACGAGTCTTTGGGTTTATGAACGACCATGAAGATCGAGAAGATTGTTGTGGGAATGATAGTAGCGATCATGACGAAAGCGTATCGCTGTAATACCAATCGGTTTTATCTCAGAATAGGAATAATAAAATCTCCGTAAAACTTGCATGGAACATCTTATCGAGTCGTTTGACTACATCTGTCAGTCTGTTGTGAATCTGTAAGTTTTGAATTTCAAACAGTTTTTTCAAATAATTGTTGCCTTTATGAGTTTGAGTAGATAGCCACATAGAGCCTCATCAGTTCGGCACTCTTCGTTGCACTTCATCTTCAATTATATCTGTTTCAATTGAGTTCACTATGTTCAACCTACCGCACGGACTTGTTCATTGTAATGAAGGAATTCGTAGTGCGTCGAGTGAATGAGAATGGAGAACGTGAAAATAGCGACTGTCCAACACAGGACGGAATACAGAAAGTTGATGTGGAATATGATGAAGAGACGACGATCTCCGAAGATCTAAGAACATTAAAAAAATATTTTACAGAATTATGTGTGAATTCAATACGAAATATTGCGTGCAACTGAATAAAGTTGTACTTTTTTCTGTGCTAACCATTGGTATATCTTGGTCAGCGTATCCAAATGTAACCTCCAGAAAATTGGCCATGCTCAGAACGACGACGTACAGTGTGCACAAGACTGAACCAACAATATTATTGCCGAACTTTCATTGCATGATTCACCAATGACTACATAGAAGGTGGTGAGAATCCTCGAGAGTCGATGACGATAGTAATGAATTCCAGCGCCCTGTAATGTTTCGCATTTATTTCAACATGGTGATGAATATGGTGGTTTTATCGAGTAAGTATAACAATACCTTGTTAGCTTCGTAGAGCAATTTGAGAAGATGACATGGCTGACTCGTGTACTGCCACCATGCAAGAAAGAGCTGAAATCAGGATACACACTTGGTGAAGACGCCGTTCGTTGACTAATCGTCGTTCGTCTAATCGTTCGTTGACTCTGAAACTGTTCATGGAACGAACCGTCGAGAGTGTTGCCTGCACCACCCAAGTTCCTCTACTGATTGAGACTGCCACTCGCTCGGCTTGGAATGGTTTGTTGAGAGTGAGATAGAGAACGTAGCCAACGAAGTAGACATCTGAAACAAGACGTTGATAAAATGTGGACTTTCTCTTTTTTTCAGTAAAACAGCGATACTCACTGATGATGCAGTTAACGATAAGGATGATCATGGACAGACAACGTCGTTCGAAGCTTCGATTTCGGTAGAAATTCACGCCCAGCATTATGCAGAACTGTGCAAATGAATTAGTCCGTTATTTAGTCAATCAAAGCATACGTAGGAAATGCGATAGAAAAGTTTGTCGATCTTATAATCGTCTTCGACCTCCGAGTGTTCTGACGACGAATTGCATGCAATCTGGAAGTGCATGATTATTTGGACAACATTGATCAAATTAGAGGTGTCAGAAATAAACAGACACAAACAATTGTGAACCTCAGTCTTATCATGATAATCGTTAATGATGATCGTCCGAGTCATCTCTTGTGTCTTCGCAGATTTCTTCTCAGTTTGATCCATCGCAGATTCTGAATCAGAAGAAGGAATGTACAGGAAGAATATTCAAAGTGCAGTGACCGTTACCGCTAAAGGCGAAATGAATGGACGCTTTTCATCAAATATGACTACTTTCCTGCAGTGCTAAAGGGGCTAGACGACTCTCAATAAGATAGAGTACCCGCTACCAACGGAGCAGTTTTGTGGTCATCAATGAATGAAAAGAGGGGGCAGGGAAGGGAATAAAGCATTCAGATACGGGAATTAAATTGAAGAGTTGGTATTGTTTTCGGATGGGAATGTGGAAGGAACGAAAGGGAACAGAAGGGTGAACAATGGAAACATTCGAGATCTCTTTGCACCTACTTGTAGTCTACGAAAATGAATTATGAAAGAGAAGACACTAAATTGTGCACTACACGGCCACAAAGCATCAGGTTACAACGAAAACAAGATAATATTTATCGAGATCAAGAAACGGTACGCATCGTAGATAGCAAATTCGAATGAGATCAATAGAAATTTGGAAGGAATGTGGATGGAGGTTTTTTTTTCGAATCGCATGCAAATCATCAGTCCATTAGCTGGAATTGCAGTCTCCCAACTGAAGGAAGAGAGCCAAGCAAGTTACCATCACCGATAAAGTCTGAAAAAGAGAAAAGAATATTGAGCGAAACTGGCATATTTTTCTCAAAATTGAGAATTGAGAATAATGTACCGTTAAAACGAGTGGTTTGCTGACAACTGCGAATCCCCAGATGGAAACTCCGAGATTCGTCTGATCAAGGTGACAAACGAAAGCGAGAGCAGAGTGATACACCTGAAGGGGAGTCTTTATTCATTCCTGGTCAGTGTGTCTACTAGTTCCCCAACAAACTTACATTCGGACGGTAAGGGAACCAAATGTTCGTATTGGCGCACAGTGCTGACTTGGTGTTGTAGATCTGAAATCTTTCTCATTCTTTTTGATAACTTGGCTATATTTAAAAAAAACCGTGTCATGGAGTTCGGAAGGCGCATTGACAAGAGCAAAGAATGAGAAAATGCAGAAGAAAACGAGAGGACACGAGAAGAGAAGATCCTGTTGAAAGTCAAGCCATTTCAACAATCATGATCAAATAGAAATTTTTCTAGGATTTCTTACCAAGCAGATATTTCCACGGAAAACCATGAAGAGTGAAAAGAGAGACGTGGGAATAATTGTAGCAATCATCACGAATGCATAGCGCTTAATTATTAGCATTTGAATATCGACTGTTTCATGGGTAAGCTCACATTGAACATCTTATCCAGACGCTGAACAACTTCGGTGAGGCGATTGTGAATCTAAATGAAATTTATGATCATAGGAGAAACAAAAGAAATGAACCTTAATTAGCTTGATGAGATAGTTGCAGAGGGCATCATCCGTTTGGAATTCATAATCACATTCGACCTGAAATAATAAGTTGTCTGACAGGTAGATTCTAGAGATGTCACTTCCTGAGGCTGAATGGTGCACGTGTGTTCCACGGAGTGATCACATCCACACACTGGCTCGAGAATTGACTGGCACTTGTCACGAGGAAGCAACTGCGAAGGGAATTTGTAAATTCTATCGGGCATACTAGGTAGTATGCAAAGAAAGACAAATGCATCGAACTGACCGATTTGACTTGTTCATTGTAATAGACGAATTCGTAGTAAGTCGAGTGAATGAGAAGAGAGAAGATGAAGAGTGCGACGCCCCAACAGAGAATACAGTAGAGATTCGCAAGTTGAACAATGATGAACAGGCGACGGTCTCCGAAAACCTGTGTACGCAATTTTTATCTGTAGCACAATGCATTGATAGCGAACCATGTGTATTTCGTCATCCACAAATCCAACCTTGTACTCGAACAGGTTCGTAATAATCAAGATCACATAGTAAAAAACACCCAATCCTGAAAATAAATTATTCAAAAGCTAATCATTTCAGTCGTTTCTTACCGAGCACAGCATAGAACGTGCGAACGATTGCAATGATGCTCTTACGATGATGACGGATTCCCAAGCCCTGCAATCATGATTATTTTATCATAAAATATTTTCAGGAAAGTCAGAGAAATGTGAAATTTACTTTGTTTGCTTCGAAGAGAAGTTTGAGTAATCTGCATGGTTGACTCGTGTACTGCCACCAAGCGAGGAAGAACTGTAAATATCAGACACTTTGTTCCAATAATTCGGTGTGTCTTCGTTGAAGTTCTGATGGTTTTCAACACGAAATCGCTATTGACCAACTCACCGTTGAGAGGGTTGCTTGTAGTATCCAAGTGCCAATGCTGATTGAAGTTGCCACTCGATCGGCATCGAATTTCTTGCTGAGGCAGAGATACGCTACATATCCAACGAAGTAGATATCTGCAATTGGATTCTCTTTTATGCTTTCATGGATTATATCGTGAAATTCATTAAAATAAGATAGATTGAGGAAGAAGATGACCCACTGATGGAGCAAATGACGAGGACTATTGACATGGATATAAAACGCTTCTTCGGACATCGATTGCGATAGAAATTCACTCCGAGAATGAAGCAGAACTAGAGACGAAAGAGACAATAGTAACACGGCGAATGCCACCTACATAGCATATTTGGTAGAAAAGCTTGTCAATCTTGTACTCTTCCTCTTCTCCCGATCTCTCCGAAGATTTGCTAGCAATCTGGAAATAGTGTCAAATTATTCGAGCAGTCAATATAAATTTAACGCACCTCCTCATCATCATGAGCTTCATCAATTTTAATATCCGTCTGATTATGATCGACAATCTCTTCTTTCTCCGATTCTTTTCCATTCTCCAATGGCATTTTACTCTCGTCTGCAAAGGAACTTCATAGGTTGGTCGCGAAATAATTGTAAGAAAGAATAGTCATCTACCCATAGACAGTAGAGTTATTTTGGACGCATTCAACTTCTCCATCGGAAACGAGGAAATGGTGTGAGAGCGTAAGAAACTGACTAATGGCACATTTCTCGCTACTTCTCAGGTGCTATGTATTCGATTTGAAGTGAATGTTATCGGCAAGGCTATTATTCGTGCTAACTATTTCTGATAAAGTGCTCCCCGATAGTACTCACTCGGTAGACAATCGACAGTCGGTGGATGAGTGATGAAAGGAGGAAGAAGATATCGAGCACTCACGTGTTGCATTCACTGGAAATGGTTGTACCTGAGCATGAGGAAAGTGGAAGTGAAATTTGCCTATCCTTTCTAGGTAATTTCAATAAAAGATGAAAACACATCTCTCTGCGTCAAACTCAGCATTACGTCTTTAATCGAATTGAGTGGCCATCAAGAAATGGACTGAGTGGCGGATGGAAGAGAGAGAGGAGGGAAGGCTATGACACACTACAGGGAAGAGAAAGAGGGATTCTAGAAGTGTTGTCGAACATGTGGTTGTGATTCAGGGTGAATGTGAGACAGGGTGAATAAATGATGAGAGCGGGATGGATTAACTTGATCCCTCGGATGTATTATGTTTATATTTGCCTACTTCGAGGATCAGGATATCGAGTAGCGAAGAGTTCTCGCATCATTCTGTTAGACGAATTCTTCAAATATCTAGCGGAGTATAACCGCTCGTTTTTCAGCATGAGAGGTAGTAACAGCAAAACTTTTATCAGAATGATTGATTACAGGCAGAGAAAAACTACTTACTTTCAAAAAATAATGTTTTCAGATTTTCAGGAATGAGGTGGAAAGTAGAATGTGTGTGAGATCGACTGTAAAGGAGCAAATAACGAAAAACTGAAAACGAAACGAAGAAGTATGTTCACAGGAAAAGGATGATTAGAATAATGGTGTTGGTGTCGTAACAGGCGGATAGCTGACATTGCATTCTCCGACTTGGAGGAAGAGCGCGAGACAAGTGACCATCACCGATAGCGTCTGAAGCACTAACTATTATTTTATGTTTATTTCTTGATAAACTGACCGTCAGCACGAGTGGTTTGCTGACAACTGCGAATCCCCAAATGGAAACTCCGAGATTCGTCTGATCGAGATGACAAACGAAAGCGAGTGCAGAATGATAGACCTCAAATCGAAACGGTTGGAGAAAAATTTAGAGCATATCTCACATTGGGGCGGTAAGGGAACCAGATGTGAGTGTTGGCGCACAGAGCCGATTTGGTATTGTAAATCTGCGAATGATTTTCGTTAGATATCTATTGTTGTTCAATTACCGTATCATGAAGTTGGGAGGGTGCATTTACGAGGGCGAAGAATGAGAAAACACAGAAGAAGACGAGAGGACACGAGAAGAGAAGTTTCTGAAATGTATCGGTTTCAGGATTCAGATAATTCGATGTCTGTAAAATCTACTTCCTGCTTCGTTGATCGAATTGTGTGCGATCAACAACCACAAGCCCCCTTCATGGCCTTTGTTGATGGGGAAAATGAGGTAATCTAATCTAATCTAAATAGGCGAAATTGTTTGCTCTTCGCACCAGAAATAGGCCCTCTTCATTGTGGTCGTGCACAAACTCCAACACAAACTCCAATCTCCAATGAAGGTTATTACGAAATGGCTTACTATGCAAAAGTGCGGATTGTGAACGACCATGAAGAGGGAGAAAATTGTCGTTGGGATTATGGTAGCAATCATGAGGAAGGCGTAACGCTGTAATTATTCATACTCATAGTAAATGATCGCTAATATCCTACGTGGAACATCTTATCGAGACGTTTGACGACTTCCGTGAGACGATTGTGAATCTGAAAATAAATATTTCTTTAGAGGAATACCTTAAAGGAAAAAACCTAACCTTGATCAGCTTGAGAAGATAGTTGCACAGTGCCTCGTCCGTTTGATACTCTTGGTTGCACTTGATCTGCAAATGGATAATATCTGTAAAATCAAGGTGCAATGTGATGATTCCCCGCAGTATTGATCTCACGAAATGCTATGCAAATGCTATACATGACGCAAGAAGTTACACTGCACACACGCGTAATAAACACCTCATCATCTTCCGAGAAGATGCACTCCTGTTCAACAGATCCATCGCATCCACCGACCGCCTTGAGAATCGTGCGACGTTTGTCACGAGGAATCAACTGGAGAAGAAACACACTGACAACAGTGCAAAAGAAGAAGAAGAAGTGAACGCAGCAGATGAAAAGCATAAGCTAAGGTTCAACGATGGGATGTAAGAACGGCACTCAAATGCTCCGAAACTCATCCAAACTAACCGATCGGACTTGATCATTGTAATAGACGAATTCGTAATGAGTTGAGTGAATAAGAAGGGAGAAGATGAATAAGGCGACGCCCCAACAGAGAATGCAATAGAGATTAGCAAGTTGGACGATAACGAATAGACGGCGGTCCCCAAAGATCTGAAAAGTTGTTGATGGCAATTGGTCCTTCTCCATTTCCTGCCTTTTCTCAAGTGAAGAAAACAGGTTGTTAACTGAGAGAACTCTCGCGTGGAATATAAAAGCACCATGAACTCCGTTTTCATGCATATTTGAGTTTCATGCATATTTACAAGCTTTAGACGTCCATTTAGACGCGGATTTAAGAAGCGCGACATAAGTTGTATTCACCTTCCCCATTGGTAAAATGCACTAACCCGGGGGATCTGATCGTCCATGTATCCGACGTTGTAATTAAGCAAATTGGCGATGATGAGACCGACGTAGTAGAGAATGACGAAGCCTGACAAGATAAACGGATGTGGTATACGTTTCTTAGTTTTACCCACCGAGAACGAGGTAAAATCCGTTCACAATTGCAACAAGGCTTTTTCGATGATGATGTATTCCAACTCCCTGCAAGAAATGAGTTAGAGAACACATAACACGTATAGTAGCACTCATACTCATACAAACCTTGTGAGATTCATAAAGCATCTTGAGCAGCTTGCACGGCTGACTTGTATACTGCCACCAAGCGAGGAAAAGCTGAAACTATTTCATTTTTCAAATTCATTATTTTCCTGGAAACTCACTGTGGATAGTGTAGCCTGTAGCACCCAAGTGCCCATACTGATAGAAGTGGCAATTCGATCAGCATCGAATTTCTGACTGAGAGAAAGGTACGCGACGTATCCAATGAAGTAGAGGTCTGCAATAAATAATTTTTCATTATCTTTAATCAGAGTGCCAGTGAGAGAACTTTCCGCATTTTCAGCACAGCCTGACGCGAAACTAAGAACTTATTTTCCTGTATTTCATTCCACCCCATTTCCCATTGTTCCATTTCGAGACGTTCAACCGTTTTAGAAATGGACCACGCCTAACAACAGCAGAAGCTATTGGAGAAAGATCCCAGTAATAAAAAAGCTGCTATTTCAAAGTTCTGCAAAACTTATTGAATGCAATGGCAAAAATATGATTCCTCTGCACAAATTGCAGTACGCAATTGTTGCCGGACGAAAATAATAATTCTTGCCAAAAAAGAATCGACTCACTAATACTGCAGATGAGAAGAACGACGATCATCGAAAGACATCGCATTTTGGGACAGCGCTTGCGGTAGAAATTGACGCCAAGAATGAAGCAGAACTACAATCACATTTTTTCTGCTTTTTGTTCCTTTTAATTTATCGCTTACATAGCAAATTCGATAGAACAACTTGTCAATCTTGTAATCATCCTCTGGTCCGGAATGATCGGATGAAGCCTTGCTTGCGATCTGTAGAGATTGAGAGAAATCATGGAAATCAACGGGGAAATTGATGTGTCAAAGAGTGCCAACGATAAATCAAGGAGGAAGAACTGGAGGTCGAAGGAGACAACAAAAGACGCACTTCCATCGGATGGATGAGTTTCACTTAGTGGTTTCGACACCAATGAGTGTCAGTTGTCTCTGTCCCTCTCCCTCTCTCTCTCTTGTCGTCTTCTTTCTTCTTCTCACCTCATCTTCATCATGAGCATCTTCATCCATTTCAATCTTCGTCTCAGTGTGTTCCACTATCATAGGCATCTCCTTCTTAGGCAATTCACCGATTTCACACGGCATGGCTGCTACTTTCCTGACGAGTAAATACAGAAATTTATACTTGAAGTTGAAATTCAGCCCTGCGAGTGCAACAACGCATGTAGTGCCCGTTAATGAGATACCACCGACGAGAGAAATTGTGGACGACGGGCTGAGGGAAATGGAGTAAAACAGCAAAAAGAGAAGTTCACTCGAGTGAATTACTGGAGCACAATGGAGGAAAGTGTTACTCACACGCTAAACGGCGGAAACTGAATCTCATTGCACCTCTCAATGAAGTAAATGAAAAAAGGAAGGAAAGGAAGGAAACGCCCTCTTCTCCATACTATTTGAATACTATAGATGCCTTGTGCCCGTTTCACGATCTTTCTGCTCAAAAGTCAGCACCAGGCCTTCAATTGGCTAGAGTGGCCTTTGCGAAATGAGGTCTCGGGATAAGAGCAAACACGGACAAGCATCTCTTGAAGAAGGCAGAGGAGGAAGGAAGGCAACAATTTCAACCGGAGTGGTGAGGTAACGTTGTGTTGTCGAACGGAGGAGAAAGAGGTGAGAGAGGGATGACAAGAGGTGAGATTAACACTCGATCCGCCAACTGAAAGCTGTTATTCTTTGTGGGTTCCTTTGATCGAGAGAGACAGAGATCAACGAGAAGCAAATAGCTATAGCTCGACTCTGGAAGATCGAGATTGCGTTGCAGTGCATTGTGACAAGCGGAAATATTGCTGATGGAAGATTCAAAAAGTTTGTTTGTCAGACATAAACTAGAGTGGATTATTCATCACACTCAGAAGATTATGGAATAAAATATAACTAGGCTACTTATCGAAATTGAATGACGCAAATGTGATACAACCAATTTCAACTTATGGCTCAAACCTCGCTCCATTCTCCATTGTGTAAACTGAGAGACAATTCAAGAAAAAAAATTTATCTAGCTCATCGAAATATTATACAAATATGGCTTAGAAACCGAGGAAAGAGAAGAATCCAGAGGGAGCGCCAGTGGTTCCAATCGGGGCACCAGTCGATCCCTGAGGTGATCCAGATGCTCCGTTGGGGGAACCAGTCGATCCCTTGGGGGCTCCAGATGCTCCAGATACGGCGGCTCCACGCTTCACTCTGCCGGCACCGGTGGTTCCCATGGGGGCTCCAGATGATCCCGAAGGGGATCCAGAGGCGTTAGGGGCACCAGTCGATCTACGAGGGGCTCCAGAGGCGTTAGCGGCTCCAGTCGATCCCTGGGGTGATCCAGAGGCTCCGTTCGGGGAACCAGTCGATCCCTTGGGTGCTCCAGATGCTCCAGATACGGCGACTCCACGCTTCACTCTGCCGGCACCGGTGGTTCCCATGGGGGCTCCAGATGATCCCGAAGGGGCTCCAGAGGCGTTAGGGGCACCAGTCGATCCACGAGGGGCTCCAGAGGCGTTAGCGGCTCCAGTAGATCCCTGGGGTGATCCAGAGGCTCCGTTCGGGGAACCAGTCGATCCCTTGGGTGCTCCAGATGCTCCAGATACGGCGGCTCCACGCTTCACTCTGCCGGCACCGGTGGTTCCCATGGGGGCTCCAGATGATCCCGAAGGGGCTCCAGAGGCGTTAGGGGCACCAGTCGATCCACGAGGGGCTCCAGAGGCGTAAGCGGCTCCAGTAGATCCCTGGGGTGATCCAGAGGCTCCGTTCGGGGAACCAGTCGATCCCTTGGGTGCTCCAGATGCTCCAGATACGGCGGCTCCACGCTTCACTCTGCCGGCACCGGTGGTTCCCATGGGGGCTCCAGATGATCCCGAAGGGGCTCCAGAGTCGTTAGGGGCACCAGTCGATCCACGAGGGGCTCCAGAGGCGTTAGCGGCTCCAGTAGATCCCTGGGGTGATCCAGAGGCTCCGTTCGGGGAACCAGTCGATCCCTTGGGTGCTCCAGATGCTCCAGATACGGCGGCTCCACGCTTCACTCTGCCGGCACCGGTGGTTCCCATGGGGGCTCCAGATGATCCCGAAGGGGCTCCAGAGGCGTTAGGGGCACCAGTCGATCCACGAGGGGCTCCAGAGGCGTAAGCGGCTCCAGTAGATCCCTGGGGTGATCCAGAGGCTCCGTTCGGGGAACCAGTCGATCCCTTGGGTGCTCCAGATGCTCCAGATACGGCGGCTCCACGCTTCACTCTGCCGGCACCGGTGGTTCCCTTGGGTGCTCCAGATGCTCCAGATACGGCGGCTCCACGCTTCACTCTGCCGGCACCGGTGGTTCCCATGGGGGCTCCAGATGATCCCGAAGGGGCTCCAGAGGCGTTAGCGGCTCCAGTAGATCCC
This sequence comes from Pristionchus pacificus, assembly GCA_000180635.4. NCBI lineage: Eukaryota > Metazoa > Nematoda > Chromadorea > Rhabditida > Neodiplogasteridae > Pristionchus > Pristionchus pacificus. The sequence continues at coordinate 13,016,792 of CM026578.1, read as the reverse complement.
TGGGGTGATCCAGAGGCTCCGTTCGGGGACCCAGTCGATCCCTTGGGTGCTCCAGATGCTCCAGATACGGCGGCTCCACGCTTCACTCTGCCGGCACCGGTGGTTCCCATGGGGGCTCCAGATGATCCCGAAGGGGCTCCAGAGGCGTTAGGGGCACCAGTCGATCCACGAGGGGCTCCAGAGGCGTTAGCGGCTCCAGTAGATCCCTGGGGTGATCCAGAGGCTCCGTTCGGGGAACCAGTCGATCCCTTGGGTGCTCCAGATGCTCCAGATACGGCGGCTCCACGCTTCACTCTGCCGGCACCGGTGGTTCCCATGGGGGCTCCAGATGATCCCGAAGGGGCTCCAGAGTCGTTAGGGGCACCAGTCGATCCACGAGGGGCTCCAGAGGCGTTAGCGGCTCCAGTAGATAACTGGGGTGATCCAGAGGCTCCGTTCGGGGAACCAGTCGATCCCTTGGGTGCTCCAGATGCTCCAGATACGGCGGCTCCACGCTTCACTCTGCCGGCACCGGTGGTTCCCATGGGGGCTCCAGATGATCCCGAAGGGGCTCCAGAGGCGTTAGGGGCACCAGTCGATCCACGAGGGGCTCCAGAGGCGTAAGCGGCTCCAGTAGATCCCTGGGGTGATCCAGAGGCTCCGTTCGGGGAACCAGTCGATCCCTTGGGTGCTCCAGATGCTCCAGATACGGCGGCTCCACGCTTCACTCTGCCGGCACCGGTGGTTCCCTTGGGTGCTCCAGATGCTCCAGATACGGCGGCTCCACGCTTCACTCTGCCGGCACCGGTGGTTCCCATGGGGGCTCCAGATGATCCCGAAGGGGCTCCAGAGGCGTTAGCGGCTCCAGTAGATCCCTGGGGTGATCCAGAGGCTCCGTTCGGGGACCCAGTCGATCCCTTGGGTGCTCCAGATGCTCCAGATACGGCGGCTCCACGCTTCACTCTGCCGGCACCGGTGGTTCCCATGGGGGCTCCAGATGATCCCGAAGGGGCTCCAGAGGCGTTAGGGGCACCAGTCGATCCACGAGGGGCTCCAGAGGCGTTAGCGGCTCCAGTAGATCCCTGGGGTGATCCAGAGGCTCCGTTCGGGGAACCAGTCGATCCCTTGGGTGCTCCAGATGCTCCAGATACGGCGGCTCCACGCTTCACTCTGCCGGCACCGGTGGTTCCCATGGGGGCTCCAGATGATCCCGAAGGGGCTCCAGAGGCGTTAGGGGCACCAGTCGATCCACGAGGGGCTCCAGAGGCGTTAGCGGCTCCAGTAGATCCCTGGGGTGATCCAGAGGCTCCGTTCGGGGAACCAGTCGATCCCTTGGGTGCTCCAGATGCTCCAGATACGGCGGCTCCACGCTTCACTCTGCCGGAACCGGTGGTTCCCATGGGGGCTCCAGATGATCCCGAAGGGGCTCCAGAGGCGTTAGGGGCACCAGTCGATCCACGAGGGGCTCCAGAGGCGTTAACGGCTCCAGTAGATCCCTGGGGTGATCCAGAGGCTCCGTTCGGGGAACCAGTCGATCCCTTGGGTGCTCCAGATGCTCCAGATACGGCGGCTCCACGCTTCACTCTGCCGGCACCTGTGGTTCCCATGGGGGCTCCAGATGATCCCGAAGGGGCTCCAGAGGCGTTAGGGGCACCAGTCGATCCACGAGGGGCTCCAGAGGCGTTAGCGGCTCCAGTAGATCCCTGGGGTGATCCGGAGGCTCCGTTGGGGGAACCAGTCGATCCCTTGGGTGCTCCAGATGCTCCAGATACGGCGGCTCCACGCTTCACTCTGCCGGCACCGGTGGTTCCCATGGGGGCTCCAGATGATCCCGAAGGGGCTCCAGAGGCGTTAGGGGCACCAGTCGATCCACGAGGGGCTCCAGAGGCGTTAGCGGCTCCAGTAGATCCCTGGGGTGATCCGGAGGCTCCGTTGGGGGAACCAGTCGATCCCTTGGGTGCTCCAGATGCTCCAGATACGGCGGCTCCACGCTTCACTCTGCCGGCACCGGTGGTTCCCATGGGGGCTCCAGATGATCCCGAAGGGGCTCCAGAGGCGTTAGGGGCACCAGTCGATCCACGAGGGGCTCCAGAGGCGTTAGCGGCTCCAGTAGATCCCTTGGGGGCTCCGGATGATGCGGCAACAGCGGCGGCGCGCTTGAAACGGAAGTCATCAGTGGTCTCCTCGGGGGTATCAGTGGAGAAGTGAGGAATCGGGGAAGATCCATCGGCAGGTGATCCAGTGGGGATAGGAGAAGATCCATGAGGACAAGGAGAAGTAGATCCCTGGGGTGATCCAGAGGCTCCGTTCGGGGAACCAGTCGATCCCTTGGGTGCTCCAGATGCTCCAGATACGGCGGCTCCACGCTTCACTCTGCCGGCACCGGTGGTTCCCATGGGGGCTCCAGATGATCCCGAAGGGGCTCCAGAGGCGTTAGGGGCACCAGTCGATCCACGAGGGGCTCCAGAGGCGTTAGCGGCTCCAGTAGATCCCTGGGGTGATCCAGAGGCTCCGTTCGGGGAACCAGTCGATCCCTTGGGTGCTCCAGATGCTCCAGATACGGCGGCTCCACGCTTCACTCTGCCGGAACCGGTGGTTCCCATGGGGGCTCCAGATGATCCCGAAGGGGCTCCAGAGGCGTTAGGGGCACCAGTCGATCCACGAGGGGCTCCAGAGGCGTTAACGGCTCCAGTAGATCCCTGGGGTGATCCAGAGGCTCCGTTCGGGGAACCAGTCGATCCCTTGGGTGCTCCAGATGCTCCAGATACGGCGGCTCCACGCTTCACTCTGCCGGCACCTGTGGTTCCCATGGGGGCTCCAGATGATCCCGAAGGGGCTCCAGAGGCGTTAGGGGCACCAGTCGATCCACGAGGGGCTCCAGAGGCGTTAGCGGCTCCAGTAGATCCCTGGGGTGATCCGGAGGCTCCGTTGGGGGAACCAGTCGATCCCTTGGGTGCTCCAGATGCTCCAGATACGGCGGCTCCACGCTTCACTCTGCCGGCACCGGTGGTTCCCATGGGGGCTCCAGATGATCCCGAAGGGGCTCCAGAGGCGTTAGGGGCACCAGTCGATCCACGAGGGGCTCCAGAGGCGTTAGCGGCTCCAGTAGATCCCTGGGGTGATCCGGAGGCTCCGTTGGGGGAACCAGTCGATCCCTTGGGTGCTCCAGATGCTCCAGATACGGCGGCTCCACGCTTCACTCTGCCGGCACCGGTGGTTCCCATGGGGGCTCCAGATGATCCCGAAGGGGCTCCAGAGGCGTTAGGGGCACCAGTCGATCCACGAGGGGCTCCAGAGGCGTTAGCGGCTCCAGTAGATCCCTTGGGGGCTCCGGATGATGCGGCAACAGCGGCGGCGCGCTTGAAACGGAAGTCATCAGTGGTCTCCTCGGGGGTATCAGTGGAGAAGTGAGGAATCGGGGAAGATCCATCGGCAGGTGATCCAGTGGGGATAGGAGAAGATCCATGAGGACAAGGAGAACCAGATGGAACACCGGTAGGATGGCGAGGAGCTCCGGATGGCTTGGGAGAACCGGTGGGAAGTGGGGATCCAGAAGGTTTTGGGGATCCAGAAGGTCTCGGGGATCCCGATGGGCGAGGGGATCCTCGAGGAGCTCCCGATGATGCGAGCTGAGATGCAGCGAAGCCAACGAGGCAGAAGACGAAGACTGCGGTAAACTTCATTCTGTCGATGAGAGCAGACGGGCTGTTCCTTCCAAGTGAGGAAGTGTTGAATGTGATGTGTTCATGGTCGACGAACGGGCAGTTATATAGGAAGAGTGAGGACAGGTGTGCAGACGGGAGTGAAGGGATGGAGGAGGATGGTGCGATGAGAGATCCGTCATATCCTCACATCCGGTGCAGCATTCGAGAGAGAAAAACTATAATGTGACTCCAGTCACAAACAGTAGCATTCACGTGCGCCTGCTTATTCCACGTTAGCGGAAGTTCCTTAGATAATTATAGTTCAATTTGGAAAACGGTTCATAATTTTCGCACTGGCAATTACCAATATTTGAGCACAATACTGCAACGATTCTGTGTTCATTCAACCTCCACTATCAAATTATTTGATTCTGTAAAAAAATTTAATATGAGACACCTCAAAAATTGCTAAAAAGAAAATGAAGAGGAGCCAAATTAGAAAACTTGGAGAACTAGACTCTTCTTGAGTACTCGCTTTGTTTTCTCTTTCATAACACACAACTTTTTTCTATTAACGTGTCCATTCATTAGCCAGAGATGCTGCAGCATTGAAAGAGTAGTTGGGATAATTTCATGTGAGTGCTTTCCGGTGCAGTGGAAAGGGCAGTTGAGCAAACGAGTGAGCGAACGATTCTCCCTAACAATTCCCACTATGCTTCGTGGACGAAATAGTGGAGAAGAAGCGTGAAGCAGTCAAATAGAATCTGCCCGTTTTGAAGCACATAGTATTGGCTCCAGTAACAGCTTATTTTTTCAATTTCTATATTTTGATTTTCAAACTCTTAGTAACAATTGTAATATTTTATGCCTCCTCATCGGAGCACCGTTTAAAGGAGGAGTAAGAGGAATATTTAGTCTATAAATCGGAGTGCATGGGGTATTGGTCACCCGAACCATAGTCGAAATCTAAAATTTGAAATTTTTTGGTGCATTCTGAACGGAGATATACACGCGCAAACTTTCCTTGACGGGCAGGGACAGTTTGGGTTATCTAATTGTCAAATGATTAAAAAAAAGCATCTCACAACTTGAGCGGTTCCCTATAACTCGGAGTGGTTCCAATTAATACTACAGTGTGAACAATAGTATGCGTTAATTGAAAACATAACAAGCCATTGTTTATGTCTGAGTTGTGTCTGAGACTTACGAGTACTCTTCAAATTCATGCCTGGACTTAGAGTTTGCGTGGAAAGCGATACCGTATTTATTAATGTTGGAGTCATTTGGATTGATAGAGGAACTATTGTCTGGAATGAACATGTTGTTGCCTCAAAGATTTTTACAGAATTATGTGCCTGAATAATTAAAATTTTCATCACATGACGTTGCAGTTGTTTCATGAAGACCTGTCTTACGAGTGCCAAAAATACAGAACGAACAAAATATGGAATGAGAATAGCAGGAAGAATTGTCACCTGAATATGAAAATAAAATCTGTTGAATATTGGGACCTAACAACTCACAAAAGTTGTTGACAAAGGAAATAGCATCAGATATTCTGGAAAGAAATTCGTATCGTTCACAATTCCTCTGTATTTGGGATCTTCAATTAGATACGCTATCGTCGGAAAATTCTGAAAGTGAATACCACTTCACAATCAAATCAAGCCTGAAACACACATTCTTTACGAAAAGCGGACCACTCTTCAGATTTCGATATAATCCAATTTGAAGAATGCAAGGAATCATGTACAGCGCAAAAAGTACAGTTCTAAACAGTTTGTGACGTGATTCCTGTTAATTAGTAGCAGTGTTTCATACATAGTGTAGAGCAGTACCTCAAACGAATCGTGTCCAATCATGACTCCGATCATGACATACTTGTAGTGGAAACAGTAGATTATAGCAAGTGTAATGAACGCAATCGTAAAGAACATTATTGACTGTCGACAAATCATTTGTAATCGATTATTGAAATTTTGATCCCACGATTCCAACATGGCCTGAGAAGCGAAACCAAGTGCAGAGAATTCCATTGCATAGATATAAGGAAACGGGAAAAGCTGTTATTAAGCATGTTAGGAAATCCATGTTAAAATCGACAAGCGTGATCGCTAGCTATAAATTAATAATAATTATCATTGTAGCCAGGAATAAGCAAACCTGAAGAAACATAAGATAGCACGCAAAAGGTTTCGCCGTACTCGGTGTTTTTGTAACCATCAAGTAGAAGGCAAGAATGGACAAAATGTGAGTAACCAATCCAACACTGTATTGGTAAATGGGCATTGCTGTGTGCCATAATGAATGAAGGGAGAGATTGCGCATCTTGAGCACGGATAATACAAATGAGTATAATGCAACAGTGCTCGTTTTCATGCGCCCTCTTTCCTTTTTATAGAATATTCATTGAATTCGACGTGACAATCCTCGAAAGGCTGTAATCTCATGATCTATATTGCATAAAGTTCTTTCAGTTGCCTGTTCACACACCAATAATCAGGACATGAAAAAATCATGCATTTAAATCATGAATTAATTAGTCAATGATTGGTCACAGCCCATACTTTTTCACCACGATTTACCACCACAAAGTGCTAAGATTTGAACGAGCGACAGTGGTAATGATCCTTCATTATAAAATCAAAATTCGATTAAAATTGGTGCGATATCTGCCGTAGTTGAGTGAAACGCGATGCTGACGGAGATTCTTCCTTTCGTCTCCAACTTGAAAATCAAATGATCGCTTCAAATCTGCTTACCAAACTCACAACATCAATGATTCTCGATAGCTCGGTGTAGTTCCTAATAGAATGGAAGTATGAATAAACGCGTGAGTAAGTTGAAAGCAGAAGATCGCATTCGCAAGGTCTGAAATATTATATTCATGATGAAAAATTGGAATGGTTTCACTTGGATTCAACGCTACAGCGATCATTGAGTAGGTGTAGATAAAAAGTGGCGACAGTTGAATTAACATAGGGATCAATGTCTGGAATGACGTGTTTATAAAAACGCATCGGATTAGTTCTTCTGAATACTTGTGTCTGCCGTAACCCACACAGTACCTGAATGATCAATATTTTCATCATTTGTTGTTGAATCAGCTTAGTTTTATCACTAAGTAAACTCTGAAAGTTACTGCAATTCAAGAGGAAAGAAGTTGTTATAAACTTGTTTGGAAAGAAGAAGAAAAGAACTTATGGCAAAGTATACCACAAGTACCAATGCAAGTATCATTATCTGAACACACTTATTATGACATATTTTTAAAAAGTTTATTTTTTTTAAAGAACTCACGAATACGGTAGATGATGCAACGACAAGTGAGTACTCTGGGTAAAGTGTTAGATCGTACACAAATGCCCGATATTCAGGATTTGCTATCAGATAATAAAGCGAAGAAAAATTCCGAAATTGATACTTTGTTGAAAATATTTTCAACCCAATTATCTGAACCTTCTTCACGAAGAGTGATCCACCTTCCAAATTCCGGTAGGTTCCAATTTGTAATGCACACGGAATAACGTACACGACTAACAACAAGATTCGGAAAACAATGTGACGTGTTGCCTGGAAAAGTGAGAGAATAAGATCATAGAAGTGGAACTAAAATAAATGCCTCGATGGAGTCTTGAACAAGCATTTGGCCAATTGATACAAGTCGGAAGTGGAAACAATAGATGATCGATACACCGACGAAAGCAACGGAGAAGAACATAATCGTCTATTCAGTATGCCGATAAAAGAATGTACCCTTATGCACCCAACTATTCCTGCATGACCAGTGAGGCCAAACCAAGTGCAGAGAATTCCGTTGCAAAGACCTCCCGGAATAGGAAACAAAGCGATCGGACAAACTAAGAGACCGAAATTGAAATCAACCAATGTGATCGACGCCTGATAATAAATTGATTGAATTGAAACTCATACTGCTTACCTGAAGTAGCATGAGATACTTGGCAAACAATTTGCTCGAGATTGGTGTTTTCGTTAGTATGAGATAGAATGCGAGAGCAGAGAAAAGATGAGTGCATAGACCGACAGAACGTTGATAGATGGGCATAAAGGTAAGCCAGAGAGGATGGAGGGAGAGATTCGCCATCCTAGTATTATCGAATGGAAAGAAAAAGCTGTAGCTTAGAGACCGATATGCTTCACATTTTACTTTGTGTCTGTGAAAAACATGGAAATGTGTTTCAAGAATGTTTTGTTCATATTACAATTTAAACACTGGAACAAGGAAAAAACTAAGAGACCGAAATTGAAATCAACCAATGTGATCGACGCCTGATAATAAATTGATTGAATTGAAACTCATACTGCTTACCTGATGTAGCATGAGATACTTGGCAAACAATTTGCTCGAGATTGGTGTTTTCGTTAGTATGAGATAGAATGCGAGAGCAGAGAAAAGATGAGTGCATAGACCGACAGAACGTTGATAGATGGGCATAAAGGTAAGCCAGAGAGGATGGAGGGAGAGATTCGCCATCCTAGTATTATCGAATGGAAAGAAAAAGCTGTAGCTTAGAGACCGATATGCTTCACTTTTTACTTTGTGTCTGTGAAAAACATGGAAATGTGTTTCAAGAATGTTTTGTTCATATTACAATTTAAACACTGGAACAAGGAAATAGAAAAATGGAACAATTTACGTAATTCCAAAGTTCAGTAAACAATTGGCTGATGTGATTGCATTATCAGCGTCAGCTGATCAATTGTGTCGTGACAATGATGATATTCTATTGATTCGAGGCTCAGTGCCATGAGAAACGGCAGAAGAAGATTTCGATGTATTCTTCATCCAACTGTTGATTAAGAGAGCGGATCGGTAATTTTCGAACACCCCCCGGACGCGTGCCCCCCGGAATAAGAACCGCAAGCCCATATTTTGTGCATGTACACCCCTCGGCCCCGTATTGCACATAGCACCACTGAGATCCTCATTTGAGCTGTCAGGGCAAAATTATTGAGCCACAAAGTTAAAAAATCAAAAAATCATAAGTTTTCAACGAGACAAGCTAGACCCAAAATCTATTTTGCAGTGTACTAGGCATGCCTAGAAATCAAAAATAAGCCAACCTGATCGAACCACATGGCTCCGCTAACTTGATTTCATACCCAATTTTTTTGGATTTCGGCCAATAACTCTTCTATGAAGAGAGACCGACGGCTCTCTTTCACTGGAAATCATAGACAGGTGGATCCCCTATTTACCTATGAAAACGAATCTTCAATATTTTTTGTCAGGAGGGCTCTCCAAGATGCTCAAAGTTGACAGACTCGTGCCTAACATGACATGAGTTTCAGAATTATGCACTCTACGGGCCACCAATTGTTATGAAATCTTATAATATCAACTTATCACACGAATTTGATCAAAATAAGACCATTTCATACAAAGAAGAGCGATATCGAACTTCAAATCGACTAAAAAAATGGTATTTTTTTAATATCGAGAAAATATCGGTTTTCATGCTTTCTAAGTTCTCAAAATAGATACTTTAGAGTTCAGAAATGGTAGAAAATCACTGCTATATAGTAGCACTTTACAAAATTTCCCATTTCGTAAACGAAATCTATGACGAATCTCACTATTTCATCGACAATACAGTCGTTTTTCTCACGAATGTGGTTTTTCTTTGTCTACAAGGTTTTTTCTCAATAATATTTTATTCATGCAAATATTTTCCTCGTTTCATTCACTTCGCTCGTTTGTTTACGTCATTTCTATCGGACTCTACGCGCTCTGAGAGGCGCGAAGTCTCTCGTCCTCTTGTTTTAACCCCCCTGCCTTCCCCCAAAGGAGAGAAGAGAGAAATTCGTCATAGATTTCGTTTACGAAATGGGAAATTTTGTAAAGTGCTACTATATAGCAGTGATTTTCTACCATTTCTGAACTCTAAAGTATCTATTTTGAGAACTTAGAAAGCATGAAAACCGATATTTTCTCGATATTAAAAAAATACCATTTTTTAGTCGATTTGAAGTTCGATATCGCTCTTCTTTGTATGAAATGGTCTTATTTTGATCAAATTCGTGTGATAAGTTGATATTATAAGATTTCATAACAATTGGTGGCCCGTAGAGTGCATAATTCTGAAACTCATGTCATGTTAGGCACGAGTCTGTCAACTTTGAGCATCTTGGAGAGCACTCCTGACAAAAAATATTGAAGATTCGTTTTCATAGGTAAATAGGGGATCCACCTGTGTATGATTTCCAGTGAAAGAGAGCCGTCGGTCTCTCTTCATAGAAGAGTTATTGGCCGAAATCCAAAAAAATTGGGTATGAAATCAAGTTAGCGGAGCCATGTGGTTCGATCAGGTTGGCTTATTTTTGATTTCTAGGCATGCCTAGTACACTGCAAAATAGATTTTGGGTCTAGCTTGTCTCGTTGAAAACTTATGATTTTTTGATTTTTTAACTTTGTGGCTCAATAATTTTGCCCTGACAGCTCAAATGAGGATCTCAGTGGTGCTATGTGCAATACGGGGCCGAGGGGTGTACATGCACAAAATATGGGCTTGCGGTTCTTATTCCGGGGGGCACGCGTCCGGGGGGTGTTCGAAAATTACCGATCCGCTCTCTTAATCAACAGTTGGATGAAGAATACATCGAAATCTTCTTCTGCCGTTTCTCATGGCACTGAGCCTCGAATCAATAGAATATCATCATTGTCACGACACAATTGATCAGCTGACGCTGATAATGCAATCACATCAGCCAATTGTTTACTGAACTTTGGAATTACGTAAATTGTTCCATTTTTCTATTTCCTTGTTCCAGTGTTTAAATTGTAATAAAAAATATAGATAGGGGATCCACCTGTCTATGATTTCCAGTGAAAGAGAGCCGTCGGTCTCTCTTCATAGAAGAGTTATTGGCCGAAATCCAAAAAAATTGGGTATGAAATCAAGTTAGCGGAGCCATGTGGTTCGATCAGGTTGGCTTATTTTTGATTTCTAGGCATGCCTAGTACACTGCAAAATAGATTTTGGGTCTAGCTTGTCTCGTTGAAAATTTATGATTTTTTGATTTTTTAACTTTGTGGCTCAATAATTTTGCCCTGACAGCTCAAATGAGGATCTCAGTGGTGCTATGTGCAATACGGGGCCGAGGGGTGTACATGCACAAAATATGGGCTTGCGGTTCTTATTCCGGGGGGCACGCGTCCGGGGGTGGGTCAGAATGGTCGAAAATTACCGATCCGCTCTCTTAAATTACCTCGCTCATTCAGTGCCAAACCACTCACAATATCAAGTTAAAAAGAAATGTGGTTTAAGAGACGAAAGAATAGAGAAACTGCTAGGAAGAAACTAATTTTGAATACTTCCTAAGAAAATGCGGCTGGATGTTTCGGTCCATTGGGTCGTAGACACCCAACCGCCTCACGAAGGGTGGACCTCGTCAGTACGACGCCCCTCGCAAGTGGGGAAACAAGGGAGATAGGGAAAGAAGAAGATGAAAGTAAACAACAAACAACTAACGCGATAAACGAGTCAATGTATCGCGCAAATGAACTAATGGGACAGTAAGTATTTCATATCATTATAGGCTAAATGGTGGGTGTGGAATAAACCAATTTTGACGAAGAGAGAAGAGAGAGACATCCACCCGATCGTTAGTTTGAGTGACTGCTGTCTGAGGGAAGAAGGGAAGCGATCAATAGACTGGGAGAGGAGAGATCGGAAGGTAAGAGAGATCAATGATCTACCCCCTGTCGGGAGAAGGGAAGATAAGGAAGGAAGGATAGATGCTTCAAATAGTGAATTAGTGGGGAAATATCATAGTTTTTCGATAATATGAACGCATATATCATTATTACAAACTGCGTATTTCAGGGATATCGCAGGAGTTTTGTTTAACGTTGAATACAGTCTAGAGCACAAGATTTCCTTTGGGTATTGAATTTGCAGGAAATAACGTGCAAGTTGACGAGTTCTCTCCAAAAAGTGTTCGAATAGAGAACAGTTTCGGAAAATGCGAATTATCTCTCCATGTAGCGTGTTTAGACCCATACTAATTGGAATATTCGATTCGTAATGAGGGTATCTAACCACTGAGAATGAGTAGTCATCGGTCTTATTGTATAGTGAGGTTTGAACCGCACCAGTGATGGTTATTTTAATAGACATGTCAAGGAATGCTGACTCTTTTGGGTCTGTATTAGTCTGTTCCAGAGTGAGTGAATGGTGATACATATCAGTTGTAATTCTTACGAATTCGTCTTTTTTGTCCGAAATGTGGAAGAGATCATCAATATATCTAAACGTTCGGTTAAGAGAAAAAGATAGAGGATGTCCACTTTGGATGTTATTGCGAATATATTGGTATTCCATAACAGCAAGAGTGAGATCTGCTATTTGGGGTGATGCGTTATTGCCCTGAGGAATTCCTTTTTGTTGTTGATATAGATTTCCACCGTAATAGGCAAAGGAGTTGCGTAGAATAAATTCAATAATTCCTTTGAGATCGTTTTTGTGATATGATCTGCCACTGGTACTCGAGTTGTTCCGATCATATCTGACATTAGTTCCTTGAACCACAATGTATTCAGAACCAGCGTTTTTGAACATTAAATCGATGAGATAGTATAGTTTTTCTTTCACTACATTATGGGGAAGGTTTGTAAACAGTGAGGAGAAATCAGCACAGAAAATTTCAGAACGCCTGTTCTGAACTGTATTTAGTTGTTGAACCACTCGGAATGTATTTTGTATTGAGAAGAATCGATTAATTTTATCATGTCCGGTAATACTGTAACAATACCTTCTGAAGTGACCATGTAAAAATCTGAGAATTTTTTGCAATTCAATAGAAAGTGGTTTTAGGGTGCTGTCATGAGCTCCAGTAATGAATCTGAATTTTATTGGATTCTTGTGCATTTTGGGAATTCCGTATATTTTAGGTAGATTTCCTTCTGTTTGCACAGCAATACCGAAACTGCGTGTGAACTTCTCATGATTTAGTTTGATGCTGACTGGATCAAGTTGATCTTTGATTTCGTAGGTTTTGCCATCATTACTCTGTGTATTGAGTTCTTTTTCCATAAATTGAAGATACAGTTTTTTACAAGTAATTGCGTAGTTTCCTGATGCTTTGTCAACCATGGTGACCACGAAATCTCTGTGTAATTCTGATACCTTTTTTGTAAGAGATTTTATTTGGACGTAGTCATGCTGTTGCAGTCGTAATTTGTTATTTATAGTCTCTGATATTATTTTTGTGAATGCATCATGATTGCCTTTTATTTTAGTCTTTGCTGGTTTGTGTTTTCGTATGAGATTAGCAAACAAATTTTGACATGAATCGTGTACAGTATCTATTATTGTTTTTCGATCGGTGAACGATCTAACTCTGAACTTGGTTCCCTTTTCGAAGATATTTCTTAGATCGGAATCATCAATTATATTTAAGTTACCTGAGCAGACATGTTTATAATGTGGATCCACAAAGTTCAAATATTTGTAACAGTTACATGAGGAACTCAGGATCGTTTCAATCTCTTTGGGGTTCAAGTTTCTTAGGAATTTTCCATAATTGCATAAAAACTGTGAGGTGGAATTGTTTAGAGAATAAGTGATTTGCACGCGTGGTATTTTCTTCTCATCTCCGGTGATTTCTTTAAAGATGTCACGTATTCGTTTAGAGTTGAAAAGTTTCGTGAGCTTCAATCTTTCCCTGAACTTTCCGAAGTACTGTAGTTTTAAAATAGCTTTAGGTTGGTCATCACTCTGTATTGTCTTTTTGGATTCCCAATAGTGAGGACAAATAATTGAAAATATCTTATATTTTAGCTCGTGATGTAAGGTGTTGAAATCTGTTGAAGCGGTAAAAAATTCCAGCTTTCGGAGGTCGTGATGTTTGAGTGATCTACCATATATGAACAATTCACGCGTATCTCGTATCTCAATTTCTTTTACAATATCCTGAGCTGTTTTAGTGCATTTGTATGCTGGTTTTCTTCGTGTTCGTTTTCGTTTTCCTCTGCTATTTCGTGGAAGATCAGAAATCGGTAAAGTCTGGTATGGATGAGAAGATTTTTCGAGAGGATTTACTCCTTCAGAAATATAACCAAAGTTTTTAATGGAATCATTCAAACCAAATGGATATGCTGTGTTTAATGCTCTAATCCATAGAAGTTCTTTCTGCAGTAGCTCTGTTTTATCTTTTCCGTGGTCAAGAATGTCCACAGTGAAAGAATATCTATCGTGTAGAGGTTCTTTAAAATGTTGACTGAGAAAAGTATTTAAGTGATTACTCTCGAATGAATAGCTGTGCTGTGAGATCCTGGTCTTTAAATTCTGTGTAGTTTCACCAATATACTGCATGGAACACACAGTACATGTGATTAGATAAACCACATTCTTTGTCATACAATGATCTTCAGCTTCTTTATTAGTAAGGAAAATGTCTTCAGTAATGTTACTGGTGACTCCAATTCTGAAATTAGTTTTTGGACAGATTCGGCACCGCTTTTTTCCACAAGAACGACCGGTGTGTGAGGTGTGATTTCCGAGAGTGACGAGATTTCTCCCATACTCTCTTCCTATAAATTTAGAATTTGATGATTGTTTGTACGCGTTTTCTGTGTTTTTAGCGGGCTACTATGAGGGGATGCCCATCCCTTACTATGATTTCGATCGAAGGGATGTCTATAGCTCGGAGTAGTGAATATCACAACAAGAGTGTGCACGAGTGCATGCGTGAGTTGGAAACAGAAAACACCGTTGTTAATAACTGAACAATTTAAAAATAATCTGCGTAATACAAATACTAACTTGGATCAAGCGATACAGTAACCACGGAATATACGTACAAAAATAGCGGTGCTAATTGGATACTAATAGGAACTGATGTCTGAAACAAAATTGATTACGAGCGCACGATCCAAAATCGTTGCCTGAAGGATCAACAACTCAAGCATCTGTTGTTGTAATAGCTTAGTGTTCTCACTAAGCACGCTCTACAAAATAATTTATACTCAATTTCCAAGATTGCCAAACCTGCTTGGAAAGTAAAGAGAAAGTACTAATTAGAAAATACGCAATGATAAATCCTGCTAGAAACAAGATCTGAACACGCATTATTCTTCTTACAAAGTATGAACACTGAATACTTACAAATATCGCTGAACACGCAAATAAAAATGAATATTCCGGATAGAGCGTAAAGTCGTATACAATTGCTCGACTATCCTCATTTTCGATGAGATACATCATCGAAGGAAACTTCTGAGATTTTATTCGAGCATATTCTTACTTTTTCAACCTACTGTTCTCACATATCGAAGACCACCTTCCAAATTTTGATAAGTACCAATTTGAAGAATGCATGGGGTCGCATAAATAGCAAATAGAAAAGCTCGAAAAACAATATGACGTGGTGCCTGAAATAGTTGAAGAATTTTATGTTTGGACGCGAAAGCGCTACCGATATTGAATCTCGTCCGAACATTTGTCGGACTGAAAACGAGTTTAAAGTGAAAACAATAGAAAATAGAGACAGAGACAAAAGGAAGAGTACATGAGTGACTAAATGAGTAGTATTCCAATATGGTCAGAGAGACCGCGCCGGCTAGTAACAATTCCGTAACATAGAAAACCGGGAACAGGAAAAAGATCGAGAGGACACGCAAGAAGTCTGAAATTGAAATCGACTAAAGTTATCGCAACCTGTCGAAAAAAAAAGAACGTTATCCTTTTTTTTCTGGTTACCTGAAGTGTCATTAGATACTTGGCAAACGGTTTGCTGTGGTTCGGTGTTTTGATGAGCATTAAAAACAATGCTAAAGCAGAAATACAATGGATGACTATACCAACTACGTGCTGATAGATGGGCATTGCTGTGTGCCAGAGAGAATGTAGAGAAATATTGGACATCTCAACTATCTTTGATGTGTGAGAATACTGTGAATATGTCATTCACTCAAACGGTCACGAGGTGAAAACAAGGCTTTACTCAGAACGGGGTAGAGACAAAGGTTTTATTTAATGCAAAGCACTCGGAATCATTTCCAACTATTAGAACATATTTATCAATATCACCATCTAAAACGAAGGAATCATGTCTGCATAAAAAAGGAAAGAATGCATAAATACAGAAAAATAAGTCAAACACGGCGTTATTATTTATTTTACATGGATGTCATATATTGTAATGCATCTAGAATCACAAGCATCCTCATTCTTGTTTTTCTAAACAAGTTGCGGCGTTGAACCCCGTCGTTTCTTTTCTTGCCAACTTCAATAGATTAATATAAATGAATTTCTATATTCAAACTCACAATTTCATGGCTTCTTGGTAACTTGGAGTTGAAATGATCAATACTGCAGTATGAATCAAAGGATGAGTTAATTGAAAACAGAGAAAAACATTGTTGATGTCTGAACAGAAGAATTATTGAATTACGAGAAAGTGAAGAAACTAGGATTCAATGAATGAGTGAGAATTGAATAGGAGTGAACGAGCGTCGGCATAAACTGGACGGCTAGTGGAATTACGGTCTGAATTTCTCATATTTTTCATCTTTTATTGTGGTTGAATTTACTTGAACAACTAATAATGTCATCAATCGGTGTTGAAGGTTCTTCGTTTTTTCACATAAGAAGCTCTTTTGCCGTGAAACGCTATACCGTATTGCTGTTCTCGCCTGTTTAGTTATCATAGAACACGAGATAGTCACAAAACAGACTATGAATGAAACTACGAGAATCGAAATCTGAACATCTTAATTTGCCTATTCTATTTATCACCTAGCTAACAACTAATGCAACGGCGCAGAAAGAGATTATGTATTCCGGAAAGATACTCATGTCATATACAAACGCGCGATAATTCGAGTTCTCAATGAGATAGTACATAGAAGGGAAGAGCTGAGACATTTGAATTTTTACAGAACGTGTAGATAAGGTATTTTCCAAACCGTCTTCACTATACGAGATCCTCCTTCTAGATTTCGATAAAGTCCAATGTGCATCACACAAGGAATTGTGTGCAAAAAGAAAATAATTAATCGAAAAATCATATGACGACGAGCCTAAATTTGAATGTGAACAATAAAGATAAAGGCGAACCTTGGGAGAATCGCTACCACTCATTTGTCCGATCATCACATATTTTAAGTGGAAGCAATATAGAATGGAAATGGACACTAAAGCCACCGAGAAAATTATCAATGACTGAAGAACATTTCCATTTTGGAACAGTGCAATAAACAAACGATTCCCGCGTGTCCCGAGAAGCCAAACCAATTGCAAATAATTCCGTTGCATAAACCTCCCGGCACGGGATACAGAGCGATTGGAGAGACAACGTATCCAAAGTTGAGATCCACTAGCATTATGCTTGCCTGGGAGTGAAGTGTATCAAACAATATAATCGAACGAGAATACCTGTAGGATCATGAGATATTTAGCGAACGATTTGCCTGATCGAGGAGTCTTCGTAAGCATCAAATAGAAAGCCAATGCTGAGAGAATCTCAGTGATGAGACTCACTGTGTGCTCGTATACTGGCATTACAGTGTGCCATCTTGGATCCAGTGAGATATTCAACACCATTTACAGGATTACACGGACAACGTTGGCTAAGATTTTCATTTCGAATACAATCTCTATCAGTATGTTGATTACGACGTAC
The DNA here is from genome assembly GCA_000180635.4 of Pristionchus pacificus. NCBI lineage: Eukaryota > Metazoa > Nematoda > Chromadorea > Rhabditida > Neodiplogasteridae > Pristionchus > Pristionchus pacificus. The sequence goes on along the minus strand of CM026578.1, from coordinate 12,999,522 downwards.
AAACGTAGGCAGTTAATTATTGAGTCATGTGAAAGTATTTGAGGCTCATTAATCCAATTTCTTCGCAGTGGTGAAATTCGCTTCGCTGTTGTCCATTCCAAAGTATTGTCCATTGCGGGGAATGTAGACGAATTACTGAGATCACCGGTTTGTCTCGTTGGTCGAATGAGAATGATACAGGGCGTGTATAATATTGAGAAAAAAACTTTATGCACGAGAATATTACTGTGAGACAACACGTTTCGCTACATTACGATTCTGTAAAGGTTCTGCTTAGTTCCAAGTTTTTCACAGCCCATCAAAGTATAGACGTCGGCAACCGATTCGTATCGTGGAACATTGTAAACATCCTGCACTCTTGCCGACCTCCTGAAGAAAGTCACGGTTGTGAACTGTTTCTAACACATATCATACCCTCGCCTAATGATAAAAGATGCGGCTCTCAATCTCAATCGAGGATAATTGTAGATCAAAGAGCATAGAAGGAACATCGATGATGATGGTAGACCCCAAAATTCTTGTCGATGATTCTCTTTTGTCGATGATTCTCTCGTTCATACCATGCAATAGATGGTTTCCATTATTCTATATTTCATTGAAAATAAGAGGGAAATGCAATAATAAGTTTCATCAGTCTCGAAACCAGTAGCGAGCACGATTCCTTTGAAGCAGCTCTGTAAGCGAGATTTTTCGAGCGCAAGAGAATAATCACCTTGAACAGAAACACCATTATGTGAGATCGCTGCATTGATATAGAGAAATATGACTTCGTTCATGGCTTTGGGTTATTAAAGACTAACTTGCAATTTTATGCAAATGTGTAGACTACACTATAAACAATTGACGGAGACACAATGCATGATAAGCGAAGAATCGATACCAGTCGGCCATGATTCAACAGATCTAATAACATGATACACTGCGATATCTAAATAGTCTCATATCGGAGAGGATACGTCTCAGCACACACAATATTTTGATCAATTACTCCGATGTTTGATGACTAATTAGAAACATGAACTTCTGATTTTTCCACCTTAGGTACAGTTCGCAAGTTCTCAATTCAAAAAGAGTAAGACCCTAATCGAAAGCAATCCTTTGCATGTGTAGTTAGCCATTGATTTATGCATTTCAATAGTGAAAGATTGATTGTGCTTTATTCGACGAAGGCAGATCAGTTCCAGCTTCTTCTCAGTTCGTGAAAGTACACATCTGCGATCACCTTGCTCTCTTGAGGTTGATACACATCTTGAACTCGTCTCGTTCGCCTGAATTCAATTACCTTTTTCTATTAGAAATCCCTTACCTTATCTTCACCAGAAGCAAGTCGGTCTTTAGTCTAAGTCGAGGGTGATTGATCAACAGCGAACTCAATAGGAACGCAGAAGTGGTTGACATTCCCTGGACATCTTGATGTCAAGAAATATGGATACTCTGTGGCTCACCAGACAGTGAATAATCTCCAAGAATGGGTATGGCAGTGGAAAGAGGAGAGGGACACAAGAATGCGATGAATCTACTTGAAAACACCCGACGATAACGAAGCTATTGACAATGTTCTTTGAAAAAATCCGTTATACATGTCATAATTGTTTCATAAAGATCACTATTTGTGAAAACATTTCTCTCCCTGAGATGCAGTTGTTCAATGCTCACATAAACGGTTCTCAGGATTTTCAATTAATTTCAGACAAATGAAATTTGACCGTGAGAAAACCTAGGAACATTATTCACCTTGGCAATGAAGGTAACGAGATAAGCCCGCTGCATGGAAACTGCTAGCTCGCAAGCTTCTTTCACCTTTAAAATTCATAAACATCGTAGAAAAGTAATAATTGAACAACACCTGATATCGAGCATTCAAAGACGATCTACCGAAGAATTTTATATTCTTCCCTCCACAGTATCTCACTGCTGCATTGTTCATCTTGAAATAGCCGTCATTAATTGTACAAATATAATTCGACTCACGACCAGGGAGCCCATTTCTAAGCAGCAAACAATGATTGCTATGACCAAATGGAGACTACCTGAAAAATTAGATGATGCAAAAATAATAAATAAAAATTGATTTTTCTCACGGAAGCAAAGGTAGCCTTGAACAATACCACCACCAATCGATAAAATAGTTAGTGGTAGCAGCATTCGCATGTTTCTGCCTGATACGTGATACTCTGCCGGATTAATAGATGATAGAATTCGTTCCGAAGCAATCATAATCTCTAGACTTTCACAGATAAATTGAGTGCTCACGCTAACACAAATGATATAACCACGAATTTCTAAATTGATTTTGTCATCAATGAATGTTTCAATCAGTAGTTACCTGGGTCACCTTTGTTCAGTGGCATTGAAGTCATCATTGAATTCAGCAAACATAGGAGAAAATTACCGAGAAACTGAGTGAAATAGCCTACACCCCATAACGATAGAAGAAATCTATATACTTGGAATCACTTGATCGAGGAACGAAAAAATACTCACTTGCAGTTCATGTGAAGTTGCGTTGATTGAACAGAGGCTATTAGAAAGATTGCGATAAACAAGTAAACCAAATGAATGAATACTCCGACAAAATTGAGAAAGAAGAAGGCAGTAAAGAGATCGACCATCTCAGGAAAGAAGAGAACTCGTAAATGATCGAACCAGAGAGCCGGAGAATAACACAATCGTGGGATTCTTCATTCTCAAACCCGTTCCATATTTCTCAGTAGTTATAGCGAAATGTGTTTGATGAACATGATAGAAGAAGTTGAAGCTTGTTGGAAACTTGTTAGAAGCGGTTTTTTTAAATTTCTTTTTCCAATATGGAGTTCAATAGTATGTATATCAGTTCAACTCCAGGTCTTATTCAGCTCATCAAAATACACGTCTGTGATGGAACTATGATTAAGTGGTTCCACTACGTCATTCACTCGGGTTTTCGGTCTGAAATAAAGGGTCAATCATATTCCCAATCAGTTGCTTATACAGTATCCTTGATAGCATCAAATTCGTCTTCAGTCTCAGACGAGGGTGATTGCGGAGAAGAGAACATAGTAGAAATGCAGAGGTCGTTGAGAAACCCTGAAAATAACAATCGTTCTTGAATACAGAATGGGATACCAGGCAATAAACGGTTTGCATCACCACAAATGGCAAAGGGAATAGAAGAGGTACACAATTGTGATCTTCGTCCACGGTAAAGCATCCAACGATGATGACGCTATCGACGATATTCTGTACAGGTATTTTGGATAATAAGTTAGATCATTTCTTATGGCCACACAAAAATAATGAATATAAATCAATTAAATGTACTTTCGCAATAAAAGTAGTGAGATAGGCTCGTTGCATCGTAACCGCGAGCTCACTTGCCTCTTTCACCTGAACGGACAAAGTAAATACTGAAATGCATTATTAGTTACCTGATATCGAGCATTGAGAGTAGCGTTACCATATAATTCAGTGTATCTTCTGCCACAATAGCGCACAGCGACATGATTCATCTGTGCATTTATTAAAAAATATTTTCTATTTATTTACATTAAACTGACTGTTAGTGAGCACATCTCGAGAATAAAGAGATCGGTTGCTATTACCAAATGAAGACTACCTAGAGCGTAATTGCGTAATTGGTTACAGGGTGTATCATATACATTCACAAAGCCAAAATTGAATAGAAGCCGCACAGAGCGATAACAGAGTTATGGAAATTAATGAAAGGGTGTTCCTTCCTGATAAGTGATAAACTGCTGGATCAATGGAGGAAAGAATTCGTTCCGATGCAATAGTGATTTCAATGATTTCGCAGAACATTTGTGTGCCAGTACTCAAACTAATCAGATAACTGAGCATTTCTGAAATCGTTGCTAATTGTACAGTTAACGAATGTATTCCAAACGCGGATCAGTTTTTCTGAGTGGCAGTGTTATTCTTGTCGTGTTTTGTAAGAAAATTGCAGCATGACACAAGAATTGAGTCATGTAACTAGAGCACCATACCGTGAGAAGAAATCTTGAAAAAAGTTAGAGTTATAGCCACTAATCATGTACTCATCTTACTTGCAATTCTTGTGGAGTTGTGTTCGTTGAACAGCAACGATCAAAAATATTGAAATTGATATGTAGAAGGTATGAATAATAAATATGCAATAATTAATGAGCACATATATAGTGGAGACTTCGGTCATCCTTGAAAGTCAAAAATGGAGTTTGAGAAAGGAAAAGGAAAAAAGTGGGCAAAATTGGTGAGAAAGGAATTGAAAGAGAATTATTGATAACGGATTCCCAGTAAAGAATGGTAAGGAGCAGTGACGTTCAGTGAGCGAGTAATCGTATTACTTCTCGCTCTGATAAGTATAGAGAGAGCGGAATCTGATCATTAATTAGTTCTCGAATGATGCGAAAACAATGCAGGAGATAAAATGGATATTCAATATAGTCCAAGACAGTTGTCGAACAGAAAAAAAACACTAAAAAATGATCCAGAAAAACGCTCACTGCTATTATCCACACTTATGAAATAAAGGGAAAACAAGAGTAAGACTACAATCATTATTATTGTACGGCGATTGGTAACAATACTTGGAATTACGAACCATAGCAACTACAAACAAAAAAGAAAACCTCGTGCAATAGTTTGTTCATAATAAAACGTCGAGAATAAAAAATCAGTTCCAAGCCCTTCGAAGATCGTCAAAGTAAACTGTTCCAGGTGACTCGATTTTTGGTGCTTCAAAAACGTCTTGCACTCTTGTAGATCCTCTAAAATAAAAACCAATAAATACCCCAAATTTTGAAACTCAAAAAAATTCAAAAATTATTGATGGCTTGCCTAATTTTGCCGAGAAGAACGCGAGTCTTTACTCGCAATCGAGGATGATTATAAAGCAGTGATATCAACAGAAAAGCTGAGGTTGTCGTGAATCCCTAAAAGCTTTTTAATGCGGGACTTAGTTCACAAACGATGAGAAACCAATGCAGGAGTTAAGCGGTTATTCAATATAGTCCAAAACAGCATCGGTTGGGAAACTGACCATATAATAAATACCCTCCAGAACAGTAAAAGACAGAGGATACAAAAGAGGTATGCAATTACGCTCTTCATCCACTCGGATACAACCTACTACTATGACGCTGTTCACAAGATTCTGCAAATAAACAGTTTGAGAAATCTGAAGACATTTGGGGTTCAAATTACTATTTTTGTTCAGGATTGATTGACTGTATTCTTCACTACAAAATATGAAGAGTTAGTTCGCATTAACATTTCCCATATTTGAGAAAATATTCTAGTGCATTGTACTGACCTTAGCAACGAAGGTGACAAGATAAGCTCGTTGCATGGAAACCGCCAACTCGCGAGCTTCTTTCACCTCAAGAGAACATATAGAGAAATATGCCTTGAGACCAAGTGTAATACCTGATATCGGGCATTCAGAGAAGAATTTGCGAACAAACCGTCAAACCTCCGACCGCAATACCACACGGCCAGAGCATTCATCTTTTTTACGATGATTTCTTTGAAAATACAATTCACACTTACAATAAGCGAAAACACTTCCAGAACGCATATATTTATTGCAATAATAAGATGTAGACTTTCCGTAAATGACCATTTTAACACAATCAAATATTCAAAAGTTCACCTTGTGCGACCCAACTCTGAATCAATGCAGCATTGCCAGCCACAAGAGTGTATGGGATGAGCATTTTGAGATTCAGTCTCGAAAGGTGGTATTTCTCAGGGTTCATGGATGACAAAACTCTCTCGGAAGCAATCATTATTTCGAGCGTTTCACTGAAGGCTTGCGTTCCCGCACTTACAGTGATGAGATAGCCTCGAATTCCTGGATTGGATTGAAGAAGTTTTGATTATTTATATTTGTGATTACGGGGGTCTTGTTTGTTCAACGGTAAAGATGTCATCGTTGTGTTCAAAACAAAAATAGCTGCGTGGCTGACAAATTGAGTCATATAACTCAATCCCCATAAGGTCAGAAGAAATCTAAAACATCTATCGTGAATGTCATAATCGAGTATTCAACTCACTTGCAATTAAGGTGTAATTGTGTTGAATGAACAGCGGCAATCAATAAAATAGAGATTATAAAATAAATCAAATGAACGACCAGTGCACAATAGTTGAGAGGAATATACCATTCTGGGAGGTCGACCATACCAATAAAGAAAATATTATGATAATCGCCCCGAGAGTACATGAACACGATCGCACGACAATATCAAGCGCATATTATTAATGGAAAATTCTCATCGACTGAGAGAAAACCACGAGACGTCAAAGACATTCATCGAATCATGTGATTATTTGGACTCATCGCGTCAATGGAGAAATGAGAGATAACTTCTTCTTCGCTACATGTATTACATAGAAAAGCTTCTCGAATCATATTATGAAGATCTCGAATGAAATGGATATCGAAGATTAGTCATCTCAGAAAGCTCACACAAACATGTTTTTCAAGAAGATTATGTTCATAGCTCTACGCAACACAGAATATCGAGTTCAAAGTCAACAAGTTTTTTTTCTCGAAACAGCAAAATGTAGAAATATATTACTTCCAAATTCTTCTCAGTTCGTCAAAGTAAACCGCTCCGATTGATTCATGGTTCGAATACATCCTGTACTAAGGTTGTGCATCTGAATTTTTCTAACTAAAACATATTTTCAATTATTTTTTTAATATCGAAAAAAATGCGTGTTGGCCTAATCCGTGCTATAAGATCCTTCGACTTCATTTTAAGTTTTGGATGATTCGAGAGCAAAGAACCCAAGAGAAAGACTGACGTTGTAGTGAGTCCCTTAAGTATTTTATTTAATTTGGAAATATACCAATAGCACATACCACGCCGTAAACTGACTCTAAGACAAAGTATGGTAATTCGAACAGTAACGGAACACACATGTGTGTGTCATCCGCTTTATAACAAGCCGTCATTATGAATCCATTGAATGAGTTCTGATAATTTCCCTTCTTCATTTGTATTGTTCGCCGTTTTACCTTGACAATGAATGTGTAGAGATATGCCCGCTGCATGGAAACTGCCAATTGATATGCTTCTTTCACCTGTTCAGAAGATAAATATATTTCATGAATACATATGGGTGACAGAAACCTGATAACCCCTGATATTCAGAGAAAAGCTTCCTCTCAATTCAATTTTCCTCCTCCTGCAGTATTTCACCGCCTTGCTGTTCATCTGTGATTTTTTTAGTTGGATTTGCCAGAATATTAAGTTCTGTTTACAGTGAGCGAACACATTTCAAGAATAAATATTCCCACAGCTGCGATTATATGGAGTCCGACTGAAATTTGGTATTGTATCAGAGTAGTCTGACGAATTTAACCTTCGGTGATCCATCCAAGAAGTAGTGTGAAACTGATCGATAGAATAATTAGTGGAATTAGTTATTTATTGTTTCTGCCAGACAAATGATACTCGGCCGGATTAATGGAATCTCTCTGATGCTCTCTGATGCGATCATTATCTCCAGGCTGTCACAAAATAACTGTGAAGATATACTGATATCGATAAGATAAGTGCGTTCATCTGTAACGGAATATTTTTTCTAATCACGATGGATTCTTACGTGGATCGAATTTGTTGATCGGTAATGCAGATATCCTCGTGTTCAATATACAGATAAAGAGATGACAAAGAAACTCCCCAAACAGAGAGCAGAAATCTTAGATGAAGGAAATGCATCTAGACGACTCGTTTTTCTCACTTGCAGTTCTTGTGAAGTTGTGTTGATTGAATGACCACAATCAAGAATATTGAAATGGACAAATTAATCAAATGAATTAACATAGCGACATAGGCAAATACAACGTAAGGCAGAGGAGTACTCTCCATCTCTGAGATACGTATCTATACTCAAGAATGATAACAAGAAGCAAAAACAAGCTCGATCGACATTATTAAAGCCAGACGCTTATGGCGATCATTGAACAGGAAAGTTCCGTACATAGAACGCCGTTTATTGCAGAATATTGGAGGTGAAGAGAAAGTACTTGAGGACTCCGTCTCATTCAATCAGCTAAATTATGTTCATTGTTCGCCGCTCCGAGCGAGAGCGAAAATTGCGGAATTAATTCGCTAAATTCTGTGGATTGCGGATTGCGGATTCAATACGCTAAAAAGGGTTGCTGATATATGCCCCTGTGTTCAGTGGATATATACGCAAATCATATCGGCTAAAATTAGCGGCGTTTGTTTGTGGTGCTGAAGTTGCCTACGATTCTGTAGCGTAACAGTATCCATAATCATTACACATATATTTTCTCCAGTCCAAACGTTACTTTCTTGCTCCGATGCTTGTTTTCTCTCATGACCACTAAGAACGAACTCGTTACAATAAGTCTATCGATTTCGTCCTTAGGGAGCGCATTTGTCATTTACATTTTGTCATCAAGCAATAAAGAAGATTTTATCAGATGCTCACTGTAATGAATAACGACAGCGATACTACTATTTCTCATGGCACTTCGCCCTTCTTTCTCGTATATCTGGCCCAACTTCTCTTCAATGGATTCTCCATTTGTGTTGCGATAATGATGCTCCGAATCGTCCAAGCAACGCAACTTCATCCCAATTGCAAGTGAGTTTATTTTGCAGATACTATTTCTTGAAATATTTCCTACTTACTTTGCAGGTATTTGTTGAAGATGTGGTCGTGTGGCTACTTATCCATTTTTATCGCCAATTTCGGAACGAGCACAATAAATGTTCTTGCGAAGGAACTTCCCATTCGAAAGATCGGACCTCGTGAGTTTATACTCTTCCAACATTTCAATAGTCCTTCCTTTTCAGCGTTACGAAGCTACTTTCTCGATGCAAGCGTAAGTGCGCAATTTGTATGCGCTCTTCTTGAAATAGCGATTGCTTCGGAACGATTGATGTCAGCGGTTAGGCCTGCTAAATACTACAACTCTGGTCAAAGTCGATGCATTCTCTATCCTGCTACAATAGTGGTATTACTCATAGCTGCAGGCTTTGGTTATATAACGGAAGGTTACGAATCGTTCCTCGCCTTGATAATGTCTCTATTTTAGTATCAAGTGATCATCTTGCTGATGCATCAGCCATTTTGATTATTGATATTAGCACTCTGACTGTAAATACGGTATCAGTGAGATATTGTAGAAATCAATTCGAGAGAATGCATGGAAAAGTGTCTCTGAATGCCCGTTATCAGGTTACATCTCGAGATGGATAAGTGATGATGATAATATTTTTTTCAGATCAGAGAAGCTCAAGAAATCGCTTCATCCATGCAACGTTCCTATGTTGTTTGCTTCTTCTTCAAGGTTGACGCTATCCGATACGCTTTCTCATAACGTTATCTCAGAATCTATTCAATTGTTTTGTTCTTGTTGGTTGCGCGTACACGGACGAGAATCACTACTGTAGGGGATTGGTGATTGAGATGCCATATCATTTCATCGAATCTGCATATACTGGGGTAAGCTATCGATAAATCACAGGTGATAATAAATTCCAATCAAGGGCTTGAGTTGCACGTCATGTTATCTTCTGTACTGGTTAATGACAAATCATCCGAGACTTAGAAGAAAATTGATCGTTCTCGTCTCTGTTGTTTGGTATGCAATATTTTGTTTTTTTTTTGTCTGTGTCCCGATAATCGCGATGATTTCAAGGAGCACTAAAGTGGAGCCAGGCTCAATAGCAGATATTCGTATGAGCTATCAAGACAGAACTGAAGCGGATGTCTATTTCGAATCATTGAATAAGACATGGGCTTAGGGCTTATTTTACATTTCAATAATTTTTCTCTTGTTCGTTTCTCATTTGAGTATTTCATATGTGTAAGAGGGCAAATGCGTGCGTTTTGTCCGCAGGTGCTTTACGGCCGAATACAGACTGGTTCGTACAGTCTCTCGACATCTTTTGTCTCCAGAGAATAAATATCGTAACGATATCACGCTGTAAAGTGAATCACATCAAGTACGCTTCTGAAAGGTTGTTTTTTTTTCGGTTTTATCAGACATCATTTGAGCAAGTTCACAGCATTTTCAAACATCATTTATATTTACATCCTGTTATTGCTAAATTTATTTCTCATAATTTGCCGTGTTCTCGTATCATTTAGAAGCACAATAGCAGTATCGTACTCTTCAGCATGAACTGATTTCATGTCCCGATTCTACTTCCAATTGAGCATCAATTCTTTCGATGCGAGAATACTCTGAAAAAGAAATCATGCACAAAATCACACCATCATCTAACCAATATATGGCGTTCCCTTACATATTTAGGTAACTTTGAGAACTTTTCAATCAAGGCAGTTGCCTTTTCCTGAAATTGATCCTTTGGGAATACATGGGAGACAAATCGTCGTTGCAGTCGTCCTGTTGTGCAGTCATCGGCTCGTTGAACAGCAGCTGCTCGTTAGCCTGATATTGCTTATTTACTCCTTTTTACTCTGCATTTGTCTAGAGCTAGAATAATTCGATTTACAAGTCATACATTAGAAATTCCCATAATTCTTTGGAATACGACAGACGATGTTCCCTCTGGGGCGATTCCAAGTCATACGAATGGAGTGAGGAAATAAGAAAAAAAAAATTTTTTTCATAACTCTCGGAAAACCTCCTTCTTTACTGTAGGTTCTGTAAAATAGTATGGCATGGAATCTGCACGTTCGTTGATTTACTTTGCTTCCGATTGTTCGCGTGAAAATTAATTTCCACTTGAGTAGAAATTGCCGACACCTAAATATTATAATAAGCAAGTAATATTGGCTCTGAGATAGAAGTCATTCACAAAATCACGCAATCCTGTAACCATAATATTCCTTTACATGTTACGGTCTGCTGAACAAATGAGATTTTCATTTTAAAAAAAACATAAATACGGGGGTCCATTTTGTGCTGTGGTGGTTTGAGTAAGTTCATAAAGCAAATTCAGCCGTGAGTTGGAAATAATGAAAGGTAACTAAGCGACCACATTGATAATAAATATCTGGAAGTTCATTTAAGTTGGCACCCAATGCATTCAATGAACATGCTTGCAATTGGGGTGTAACTGAGTCGCTTGGACGATTCGTAACATCAATAGAGCAGCACAACAAGAGAATACGTTAAAAAGAAGTTGAAGTAAGGGAATAAGAGGAACAGTTAGGAAAATGACGGATAAATTGTCCATTCGAAGAAAGTACGAGAAAGTTCGAAGCTAAATATTGAAGAACGTCAAGTGAAGCCAGTCATCGTTTTTCCTCAACCAACTCCCTGGATAATAAATGTCATTCATGTCAATACACATACATCTGTCTTTAATTATTTATTGAGTTGTCTATCTTCCACATTCATTCTGCACAATATGTGTTGACACATTCTAACAATATTTTGCTAATAAATTTTAAATTCGGAAATATTTAATTTGGAGAATATGGAGAATGCCAGCGGTTGCCTGACAATTTACCAGCATCGTAAAGCGAAGGACAGTGATTGGAAAATGACGATTCATCTGATAGTGGATACCAATATTTTTTGTACGAAAAAACATGTGCATACATAAAACATGCAGCATGTGCATGATTCGTATGATCCAAATGATCGGAAAAGAGGGAAATGACAGGAAAATACGACAAGAAACTGTTAATGTCTAAATTGGATTAGTACATCGAAATTCATTACAATGAACAATCGAGAAATGACAAAGAATTTTTTACGTAAAGGATGAAATTGCAAAATTGAAGAAAACTCGAGTTTATCGACTAATGAGGAAACTAACAATATTTATTTAGGAGATCGCTCTTGAGTTTGAATAGCACTTTTTAACAAATTTTTCTTCTACATCTCGGAAATAACGAGATATACCATGCTCCCAAAATTTCAGAAGGAGTCTATTGAGTCAGAATGAGGATGATCACTCTTTAGACTACGAATCAATGAGTATCATCTCTAATTGTCATCCCTTTCGTGCAATCAGGGGCAATTTAACGGGCGCGACTCACTCCCGAAAGATAACGAGGAGCTTTCATTATCGCTTCGCTCTTCCGATCATTGCACTCAAGATCGACTGATCATTTTGAGCGCCTCTCTTGTTTTATTAGAGTCATTAACTCATTCCAGTGCAGTCCTGCCATGCGTATACTAAGTGCAGCCTTATTGGCTGCCCTTACTTGTGCGGTCTACGGTTCCTTCCGAGGAGAATTTGAACCGAGTGAGTCCATTTGGCCTTATAATTCTTTGATCTTTCTTGCAGTTTACAACACATGGAATCCGTCCGAAGATGCAATTCTCGTTGACGATTTCGCTCATCTCACGCAGATATTCCATCCTCAGGTTTGCAAGAAAAAATGAGAAAAAACATCTGAGTATATTTCAGGAGCATGAAGAAGAGATCGTTCGAAGGAAGAGAAATGTAGATGAAACCGCGGTGAGAATGTTATTCCTGCACGAAGTCAGTTAAATTACTCAGAGATTCGCTGCTGCGGCTCCGATATCTAAAGAATGCAACAGGCCTGGATACACTGGACAGTACTGCGAATTCCGTGAGTCATTCATCTTCTACTATCGTTACAACTTATGTGGCGTTAGTTTTTCGGAATAAGACTTGGAAAAAGAGAAAAAAGTGTTAGTTTTTTCCGAACTTTTTTTTTGGAAAAATGTTCAAATTTGAATTCCCGCATTTATCGTTTTTGCACAATATCTCAATTTCCCGTAACCCAGTCTTCACAAAAAATTAAATTTAGATTACTGATTGGTTAATCTATCTGCTGCCAAATTTTTGAGTCGATTGATTCATGGGGAGCCGAGATATCGCCAAAAATCGAAAAATGCGGGAATTCAAATTTGAACGATTTTCCAGAAAAAAGGTTGGAAAAACGTCGGATAAAACTAACACCCTTTTTCCTTTTTCCACACGTTTTCTTGAAAACTAACAGGGCATTATTCTTGCAGCCATTTGTGAATCATTTAACCCCGTCAGTGATCCCGATCAGTTTCTTCGCGATGTAAGTTCCTTCCAGCTGGGCTGCTAGAAATTGTACAATACCAATCTCTTTGTCTCCAGGAAGGTTACGTCATCGACCTCACAGATCTCGGAAATTGCACCCGCGTGCACAAAATTATTGTTGATGAGACAATGTACGATATCCACATCGAAGTGCAATCACTTGAGAATGTATCTCCGCAACTGACTGTCATGGATTCGAATGGTCAGCACTATTCTCCATATTTTTATGATATTTACTTATTTCCAGGGCTTATTGGAACTCCCGATCGGATTGTCCAGGAGCCGGATCGATACATCGCCGTGTATAGGTGAATCTTGTGTACATAAAATCAATCGGCAGAAACGTTATCACTACGTGTAATGAAGCAAGGCTTGATAATGAGCTGAAATCACAAAAATTTAATTTAATCAAGCTCATTTAATCAAGTTCTTTCCAGCGTGTTATCTCCTGGTGCATATTCCGTACAGCCGACTGCTACTTCCATCGACTCCCGTTGTATTCTTACCACAACTGCTCAAACAACCCTCACTATCTCTGGAGGATTTCAAACGGACGAGCGAGACAGGTTGGCAAATGAATTTTTTTATGGAGCAATTTTGTTATAATTCAGAAGTGACTTCCCTAACGAGAACGCTGGTGCACACCAGTTCAATTCTATTCTACTTACTCTTCATGGTGGAAGAGCGCCCGCATCACTCAAGACGGTTTCTGTTGTTGGACCGGACAATGTGAGCTGTTTTGTTTATCAAAGTTTTTGCAGTTGTTGGTCCATGACTAAAGCTCGAGCATTCATTGTAGTACGTGCTTCGTCCTCGCGTCCTCGACAAGAGATACGGATGTCAGTACGAATTCTATTTTGACTCACTCTTCTGCTACGAACGAGGATCGTATGCTTTGATAGTAAGTTGCTGATTACATTGTTAACAGGAATCACCTGTTGCCTCTCAGGTGGACGGAGTGGATTTCTACGGTAACCTCTTCCGTCGAGTTGCTCCATTCCAATGTGTCTATCGTGAGTTCTCTCTTCGATAATTCACCATAAACTCATTTTTTTAGAACCGGGTCCGACCACTTCATCTATCGCTCCTTCAACCCCTCAACCGAACAATCCAACTAGTTGTGCAAATGGAGGAGTGCTCTTGGAAAGCGAAGGTATAGTCTGGGCTGTCATAGTAATCATGATCTTTGATCTTTTAGGAAAGACATCGTGCATCTGCCAGGATCACTGGACTGGATACGATTGTTCGAAGGCTGTGGTCAGTGCTGTAATCTTTCTCAAGGCGTTTCATTATACGTTTATTTCAGTGTGTCAACAGCGGAACTCTTATAGCCGGAAAGTGCTTCTGTTCCGTTGGATTTGAGGGAGTGCATTGCGAGCAAGGTAAGTCATTGACAATCATCTTCATGCCCATGTGAATCATTTCAGTCAAATGCGAACCTCATTCCAATCACGGTTTCGGAGTCGATCGTCCTACGCTCGTTTTCGTTATTCGGGCAAGAGTTCAACAGAAGGAAATCCTCCAGCAAGTGCAAGAGGCAATCGACGAAGTAAGATCATCGAAGGTTGCTTATATACAAGTGTAAAAAATTAAGGTGATTGCGAACCTTCAATTCGATCCTAAATATCTCTCTCGATTCCATCTTGTTTTGTTCAATGATCATGGTTAGCTTTTCGCAAGAGTTCCGCTACATAAATCACTCTTCCAGAAGTCTTTCGGTCAAAGTCGTACGAATCCATCCAGAAGTTTGACAGTGATCTCTTCTCCTACGGAGTCAACTCAAGGGACAGTGATGGAGACTGCAATGACAATGTGATGGAAGCACTGGCAACGGTATGCACTTTATTTAGAAACATACCTACCCGAAAATTCTAGGCTTTCACGGACGCGTCTCTTACTCAAGGATCGACAGTCTACGTGATCACTGATGCAATGGCTGATGATGAGACGAAATATGCGGAGTCGATCCTGCAGATGAACAGTTACTGGAGAGCTGCCGTATGCACTTCTAAATCTCCCATTGTCGAAGATCAAGATCATTACAGATCAACTTCATCTACATTCAACCGGCGCCAGAAATGGAATGCACCGGAGATCTCTCTGATCCGGGATTCCGCGCCTTTGATGACATTGCCAATCGATTTGGGGGATTGGCATGGAACATTCAGGATAGAACCAAGGTCAAATATGTGAGTAATCCTTCAAGATGTGTCAATTACAGCAATCATTCAGGTGCTCTACGGTCACATGAATTCAATTCTGTACAAATCTCAATTGATGCTCACTGTAGACAGAGATGAGTGCAACAAGGGACTCGGAAAGGTGGGCAACACAGATTAATCGGTTTACAGATTAATCAAGGATATTCTCAGGTTATCCAACTTGAGCAGAACACGGAAACGATCGTATTTGTCTCAAGAGGACGTGAGTTCTACTTCACTTTTCTATAATATTCTCCGGATTGAAACGAAATATTGTTTCTTAGGCGATTTCCATCTCGAAATGACCGCTCCCGACGGAACGAAAGTGAAGCCAAGAATGATAGTACAAGAGGGCATCTTCACTGTCACGTAAGAACTTTGTTTTGCGATGTTTAACATCGCAAAACAAAACACTGTTCTTTTTTGTTTGTTTTGCGATGTTTAACAAGTCATACCTAACTGCAGACAGTGGTCGTCACCTCTGCCCGGCACTTACATGATCAAAACGACATCGGACACTCCATCGGCATCGTGCAATCTTCGCGCTTACCAGGTTTCCTTCCCGTTTCCAGTTGTTCAGTTTTTTTTGGAAAATTCCAGATGAAATCTATGACAATTACATTGCAGTCTTCCTTCCACACTCTTTCACCCGATCCGCAGACTGAAACATATTGGGCAATCACAACAGATGCTGACACAGATGCAATGATGTATCAGCCACTCGCGGGAACGGATAACCATCCAGTAGGAACCACGATTTATGCATGGTTCAATGATAAATTCAAGGTTTTTCACATCGAAGATTTCGGAGATGACGTAGACCATTCATTTGCCTTCCTCAACATGTACGCTGTGAGAAATGGAATCGAGACAGAGGTAGCCATTCTCGCTCGAAATCGTATGATCAAGCTTTTGCAGGTGTATGCATCGAATGGTCTGTATCGTGGTGGATGCGCCTTCCAATTTTATTTCCCATCTTTCCGATGCCGACCCAATGAGAACCTCCACTATGAGGTACTTTCTGTATTCGTTTCACGAGTTTCACTCCATTCTAGTTCAATCTTCGCAACGACTATGGCTTCTACATCCAGCGAGCTGGAGTGATGACTTGCTTCAATTGTAAACTTTCCTTTCTGTAATATCTTTGAATTCATCAATTCGTTCAGATATTCCTACCCCGGCTGCACCAACAGACTGCCGAAACGGAGGAGTGAAGTACAACAACGAAACTTGTCTGTGTCAATCCCATTACGAAGGAGAACACTGCGAGAAGTTATCAATCTTTCGCAAACAATAATAATGATCCTCTTCAGTTTGATCTGCGAGAACGGAGGAACGATGGTTTTCGGAAGTTGTCAGTGTCCCTCGGGATGGACTGGAGCCTTCTGCGAATATCGTCAGACATTTTCCTTTTTTAGATACAGCGTCCTAAATGTTGCTATCATCAAATTTTAATTTGCAGCGCAATGCCCCACTTCTGGTCCTATTCCTTCGTATGGATATCATGCTGATATGGCCTTCCTGGTCGAAGTGTCGGAGAAAGGAATTGAGCAGGTTTTTACTAGATCTATTATAATTTTGTAGTTATTTTCTTCAGATTAACCAAATGATGAACACGTTGCCCGATATCATTCGAGATGTCGGAAGTCAGCATACGGATTGGATCGATCGACTCGTTCTGATTGGATACAACTCTGACGGTGAATCTTTTATTGGCATCCAATGACATTATAATAGTTTACTTGAGGTGTTGTTGGAATGGTGGACACTCCGATGACAAACCCGAAGAAATTCTTCGATACTCTCTTCGAATGGTCAAATTCGAACCCCGGTTTTGAGACATGTCATGTACAGATTTGGAATGCACTAGATACGTAAGACCACGAAAATGAGATTATAGCTGTAAATGAATAATCTCAGACTTCTCAATGATCGAAAGGATGGAGATAAGAAACGAGTGCTGCCTGATCGATCTATCGTTAATATTATTACGGTTTGAAGTATCAGGGAAAATAAGTTTATCGATTAAGTTCAGGCCACAATGCCGTACAAGAAGGATGATGTTGCTCCCTTAATCACTTCTACAAGCGAAGAACTATTGGAAAGGAAAGCAATCACTAATGTGTTCGTGTACAAAAACTGGAATGCAGCTGCAGTTGGTGACATCCAATGTGGAGGAAAAGAAGTGAGATCATTTAAGAATTTTTAAATTTAATACAAATCGTCTGAGAAATCAGATGAACTTCACCTGTAATTTCAGTCTGACTTTGACTGCCTCAACCAAATCGCTAGGCGTGGAGATGGAGTGATGTACTTTTTGGGTAATGGAGATCTAGCTAGGTCTGTTTTTAATCGTAAAACTCTCTATTTGCAATTCCTTCATTGAATAATGTTTCAGAGCAATTCGCATGATTCCCACTCTCTTCTCGTCTTCGATCGTTTACAAATTCCACTCTGACGATTGCAGTACCGCCGCTCAGCGGGTTGTGTATTATTGCTTAGTTCTTGAAGTGAAATCTCACTGTTCACAGGTGTACTTCCCTGTCGATGCGTACACTCAAACTATCACTGCTGTAGTGTCAGGAGAAGGAGCAACTGTGAGTCTGATGAAGAAGGAAGGTGAGCGAGTAGTGGATAACCTCACAACCACATATTTAACAGGATACTACTACACCACTTTCCCTGATGATGGTCGTGTGAGCATTCTCGAAGATCCACGAAATGTTGTCATCGAATTCAGAAATCGTGAGTGATCGATGAGGTAACAGTTCACAGTGAGCCATTGCAGCATGCGAGAACGACTGGGCTCCCATCTCTCAATCGTGTGCATACTACGACTACGCCCTTTCCAAGACATTCCAAGTAATTATATCCATACAATTTGAATCTAAAACATTGCGATATCAGGAAGCGAGCGACTTATGTGAGAGCATGGGTGGATTCATGGTCGATGATTTGAATGGGGATAAAACTTACTGGATCGGATGTGAGTATTCATTTTGAATGCCTGAATTATCTATTTTTAACCGTTTCTAAACGATTTCAGCTGTTCTCAACAACAAAAGAGGATGGCTCGGGCTAATATTCCTCAATGGTATCGTTTACGATTCCTTGCGTCATCCTCCCGGCACCTTTTGCAGGTCAATGGATGTGGCAGCAAGACAACGGAAATTATATGCCCGTTCCTCCTAATACAGCTCAATGGACGGGAAGAGAAACTCCCGATGGAACTACTGGAACTTGCGCATACTTTTACATGAACATTTGGTGAGAAATAGTTCTCAAAATTGTATTTGCTAAAATAAATACAGGTATCCATCGACCTGTGATGAGAATTACTCGGTGATCTGTCAGAAGCATATGTTCAATAGAAACAACCAACCTTCGAATCTTGATGACGGTAAGATAAAGATACGCAGCATCTTCCGCAATCGAGATATTTCAGATGATATATCACCTGGTAAATACTATTTCCTGGTCCAGACTAGTTCTGGTGCAGCCAATAAGGGATGCGACGTAGAGGTGTATGGGAAACAAAACTTTGAAGTTAAAATAATCCTGACAGGTGCGCGTTCAATCGGATCTCAACGTCGAGTACGGTTTCGTCGATGATCTCAGAAAGGACAAACCCCATCCCATCGCCAATGTTGACTCAAGTATGTTAACATCGTCCATTCGTCCCATTGCGAATTGTTTCAATTTAGACAATAATCTGATTGTGTCGACTGTATCCCTTGGAAAGGCCCAAACGCAGAGTTCTGTGCTCCAGGTATCCTTCCCATCGATTCCACTCATGTTTTATAATTTTTCTGTAGTACGTGCAACTTCGATCGGACGATTCTTCCTCAACTCTTCTCGAGGCGGCGACAAATTCTTTGAGAGCAGGATGCAGCTTCAATTACTTCTCGCAGCCATTGAATTGCGGCCTCACAGACGGCAAAGATTTTTCCGTCGTTGTACGTACAATCAAAAACTATCTGCTTTGAAATATTTAATTTATTACGAATTTTTTAGATGATCGGAGAAGACGACACGGGCAATACCTTCCAGCGATATTCGACTTCCCTGTGCAGCAAGTGGTGTAAGACATCTGTTTCCTTGTGCAAGGAATTCCCTCATTTTTTGAGATGTCTGCCAGAACGGAGGAGTTTACTCGAATGGACAATGTCTATGCGCCGACTATTTCACTGGCGAGTCGGTGTCCACATTTCATAACAAAACTAGAAAACTTTGTAGGAGACGAATGCGAGAGGCCGCTGTGTCAGAACGGAGGTGGCCTCTCATCCGATGGAACTTGCTCTTGCCCACTCGGATTCACTGGACCAGCTTGCCAGTTCGGTAAGCAAGCACACAAATAGGGATGAGGACACAAACTCATTGCAGTTCAGTGTGATGCGTATTCGGGCGCCACTTTCAGCAACGAAGGAAAGGCGATCGTGCTAGTGATCGAATTGTCTGAGAATACAGCCGATGCCATTGACAAGGTATGCCAGCTGTAATTTCGCTGTTAGATTATTCAAAGAACTCAATTATAGATGTCAACCTACATCGGTCCGACAATCCAGCTAATGAACGAACGCCATAATGAATGGATCGAGAAGTTCATGGTGCAGACGTTCACATGTCAGTATATATTATCTGTCTATAATTACGATCTTTATCCTTCCAGTGGACGGAACTGATGGAGAACTTCGTAGCTTTAACAGCGCATACGAGATGGAAACGTATATCATTCAGCTTGTAGACAAAGCTCGACCACTTCCTGGAGCATGTCAGATGCCCATTTGGAAGTGAGTGTATTTCACGATGCATCTAAGCATGATCTAATCTGAATCCGATTGTCGAACGTAATACAAAATGATGCAGGGCCCTCGACAACCTCTTCGACTCTCCGTTAGCTCAATATTTGCCTGGATCAGAAGTATTAATCATAGCAGCCGGAGTTCCTATGGACGCTGATCTTGCTGCTATTCACGCTACGATGGAAAAAGTCGGTTACAATTAATCGTATTCATCAAAATGGATCTACACGAAGTATTGCAAAAATCTCAATCATATCAATCTCATTTCAGTTCGATATCCAAACGCCTGTTGTTGACTATCTCCACATCGAAACAACAACGTGCCCGATTGATGACTGGTCGAAGGTAGGAATGACTTTACCTAGCTGTTCCATCACAATAAAATACGATTTTAGGATCTAAGAGACTTCGCCAATTTCCTCTCATCCACAAGCGGAGTCGTATTCAGAACATCGCATTCACTCATTGGAATGGTGAGACTTCATAAAAATGGATACACTGATCCGGAATACTAATAAGTATAGTGTAAATCCGATATTGCAGGCATTTTCTGCACTTCTTCCCTCTCGATGTGCTCCTCAAAGACTCTCTTACTCTGACCCCCTCAATTGCAAGAACAATGACATTTTTGTACAAGTAAGTTGCTCATTTCCATCAGATAATTAGGGAAATCGATGGTTTCAGGTGGATACGGGTATGGAATACGTCTACATTCTGGTGGGAGGACCATGGACGATGAATATCATAAAAGTCATTGATCCGAATGGAGGTATGCCACAACTATTGGATTTGGGCTTGAATAACTGTTTAATTGCAGAAGAGATTTCTCCCGTCTTCTTGTGGAATTCTGACGAACAATGCTTTTGGGGCTTCAATCCAAAAATTCCTGGAGTCTACAAAATCACGGTCTGCTTCAAACACGCAATTCTCCTCAATAATATGTTTAGTTGAACTCTTTCAACGAAGTTTGCTTCCCATTGGTATATGGATCTGCAGGATCAGTCGGGACTGGAAGGCTACCGCGTGCTGCACAGGTACAACCTTTGATTCTTTTTCGAATTTTTGAAATGCAATCTTGCAGGTGTTCTCCGGTTTCATTCAGAACTACAATTACTTGGACACACCCAAACCATACGCTGTCTATGGAGGTTGTCTTAACTGATAATTGAAGTATCTACTATCACCAACAATTGCAGTCGTTAACTTCCCTGTGTTCTTCTACTACGAGAAAATTGGAACTGATCTGCCAACTGATAGTCTCTACATGGCACGAATGACTAGGCAGACTATCGATGTGAGTGAAAGGATAATCAGTCAAAGATAAATTTGGTTGTTCAGGGAAAATCGGAAGATTCGTACACTTCCGACCTCGACCTTCGTGATGGATGCTCGTATTCCTACGTAGGAAAGGCATTCACTTGTGTCCAGGAAAACGATGTGATCACATTATCAGCGAGGTTCGCTGTCTCGGTTTTACAATTGCTCACGGCCGAGATCTATGATAAGATTCCTTCCATTTCAGTGGCGTTGACTCATACAATCAACCGTTCACTCGGCAAATGACTACTTATTGCAAGTCTGATACAACGAAACTAAAGAAGAGTTATGCAAACGTAACCAAAATCTAGAAGAATATCAAAAATTGATAGATTTTACATCCCATCAAAATGTGAGAAAATGCATTCAGTTTTCTTTGATAATAAGTTCCGATAATAAAGATATCTCGTAAATGAGGGTGCACGACCATATGCTACCATATGCTTATATGGTATGATTCCCTTGTTGGAATCCAGCGCTATTGAAATTCAATTAGACCCTAGTCATAAATAGATTAATATAACCCAAATTCTAGGCGCTACCAATTACCAATCATGAACGACGAAAGAAAGATGTCGACGAAGAGACAGCGTGCAGTTGTCCCTTTTCTCACGTGATAATACTCCTCCATACTAAACAAAAGGCATTTCGACTCGTATTTACCGTAGGATTCTCAATATGTTCTCTGAGATAACAATTGCCTCTCGCCTCCAGAAGTTCTCATTCGACATAGTGTCATACTTAGTCCTGAAACTACCTGCAGTGTCATGCAGCAGTCCTTGTTGAGCGGTCCACAGCACTCGTAGTAGAAGAACGGATTGGCCTCGGGACAGGCCTGCCCGATGGTAGGGACGGGGCACGCGGGCACAGACGGCCTGTAATCACAGTTGAAAAGAATAATTTCAACCCCCGTAAATTCACAAGGTATGAGCTTATTTCGGTAGGAATTTTGGAAGGACCGTTAAAAATCACTAAATCATAAGTCGTTGTAAGAGAAATTCGCCAAAAATCGGATTGGCCACGGGGCAGACACACAGTGATTATGTGCACAAAAAGACACCTCGAGAAAACCATACCATACCATATGCTACCATATGACCATACCATATGCTGACCATACCATATGCTGATAACATGTAATTTCTATGGTACAGCTCTTTCGGTGGTTGCTTAATGCTCATTCCCTATTGATAGTTCAAATCAAATTGTTCAAAAAACTCATGGGCACAATCGCAGAAGGACACTGTCTTCTAAGCCAAATATGAGGCCGTTCGCAATAAAATCGAACGAGGTATGGCAAAGCTCCAAAATATCAACCCTTTGAAACTTTGACCATTGGGTTCTCGAGGGTGCTGATGATGATAGGCACTCATTTTGACCACCGATGACCGTTGGCTCCATCGTTGGCTTCTGTTGACGTCACGTCGAAATCGATTTTTGGTTTTTATTTCGGTTCCTGATAAATGAATTATGGAATCAGAATTACACACAATATATATCATTCTTCAAGCTACAATTTACGATGAAAGATCTCCAATTGTCATCTTTCGTGCAATCAGGGGCTAGTTTAATGGGCTTTTCTCACTCCCGTCAATAGATAAGACGAAGCAATCATTATCACCTTTCCTTTCGATCACTGCACCCAAGATCGACTGATCAATTTTGATACTGATAGTTCATTTACCGTTTCCATAAGTTTCCGGATTTTGCAGAATGCGTTGTTTCAGGGTAGTTCTTTAATGCATTTGCTCAGTTTGGCCATATTGGCCGTTCTGACATGTGCTGCGTCTAGCGCTTTCACTGGAGAATTCGCATCGAGTGAGTCGACTTTTGTTGTCCTATCATTACCTTGACTAACTCAGTATTCAACACTTGGAATCCATCCGAGGATGTGAGGCTTGTTGACGATTTCGACCATCTCACACAAATTTTCCATCACCAGGTACTCAATGAAGTTGATTAGCCTTGGTGATCAAATAAAATAAACCATTTTTCTCACAGAAACATGAAGATGAGCATGCGCGAAGGAAAAGGAACGCAGATGAGACAGCCGTTCGTTCCAATTCGCCAACATTCAAACACGATGATAAATGTTCAGAGATTCGCTGCGGGGGCACCGATAACGAAAGGATGCAACAGACCAGGATACACTGGGCAGTATTGCGAATTCCGTGAATCGCTTTTTATGAGTCCATTTAGCATAATCGTAAATATTGTGTTGCCACTTTTTAAACTGAACACGAATAAATCAAGCGTATTTCAGCCATTTGCGAATCGTTCAATCCGAAGAGCAACCCGGAACAGTATCTGAGAGATGTAAGAGTTTATCTTCTTACCTTCATTCCATTTACATTTTTGATGATGACGCGCGAAAAAAAGAGGAATTTAATACACAAATCGCTATTTTTACAGGAAGGTTACGTCATCGACCTCACTGATCTCGGAAATTGTACTCGGGTGCACAAAATTATCGTTGACGAGACAATGTACGACATCCACATCGAAGTGCAATCGCTCGAGAATGTATCACCGCAACTCATTATTATAGACTCACAAGGTGAATGGCATGCACCGATAAATTGGCCGGAAAAAACAAATCTTGTTGAAAATATCATTCTTACTCAGGTTACATTGGAACTCCCGATCGAATTGTGCAAGAAGATGATCGTTTCGTGGCAGTGTTCAAGTAAATTTGTTTTTTCCCTCCGTCGATGTTTGAAATAATTCAGCTCCCTTCCATTCGGTGCCTACACAGTGCAGCCATCTGCCGCTTCTCTCAATTCTCGATGCATTCTCACCACAACTGCTCAAACAACACTCACGATCTCTGGAGGTTTTCAGACGGATGACAGAGACAGGTGACCCTACTCTATGCATGTTTTGGAGAAAGTGTGTTGTATTCCAGGAATGACTTCCCCAATGAGAACGCGGGTGCGCATCAGTTCAACTCCATCCTTCTCACGCTCAACGGCGGAAGAGCTCCCTCAACTCTCAAGACAGTGTCCGTAGTAGGACCAGATAATGTAAGCTGGTTATCCCAGTGACTGAAAGTCTAATCATCTCTGTCCACAGTACGTTCTCCGTCCCCGTGTGCTCGACAAGCGGTATGGATGCCAGTATGAATTCTACTTCGATTCACTCTTCTGCTACAATCGAGGATCATACGCTCTCATAGTCAGTTTTTATTATCGATTTATCAAAAGAGGAAGCTAACAGGTAGAAGGAATCGATTTCTTCGGCAATCTCTTTCGTCGTGTAGCCCCATTCGAATGTGTCATTCGTGAGTTTCTGAAAATGTTAGTGCTCGAGGTGATATGGATGCTTTCAGAACCCGGTCCCTCCACTCCATCCGTCCCTCCCACAACTCCCGTTCCGACCAATCCGACCAGTTGTGCCAATGGAGGAGTGCTTCTAGAGGCCGATGGTAAGTGAATCATGATTTTGTCATTGATGATCTATTCTCAGGCAATACAACCTGCGCTTGTCAGGATCATTGGACGGGATACGACTGTTCGCAGGCTTTGGTGAGCAGACAGTTTCATTCAGTTCTTCACGAACATTCCAGTGTGTCAATGGCGGAACGCGTATACAGAGCAAGTGTTTTTGTCCTATTGGATTCGAGGGAACTCATTGCGAACATGGTATTTCTCAAATTCTATTTTCATTTATCCATTTTACTTACTCGAAAAGCTTTCAGTGAAATGCGAGCCGAATTCTAATCACGGTTTCGGTGTTGATCGTCCTACTCTCGTTATCGTAGCGAGAGTGAGAAAAACACAGAATTCAGTGATGAAGCAAGTCCAGAAAGCGATTGATGAGGTCGGACTGCAGTTCATTAACGATTATCAATGATTCTGTTTCAGGTCGTTGCAAATCTTCAATTCGATCGTTCTTATCTTAGTCGTTTCCATCTCGTGCTTTTCAACAATAAGAGTGAGTCTCTGAGCATTGCTCCTAGAAATATTAAGTTGCAGGAATAATTCTGTCGAAGCAGTATTCTTCCATCAACGATTTCGATAGGGACTTCGAATTGAGAGCTACGCAATCGACGGATACAGTCGGAAATTGCAATGATGATGTTCTCGGAGCTCTCGCTGCCGTAAGTGAATATTTTCCATCACAGTTCAAAATAATTGTCAAAACACATATTGAAGGCGCTCGTGGATGTCTCTCTTACACAAGGATCGACTGTCTACGTTATCACTGATGCGTTGGCTGATGATTATTCAGCAGAGATCGAGGGAATCATTCAAATGAACAGCTTCTGGCGTGCGACTGTAAGCATGTTTAGGAATGACTCTACTTATCTAAGCCATTTACTAACGCAACTTCATTTGCAGATCAACTTTGTGGTTGTTCATGCTGGGCCAAATTCGAAGTGCACTGTTGACCTCACTGATCCGGGATTCCGCGCTTTCGATGATGTCGCTAATCGATTCGGTGGATTAGCATGGTACATTGATGACGACAATAAAGTGTATGATGTGAGCAAATTATTCACATCCCCTAATAATAATCGATAATTCGACAGGTTCTCTACGGTCACATGAACTCGATTATGTACAAGTCACAGCTAATGCTCACATTGGACAGAGAAGAGTGCAGCAAGGGATTGGGAAAGGTATTTTACTGAGAACAACCAAATCAATAGTCGAAAACTTCCAGGTCGTCCAAATCGAGAATACAGCCGAAACAATCGTATTCATTTCGAGAGGTCGTGACTTCCATCTCGATGTAACCTCTCCAGATGGAACAAGCGTAAAACCAAGAACAGTCGTCAAAGAAGGCACGTTCACTGTCATGTGAGTTTTTAATCGTCTCCGAAGATCGCAGAACATTTCAATGCAGGCGATGGTCGACTCCCCTTGCCGGCACTTACATGGTCAAAGCTTCCTCCGATGCACCCTCTGCTGCCTGTAGTCTTCGCGCCTACCAGGTAACGGAAGGAATGTGATTGATTTTCTGACATTTACTTGCTGCTGCAGGCTTCCAAACAGTCTCTGTCGCTCAATCCTCAAACGGAAGCCTATTGGGCGATCACCACTGGTGTGGACACTGATGGAATGATGTATCAGCCACTCGCCGGAATGGATAACCATCCGGTATTCCAAAACAGACGAGCATTTATCCAATTATTTCCAAGGTCTTCCATATTGAAGATTTCGGAGACGACGTCGATCATGCATTCGCCTTCCTCAACATGTACGCTGTTAGAAATAGTGTGGAACAAGAGGTAACCAACTAACCGTTTTCAACATCTCGCTATGAATTCCTAGGTGTATGCCTCCAATGGTCTCTACCGTAGTGGATGCACATTCCAATTCTACTTCCCATCTTTCCGCTGTCGACCGAACGAGAATCTTCATTATGAGGTTGTTTGATCTTTGTTCGTCATGTCAAACTTTAGTTCAGTTCAATCTCCGCAACGATCAAGGATTCTATGTACAGAGAGCGGGCGTGATGACCTGCTTCAATTGTGAGTTGCTCCGTATGCAAGTGATGCAAATAAGATAATATTGGAGACGTGCCCACGCCATCTGCCCCAACAGAATGTCAGAACGGAGGAGTGAAGTACAATGGAACGTGTCTCTGCGTTTCACATTACGAAGGAGAACACTGTCAGAAGTAAATTTAGAAAAGTAATCGTAGTAAAATGCAATACTTCTTTCTCAGTTTGATCTGTGAAAACGGAGGAACTTCCGTGTTCGGAACTTGTCAATGTCCCGTTGGATGGACTGGACCATTCTGTGTCTATCGTTAGTCATTTTTTTCCAATCTCTGATCTACATTCTTCATAATCAGCTCAATGTTCCGAGTCTGGTCCTCTACCATCCTATGGATACCACGTCGATATGGCTTTTCTTGTTGAGGTGACACCGAAAGGAGTTGATCAGGTTAGACTAAATACTTAGCATTCTTCTAAAAATTCTTCCATTGTCAGATCAATTTTATTCAACCAATGCTTCCTGAAATCATGCGAGATATTAGCGCTCAGCATAGGGATTGGATCGATCGTGTTGTTCTCGTTGGATACGATTCCAAGGGTAATCGATGACTCTTATTGATTTCTTCATGACTCTTATCGATTTCTATAGAGTGTTTCCAGGAGTGGTCGGCATGGTGGACAGTCCGATTACAAACTTGAACAAGTTCTATAACACTCTCACTGCATGGGCCAATTCGAAACCCGAGGAGACGATGAATTGTCGAGTTCAGATATGGCAGGCACTCGATATGTGAGACATCATTCGGATCTTAGTATGCAAAATTGATAAACTTGCAGGCTACTAAATGGTCGCAAGGATGGTGACAAAAAAAGATCTCTACCTCATAGATCCATAATCAACATAATCGAGGTTGGAGTTGCTTTGAATCGTAACTCTTCTGGAAGATAGTAATTGTAGGCATCACTTCCCGACCAAGATCGGGATGGTTCCCTCATCTATTCGACAAGCGAGGAATTACTCGAAAGACGGGCGATTACCAACGTTTTCGAGTCGAAAGATTGGAATGCGGAGAATGGTTTCCCATGCGGAGGAAAGAATGTGAGTGACAATAGGTGATGTACTGATCAATGAAAAATTCAGGAAGATTTCTTCTTTCTCGATAAGATCGCACGACGTGGTGATGGACTCATTTACACACTGGGAAATGAAGATCTTGGAAAGTTAGTGGATGGGATTTAGTGGTCATTTCAACGAAATCATCTCAGTGCTCTTCGTATGATTCCCACATTGTTCTCGTCTTCAATCGTCTACAAGTACTTCGCCGATGATTGCGCTCATGTCAATAATGTGAGCGACTCTTCGAGATTATCTTAATGAAATATTCCATCAGATCTACTTCCCAATCGATGCATACACTCAAACTCTCACTGCAGTTGTCTTTGGAAGCAAGGCATCTATCGGCCTGAGAAAACGGGATCCAGGGAACGGGTATTACTACACCTTCCCCGACGAGGGTCGTATTGATATTCTCAAAGACGATCGAAATCTCGTCGTAGAATACAGAAATCGTGAGTTTATCGACTTATATTTCACAAAAATTCTCGGGCAAAAACATCTTGTTTTAGCTTGTGACAACGATTGGGAACCGGTCTCGCAGTCGTGTATGTACTACAGCAAAACAGTCGAGAAGAACTACGATGTAAATAATCAGAACACACTTATAAATTATTCATGTTATTTCCTTGCAGGATGCGCTTGCTCTCTGTGAAAGCATGGGTGGTTTCATGGCTGACGATCTGACCGATACAAAGAACGATTGGCTCAGCTGTGAGTTTAGAACTTGAAATTTTTTGTCTTTTCTTCATTTCATCGGTGTGATCATAATCAGATAATTGCAGTTGTTCTCGGGGGAAAGCAGGGATGGCTGGGACTACATTACGTCAATGGTATTTTCTATTCTGTTTTTTTCCTCAAATTATCATAAGAGCACTTTGGATATTTCCTTCTGCATATTTCTAACAAATATCCTTGAATTACAGGTGAATGGCTGTTCCTTGAGGCCAACGGAAACACGATGGCGCCTCCTCCGCACATGAACAAATGGATAACTGGACAAGCACCCGCAGATGATTCGAAGGGAGCTTGCGCGTACACCTACAATGGACTTTGGTGTGTATTCTTGTTCTCAGTATCTCGAGTTTATACCAAAACCGAAACGAAATGTTGTGAATTTTATTCGCATAACAGGTACCCGATGACATGCGAAAGAGAGTACGTCGTTATCTGCCAGAAGCACATGTACGATCATCAGAACCTTCCTTCAAGCATTGCAGATGGTAAGACTCAGATTCTTTCGATTGAGTTCGAGAACGGAAACTCTATGATTTTCTCAGATGATTTGTCTCCGGGATACTACTACCTCGTCATCCAAACTGACATCAACGCTCCTTACAGAGGCTGTGAGGTTGAGGTATTCTGTATTTTCACAAAAATCATTGTTTAATTACGAGCCCTCATAGATTCGCGTCCAATCGGATCTCAATATTGAATACGGCTTCGTTGATGGCCTCAGAAGGGACTCGCCTCATCCAGTTGCCAATGTCGACTCAAGTGAATAAATAACTTATTTCAAACATTCAATCTTTTTCCTTCCAGATGATAACAGAGTCGTTTCATCAGTTTCTCTTGGACAGGCGAAAGCGCAGAATTCGTTCCTTCAGGTTGGTTTCTATTTGCGAATTATTCCAAACTATATTTCACAGTACGTGCAACTTCGAACATCCGATCCCACCTCGACTCTTCTCGAGGCTGCCACATTCTCATATCGACTAGGATGTACCTACGAATTCGTATCCCAGGAAGTCAACTGTGACTTGACGAATGGAACCGATTTCTCTGTCGTGGTTAGTTATATTTATTTGTATCTGCAACCTAGCAAATAATTCATTTTCAGTTGATCGGTGAAGACGACACGGGAAATACCTTCCAGCGATACTCAACTTCCCTGTGCAGCAATTGGTGTATGATACAAATCCTGATGCTAAAAGAAGAAATAATAATTTCAGACGACTGCAAGAATGGAGGAGTCTACTCGAATGGACAATGTCTCTGCACTGACTATTACGCAGGTGAGACTCGGTTCAAACTTATTTGATCCAATATTCAAAATGAATGCAGGAGACAATTGTGAAACTCCTGTGTGTCAAAATGGAGGGAAGCTTCTTCCGAGTGGAACAAAATGTTCATGTCCAACTGGATATTCCGGAGACGCATGTCAATTTGGTTAGTGATTAACACAAATTCTGTATATCATGATTATCCAGTTCACTGCGACGACAATTCTCGGGCGTACTTTACCAATGACGAGAAAGCTCTCGTGCTTGTGCTTGAGAAATCTTCAAACACCGCAGATGCGATAAAGAATGTGAGCGCACGATAGGATGATTCTTCATTGATGGATATGTTTAGATCGCCGATTCCTTGCACCTCCTCGTGCAGTTCATGTGGGACAGACATCAGGGATGGATTGACAAATACATGGTCCTCACTTTCACAAGTAATATTTTACTCTGTCGTGTTGCTTGTCTATGCTTCAATACAATTGCACTTCAATCTATTTGCCCACATATTTAAAAAATATTTTTCAAATGAAACTTACAGTGGATGGCAGAATCGAGGAACTCGATGTGTACTACTACCCTGATCAGTTCGCGCAGTATCTTCTACAGTTATCAAACGAAGCTCGTGCACTCCCTGGTGGATGTCAGATGCCAATCTGGAAGTAAGGCCACTGTAGAGAATATAAAAACTTTTTTTGATAATAAACATGATATTCGAATAAAGAAGGTGCGAAATTCACTTCCAGTTAGTAATAGAAAATACCTACTACCAAATATGACAGGGCGATGGATAGCCTCTTCGATTCTCCGAACTCTCAATATCTCAAAGGATCGGAAGTGCTTCTCGTTTCGGCCGCTGCTCCGATGGATGTGGATAAGGCCGCGATAAATTCTGTGATGGAGAAGGTAAGACTCTCATGTCACAATTTTTCTTTGAACTCATATGATCAGTTGGTTGCATGCAAAGTGACGTTGAACCGCCGAGAACGACATGGCATTATAACTGGCACTTAAAAGTAAACTGCGTGCACACTCGCGTGATTCGCTCAACTCCTTCTTTAAACTTTTATTGATAACCCAAGCTCTACAAATGGGCAGTTTCAGTTCGATATTCAAACTCCGATCGTTGATTTTCTCCACATCGAGACTGCTCAATGCGCTATTGATGATTGGGCGAAGGTATTGTTTTCAAAATTAATTTACAATAATATAACAAATTGTAGGATCTGAGTGGCTTCACTACCTTCCTCTCTACTACAGGTGGCATCTTCTTCAGAGTGCAGTCTCCACAAGTTGCTCTGGTCAGATAACATCGTGTCTTGGAAACATAATTTTTTTTATTCGAAAAACAAGGGCATCTAAATTACAAACATATTTTTGAGAGTGTTCTCGATTTCGTTCCCACTCGATACGCTGCTCAGAGGCTCTCCTTCTCTGACCCTTTCAATTGCAAAAACAACGATATCTACGTTCAGGTTTGAGTTGGCGGGTTACTCAAAGAGATTGCAAATAATGTTCCGAGCTTTAGGTCGATACAGGCATGTCAATAGTATACGTCATGATCGCCGCAAAAGGAGCTATTGTCCAGGTTGAAACCCCGAGGAAAGGTTTGAATATAATAGTTTGTTGAGACCAAACAAGGTCGCCATATCGTTGTAGATCCCATCGAGGGCGATTTAACTTGGAATACCGATGAAGAAGTGTTTTGGACACTTGAACCGAAGTATCCCGGAATATACAGGATTACGGTATGCGAAAATACTTTGATGCTCAGATGATGATGTTTCTACAGATAAATACGGATAGTGATGCCTGCTTCCCAGTGGTGTACGGATCGGGATATTCCGTCACTTCGGGATTCCCACATGCGTCTCAGGTATGTTGTACTAATCATTTATTCGTTTTACCTGGGAAATGTCATACAATTAATATCATAGGTCTTCTTTGGTTTCATCCAGAACTATAACTACATTGATACACCTAAGCCCTACGCTGTCTATGGAGGTTACATATGTTTTCCTTTTTTATCCTACCAGTGTAATCGCAGCTGTTAACTTCCCTGTGTTCTACATCTATGAATTGGAAGGACAAGAGATTCCAACGGAGACACTCTACACTGCACGAATGACAAGGATGAGCATTGACGTTAGTGCCAAGATCGCTCAATTACGGTATCAGGGTCGTATCTCATTTGCAGGGTGAGGTGGAGGAATCGTACACTTCTGATGTGGATCCTCGTGAAGGATGCTCGTACAATTACATAGGAAAAGCATTCACTTGCGTCAGAGAGAACGACGTCATAACTCTTTCAGTCAGGTCTCTCGGGAAATCGTTCAGTTGGCAGAGTCTAATGAGTGGTCTATTTTCAGTGGTGTCGATTCGTACAATCAGCCTTTCACAAGACAAACGACCACTTACTGCAAGATTGATGCCAAGAATACACAGAAGATTTTCACTAATATTACCAATGTACTTTTCTAGAATATTCAATGTGAAAAAACCTAGTAAAAAAGCCAAATAGAAAAAAAATAATTGACGTTTGTTTGAATAGCACGTACGTCTATGTTGGTGCATACTTAGAAATGTGTTGTCTAGGAAGGCTCACTGAAGATATTGATTTCCCAACGGATAAAACTGCACTAATGTAAAAGGAGTATTTGTCTCACCGAGAATCGATTTGTTCTCTACCTAACGGAGGGCATTTGTTCATAAAACTGACACATCTCATGATGAACAGCTCTTCATTTTATCAGAATCTTGCAATATCCGTTATTCCGATTTTTGAAATAATACTGAACTGTTTGGCCTGCACGTTGGCATTTCTGCTCCTTCGGATTCTCCATAAAACCCAACTGCATCGAAATTGCAAGTTTGTCTTCACTTTTTTATACTCCACACAAATGCAACTCAGATTTCTCCTCTTCACTTGGACAACGGGCTACATTTTCCAATTTTGTACTCACGGGGCACTGGGAATTATGAATTTTACTGCCGAAGATGAACCTCGCAATAGAGCCGATCCCGGTACCTATAGTTGCCATCCAAACTTGTCCTAATCAAAAATTCAGCTTTACGATTTCACCTGATGAATGCGAGTGGGGGATTCATGTTCTTCAGTATAGTTCATGAAATTGTGATAGCAGCAGAACGAATTTACTCGTCCTTCAGACCTGAAACATATTACCGTTCAAACAGGAGATTTGGCATCTATCTCGTGTCTGTTCTAGCTCTTGACTTTTCACTTTTACAATGCTATCTAATCAATGGTGAATAAATTTTAAAATTAATATCGAAATGTTCGATTCAGAAGGATACCATGTGTTTTGCGGAACATTACTCTCCGTCTTTGATACCTCGATACTCATTGTGAGCTTATGTTTTAACAATTTTTATAAAAATTGTCATGCAATGTTTCAGGTAAACGCAATAGCCGTGAAATATTGCCGATGTCGGCTCCTCAAACTTCATGGGCAAGCTACTCTAAATGCGCGATATCAAGTAAAGCCTTGGTAACATCTTCCTTATGAAATTATTTTTTGTCCAGATAAAAGAGGCGCTCGAACTCGCATCATCTATGCAGCCTGCTTACATCGCCACTTACATTCTCAAGGTGGATCTAAATTATTCTAACACTAACGAAATCCATTCAGAATGTTGTAAATTTCGTCGCTGTAGGATGCTGTCCGACATTCGATTCCGATCACAATTGTACTGGAGGAATTGTGTCCGTTCCCTGGCTATTGCTGGAGTCCTTTTTCTGCACCGTAAGTAATTTCCAAGGTAATTCAATTTCCCGTAACAACGATATTGAAGGGTCAAACATTCGCGTCGGTGATTCTAATGGGTTGGTTGCTGTTCAATCACCCACGTCTTCATCGTAATCTCATGCATCTATGGGGATATTCAGCCCCATTGAGCAGTGTAATCGACGTGTCTTCAATCGCTCCCATCAAAAGCGAAGGAGATGTGTACTTTGGAATGCTGCATAAACTATGGACATGAATGATCACTTTCCATTTCCCCGTGCCACCTTTATCATCTCTGTTTTCATACATCTTTTCTAGCTTCGTCCCATGGGTCGTTATCGATAAAGTGCTGACCATAAGGAAAAGTCGATCTATCCGTATGACATTAGTCTCTCAATGGAGAATATTGACAGCGATGTCGAACCTGAATTTGGCAGTAATTTTGTCTATTATGCTGTCATTTTTGCGAATGTTCTTGGGTGTATTATCATCTTGTTTCAAATGAAACTGCTTTCTATGACTCATCTACACAAGAATTGCAAGTTAGTGTTCTTGTACTGTATAAATTTGTTATTGCGTATTTAAAATATTTTTTTACATTTTTAGATTCCTTCTCAAATGTTGGTCCGTGTCTTTTCTAGTTCAATTCGCCTCGCAAATATGTATTTACTTCCTGAATTGCAATATGAGCCGAATTCCGCGCAATCGAAACGATCCCGGTAATAAAATTTCAGAAAGTTAGATAATTGCCAGTGAAATATCCAGAGATACGGCTTGTTTTGCACTCATTGACTCAATGTGGTCAGTTACTGAGCACATCATTCGAACTATCAGTGACGACAGAAAGAATTATTTCATCAATTCGCCCGGAGAAATATTATCGGAGGAAAATGGCTCGACGAAAACTTTATTCGCTTGTCATTCTAATCGGCATGGTTACGATCGTACAGGAACAGTTATCGAAAGGTATTTTTATCCTGTCTAATGATAAGTACTCCAAAATATATTATTCAGCGGGATATCACGTTGCTTGTTTGATTGCCATCTTCATCTTCGACATCTTCACTATTATCGTATGTTTTTAGATGACTCATTCCTTACAATAATTTACATACTTGCAGATGAATAGCATTGCTGTGAGATATTGTGGAAGAAAATTCGAACAGTTGCAAGGTAAAACAACACTGAATGCGAGATATCAGGTTGAGCCAACATGTAGATTATTCGTTAATTAGCCTTCTTTAGGTGAAAGAAGCTTGCGATATAGCTAACGCAATGCAACATGTTTACATCGGATCATTTATATTCAAGGTACCATTACGATATTTACCTATTATATCTATCTCTTTCAGAGTTTGATATTCACCATCGTAATTGGTTCGTGCTACAAGGTCAATTCATCATACGATTGTGAACCTTTTTGGTTCTCACTTCCGTTCGAGTATCTCGAATTAATTTATGTATTGGTATGCTACCAAAAACGTATTGAATCCATCAAGGATATAAACAGGGCTTCACAGCGGCTTCAATGGCACTTTCAATCTGTTTCATGCTCATGCATCCACGATTGAGAAGAAAAGCAGCAATTCTTCGACAAAAGTTCTGGTAAGGGCTCCGCAAAAAGAAGATGAAAAGATTTTCGTGATTACAGGGGTGTCCCAGTCACGGTAACATCACACTCTGAAGTTATTCGAATGCAAACAAACAAAACGGAAGGAGATATCTACTTTGAGAAATTGACTTCTAGTTGGAATATAAAAATGAGAAAATAACAAAATAAAATACGCCCTTGTTGCATTCGTCTCAATAATTTATTAATTGCTGATAGTTCGCGCATGAAAGAGGCTCTGAAGTAAATAAGTACGATTAGCACCTCTTTTAGAATTCAATTTCCAGAGTGTTCTTGGTCATTGCCGTTTATCTTGCGTTTGTTCAGCTGTGGCCTCTGCACCAGAGAGCAGTCACATCAAATTTATCATGGATGAATCTTTTCAAGGACTGAAGAATACACTGACAAGGGAATGGTAACTGGTCAGGTTGGAGATATGGAACGACCTATTGGTCCCTATTATGGACCATGAGGGCTTTTAAATCAGTTTTCAAAAAGTGCCCATTTTGATCTTTGGTCGAGAAAAATCGATACAAAGTTTTGAGGATTTTCTACATGCCCAGATTTCGCGGCTCTTATTCAGTTCTCGGCGCATGGAAGACATGACCGATTAGCGCAGTCGCGAAGTGGCCGCCATATCAATCTTTTTGGGCCGAGTTCGATGCCAGGCAAGGGTATCTTTTTTTGCTGCATTTTTGCAACGTTTTCAAGGTATGACAATATTCCCTGAAGTTGAAAATATGCACAATTTTAAGAGGCTGTGTGATGTATGATCCAGAAACGTTTTTTGTTGATTGTACAGACATCGCATTTTCGCCTCCAACTCACACTTTATTTTTGGCTACTCTTGAGACACCGAGCCGGTCGGTGAAGAATATCTTGAATTTTCCGACACTCATCTACATTTATCTTATTCGAATGGTGAAACATACAGCGAAATATATTTCTCCCGAATGACAAATGGAACATAAGAAAGAATAACTTCTATGCCGAGTAAAACATAGCAGAATTCAACCCGATTTTCAATCCGATTTTTTCCAAAAAAATTACTGTTTCAGTATGCCACAGCTGTCTTCTGATCATATGCGAATTGAGATAACGACTATGCGAAAAAAATATAATGCATACTCTCCGTAGCGAAATTCGATTGAATTCTGTTTCACTCGGCATAGAAGTTATTCTTTCTTATGTTCCATTTTTCATTCGGGAGAAATAGACTTCGCTGTATGTTTCACCATTCGAATAAGATAAATGTAGAAGAGTGTTGGAAAATTCAAGATATTCTCCACCGACCGGCTCGGTGTCTCAAGAGTAGCCAAAAATAAAGTGTGAGTTGGAGGCGAAAATGCGATGTCTGTACAATCAACAAAAAACGTTTCTGGATCATACATCACACAGCCTCTTAAAATTGTGCATATTTTCAATTTCAGGGAATATTGTCATACCTTGAAAACGTTGCAAATATGCAGCCAAAGAAAGATACCTTTGCCTGGCATCGAACTCGGGCCACAAAAATTGATAGGGCGGCCACTTCCCGACTGCTCTAATCGGTCATGTCTTCCATGCGCCGAGAACTGAATAAGAGCCGCGAAATCTGGGCATGTAGAAAATCCTCAAAACTTTGTTACAAAGTCGATACAAAATCGATATACTTTGTATCGATTTTTCTCGACCAAAGATCAAAATGGGCACTTTTTGAAAACTGATTTAGAAAGCCCTCATGGTCCATAAATAAAAAAGTCAACAAGGGGAAGGATGGTCAAATTTACTTACAAACCGGTGTATTATCTTTTACATAAAACCTTATCCGCATGTTTTCTTGACAATGTAAAAATACATTTGGAATCCTTGCATCATTCCCGTTCGATCTATGGTACTCTCCCCGATCCCTATTAGCTCCCTGAGAACTTCCATTTTACACAGTTATTTTTTGTAATTCGCAAAAAAAAAGTTTGCAGCTGTAATCAGCATCGAATTCTACCTCGGGAGCCAAACTCGCCTAATTTTCGCTTTTATCCTAACTGAGGAATTCTGGAAAAACTGTTTTAGACGTCACGCCGTCTGGAGCCAACGTGACGTCGATATGAAAAAATGAGTATCTCCATCGTCATCAGCACCCTCGAGAACCCTAAATGACATTGTTTCAGAGAATCGAGATTTTTGAGCTGTGTCAAACTCCTTTAGATTTGTCCGATTCTTAGGCGAACGGCCTCATATCTCCAACCTGACCAGTTACCCTTGTGAATCTGAAGAAATTCGGAGGTTTTGTCTTGTGGCTAAACGATGACGAAAGCTCTTTAACCTGTTTCAAAATAAACGCTGTTTGTGTTGTCTACTGGCCGTAGAAATAATAAGGCGGCCATGGATCAATCAAGTGATAACCATCCTAATGCTGACACCGATTGCTAGTCACAGTATAGTTTCCCTCCATCTCTTTACCCGCATCGGATGTGGCTTATGATGGATCTCTAATCGCACCAACCATTCCCGCCCTCTCCTCATGTCTGTACACCTGCCATCACTAGGGAATATAAATTGAACCGTTCGCCGATTATGAACATCACATTCAACCTTTCCTCTCTTGGAAGGAGCAAGTCGTACCGACTCTATCGATAAAATGAAGTTCACTACAATTCTAATCTTCTGCCTCATTGGCTTTGCCACTTCGCAATTGGCTTCGTCTCCCCGTCCTTCTGGTTCCCCTCGACCATCCGGTTCACCCAAGCCATCTGGATCCTCCGGTCCCTGCAAAGGATCTTCTCCTGTTCCCACTGATGCACCCGAAGATGAGACTACTGATGATTTCCGCTTCAAGCGAGAAGTAGCTGTCGCTGGATCGACTGGTGCCGCTCAGGGATCTACTGGAGCCCCCAACGCATCTGAAGCTCCTCAGGGAACGACCGGAGCAGGAAGAGTGAAGAGAGGAGCCGCCGTCTCTGGATCGACTGGTGCCGCTCAGGGATCCACTGGAGCCCCCAACGCATCTGGAGCTGCTCAGGGAACCACCGGAGCTGGAAGAGTGAAGAGAGGAGCCGCCGTCTCTGGATCGGCTGGTGCCGCTCAGGGATCCACTGGAGCCCCTAACTCATCTGGAGCTCCTCAGGGAACCACCGGAGCTGGAAGAGTGAAGAGAGGAGCCGCAGTCTCTGGATCGACTGGTGCCGCTCAGGGATCCACTGGAGCCCCCAACTCATCTGGAGCTCCTCAGGGAACCACCGGAGCTGGAAGAGTGAAGAGAGGAGCCGCAGTCTCTGGATCGACTGGTGCCGCTCAGGGATCCACTGGAGCCCCCAACTCATCTGGAGCTCCTCAGGGAACCACCGGAGCTGGAAGAGTGAAGAGAGGAGCCGCAGTCTCTGGATCGACTGGTGCCGCTCAGGGATCCACTGGAGCCCCCAACGCATCTGGAGCTCCTCAGGGAACCACCGGAGCTGGAAGAGTGAAGAGAGGAGCCGCAGTCTCTGGATCGACTGGTGCCGCTCAGGGATCCACTGGAGCCCCCAACGCATCTGGAGCTCCTCAGGGAACCACCGGAGCTGGAAGAGTGAAGAGAGGAGCCGCAGTCTCTGGATCGACTGGTGCCGCTCAGGGATCCACTGGATCCCCCAACGCATCTGGAGCTCCTCAGGGAACCACCGGAGCTGGAAGAGTGAAGAGAGGAGCCGCAGTCTCTGGATCGACTGGAGCCGCTCAGGGATCCACTGGAGCCCCCAACTCATCTGGAGCTCCTCAGGGAACCACCGGAGCAGGAAGAGTGAAGAGAGGAGCCGCAGTCTCTGGATCGACTGGTGTCGCTCAGGGATCCACTGGAGCCCCCAACGCATCTGGAGCTCCTCAGGGAACCACCGGAGCTGGAAGAGTGAAGAGAGAAGCCGCAGTCTCTGGATCGACTGGTGTCGCTCAGGGATCCACTGGAGCCCCCAACGCATCTGGAGCTCCTCAGGGAACGACCGGAGCAGGAAGAGTGAAGAGAGGAGCCGCCGTCTCTGGATCGACTGGTGCCGCTCAGGGATCCACTGGAGCCCCCAACGCATCTGGAGCTGCTCAGGGAACCACCGGAGCTGGAAGAGTGAAGAGAGGAGCCGCCGTCTCTGGATCGGCTGGTGCCGCTCAGGGATCCACTGGAGCCCCTAACTCATCTGGAGCTCCTCAGGGAACCACCGGAGCTGGAAGAGTGAAGAGAGGAGCCGCAGTCTCTGGATCGACTGGTGCCGCTCAGGGATCCACTGGAGCCCCCAACTCATCTGGAGCTCCTCAGGGAACCACCGGAGCTGGAAGAGTGAAGAGAGGAGCCGCAGTCTCTGGATCGACTGGTGCCGCTCAGGGATCCACTGGAGCCCCCAACTCATCTGGAGCTCCTCAGGGAACCACCGGAGCTGGAAGAGTGAAGAGAGGAGCCGCAGTCTCTGGATCGACTGGTGCCGCTCAGGGATCCACTGGAGCCCCCAACGCATCTGGAGCTCCTCAGGGAACCACCGGAGCTGGAAGAGTGAAGAGAGGAGCCGCAGTCTCTGGATCGACTGGTGCCGCTCAGGGATCCACTGGAGCCCCCAACGCATCTGGAGCTCCTCAGGGAACCACCGGAGCTGGAAGAGTGAAGAGAGGAGCCGCAGTCTCTGGATCGACTGGTGCCGCTCAGGGATCCACTGGAGCCCCCAACGCATCTGGAGCTCCTCAGGGAACCACCGGAGCTGGAAGAGTGAAGAGAGGAGCCGCAGTCTCTGGATCGACTGGAGCCGCTCAGGGATCCACTGGAGCCCCCAACTCATCTGGAGCTCCTCAGGGAACCACCGGAGCAGGAAGAGTGAAGAGAGGAGCCGCAGTCTCTGGATCGACTGGTGTCGCTCAGGGATCCACTGGAGCCCCCAACGCATCTGGAGCTCCTCAGGGAACCACCGGAGCTGGAAGAGTGAAGAGAGAAGCCGCAGTCTCTGGATCGACTGGTGTCGCTCAGGGATCCACTGGAGCCCCCAACGCATCTGGAGCTCCTCAGGGAACGACCGGAGCAGGAAGAGTGAAGAGAGGAGCCGCCGTCTCTGGATCGACTGGTGCCGCTCAGGGATCCACTGGAGCCCCCAACTCATCTGGAGCTCCTCAGGGAACGACCGGAGCAGGAAGAGTGAAGAGAGGAGCCGCAGTCTCTGGATCGACTGGTGCCGCTCAGGGATCCACTGGAGCACCCAATGCCTCGTCGGGAAGCCTTATTGGAACAACTGGTGCTCCCTCAGGAATTTTGTCCTTCCTCAGTTTCTAAGTTATATCTGTGACATATTTTGATGTGCTAGATAAAGAATTTTACTTGTACGTTCTTTGCACAATTTTGCACATCCCAGAGTCAAGTGAATGGGGGAAGGTGGTACGATTAGTGTTTATTGGAAATACCTGCGTCGGCGGTTCAATTCACATAAGTGGCCTAGTCACACTTTGTCTTACTCACTATTGCTCAATGCGCTTCAATGCGCATTGAGCAATAGTTTATGACTATTTGTAAACAATACTCAAAATAAGTCCGAAGGATATCCACTATTTCTCCATTTCGCAATGTCGTTCGACAATCCCAAACCGGCAGAACTATAATAATCCAAAGTACTGCCCTGAGAATGATTGTGGTGTCCCTTGGCTGTG
Organism: Pristionchus pacificus; assembly: GCA_000180635.4. Classification (NCBI taxonomy): domain Eukaryota; kingdom Metazoa; phylum Nematoda; class Chromadorea; order Rhabditida; family Neodiplogasteridae; genus Pristionchus; species Pristionchus pacificus. The sequence goes on along the minus strand of CM026578.1, from coordinate 12,958,670 downwards.
GTAGGCGTCGAGACGTAGTAGGATAAACCGCAAGTTTATCTACCAACTAAAAACTAACAAGAGAGAGCGAACTAACTGACGAAAAGTAGGCCAGCGGGGAATTGCAATACTTACAGTAGGAACAGTAACAGATAGAAATCAGGCAAATCGTGGTGGGAGCCCAGGGGGCATGAAATGTACTGACTAGCATCAACGGGTCACATTAATTACTTGTGATTAATAATTTACATAGAATTATATTACTATACAACACTGTATTATCTCTATACAACAATAATCTTCACTGTTTTCACATCTCTTGCCCTCCTCTTTCCGGGTTTCGAAAACAGAGGGATTTTCTCTTGTCGATGAGAGCATTCTGCTCGAGATATTTCCTTCCTTCTCTTTGTTCATCAAGAGATGCCGACTGTGTTTGCTCTCTATCCCGAGACCTCATTTCGCAAAGGCCACTCAAGCCAATTGAAGGCCTGGAGGATGACTTTTGGCACAGAAAGATCACCACGAGGTCACAATTCGTTAGGTATTCAAATAGCAGGAAAAGGAAGGGGGCGGTCTTTTCTCATTTTCATTTCCTTCTTTGCGAGGTGTGATGACCTACAGCCTTCGCTGAATGGAACACGTGAATCCGCGCTATATTCTCCCCCCATTCATAACTATTCCTCAAACAAAAGATTTTCATCCCAGTGAGTGCTGGTTTATCGTTTACTGTTTCCGTTCATCTACCCTTGTGTTGTACATTTCCCCATTTCTATCTGTTTTGTTCTCTGATCACACTATGCATTCCATTTTTGCTACGTTCTCATTTTCTTCTATTTTTCATTTTAGTGGGCCGCATGCCGTGCGAGGTCGATGAACTTCCCAAGAAGGAAAAGCCGACGGAAGCTCCAATTACGAAGATCGACATTGATGATGAGGATCTAGATGAAGTGAGAAAAGGACTGATTACGTTATCAAAAAACAATAAAAAACCAGCTAAAATGCAACTTATTTGTGCATATTTAAACCTAATATAATTAATTATCGATTCTACAGATCGAGACATCTTCCGATCACTCTGGCCCCGAGGATGACTACAAGATCGACAAACTCTTCTATCGCATCTGCGGCGTATGATCCCTTTAGACACTAAAGAAATACATTACCCTCTATTTCAGCTCTGTTTCCTGTTGGGCGTTAACTTCTACCGTAATCGATGTCCTCGGATGCGTTGTCTCTCCCTCATAATGATTATTGTCATCTGCAGTATCAGTAAGTTGAGTAAGTCTTTTGTAACGACATAATCGATTATAGATCTCTATTTCATTGGCTACGTCGCTTATCTCTGTCTCAGTCAGAAATTCGAAGCTGAACGAGTTGCCACTTCGATTAGCATGTGCACTTGGGTTCTTCAGGCTACACTGTCTACGGTGAGAATCTGGGATATAACTTTGGAATGAACTGGACTGCCCAATACTTGTTCCATTTCAGCTCTTTCTTGCGTGGTGGCAGTACACGAGTCAGCCGTGCAAGCTGCTAAAGCTGCTCTATGAAGCTCACAAGGTCAGCTTCCGCTTTCGAAATCTCATTATCTCCTCTTTTCAAAAGTTTAATACCCTTTCATTACGCAAATTTAATTAAAATCATCATTGAAGGGCGTGGGCATTCATCATCATCGGAAATGTCTCGTGGCTATCGTAAGATCTTTCTACCTAGTCCTCGGTATGAAAATACAATGGAAATCTAGACACTTATCACTTTTATTCAGCCTTCGTCATTTGCTACTACGTCACTCTCATGTTCGCCAATTTCGTCGGATTCCAAGTTGGATTTACCGACGAGAAAATTCCGTTGGTGAGGTTTCATGCACTGAAAATGCTCCCAGCACATGGTGTGAATGTCAGCTGCGCTTCGTTCAAAGACTTAAAAATGCATGATAATGAGTGCGATGGATAGTTTTTCCATGCAAGAGTGTTTCCCATTCCACAACCTTTTTTCAGCTCACAACACTGACGAGAACAAAAAGACAGACCAACTAAACAAAATGTTTTGACAGATCTTCGGTGACCGTCGTCTCTTTATCATCGTCGAACTCGCTAATCTCTACTGTATTCTCTGTTGGGGAGTCGCCTTATTCATCTTCTCCCTTCTCATTCACGCAACTCATTTCGAATTCCGCTACTATAATGAGCAAGTCCGATCGGTATGCACCTTCACACCGTTTACTCTTACCATTGCACCATTGCAGATCAAATGCAACCTCGAATACCAAACTGACGAGGCACTGTGCAACTATCTTCTGAAGCTGATCAAGGTAATTGATCTTCATCATCTCATCATATCGATTCGACTGTTTAAGGTGCATAATCGTCTCACTGAAGTCGTCAAACGTCTCGATCAGATGTTCCATGTAAAATTCTGCAGTTCAAAATGTATTATCAATGCCAATAATTTCAGCGTTACGCCTTCTTCATGATCGCCACTATCATTCCCACTACAATCTTCTCACTGTTCATGGTCGTTCATCATCCGGAAAGATCTTTCTGCTGGGTGAGCTTTTCTTGTCATCATCATTTTGGGTGAATTGGACCTTCGAGTTTGTGTCCAACCACAAGAATGAGGGCTATTTCCATCGGCATCGCAAACAATTTGGATTTGGTTACCTTATTTGCGCTAATAGTGAAGCCCAGAAGAGGATTTTCAGTCAAATAAATATGAAAATAACAAGCGAAGCTCATGAAAAATGAACACTTTCAGCAACTCCTCCTATCGTGTCCTATCGTATTCTTCTGTGTTTTCTCATTTTTCGCACTCGTAAATGCACCCTCCCAACTTCATGATACGGTAATTGAGAACCGGGAATGCACCAAACATTGAACTCGTGATTACAGATCTACAACACGAAGTCGGCCCTATGCGCAAATACCCACATCTGGTTCCCTTACCGCCCAAATGTAAGCCAATTCGACAGTATCGTGCGTTTCAAATGCTCAGCAAACTCAATGTGCTGGTTAGCGTATTGATTGTCTGGGAGAGAGAGGAAGGGAAGAGGTAGGGCGGAGGAGAGGAGGTAGATCACTAGCCTCCTCTCGGCCCCTTTCCTCCGCCCATCGAACGGTAGTCAAAGGTCAACTACGAGCGGAATGGAAAATAATTTCACGATAACCAGGTAATGAATTGAGATTTTCAGGTGTACCACTCTGCCCTCGCTTTCGTTTGTCATCTCGATCAGACGAATCTCGGAGTTTCCATCTGGGGATTCGCAGTTGTCAGCAAACCACTCGTACTTACGGTAAGTTGTAATTCAAACTACCATCCCTTGTCTTATCACTTCCTCATCAGACACTCTCGGTGATGGTTACTTGTCTCGCTCTCTTCCTCCAAGTCGGAGAGTGCAATGTCAGCTATCGGCCAGATCCCATTTCCTCAGCTACAACACTCTTCTAAACATTGTTTTCAAGCTTCTTTAAAACCAGACCCTTTACTCTTTTTCTCATTTTACCGATCTCACAAATTATGTAAATGCTTACATGTGGCAAACACAGATATTCGAGTGAATGTATTGCAATTGTTTTGTTTACTCTATAAAAGCGCCATTGTTTGCATGCCCCAGCAAATGTGTCGATTTGTGAGAAAAAAAAGAGTTCTGTTCAAATGAATTCGTCCTTTCCCTAACGATGAAAAATCCCACGAGATTTCGATAGCCACGAAGAACTTTTTCTTCACAATTAATACTCAGACGGACACTAATCAATGAAGATAACAGAGTTAGTCATGCTCCTTTCATATAATTTAACCTCAGTCGCCGCGATTTTTGTCAATATTATTGGCATTTTTGTCGTCTTTGTGTTGCTCAAATTGCTATCAATGACAAGGTTGCACTCTAATTGCAAGTAAGATCAAATCTAAACTGTTCGATATAATCTTGAGTAGATTCCTTCTGAATTCGTGGTCCTGCGGTTTCCTTCTTCAATTCGCATCTCACATTTTTATATTCTCACTAAACTTCACCATAGATCATCCTCCACGGAATAAACACGATCCGCGTAAGCTCGTTGGTAAGTTTCATCCAATCAACGCAACATTCAGCAATTCGATTACCCAGCTACGCATTCAGTTCTGGGATTCAAATTCTATGTACTGCTTTTGAAATTCTGATAGCTTCTGAGCGAATTCATTCCTCTATTCAACCTGAACGATATTATCGAACGAAGTTCGCTGGATTGAAGTTGTTCTCACTGACAATACTGATATGGGCCGGCATGCTAGCACAGGATTATTTCTCATTCAGTGCGAAAATATGGATTCCTGACTCTGCTCATCGTTTTATTTCAGAAGGATACCACATTTTGTACGGTAGTGTGCTCACGGTTTTGGATGTAGGGACTATTGCGGTTGGTGAGCAAGCTAGGAAATTTCATTATCATTGATTTCAAGGTGAACTCGATAGCAATTCAATTCTGTTCCAAAAGATATGAGTATCTCTATGGAAAGGCTTCACTGAATGCTCGATATCAGGTATTAGCTGTCATTGATCTGTCCAAGACGCCTGTTTGAAGGTGAAAGAGGCTCTAGAAGTTGCTCAAGCTATGCAGCCAGTCTACATCTTATCGTTATCAATCAAGGTTTAGTAAGGACCAGTCCATTTTCAATTTTTTTGTTTAGTCCGTTCTCCATTCCATGATCTTTGTATTCTGTTTTCGTACGAATGCAGAAGTCGAATGTGAATCGCTTTGGTTTCATTTCGCTTTTCCATATTTGGAGCTTGTTTACTGGGTGGTGAGCAAAATTTTTGAATCACTCTCAACCCAACCAAACATCAGGGTTTTACAATTTGCTCCATAATTCTGCTGATATGCTTCATAACGAATCACCCCCGGTTGAGAAAGAATTTAGCGATTCTCCGGTAGTAGCGAGAAATAAAAGACGATTACAAAAGTACTTTTCAGAGGCATCTCTCGTGCCGAAACGTCTTCATCCATTTCGATGTCAAATCGAATTAATGAAGGAGATATTTATTTTCAAAAATTGACTGCTAGTTGGAACGCATGATAAGATCATTTGATGGCTTAATCAAAGCATCACAATACCGTATTTTTGACGTTTGTTGTCATTGATCGCGTTTGACTGTAACTCGTTTCTACTGGCTACTGTGAACTTATAATAATAAATGTCAAGCTGTATTTTAATATTATTTGAAATAGAATTCGTTGTATAAGTGAACGGAAAAGTACAAATGTCTGAATCATTTACTCTTTATCGTTACAGTTGGTAGTCATCACCTTTCAGTCCCAATGCCCATTACCGCATTCACTTGATCGATACATTATCTAAAATATTTATCAGTCTTTGAGATGAACTACGAGGATTTTGAGATCGATGCCTATTTGCAAAAATTGCCTCCGACGTTTCTCATTATCGCTAACTTGTTTGGATGTTTCATTGCAATTGTATTGCTCAAGTTGATATCAATGACACGTCTTCATGTGAACTGCAAGTAAGTCTCATCCACGTCTTTCTTCACGAATTGGAATTGAAGATTTCTTATGAAAACATGGAGAATTGGATTTCTGATTCAGTTTTCTGTGCACATTTCAGTTTTTGTCTTAAACTGCACTATGCACAAAATACCAAAGAACAAAGGAGACCCTCGTAACAATTTGATCTTCTTACTATTGATTCATAAATACAATTTCTGGTTGTTCAGCACTTCGCCTTTCTCTGCACGCGATTGGTCTCAGTGCTCAAATGATTCTGTCAATCTTCAAAACTCTGCTTGCTTTCGAGCGAATATTCTCTTCCATGAATCCAATCAATTATTACCGTCGCCCATTGTCTTGGAAACTGTTGTTTCCAACAACATTTATCATTTGCGTAATCATGTATGGTCAGGTCTACATTGTTTCAGGTTGGTTTATCTTATGTTCTTAACATTGATTACATTAGCATTGTTTTTTGTAGATGTTATTTTCATCATTACGGTGTCTACACTGGACATAACTACAATTTCGGTTTTACGTTTTCGCCATTTAAAGGGGTCTTCAGGTCAATTCATTCGCACGACGATATTGCACACGTCGATTTGAACAATTGCATGGGAAAGTTTCGCTGAATGCCCGATACCAAGTGAACTGATTCACCTACTCAGGAAATTTCTGATCGTCATTTTTCAGGTGAAAGAAGCCGCAGAATTAGCAACTTCTCTACAGACAGTATACATGTACTCATTGATTATCAGACTATGTAAAGTTCCGTTCTGAAAGCAGAATTTAGAAGCTTCTCTTCACTCCCAATCTCATCTTCTGCTACACCACAGACAACGAACACGATTGTGTCTCTCATTGGTTTCATGTCCCATTCGCATACATGGAACTAGCATATTACACGGTTTCGCAATTCCTTGTTCTTTTAACACTTGCGAAACACAGACGCTCACATTCAATTCAATATTTGTGATCGTTGGATTCATCAAAATTCACCCACGATTGCGAAAGCAGAGATTTTATGGCAGCGTATCAGGTAAAATTGTTTGGAAATATCGCTTCGAAATCTCATATTCAGTGGCGTTCCAGTAACAATTGCTTCACATTCGGATGTGTTATCAATCCCAGATAAAAGTAACGAGGGCGATGTGTGCTTCGAGAAATTGAAGAAAAGTTGGAATATTGAAGCGGAAAAGAGATAATAAATGAATAGTTTTCTGATACCTTGCACATGGGTCTTATCACTGGGATCAATTATCACTAACAGTAAGATCATTACCGTTTAGTTCAGTGATAATGAGTAAGGCGCTATGGTCGCTCGTGAATGCTCCCATGGGTCATTATCACACTCGTTTTATCTTTTCGCTATAATTCAGTCACATTATTGATGTCCAACGAAGATTCTGACATTGATTTGGAAGATTATCTAGATAAAATAGGACCAGTATGCCTTATTCTTTCAAACTCTTTTGGATGCATTGTTTCTCTTCTATTTCTAAAATTGCTCTCGATGACTCGACTTCATGTCAACTGCAAGTGAGTCTTTCGATATTTTTCTTAGTCATATTGTCGTCTAAGATTCCTGCTAAATTCGTGGGCCATTTGTTTCCTCGTCCAATTTTCTCTACACATTTATCTCTTCATTCTGAATTTGAACATGGATGAACTTCCTCAGAACAAAGCCGATCCTCGTAAGAAATTATCTTGTGCTGAACAATCTGACTGTGTTCAATTTTTTCTAGTGTTTCGCATGTTAGTTTCCGAAGAAATTATCGACTTATCTTGATATAAAAACGATTTGAAAAGATTTAATAATATTTTTAGCTATTCGTCTCTCACTTCACACAATCGGACTAGGAACACAAATGATCATTCCAATCTACGAATTGTTTCTTTCCGCTGAACGAATCATATCATCTATCAACCCTGAAAAATATTATCGTCGTACTCTCTCATGGAAAGTGTTATATCCAATAACTCTGATAGTTTGTACGCTAATGTATAGCCAAATCTTCATTGTACATGGTGCGATTTTTCTTATTTTCTTATTTACTGGATACTTTAGAAGGATATCACTTACTCTTCATGATTATAATTTTATCGCTGGACTTCTTCACTATTTCGGTATTAAAAGTACAAGGAAATGACATAATTTTAATCACAGCTGAACTTCTTCGCAAAGAAGTTTTGCACTCGCAGGTTCGAAAATCTCGAAACTACTCTGAATGCGCGATATCAAGTAAGTTCCATAGCAAATAAGTTGTAATTATTTCTTTTTAAGGTAAAAGAAGCTGCTGAAATTGCTTCATCTTTACAAACAGTTTACGTTTTCTCAATCATTCTCAAAGTTTAATTTCTCGAAATTTCGTCGTGACTTTGACTTATTCGCAGATTATTCTCTTTGCCCCAACTTCTATTTTTTGTTACAAAATCTATGATAACCATGATTGTGTTTCGCATACGGTTCACATTCCATTCGTGTACATGGAATTGGCATATTATACGGTATTTTGACAATAATTCTTACAGTTTTCCAAAAATAGCTTCAAGACACTTACAATAACTTCGATATTTGTGATGGCTGGTTTCATTCATCTTCATCCAAGACTGAGAAGGAAATTTGAGATTATTCGACAGAGATTTCGGTCAGGTTTCGAGTTCATCGATACAATATTAATCGAAATTTTTGCAGTGGAGTTCCCATTACAATAGCATCCCATTCTGATGTCTTCGCTATTCAAGAACGGAGAGGCGAAGGCGATATTTATTTCGAAAAGTTGACGAAAAGTTGGACGGATGGAATCAGCTCTACTAAATGACATTCGATAAAGATGTTTTCCTGACTATCGATGTTGTCCGAAGTGTTTGAAGCCCTATTAATCAATTCCCCGAACTGGCATTACGTACGCCGATTAGCTTTAGTCATTCCTCAGTAAAGATCTGTCTATGCTCATGGGTTTCGAAATTTCTTTCGTAAATCTCACTACCATATCCATTATTCTAACAAACGGATTTGGATGCATCTGTTCATATTTCCTACTCAGACTACTCTCGATAACCCAACTACACACTAATTGCAAGTACGACCCAGAATATTTTTTTGATAATTAGAATCTATTCAGAATCCTTAACCACCTGGACTATATTATCACACGACGTTTGCATGGAACGCTTTTATCCCGCTCAGTTTAGTCATCGTGCTTGCAGACTTATCTTGCGGAAGGTGAACTTTAATCCAATATTTCAAACAATATCTAAATCACAGAAGGTTTCCATTTCGTCATGGTTACGACAGAGTCTGTACTTGATCTGATTACAATACTGGCATGTCTTCGCACATTTATTTATCAATCAAAAAATGCAGATCAATCGAAGAGACGTCCGATTTTGCAGTACGAGATACGACCAATTGTATGGAAAATCAACACTAAATCATTCTCTCTTTTCACCTGATATCTTGCATTTAGTCTAAATGCAAGATATCAGGCGAAAAGAGAGAACATAGAGAAACTTGGCCCGATATGTAGGTTACAGAAGCCCTAGACATCGCCACTTCAATGCTTCCAGTCTATATTATTTCTTGCACATTCAAGGTTTCGTGACATCGTACAATGTTATTTACTTATATTTATAGATGCTGGTTCATCTATTTGTCGTTTCATGTTGCTACAGAGCAGGTCAAAATGGCAGCTATAAATCACTTCTGATCACCATTCCATTCTACGTATTAGAAGCTGTCTACTTACTGGTATTTCTCACTGATTGTGAATACACAAACGAATGTTTTCATCAGGGTCAAACAATTATTTCAATTACAATAATTATTTCATTCATTTCCGTTCATCTGAGATTGAGAAGACACTCGCTCAAGCTTTATCACCAATTACGGTATACCATTTGGACTAGAAAAGCGAGACATCGGTTGTGTCATACACTGACTGATCAGGTCGTACTTTTCAGACAAACATTTTCATTTCTCAAGGGACATCATGTGACGAGTGCCTCCCACTCAAATATTGTGATGATTCATTCAAAGAAATCCGAGTGCGATATATATTTCGAATCTCTGAACAAAAGTTGGAACTAAGAGTCTACTTTTACCTCATTTTCTCACACCCTCAATAAATAATTTGAACGCTCTCATAGAGTCAGTGATGATAGTATGCTCACAGTGTTCACGTACTTCTCACACTAGATTAGAAAGGCGGGAAAGACGAGAACTGAGAGAGACTATTATCACCATCGACCATACACATGATAAATCCCCAGTGACATTTCACATCTAGAGTGAATGTTATCGAGTGAAGTACTGTATTTGTCCCTCGTATGAACAGCTTCGTCTTCTCTCCAATATTTCCACCCTTTGCGATTGCATTGAATTGCATTTCTACTTTCTTAGCCTTTCTGCTCCTATTTTTGCTGTTCACCACGCAACTTCACTACAACTGCAAGTCAGTATTTCTTTCTCTTACCACAAGTAAGCATTTTCTTTAGATACTTGCTATCCGTTTGGTCAACTGGCTTCATCGTCCAATTCTCAGTTCATATCTGTGTATTCACTGGATGGATCGTGCTTGGAGTTCCGAAATCGAGAGGAGAATATCGTTAGATTTTCTAACTTTTCTAGCTAATGAGTTGTATTCATACAGCTTATCGCGTCTTTCTCTACACGGTTCATATCGCAACACAGTTTATTTGTTCTCTTCATGAGATTTTGATAGCATCAGAACGAATAGTTTCTGCAGTTAGCCCGGAGACTTACTACAAGAAACGATTCTCTGGCACTCTTCTCATTCCAATAACCATTGTCGCTATTGTGTGGGCGAGTCTCCAAGGGAAGAAAGCGGCAGGCAAGTTCAACTCTTGTCTGATCGAAAATAGGAATAATTTTAGACGGAAGTCACTTCATGCTCTTTCTCACTGTATTCGTTCTCGATTCCACGACAATTATTGTTAGTCTTTGTTTTAGGGCAAATTAGTAATCATGATCGTAGGTGAACTTCACCGCAGCTCGTTACTGTAAACGTCGTTATCGGGCACTTGACGCACCGAAGTCTCTCAATGCTCGTTATCAGGTTAGACAAAGAACAAATGAAAGTCACGCAAAATGTTTTGTTTAGGCGAAAGAAGCTTTCGAGTTGGCAAAATCGATGCAGCCCGCATTTTTCACTATTTATCTCGCTAAAGTTTGCGAACTTCACACATCTTTATCAATATTATGTTCAGACTCTTCTAGCGATCATTCTCCTGTCCTTCTGCTATAAAATGGATGAGCATCTTCGATGCGTTCCTTTCCTCTTCCCAGCAACATTCGCCGACCTTGAAGTCCTATTTTTCATGGTAGGGAAACCATTGTGAAACAATGGAACACAATTCATTCAGACGCACACAATACTGTCAACTCTTCTTATTGCTTGGCTCATGCTCAAACATCCACGATTCCGGCGTAAAATAAACTCGAAAGGAGGAGACGTTTTGTGCGCGAAATAAATAATTTGAGGAAATGGGTTTGTTTTAGGAAACGATTACACATCCAATACGAGGCTCCTGTTGGGGATAAGGTCCCGGAAGGAGATCTATACTTCGAGACGCTCGAAGCATCATGGAATGTGGCCCATGCTGTAGCACAGAGGAAGAAGAGTAGATCATGGATGTAATGATTGTTGCTGATTAGTAGTATTCATGGGCATATCAATTGATAAGGTTCGTTTTAATGGAGGTTGTATGTATCAGATATTCATTTGGTCAAGTGTAAGTGGTGTGGACTAATTCAAATATATATTTTTTTAATTTATTTTATTTTGAGTGAATGTCATCATTCTCAAAATAATAATTTCAGATACCATAGTCACCATTTTGATGATAATTGTGATCGTTGATCATTCAATTATTATTGTATACTATTTCGTCCTCTTTTAGATAAATTCCTATAAATACGTCAATCCATCGCCTTCTAGGTTAGCATTGTTAGACCTCCTCATGCATAAAGTGTGTTATTATCTCAGAATTGTGCCAAACGTTTCGGAATGATCATCATTTTTCCACGGACACGATAATTCACGAGTGTTTTCGGTTTTCGTTAGATACGGAGAAATGGAAGTAGGACAGAATGGGTTCTGATATCTGTACTCAATGAGAAGCGAAAGAGATCGTTGTCGAAGAAAAATGAATAAAGCGCTGTGCAAAGAGAAACACTGCATTCTGTCACAAAGAGGTAATACTTATGCTTGCAAGGTCTCATTGAGTTTCACACTCGAGTACGGTTTTTCCTACATCGAGCCGATCGTCATAAGTTGAGGTTCAATCGAGACCGGTCTCTGTCTCTCTGTTGACTGAACACATGCCTCACTGAACTTCGATCAACATTCAATCCAGCTTCAAGATTTGCACCCTTCCCCTCAATTCTCATCCAATTAACCTTGTCATTGGCATTGCCTTTGTCCCCCTTCAAGCTAATCTCTTCTCTCCATCCCAATTTCCCCTCATCTCAGTGTTCCAATTTATGAACGGTCAGGTGTTTCTTGCTGCAACCATATCGTAACTCGTCTCTGTCGCTTCTTTCCCTGTAATAACCCCTCAATTGGAGCCTCTTGTGCTCTCGAAAAAGGCCGTGCTCGCACCTCTTTCCTCTGCCTGCCAGACAAGTGCGAGAGCAAACCGCTTCCCCATTGTACTGTTCCTTCCCGATCGACCCATTCGAGGCTTATTCCATTCATTCAAATATATTTACGATGGATATTGAGTGTAATGAGTGTGCGTAGCGTTACATCGACTTTCATCTTATTACAAAGGTCAATTGAGGTCGTATCCTCCTTGTAGAATATCAATCCCACTCTCATTCATTCAATTTCTAATCCATTTTCACTCCACTCACACGGCACTTTCACCCTCCGTTCCGATTTCTATTGTTATCTTCTGTAAACTCTTAGACCTTCTCGATGTTTTCTCTTGATCTTCCAAGGTCGAGCTGCTCTATTCAATCCCATTCAATAGAGTATCAGAACGAGCTATCTACCTCAGAACCTTGAGCGTGTTTATGGTCTGCTTCAATAGAAGAAAAGTGGAGGCCATTTTCTGCCCCACTATTTCCCGCCTGTTGTTTTGCCTCCTATGTCTCGTCATTAATCACGATTATGCATCGAACTGAAAGAAATGGAGACCCGTTAATTCGTCTCATAAACCCGTCACTCTACAGGATGCACCTCACTCTTGCTGTAATCTGCCTGGCCACAGCCGCCTTGGCACAGTGAGTTCAGACGTTATTCCCAGAATGATCACAATGAGCCCTCATGAGATGATAACAACCTTTAAATCATAATTCTTTCGAGTAATGTTGAACGTGAGAGTTATTTGCGTAGGTGCTTATTTTGTCTCTCACGCACACGTATTAAAAAGCTGAACTGCCTTGTGTCGATGCCTATCTTGAGTGTGAAGGAAAGACGCGAACCAACAACGACCTTGGTAGAGCAAAAAAAGGATGACGACCTGGCCAAACAATCATGAACTGGAGCATATTTCAGGGAATTCATTCCAATCGGTGGAGGATCAGGAAGGACAGCGCCTGTTCGAGTTAGTCAGGAGTTCGGAGAATCATTCACTCCATCAATTATTGATCCCAACGATCCCTCGTTCCAGGTTGGATTTCCTTTTGTAGTATATGACGAATGAGCTAAGCCATTTCAGCCTGCTAACATCGCTGGTAACAGGCCAAACCCTATTCCGCTTTTCCCGAAAACGCAACAAGCCGGAACGCCTCATGAGGTTGATCTCGATGTATGAAAGGGAAAATGAAATCGTTCATTCAGTCGCCAGTCGATTTCACTTTCGTCCATCAACACTCGTACAAGGAACCGTTCAGGAATGATCAGGTTCGGTCTTTCATCAAACTTCAGCGACTATAATTTTCAGTTCATCGGCATCCTCCACAATCCAATCGGAGCCGCTCGTCCAAATGTTCCACGAACGTTGGGAAGAGAGAATGTGGGTGTGAGTGGGTTTGGCTAAAATATGTATTTTATTCCAGATCTACATCGATCCTCGCACCATTCCGAACAGCGCGGTTCTGCAAGCCGAAGCTGAGAAGAAAAATAAGGCCATGATGTTCTACGGACTGGCTGCGCCTATTCAAAAATTGCATAGCGCTGACGAGGTAATCATACTTTATTTTAAGGGACGAAACTAGAGATGGGAATCCAACAGGCAAGAGTAGGGATGCAAAAGTGAGTCGCGCTTTGTTACAAGAGTGAGAGGGAATAGCCACTCTTGTACAAGAGTGAGCGCTCTTGCACAAGAGTAAAAGCAAAAATGAAGGAATTTCGGCGAATTTTTCGCACAGATGAGATAAATAGGCTGTTAATGGTAATAATAAGCCATTTTCGCACAAAAAAACTCTGAAATTCATTCATTTTTGTTCTTACTCTTGTGCAAGACCGTTCACTCTTGTACAAGAGTGGCCATTCCCTCTCAATCTTGTACAAGAGCACGGATCACTTTGCATACATTCGCCCCTCTTGCCTCTTGGATTCCCATCTCTAGACGAAACACAACACTACTTCCATTTCAGTTCGCCCCTTCGTCAGTGCAGTTCCAGAAGCCATGGGATCAGTGGTACGATCGATTTACTGAGGCTCCCGTCCTTCCGAGGAGACAGTCTTCACTCACTCAGACCAAGGTGCTAGTCATCGTTTCGATCATGATGTTAAATATCCATTCTACAGCGACCTAACATGGTCGACATTCCCTTCTACGCTGCTGATCGTGGAAAGAGACAGGCCGAGACATCCACTGAGGCGTCCACTGGAGCTACCGATGCAACGGTGAGAATCGATGATAGCTTTAGAGATGTTAGAGCCATTTCAGACCACGACTGTTCCGTCCACAACCACTATTTTATCGGATGCCATTGGATCGAGCACTGCAGTCGCTGCCCTCGAGACCACGACAACTGCTGCAGCTGCAGTGATTGGAACAACCACTGGAGTCGAAGCAGAGCTGACCGTTAGTTACGGGATGAACAGAGAACACTCAGAGCGAGTTTGTTCAGACCAGCACCACCACTACAACCACATCCGCGCCAGCAGCGGAATCAACAACGGCAACAGCAGCGATGACGACTGTCGCTTCTACTGCTACCACTAATAGCACGTCTGCATCGCCTGTGTCATCGACGACAACTGCTCCTACAGCTACAGCCAAACCCCTGAATCAGATAGCTCATGACGCTCCTAAAATAGCCGCTTCCATGGACGTCGTTCGCATTCAAACTTCAACGGCGCATAGTCTGATGAATGTAACGAGCAAGTGAGTATTATTCCAGCCGGTCAATGCGTTGAATAACGTTGCTCAATTGCAGTACACCATTTCCCTCCACGGGGCCAGTCATTCCCTTCCGAGTGCGCAATCGACGACCGCACAATTCAAAGAAACCTGTCACTCTGTCTCAGAAACTGCGTTCTCACAGAACAAAAGTGCCGCTCCGATCCACGTTGATCGCCCATAACACGGTGACAATAACACATTTACATTACCTTTTACAGAACATCTTCATTTACAGACCCATGCGCCAACTACGAAGCGCACACTCGTAAATCGGAAATTGGACTCCGCCGTTGGGGCGGCAAAGAATTCGAGTAGAGCAGCAACTACTAAACTGCCCATTCGAAACACCACTATCCAGAGGAGGTTTGCTCTTATTCTGTGAGAAATATAGTCAGAAAATCATTACAGACCGATTAGCAAAACACGCGTGTCACTACGTCGCTTGTCCAATTCAACGACCACTATCTCATCGAAGGCTCCGGCTGCAACGACACCTGCAGCCACTACTACTACTACTGCTATTGCTACCGCTACTACTGCCGCCGCTACTTCTACCTCAGTCAATCCAGCCACGACGCCATCGACTGTAACTACAACGCCTAGGCCGCTCAACAGGACAAGTGCTACTACGTCGGGACGAACCAAGGCACCCTTCAGGTTCCTCCTTCATTTTACATATATATAGTTTTCAATTGCATTGCAGAATCTTCTCCAAGCGACCGGTGGCTGCAGCCAAACTCCCGGCTCGAACACCCATCCAGGAAGAACCCAAGCCGACGGCTATTGAGTCGAACAACATCGGCACTCTGAGGACAGAGGTGACAATTCATCGGTCTTCCTTATAATTTCTTTGCCCTGCATTTTGAAAATTGTAATGGAAATTTCAGGTAAATCGTCTGCTCTCGACAGTCATCCAACTCCAATCCACAGTCATTTCTCAACAACAGCGAATCGCTCTTCTCGAGAATCAGTTGAGATTGAGAAGATCGGCCGGAAAGAAACCTGCTTCGAGCAGGAAAACGTTCGTCTCACCGTTCTTGAGATGTAAAATTATGAACACATTCAGATCTCGATTCATTGCTGTGAATGGTCGAACAGTGGAGCGAACGACAGTCGACGTTCGAAAGGAACGATCGGCAAAATTGAAGGGCGGCCTCTCCGAGGTATTAATTGAGGCAATATTTTGTATAAAAATAAACGACACAGGTCAACTTGCGGCAGAAATCGAGCCTCGCCTAATGTTATTATCAACACTTGCTTTCTTGCTCATTTTCTCAGTTACTCAAATACTCGTGTATTGATAAGATGCACATAATAAACACTGTAATACTTGTAATGGATGTTGTACATTAACAATTATTTAGCAGATAAGACTAAAGAATGAATTTCATGTGCGTGTGAATCCGGGGTTTCACGTATAGTTGAGTTAGTTATCGATGGGGACGTTTGGGAAATGACTGAAAATTTATCACATAGAATCATAATCCTAATTGAAATTCAAGTTAGTGAGATCACAAATAAATGACATGATATGATAAAGCGCGGATCAGTGTAAAACAGTCATGATGATTATTTTCCTAAACTCAATTCATCGTCTGCTGTTCGACCATTAAGAAGTATCTTCCTTTCTTATCCATCAACACATCGTGCGTTCCTCTCTCCACTATTCGGCCTCCCTCGACGAAGCAAATCTCGTCCAAAATGATTTAGTTTTCAATCATAGCAAAATCGCATCTTTCTAATTTCACAACTCACCACAGTATCTGATTGTATCAAGTCGATGGGCGATCGTAATAGATGTTCTTCCTTTCGCAGAAGTGAGAAGCGCCTCTCGAACAACCTGCAGAACAGAGTCATAGAGTTTGAGTAATCCAACGGCTTGAAAACCAAAAAGCGTCAGTAAAACTATCCTAACCTGTTCACTCTGCGTATCCAATGCACTCGTTGCCTCATCGAGAACGACTACTCGCGGATTTCTCACGAGTGCTCGCGCGATGGCAATTCGCTGCTTCTGACCACCAGAGAGAGATTGACCCTTTTCTCCGTCTGGAGTCGAGTAGCCCTGAAAGAATTAGATAGACGCAATATTCTCTTGTCTGCTAACCTCCGGAAAGTGTTGGATGAACTCATGGGCGTTTGCCATTCGGCATGCATTTATCACTTCTTCTTCGCTCGCGTTTTCAACTCCCATTCGAACATTGTCGATTATGCCTGAAGATGGAAAGGATTTGAATTCCAATATTATACCATGTCCTGTAACCCTTAAAGGGGTTAGTTAGCTGAATATAATAGGAAATAAATGCGCAGACTTTCTCTGAACAACACTGGTTCTTGACTGACGAGAGCGATGGAGGAACGAAGGGATGATGATGAAATAGAAGGGAAGGGAATATCGTCGAGATACTGGAAATCCGGTTTGTTTATGCATGCAGTGAAGAAACTCTTACAAGTTGTCCTTGAGTTGGATTGTAGAATCGTTCGAGTAGATTCACTATCGTACTCTTTCCTTCTCCTGAAGGGCCCACGAGCGCAAGAGATCGTCCTGGAATGTGGCAGTTTTGAGCAGCTCAAAATATATAATTATCAACCTTCGTCAACATCAAAGTTGACATCATTGAGAACTCTCTTCTGTGGTCGGGAAGGATACGCGAAGGAAACCGATTCAGCACGAACAAAACCGCATAGCTACAATAAAATCGTTGACAAAAATAAGACGAAAAGGTGATCACTTTCACATTGGTGCTATTGGTCTTTTGAATTTCCTTTGCTGTAGGGTCGATCAATTTCATTAGAAGATGCGCTGCAGATGAGGCCAGAACGATATCCTGTAGCCATATTTAGTAAGAATAATTGATTGCGAGATGTTTTTAAGAATCGTAAAGGGAGTACACCTTGAAGGATTCGCTCATCGCTAGCACGCAATAGCCCAAGATTGAGATGCAGAACTGAAAGATTTTCCATTTGTGAGAGAAATTGGACACAGTACATTCGAATCAGAAGCAAGAGTGTCAAGAATTCCTTCCTTACCTCAGTTGCGTACAGCTCTTTGATGCCGATGACGCCTGTGTAGACGAAGTAGATTCCTACGGCTGAAATTACAAATGAATATAAACGAATGATGAACATTGATATAAGAAGCAATAACAAATTGCACGGTAAAATTAACAAACCAGTGGCCATGGAGTCGAGTAGCATACACTCCGATTCGTTCACTGCATGCACTATCGAAAGACACCGAATTTTCTGAAAATAAGATTTGATTATTTTCCGTAACATTGAGCATTGAACTAACCGTGGCCAGTGGATTCTTTCGTTTTCTTTGAATCTCATCGAATCTCGCTTGGAAGTGATCCTCCACGGCCAACTGTTGAATCGTAGCGACGTTATCGAAGACTTCCATTGCTAGCTGCAATTTTGAAAGATACAGCGATTCAGAATACGCAATTTCCTATAAAAATGCAACCAACCTCTCCCGATTTATCGACCTCCACCAATTCGTTGTACGCTTTGTTGCTGAATCGCTCGACGACAGTAGTAGTGATTAGGAAGATGGAGATGTAGACCAATCCAGTCTGGAAGGGAAGGATCACAGAAGAATTTTTGAGGGATCAGGAGAGAGTATCGAACTATAATATGACGGGAGTACTCACGAATCCATTGGGGATGCAGAGGAAGAAAGTGGCCACGACCATTATGCAACCAGCGAAGACGTTCTCCATCATATTCAACATCGAATTGTCAACAATCTCAACATTTCCTTCTCTGATCAGTTGGTCCTAATACGGGCGATTTGAGTATCAAATAATTACCGCCATAGCAACAGGAGGCTGCTGCGAGAGAAGAACCGAGCAAGCAGCTGGTGAGGTCTCTTCGCGGTCAAAGTATCTGCAATATTGTTTCACTCACATCAAATCTCTACAATCGTGATATCTAAATCAAATTGTCTTTTGAGTCACAGTAGATATACTCACGCAATGGGTCTCCTGATCAGCGATGAGAAACAAGCGACGCGAACGTCATTCATTGTCGATTCTCCCGTGTATGTGTATACTGTGTGCTGAAATCAGTCCAGTTCCAAAACGCTCATGTTTCGTAACTATAAAATAAACGCACCGAAAAGATGACAATGAAGAATGCATAAACTCCCAGAAGAATAGTACCGGTCATCGTCCAGAACAATTCATCCTCGTATTGGGTATCTTTGATCGAGGAGAAGACGAAGTAGTATGAAACCTGAATTGAAACTGATACGTCATCCATGAAAACAGTAAGAAAATCTATGTCTCTAATAGTCAACTTACACCAAGCAGTGGCATCTGGAGACCCCTCAGCAACGAAAGAATGGCTGTGAACGCTGCCCGCTGCTTGTTGAAGAAGTAGAGGGTGAAGAGACCTCCATTCGTGATGGGAAAGTCTTCGACATTCATCTATAAGTTAAATAGAACTTGTATGATTATAGACTTGAGACAAACCTCCTCGTCTTCGCTATCGCTGTCTTTTACAAGACCGGCCGGTTCATCATCATCGTCATCAGAGTCCAAATCAACTTATTTTCTCTGTTCCTCACTCCTCTCAATCTCCTGAGCTGTGATCATTCCAGCAAAGATTCCATCAGGAAGCTTTCGCAATTCATCGTATTCTTCAAAAAACGGAGTGTTGCTAATGCCTCGAAGCACAACAAGTATTTACCTCCGCTCTCGACGATTCTTCCCTCGTCCATCACGAAAACTCTTTGGACGTTCTTGATTGTGCTCAATCGATGAGCGACCACAATCATCGTCCGACCTTCTGATGCAGCATCCAATGCTTCCTGGATGTATAATATTAATTGATCTGAGTCTACTGAGCTAACCGATTTTGAGATACCTGTACAATCCTCTCAGACTTGGTATCGAGTGCACTGGTGGCCTCATCGAGCAGAATGAGTCGTGGATTGGAAACGATCGCTCTCGCAATGGCGATTCTCTGCTTCTGTCCACCAGACAGCGATACTCCAGATGGACCAAGAAGAGTGGAATATCCCTGGAATGCAAAGATAGTACAGAATAATTTTATGTATGCCGATCTCACTTGCTCTAAACCCATGATAAAGTCATGAGCGTGGGCAGCTTTGCATGCCTCTTCGACTTCCTCGTCGGAGAAGGGACGACCAAGACAGATATTGTCTCGGATGGATCCATTGAAGAGTGAGGGCTCCTGTGAGACAACGCCAACCAGCTGAATAAAGAGGGTAACACGTCGGATCATTATTTTTTTGACAGGGATGCAGTTCGAACTGACCCGTCTCCACTTCTTCTTATCGTATTTTTTCAGTGGTTGTCCATCCAACAATATTTGCCCAGTAGCCGCAGATAGGAAGCGAGTAACGAGTTTGAGCTGAGCGAATGAATCGTTGAATCGTTAAAACAGAAGGCGCAACTCTTGCCACATCCACTCTTGCCCACGAGTGCGATCGAGTCTCCAGGTGCGAGAGTGAATGAAAGATTCTGTAGAACGGGTTGACATCTGCGAATAGAGCCACACTTTGGATAAACAGTTCGCTCATTATACCTAGTCGGGAAGGTATAGGAGACATCATCGAACTCTATGTGCATTTCAGCGGTAGTGGGATCGAGTTTCTCTTCGACATTGTCCTCTTCTTCTTTGGAAGCCTGCAACCATTGACTTTGCCTTCCATTGATCATGATGACTTACCGAGTCGATCGTATGGTAGATCTTCGCAGCGGCAGCGCGTGCCTTCATCACTGACATCAAGTGAGGACCCAGATGAGCTGAGAATCAGTCGGTTTTGGTGATTTCCAAAGACATTAGAAAAAACGAACTGAAGCTACTGGAGCTGTCCATAGCCAGACTGACTACGACGTAGATTGTCCCTGCTCCCTCGATGCGACCCGAGTGATAGCTTACTGCACCGTACCTGTAATAGAAGATTCGATTGATAGAATCAGATAGAAGATTCGAAGGAAAAGATGATCTCACCACAATCCAGCAGTGTGAAACACGGAATGAAGGAGTGAGGATATTCCATCGCACAGAGCGCCTATGAATCCACAGTGGGTCGACGCACCAATGGAGGAACGGAGTGTGGAGGCGTATCTCTGTAGGAATAAGATTGAGTTTACCCATGTTACCGAACATGATCCACCGTCTAAATAGCCCCACTTACCTCAATCATCGTCTGCTCTCCATTGCACGAAACGACAGTCTTCACATTGACAATCGCCTCTTCACTGATTCCATTCGCTTCCTCCGATAGGTCAATGGCCTTTTTGTTTGCAGATGTGGAAAGCTAAAATGGCTAAGATATTTGCAAATCAGTCACTAGTAATACCAAAGGAACAAGAGTGGAGTTGACGAGACAGATTGGTCCACTCCATATCAGTAGAAGGGAGGTTCTCCAGTCCATGTAAAAACTGAGAATTGATCCAGCAATGAAAATCGAGATCGACCTGGAATATATTATTAGTTCCACGAACCTAATCAGTTTTCACCTGACAAATGTACCGATATTGTCGCCAATTCCATCCCTCAGTCGGTCAATGTTACTGAACTTCTCAGATTGATTACGGTTCTTAGCCATCGGTCTAACCTGCTCAATCGATTGCTCAGTTCTCCCGAACTCGCTTCGTCCTCATTGAACGCTTCTCGTGAGAGAACTGCAGCGATGAACGCACTCAAATAATTTAATTCTAGTTCACAAAAAATTGAAATTCTCACATCCGAACGCGTTGCGCAATTCTTTCACTCGCCCACAAGTACAGCCAATTCTGAAAAAAAAACATAATTGTGTCTGACAGAAGCACCAAGTATCTCCTCGTACTTTTCCCATCGAAACTTTTAAGTGTCAAACAGAGTTTGTTTTCTTGGTTGCTATGTGCTGCTTTAGGCTTCTGGTACCTACTTCGACATATCCAATCGAGAAGGTGAAGACAAACATGGAGAAATAGAGGGCAGCGCATTTCCAGATGAGAAAGAGAAACTCGAGGTCACCGGCTGGCTGAAAGCGCACTTTTCACTACTTGTCGAGTACGTTCTCGGTACCTCTTTCGCATCGACATAGTACGTAGTCATTACTCCAGATAGGTAGATGTGAGCGGGTGAACACAGTCCAATTAGTATGGAAAGGAAGCAGCCCACTGCGATTGCCAATCGCTCTGCGGCTGTGGAGAAGCGGAAAAAGGGAAAAGTAAAGGGAAAAGTAAAAGTGACTAAAGGGAAAAGTAAAAGTGATTGTTACTTCAAATCGAAAAAACCAGTAAACGAAACTAAGCAATGTAGTCTGGATTGAAGTGCAAAAATAGCTCACTAGTTGTAGGAAGGACACGGGTTGGACTGAAGAGTAGTCTTCATCGTCTTCATCTTCCGATCTAAAGAACACTGATTTAACCATAATCGAGACGTATTTTTACTTGTAAAATAGCTCACTCGCAAACGAGTTTTATAAATCTCGTGAACCATCCCTCCTCCTTCTCTTCTTCAACTTCTTCATTCTCGACAAGAAGAGAAGTTGATGGTCCTTCTTGTATCTCACCAAGAGATAATGAAGACATGGGGCTGAAAATACTGATATGATCAAGATAAGAAGAAATGAAACTTGACAAAGTTGGTGAGTAAGAGCTGGTGCTTTATAAAGTTAGAGTATGCAAGATTGCACCTTCCGGAGGGGTGGGAATCTGTTTCGTTGCACAACCTTGGAGAGAGAAGAGAAATAGAGAAAGAGAGGGAGGAGAAAGATAGTGGAAGAAGAAGAGAAAGTGCAGAGGAATGCACTACGAAGCCCAAGAAGCACAAAACTCCAACGTAGACCGCTCTAACTACAAAAGTAATAAAAATAGATGGAAGGGATCAAACTAGCCAAACAAAGGAGAAGTTGAGTAATCGCGCTAAGATTTATGCCCTTTTGCGCTTAGGTAAAAGTTATGCTTCAATACAAGTTTCAGATCTCACGTTTCCAATAAATATTGTTCTTATTTTGTAATGTATTTAATTTATAAAATGTATCAGTCAGAGTTACGAGAGAGCACGGGGCATGAATAGACGAGCTCTTGTCCTGTGGTTCACTTCCGTTCTTTGTTCTTATTTGCTACTTTATTCATCCTGGATAACGTATACCGAAAATATCAAGTGACCGTTATCCACACGATTTATGATTTATTCCACGTACGTACGAACAACAACGATGATTCAAAATTTACAGTTTATTATTTAGCAGATGCAATTGGGTGAAACTCAACGACCACTCGGAGGCGGCGCTGTCTTGGGACAACCTTCTGCTCCGTAAGAGAGAACATTCCGGGCATAGTAATAGACATGATCAGTTCCGAAGTTCGTTTCGATCACTCCGCTGAAAAAAATAATTTCATGAATCAAGTATGCAGTAAATTACAATTTATTGGCGCAGTTGGGATCCTCCTCGCCTTTGCAAACGGTATAATTCGCATACAACTCCATTCCATTCTCGTAGAACACCTAGATCAAAATTTAAATTACGAATTCTTCAAATCGAAAGTAAAACCTGTTTTCCGTGATGTTGATAACCTTGAGACTGGAAAGGAATGTGCGGGGCGAGGTCTCTATTATGAACGACGCGATAGGCTACGGCAGAGTTCAGAATAGTGGCCATTTGCGCGTCGCCAATTCGCGGCTCTCCGAAAGTGTAGAGAAGAACTCTAGAAAAGAAGCATTTTCTTTCCGGATGCTCTGACCGATGGGACGACAAACCTGTCCTTGGGCATAATTCCGCTTGCGATTATGTGCGAAGCAGATATCGCAGCCATTGCTCCTCCCAGAGAATGGCCCGTGATCTGAACTACTTTCATACATATTTGAGCGAGTAAAACTTTTCGTCAAAATCAAACAATACTCACATAAAGATCAAAGTCAGGGTATTTTTTTATCATCTCTTGCATGTTTGTATCGAGACTGGCGTTCCATAGCTGAAACATTAACAATGTATTTTTTCCTTATGACTTAACCATACCGAGAAAAATCCATCATTGAAGTAGGGCACAACTTTTCCACCGTTTTGGAAGTCTTTCTACAAATATAAAGATTGGAAAATCTCTTCACGTTAAGAATGTACGGGTGGAGTCGCTAAGAGCGATGGGAGTTCCACTTCAAATTGTTCGTCGGCATTTGTGCCTCTGCAAATTTAACAACTAAGTAATCTTAGAGAAATTCCGAAAATAATCACCTGAATACCAATCCAATCATTTTCCTCGATTCATCGATAAAAGTGTAGGCACTGCACGTATTCTTCTCCGTAGAATCACAAGGAACTTCGAAACGACGAATCAACTAAAATTATAATTTTTCATTAAAAAAATGAGCAGCAAATCACCCTAGCTCCAGGCAGAACGCTGTTCATACACGGGGTCGGATCATCAGCATAGGCCGCGGAAGATAAAGGTAGAAGGATCTCTCCTGAAGTCCATGATTTCCGAATTCACATTTTTATAAAAATACGAATAATTAAAATTGCTGACGCTGAACTTACTTCCGAGTGAGCAGTTGTACTCAGTCTCGACTGCTGCAGATGCTGACGAAATTAGCACGAATATCAAATAAATAGCATTCATGATGCAGATTCAAAGGTCGAAATCAAGTCTGGCAACATCGAGAAGGCGAGTATTTGTATGGATTCTAGTCCGTGCCATAGTCAACAATAGCGACTCAGCGGAGTAGAGGGTAGAGATCCAGTGAGGAGGAAGAATATCCCAATCCTGTAAATCCCGAAAGGACAGGTGATTGTTGTCGCGATAGCGTCGATCATGCACACAATGCGCACGAAATTAAAAAGAAACAGACTTCTTAAAGACATGCGGCTGTATATGTCTCGGTTCAATGGGTCGTTGATACCCAACCACCCTACGAAGGGTGGGCTAAATTATCTAGAAGACAACGAGCGAGTTGGTAAGCAGGATACAGTAGTTCATAGATTCGAAATAGAGAGCTCTCTCATTAGCTCTTACAGCTACTTGTCTTCGTTTGCTACACCTATGCAAACTAGCAGTCCACGATACTCGATTGACCTCCGAGTCAATGAGCAGGGAGCAGCTTAGAGTGCTAGTGAGGTGTTATGATTACCAAGTGTGGTAAGGTGTGATAGGACGAGGGTATGAATTATTATAAGTTTATTACGACAATGATAAATGATAGGGAAGGGAAGGAGGGAAGGGATGGATGGATGGGAATGGATGGATGGGATTGGACAGCACGTCGTCCGTGAATGAGATCGTGGGGATCTATGAATGGAAAGGGACTTGGCCCTTGATGGATGTGACTCGCTCTTGGGCGAGGGGTGTCTCAGAGGATGACTCCGTGGTGGAATGAAGTGGGGAGAGTGCGCGAGGCGAAGGGATGAAAAATACCAAAAATTAGAGCGCGCACATGGTGTACGGTAGAAGTCGTGGTGAGAGTGCACAGACCCTTATGATGTTTGAATTCTGGCATGATGCCAGGGGGGAATATAGGACATGTGTGATTTAGGTAGAAATCATTATTTAAAAGATTATTTGGTGTATTGATTGATAATTGGGTTACGAATTATGATATAATTCGGTATTTAGAACAGAAAGGATATGTACACAACTGTATGCACGTAATCGTGACGTGGGACGACCACTAACACGTCGTGTTACAGTAGTTGCACAGGAAGGGAATGGAATTGATTGTAATGGAAAAAGGTAGCAATTTGTGAAAGTTGCTACAACACCTGTACTTCCATGTCACTGTTATTATCAAAATGGAGTGTAGACTTCAGTAAACAACGATTAGTGCAAGATCTTTTATTCTCTGCTGCGATGGTCACGAACAACAAAGTGGTCAGTGAATTTCGACGAAATGTAATAATTGACCAATCGCCATTTCTATGCGGTAGACTTGGTTCGCTTGCATCCCTGCTGTCCCAAGGCGAGGATGTTCTCTCCGAAGTAATGGACGTGATCTTCGCCAAAGTTCGTTTCGATCACGTGGCTAAATTATTATAAATTGACATAACTTCTAGATTTCAATCTCACAATTTGGCAGAGCATTTGGGATCTTCATTGCCCTTGCAAATAACGAATGGAGCACCCACTTCCATGTCATTCTCGTAGAACACCTGAGAACGGATTCTGATTGAATTGAATTAGTAGCGGCAAACCTCGGTTCCATGGTGCTGATATCCCGTTAATGGAAAATGCGGTGCCATGTCTTTGTCGTGAACGATTCGATAAACAGTCTGATGGCATCTCGTTGATCGTTATTACATGAGTTAAACTTCCTTACCGCTGTTCCCAAGTGCTTTGTGAATTGTGTATCACCTATTCTCGGTTGTCCAAAAGTGTACAGGATCACTCTGAAAAATGAATCTATCAATGAAGAATTGATTCGCTGAAAGCATACCTATTTGGAGGATGAACTCCGCTTGATACGATGTAAGCAGCAGCGATTGCAGCCATTGATCCTCCGAGGGAATGGCCAGTGATCTGAAGATTATTCATCAGATTGAGCAGATATTGCAAAGGAACTCACGTAAAGATCAAAATCTGGATGTTGTCTGGACATTTCTTGAACAATGTTACCCATTCCTCCGTTTTTCCAGAGCTGAAATGACCTGATTGGAAAAATTATCAAAACCAATCAAACCGCAAAGAATCCGTCGTTGAAATATTCCACAACCTCTCCACCGTTGTGGAATTTTCGCTGAAACTCAGGAATCAAATATCAATTTCCACTTGTCAAACTCGCCGGTCTAGATGCTAAAATTGATGGAAGCTCCACCTCAAACTGCTTGTCAGAGCTTGTTCCTCTACAATTTGGACGATTTCTGCTTGTCATGCTTGTTGTATTTACCTGAACACCAATCCCATCATCTTTCTCGATTCATCAATCCAAGTGTATCCACTGCACGTATTCTTCGATGAATCGCAAGGAACTTCGAAGCGGCGAATCAGCTTAGATTATTATTATTCGACTATTATTCTCATTTTTTTACTACCTTTGCTCCATCAAGGACAATATTCAGACACGGCTTCGGATCGGGTGCATACGCTGCGGATGCGAGAGGCATAAGAATATCTCCTGCACGACATGATGAACCACGCATGAAATATGGGATACTCACTGGCCATGGAATCGTTGTACGCATTGCTCACGGCAGTTCGTCCAAGGGTGAGAAGTGAAAGGAATAGCCAACACAAAATCATCTTCATTCGTGTGCAAATGGTCAACACAGAGAGTGAAAGTAACTCGAGTAATTGGAAACAACGAGAGTATTTGTATGGACGGCCGTTGACTTTTCACGCGTGTTCATAACAGAAAAGGTATAATTGCACCCAAGTAAGAGAACGGAAGTATCGGAAAAATATTCGCTGTTCTTTGGGCACTAAAGTACATTCTAGTTCCGACATAGTGGTCTGTGGTGAATTGTATCCACTGGATACGAAATATGTTTCTCGATGTCCTTGCTGATCTTTTGTTTGCAGAAGAGTAGAACATCGGGACATCAGTGTTCGAACTCAGATCACTTCTAGTACACTAAATAGGAACAAAAAGAGAACAAATAATGAACAACTACATTCGAAATCTTATTTATACCGCGTAACATGAACCCATGAGCAATACTCTTCAATCACAATACTATCAATTGGAGCTATTCACGCATCCTTGCTTTCCGAATTTGAGTACATTCACTCCAAAATAATGGAGATGATCAGGATCGAAGATCGTCTCATTCAGTGGACTAAATCGTTTGATCAGATTAAATTTCCTTTTTTGAGCTCACAATTTATCCGAGCAATTCGCGTTCTCATCTCCACTGCACAACTTGTATGGCGCACCCGATTGCATGTCATTCTCGTAGTAAACCTGATATTTTTCGACATTTTGAGTGCATTTGATATTCGGGTCCACCTCAGTTCCATGGTGTTGATAGCCCATCGTCTGAGTAGGAATATGCGGGATCTTGTCCTTGTTGTGAACGATGCGGTAGGCACTTATCTGTATTATTTCACTTTTTTCTCCTCGTGTTTAGCTTTTTCATACCGAGAAATCCAACAACCGTGCGAACTCATCATCTCCTGTTCTCGGCTCTCCAAACGTGTAGAGGATCATTCTGAAGGTGATCGTGATCTTTGTGTTGATTGAGAGAGAACGTTCATGTGTTGTGTTTGCACTGGTACTCAAATATGAGTGAAAGTGAACCTTCGCGAGGAGTGAATTCCACTCGATATGATGTGAACGGCAGAAATGGAAGCCATTGCTCCCCCGAGAGAATGGCCAGTGATCTGATTGAAAGATTACTCGATTTCTCATTGAAGATTATAAGAAGAATGAAAAAACAGAAATACTCACATATAGTTGAAAGGTGGGATGCTTATTAGAAATCTCTTGAACGTTGCAACCGAGACCAGCGCTATTCCACAACTGAAATGTATCTTGTTTGATCAATCTCTGTTGGCTGAACTCACTGAGAAGAATGCATTATTGAAATATGGCGCTACTTTTCCTCCGTCTTGGAACGTCATCTGGGAACTTATTTTTCACAAAACTCCTTTTTTATAATTTTCACCTGTCCAGAAGTGAGAATCGCTTGAGTTTCATACGCCAATTGCTCATCAGAATTCGTCCCTCTAAAAATGAAATCAGTCTGTGATCGGAAATTGACACGAGGGAATTTTCCGATGGAAAATCGCTATGCTCAGTTTCTCCGACACAACTCATTTGCATACCTGAACACTAATCCGATAATTCGTCTCGATTCGTCGACAAACGTGAATGCACTACACGTATTGTTACCGGTGCTGTCGCACCCAATTTCGAATCGGCGAGAGAGCTATAAAAAATAGCAATACAATTGAGAATTTTCTTTGATATTAGCTACAGTGACGTACATGAATGGCAAATAACGCTTAAAACAATCCCAACCATTATTTTGTCTGATCTACCTGTGATCCAGACAGCTGTCGGTTCAGACACGGTATCGGATCATCAGCGTAAGCCGCCGAAGCAAGAGGGAGGAGCACTTGTCCTGTGAAACACGGGTATTGTCAATTGAAGAATTTGGAATAACAATTTGCTGGACTCACTGGCTAACAAATCATCGTAGGCGACACTCAGGGAAGCGATAATGAGGAAGAGCAGTGGTCGAAGCATAACTGGAGAGTAATCTCGAGAGTGAACTGGAGACTAACAGATTCGAGAAGGCGCAGAGAGAGCGAAGGAAGGGAGATTTTGTACTGGTAGATGAACGTTTCGCTGCTCTCTTCGATGATTCAGAGAGACACGATAAACGCACACTTTTGGCCGTTTCCTCCTTCTTTCTGAATCGAGTGGAAGATCATCTCAGATGACGCTTAGTCTAGACGAAAATACCCTTAGAGACTAACAGCAATTGAAGAAGTCTGTTTATTCGATCGAGAAACTGATAAGAAATTGGTACATCAATAAGCGTTTACAAATCAGGAAAACTGTGAGCGAACATCAAAAATTAGACGCAGACTCCGTTGATCTGTGCTCCAGATACAGTAGTGAAGAGAGATGCGGTCGCATCGCATCCATGAGCCAGCCATCCCCAGAATGAGGAGTAAATTCTTGGAAAGGGTTTGATGCGCATACCTTTCCGGCGAAGAAGGTGGCCCGATCATACCTGACAGTCGACGTCTGAGTTGTGTAGCGCATCTGAAATACAATACGTTAGTGTTGAAGGCCTTCGAATGAAAGAAAGAGCGGTCGATTACTCACGGAAAGTTTCTTTCCAATAGGGCAAGTGAGAGTGGACACTTTGGTCGTCTCGTTGCACGCGACATTGAAGGTGTTTCCGAGGACATTATCGATCGGAGGGCAGGCTAAAGATGAAGAATCGAGTAGATAGGCGAAGACTCTCAGTTGACTAATTGTAAGTCGACTTACGCGTCTGCTTCTGCATGCATTGCACTTTGATGTCCTGAGGAGTGTATCCCAAGTCTCCATTTGACCATTGACTAAATATGAAAATTTATGATTGGCGAGTAATTAGCAATTCATACCCATTGGCGTTACACTTCATATAGTTCTGATCGGTCCAGTTCTGTCCGGTCTGAGAACCTGCTGTGCCAACGAATCCCTGATAAATACCAAATATCGGTGGAAACAATCATTACTTGAGAATGAGAACGTTCACCATCAGCTGATATCCGTTCGGGCAAGTGACGGTCGCGCAATTTCCAGATGGCTTATTGACCGTTGGCTATGAGCTGGCTGATCGGAAAATAATCGAGGTGAGAGACGTACGTTGAAAGTATTATATCCGGTTTTGAATGCATCGGGAAGTTGGGTGACCGCGAGGATGAAGTTGGGATTGGAGCACGTTTCGCACGCTCAAATTGATTCATTTAGTTGGATCTCAAATATTATATCCGTATATTCGTACCAAGAGGCAGGATGCAGTTGGCAGAGAGGGCGGTCGTAGGAAGGGCCGTGCCACCAGCGATGTTACCATTCAACGAGTAGTTTTGCCTGAGCATTGATTCGAGATTTTCCAGAAGGAGTTGAGGGATGAGATGTATTAGCTCACCATTTGTTCGCCACTGTGCAGTACAACTTTTGCGTCGAGAAGGGAACAACGGCCTTTGCAGAGTCGTAGAACTCAAATTTGGAATATTGTATGATGATTCATTGATGAAAATATATCAATTAGGGTCAATAGGCCCACGTACGGTGAGTGTGGCGGATTTATCGCAAGTGATGCGATCACATCCATCAGTAGCGTCGATTCCTTTCTTGTAATTAGCGGCCTGAAAAGTATTTTTCTCATGAGACATTGATGGTTTTTCTTTTGATGATGATTTTATAAATTTGGCAATCCTTGATTGTATGTGGAATTCACGAAATCAACTGTACTCACATTGCAAGATGACCCTGTGGGGCACTTTGTAGCCTCGTAAGTGATCGGGCAACTTTCGCACGCTGAAAGAAGAGCACTTTGAGATTTCACAATGAAGAGTTCTTTCTTATGCTTGATTCGTCGTAAGAAGCACAACTATTGAAAATAGAATGCGCCTAGGATGAAAGAATGAATTGAACTTACGAGCGAGGAATGCGCAGGTTGGCCTCATCAGATTCGTGATCTTTGCTCCTACGCCATTCGTGAGAACTCCGTCAGAGCAAGTGATCGAATCAGTAGTGATGAACGTCGCAGTCCCATTACGGTACTGAAGGATACAGCAGAAAGACATTTTGGCATTTGAATATCGATCATCTCGATACTTACAGCAATGGTCGATCTCGAGTAGGGGCACGTGAGTGTACACGATTTCTCCACAAGCATCGAACTGTTGCACTTCGGGTATCTGCAAGGGAGTTTCTTCAAAAAAATTTCCATTATTCATGAAGTGAATTCTAACGAAGCTGAGACAGTCTCAAACTAACGATGAAGTGGGACAGTAGGCTGCAGTCGATTGAGGGAAGGTCTCAACACCGGTACCACATCCACAACTATCTACAATTGGGTTAAGAAGATGAGTAGTTGTTGTGAGATCGCTTGCACAGCTAGTTGAAAAGCGTAAAGATCGTCGAATTTTTATACGAACCTAATACAAAGGTTGCTTGGGAAACGCAGACGAGGGCAATGACAGTTAGTAGAAGACGAACCATCTTCTTCTCCGTGAACGGTAGATGATGCATTATTCACAACTTCGAACGATTTTATAGTCGACGAGGGATTCGAATGGGACCAGTTCCGATTATGCAGATGAAGTCAACAGTTACTGACACGTTGCTCTATCCTCAAATTTCCCGTTCGAAACGGGTATTCGAAAAAGGAAGAAGAGAGTTTGATTCAGGTTTCAGTACGAATTCAATCATGCTTCCACGAAATATTCCCCTGCAGAATGATTTGATCTCTACCTATTAGACACGAAATACGTAGTCACATAGAAACATGGAATTGTGTTGTAAAAGCTTTTTTCCTGTTAATTGTGAGACAAATTGTGAGACCATTAAACAAAAAATATCTAACAAGCTGATTCTCTTTTTTAAAGCTCCTTTATTGGCGAAATTTCATGCACTGTTGAACAAAAGAATCAATAGAAAAATTCAAAAAATAGATGAGCGCTCGATTCGATCGGAAGGAATATCTAAAATTAGACACATAATACGATTTCGTGAAATTTTCGATCGTGAATCAATCTCCATCAAATTGTTCAATGGTCCTCGCACTCCTGAGTAAATGCAACACTATCGTTGCTCGGACTAGTCGCAATAACAGGATTATGACTCGAACCAGCAATATCTCGCTCGATAAACAACAAAAGACCCAATTGAAGAAATCATTTCTCGACTGCTGGAGTCTGATGAATAACTATTTGCAATAAAGTCAGAAAACTGATCTCTCAGGAAGACGACTTCGCTCGAGAGAGAAATGACCAAGGAGATGCGACATGGATGATGACCATGATGGGAAGAATGATAGATCAGAGGAGAATGATTCAATTGGATAATGGACGGACAGTAGATTAAAACAAGCGCGCACAAATCAAAAGAAATTTTCAGTTTTTTTAGCTATCCAGAAGTTCACATTTTGAACGAATGTGTGAAAATAAGAAAAGATCATTCAATAATTCTAATTATCGGGCTGATGCAAAAGTCTCCTCACAATTTATCTCGTTAGTCATTTTATTGTCCCTTCTTTCCCTCCTGGTCACGGCCTTTCAAAATCTATGGCCTCTTGAATATTCTTTATGATAACTGAGACCGATACAACATCTAATCTAATTTTGGCCACATTTGGTGCCCCACCATTTACGATTCATAGCCCTACTATTCCACAGTCATGCAACCCAGTATCGCTTTGTTACCAGGAATTACTAGTATTGAAAATAATGCGATGAGAATGAACATACACGAAATGTCAAGTTTTCGATTTTTTCCCCAAGAGACAATTCAAAAAATATGACAATATCCCTCGTTCCCATAACTAGTTCATATTTCAAGAAACTGAGTCAGTGGAGGAGCAATAAAGTCGAAAAGGCGGCTTGAATAAACTTATGCAGCAACCAAATAAAAGAATGGCCGGAAACTGCCACGTAATTTCCTTTCAGATTTCTTTTCTAGAGACTGGAGCTTCAAAGGAGCCACTCTCTTAGTCGTTTTTTGTATCAGACGGACAGGTGGACTAGGACCTCATATCTAACAATACATACAATACCCACTCAATAGCAATGGTTAAAACGGCTCTAAATTAATGTTTATAAACCAAGTCAAAAACAATAACAAATTTATCAACCAACAACATTTAGAAAGGAAGCTTGGTGAAGAACCACTTGTTCTTTCCGGCCTTGTGCTTCTCCTCCAAACGAGCCTTAGCCTCGTGAAGTGCTCTTCTCTTCTTCTTGGGTTCCTTCAGTGCCTCCTTGTTAACCGAAGTCTTGTCGAAGTTGACGTCTACTGAGTAGCGAGTGGGAAGGAGATGAGAGTAAGCGATCACCTGAAAATATTATACTGATCAATATTTTAAATCTTTCATGTTCGGACTAGATACGGAAAGAAAAAAAGTATCAGAAAAGTAATGAACATAGTGTGTCATTTCACTGCGTCAAATAAAATAAACGATTCAAAAATATGAGCATAACCGAATAATTTCTTATCTATTTCAACTATTGAAGAAAACACGACGAGAAAAAACTATTTGGCATGATCTTCAAAGTATTCCGAATAATTAAAATTAATGTCAAATCTCGAAACATTGAAATTTTGTTACCTTAAGGAAGGGCTTCAGCTTGTTCCTCTCTGTCTGCTTCTTCTTTCCCATAGACTTGGTGACTTTGCGAGGGTACCTGAACAATATCATGTTATCCAATGTTCATTTAACGCCGGGGAACACTTTCAGAATAAAAAATCAATTTTATTACTGTTGTCCTCTTTTCAAATAAAAATAATTCAAATATGCACATGAGCTTACGTAAATTTACCGAATTAAAATAAGGCCCGAAATCACGCATACACACACGCTCTGTGTTCAAGAGGATTATTTTTTTTTTAAATATTTAAAGAAAAAATAACCGCTGGCAGATGATATAAATGTGAAAATCCAAAATTAGCAACATAGATGTGAGTACGTACCACAATGTCCTCGTTTGCGTGGCTACAACCAGGGGTCAACTAGTCCGTTAATTTTAACCTACCGTACCCGCATTTTTTTTGATTGTAGACATAAAACGTGCCCGCCGAAGGCGAGCCGACTCAGAAAAACAGGGGTAAATATGGTAAAAATTTGAGATTTTGTAAATACGTGCCCGTCTTTTCGCCATTGGACTGAAAAACGTACCCGTCTTAAACAATGGCTTTTACCTAGGAAATTGATCCCTGGCTACAACCTAGCATTAAGGAGGTAGACAAGAGATGTGGGAGTTTGAATGACAAAGATTTTTTTAACGTATTTAGCTGGATGCATTATAATAATAAGCCAGTTTAGATCATACATTTTCGTACACCACCGGCCGGTTATCAGACTTTTACAGATTTGATGGAAATTTTCGGCAGACCACAATAAAACATGTTTTTAAACCACCTTAAAAAAAAGTTGCAGACAAGCGCCGACACTTGGAAAATTCATCTTTTCTAGAACCAGATCGGGCAACTAAATTAAAAAGAAAATTCATTCTTCTCCGGACACCTCGTCAATTTTGGCATACTTTTCGAAAGCCGAGCTGCATCTCGTTGTTAGCAAAAAATAACGAAAATTGGTCCAAAAGGAAAAGTGGCCCGCAAATCTGAAGCGGTTTTTGAACCCAGGGACCCGTTCTAACAGTATAAAAGTTTTCCAAGGAGCTCTCAGGCGCACGTATGTTAGCACATGAATGCATAAGTTCTTTCATATACTCAAGGCAACATAACAAAAATTAAATAATAGACACGGGTATCAATATACCGCATAAAAATCGCAATGAGTTGTGTGATTTTATGTCCCCGTTGGCACTTCTCAGGCAACTCGACTTGGATCTAATTTGTTTTTGGAATTTAATTGGGATATATTTGAATCTGATACTGCCACACTAGGTGCTAAAATTGTTCAAATTAGATCAAAAATATGCTAATTAGATCCCAATTGAGTTGCCTGAGTTCCTTACTTTAGTGCCCAAAGATAGACGACTATTTTATTCATCGCTCATTCAATCGCTCGAAGTCTCATTTCTCACTACCCACTAGTGGGTGTTGCCTTTGATCACTTTGATCGTAAAGAAGAGTGTCTCCGTTTATAAAATCAGAAAAATCAGCAACAAATGGCTATACCTATCGATTCCAGTGACAAGAGCATGGCTGTAAGACTTGTCGGCAGCGCCATCGTCGTAAGGCTTGACGACAAGAGCCTAAATGATTGATCAACTTATCATTTGGTAGGAGAACTCACCTTGCGGCCAGCATACTTTCCTCTGAGGACGAGGACGACCTTTCCAGGCTTCATAATTTTGCCCATGTTTGGCTGAAAAAATCACGTACACTTCAAAATACCATATGAACGTTTATAATAATGAAATAGACGAGACCATAAATGACGAAATGATACGCGCAACAGTTGTACTGGAAATACCATTGTTTTCCTATCGAGTATAGCCTGAACAACGCATGGAGGATTGTCAAAGCCACACGCCGTTTATGTACCTAGCTGGCGCAATTCACAAAACCCTGTGAAATAAACTCGAAGCAATACCGAAGCGCTTTACAAAAAATGTAGAAAATAAAATATATGGTGCAAATTGGGAAACATCGGCGAGTGTGTTCACACGCTTAGCGGTAACTCAAATCTTACAGTAATGCCGAATATTTTGAGCCAACAATAATTTTGGATAAAAGTTTGACATTGAACAGATTCTTTGTAACATTAAATTGAAACTATAACATATAATGAGTTCTGTAGTATCCTGTTTTCGGAAATATTCATACAAATTAGAAGTCGATTGGACTGCGCGAATATCGAATTTATTCATGGCCATCGTGTCAATTAGTTGAATACAAACGGTAAAACATTGTTATGAGAATACATAATTCGTGTCAATTACAATATGCAATCGTAAAGAATGAATAAATCACAGAATGAATAATGAATATATAAAATCACTTCCATTCATAGGGATTCGTCGCCAATTGACAGCTTTTTCCGTTCTGTTTCATACATATCTTTTGCAAATGAAAATTGCTTCTTTATCCATTGAATTTCCTTTTTAATCGTGGGTTTCTGGAAAGAAATGATTTCGTGAGTCACGCCATTTCTGCTTACGTCGGGGATTTTTCCTTTATGATCCAGATGGCTTTCGTGATCTTTTTCAAGAGCATCTTTTTTTTCTCTGAGATCTGATGAGTACTCGTCGAACGTCATGTAAAGACTCATATCCATATTCTGAATACTTCTTTGCAAAGCATCGAGATTCCCGTTTCCTCCTCTGCAATCTATCTTGTAGTCATAAATTCACATGCTATAAAAAGGGGATTATTTTTTAGCTAAGATAACACTGTACCAGGGCGGATGAGAACAGTCGGATGAGAGCCAAAAATTTTGAGGAGAATTTACGAGTGAATAACAAAATTTTCGGTTTTCACCCGAACTAGTACCGATAAAACTGATTTGGCTAGTCTGGTATTTTTTTTCAAAGTCTCACCGATATGTATTGACTTCGTTGAGAAAGCGTCTGCCATTCCCATCAGACGGTAACTTCTCTTTCCACATCATAGCTCGCACACGTTTTACTGCCATTCTGTAGTCCTGCAATAGGGACCACCATTTGAAGATCCGGGAAAAAAATTCCGGGAAAAAGTGTGAGACAGAGCCGTGTGTGAAATTCCGGCACCGATGTTTAGATTAACGGAGTTCAAGGAGGGCACGCTCGTGATTTCGATTTTTTCACTGTTTTTTTTTTTTTTATATTTTGCTCGATATTTATACTTTAACTTGAAAGGCCGCGAGTTTTGTTGTTACGAGCGTTAAATAGGCACCGTGGACAACCACCACACCAAAAAAAATGCCGCATTTCTGTAGGCGTCCATGTCCGTTATCGTCGTTGACAGCTCGTCGTGCACCCCAGGCTCGCTTTTTATTCGCTTTTTTCGATCGATAACTATACTTTAACTTGAAAGGCCGCGAGTTTCGATGTTATGTGGGCTGAATAGGCACAATGGACAACCCCTGTGCGAAAAATGCCGGAATTCTGTATTCCTCCACGTCCGTTATCGTCGTTGACAGCTCGTCGTGCACCCCTGGCTCGCTTTTTATTCGCTTTTTTCGATCGATAACTATACTTTAACTTGAAAGGCCGCGAGTTTCGCTGTTATGTGGGCTGAATAGGCACTATGGACAACCCCTGTGCGAAAAATGCCGGAATTCTGTATGCGTCCACGTCCATTATCGTCGTTGACAGCTCGTCACGCACCCAGGCTCGCTTTTTATTCGCTTTTTTCGATCGATAACTATACTTTAACTTGAAAGGCCGCGAGTTTCGCTGTTATGTGGGCTGAATACACCCCATGGACAATCCCCACGCCAAAAATGACGGAATTCTGTAGGCGTCCACGTCCGTTATCGTCGTTGACAGCTCGTCGTGCACCCCAGGCACGCTTTTTATTCACTTTTTTCGATCGATAACTATACTTTAACTTGAAAGGCCGCGAGTTTCGCTGTTATGTGGGCTGAATAGGCACTATGGACAACCCCTGTGCGAAAAATGCCGGAATTCTGTAGGCGTCCATGTCCGCTATCGTCGTTGACAGCTCGTCGTGCACCCCAGGCTCGCTTTTTATTCGCTTTTTTTCGATCGATAACTATACTTTAACTTGAAAGGCCGCGAGTTTCGCTGTTATGTGGGCTGTCCTCTACTTCCTATATCTCATTTTTATCCGCCTCATAAATATGTTCAAATACCGTCTCCACGATTTCACTGAGTTTAATTAATCAATGTTTATAGTATCCCGAATGGTCGCTCACTTCCGGACGATCTACCATTGCCCCTCTGCGACCAGAATGAATAAGTCGACTTCGACGAGTAAGAGGAATCGGAATGAAGGAGGACAACGACCACAATAAAAAGGTGACTGATAGATGAATCACTACTGATAGACTTATGGTACCACTTCACGAAGCTGATATTTTTGATAACATTTTCCACAATCATTGAACGGGTTGCGTACGTTTCATTTATGCATGAGCCACCGAATTTGTTGGACAATCGTGGTATGGTTCACCTACGTTCGACTATGTATTCTCAAAATTGACAAAATAGACATATTTGAGAAAATTGTCGCCATGTAAACGAGTAATCTCCACTTCAAAGCTCCTTCAATGAAACGGACGTAGATTCATGTTCAGATTGACCCATTTTGTCTATATCCCTTTCGTTTATCCATTTCCTTTATATCGTCATTGAAATATTAGCTTTGTCATAAATGAAAGCAGTCCAACGCTTCTATTTTTTTTAGATGCGAGCGAATTCGAACGGTCTTTTCCAATTCTAAAGCCAATTAAGCTGAGTGCACGCTCGTATTCGACAATAACTGTTCTCACAGATAACTCCCCTCTTAAAATACTGTGTTTTATTGATTGTTATCACTATCGTAACCTGTCATGGTTCCAGGAATGGTCCCCTCGCTTCTTCCCCTTCCTTCTCATCCCGTTCCTCCGATGCGGAGATGACTGTTGGGAAGAAACAAGTGCTCTTGCACTCGGCCCCAGAAGGTAAGAGTGGGGAAAAGGAAGCACGTTTGGACCGTTATTGAGCACGAATTAAATAAGTGAGGGTTTCAAAATGCATAAATTGGTTCATCTTGTTGCATTCCTCAAGGTTGATTGCGATTTGTGTGATAGCGATTATGAATTTTGGAAAATTACTATCCCACTGTATTTAAGTTTCATGAGTAACGTTAGCAATGGTCCTATTAGATCAACACATTATTAAATACAATTTTATTTGCAGATGCACGTGGGCAAGATGACGACCACTCTCAACAAGGAAGGAACTTCTCATGCCGACCAAGGAGTTTAAAAGCTAAGTCGCGCCCCCCTTAGGATGGTATGGATCAAGTGTCCTACCGGGCTCCCCTCAGGGTGGTGTGGACCAGGCGTCCCACCGGGTGTGGACCAGGCGTCCCATCGGGCTCCCTTTATGGCGGTGTGGACCAGGCGACCCACCGGGTGTGGACCAGGCGTCCCACCGGGCTTCCCTTAGGGTGGTGTGGACCAGGCGTTCCACCGGGTGTGGACCAGGCGTCCCACCGGGCTTCCGTTAGGACCGGGCTCCCCTTAGGATGGTATGGACCAGGTGTCCTACCGGGCTCCCCTCAGGGTGGTGTGGACCAGGCGTCCCACCGGGTGTGGACCAGGCGTCCCATCGGGCTCCCTTTATGGCGGTGTGGACCAGGCGACCCACCGGGTGTGGACCAGGGTCCCACCGGGCTTCCCTTAGGGTGGTGTGGGTCAGGCGTCCCACCAGGTGTGGACCAGGCGTCCCATCGGGCTTCCGTTAGGGTGGTGTGGACCAGGAGTCCCACCGTTTAGTACCTCTCATACGAGAGGTATTGAATACTATTTCAGGAGCCGTAAGACTTCGGCTGCTCAGATATTCACTCAAGGAGAGGCGCGCACCTCCTCAGCGTGGACGTGTCCGATTCGGCTGTCGCTGATGAGGGATTCAAGTAGCTCAAAGAGGTACGGTGGTATTTCATTGATTTCCCATCGTTAATATGGTGAATGTGCCACCATGGTGAAATCTCGAAAATATGAAATCTCTCTTGCTTATCCATGCTATATATATATATTTAAATTTAATCCTTGCTCTGAGATCGCTGATTAATTAATCAATGTTTATAGTATCCCGAATGGCCGCTCATTCCTGGACGATCTACCGTTGCCCCTCTGCGACCAAAATGAATAAGACGAGTTCGACGAGTGTGCGGAATCAATATGAAGGAGGACAACGACGAGAATAAAAAGGTGAGTGTCTACTGATAGATGAATCACTACTGATAGACTTATGGTACCACTTCACGAAGCTAATATTTTTGATAACATTTTCCACAATCATTGAACGGGTTGCGTACGTTTCATTTATGCATGAGCCACCGAATTTGTTGGACAATCGTGGTATGGTTCACCTACGTTCGACTATGTATTCTCAAAATTGACAAAATAGACATATTTGTGAAAATTGTCGCCATGTAAACGAATAATCTCCACTTCAAAGCTCCTTCAATGAAACGGACGTTGATTCATGTTCAGACATGCGAGGTACTGTGACAATACATTGTGTTTATCAATTTCCGTTCTTACAGTGTCTCATGGGCACGCTTGATGCTGACTGCATCAACCACACGAATCGGCCCAGCTCCGACGCAACGCACTTCACTCGATCGACGGGAGGACACGGTGGGCATGCAAGGTACTGTGACAATACATTGTGTTTATCAATTTCCGTTCTTACAGTGTTTCATGGACACGTTTGATGCTGACTGCATCAACCACACGAATCGGCCCAGCTCCGACTCAACGCACTTTACTCGATCGACGGGAGGATACGGTAGACATGCGAGGTACTGTGACAATACATTGTGTTTATCAATTTCCGTTCTTACAGTGTCTCATGGGCACGCTTGATGCTGACTGCATCAACCACACGAATCGGCCCAGCTCCGACGCAACGCACTTCACTCGATCGACGGGAGGACACGGTGGGCATGCAAGGTACTGTGACAATACATTGTGTTTATCAATTTCCGTTCTTACAGTGTTTCATGGACACGTTTGATGCTGACTGCATCAACCACACGAATCGGCCCAGCTCCGACTCAACGCACTTTACTCGATCGACGGGAGGATACGGTAGACATGCGAGGTACTGTGACAATACAATGTGTTTATTAATTTCCGTTCTTACAGTGTCTCATGGGCACGCTTGATGCTGACTGCATCAACTACTCGAATCGGCCCAGCTCCGACATGACTGGCTTCAATCGAAGGACGGGAGATGGACGCTCACAAGGTACTGGGGAATTCAATTCGAAGGCGAAGGGGAAGTCATCGCAGACAGGTGGATGAATATATTCCCCGTAGTCTTGCTTATCATTGTTTATCTAAAATATCACTTTAGGCTTTGAGTTACTGCTATAATGACAGAAGGGTGGATTGATATTGTTGAACTAATCGTTTGCTCTTTAGAATTATCTTCCCCGTAGTCGTGCTTTTCATGGTTGATCTTAAAGGGGGAGGGGCATGAATCGAAATTGGTGGGTCCCACCACGACGTGCCTGCACCCCGCTGTAACTACAGTAATCAGCACAGCGGTTGACTCTGTCCTCTCCCTTAACTAGGCTGTCTAGACTCATCTGATATAACGGCACTTAGCCTAGTGGTTGTGCTTTTGCCTCGCTATCCGGCACCAGCTGGTTCGACTCCCGCAGTGTGCAAACCTCACTATTGCTGCTATTTTCGACTGCCAATCTAGTGAAATCAATACAAGAACACAGTACCCCAAATCGTGCCTGCACAATCAATGACACTTCAAAAATCCGTACTGAGGTTCAGAGGCATTTCTAGAACTTCGGAGAAAGTGATCTGTGATCGGGTATAGCATTCCTATTACCCCACAGGCTCAGCTTATGTGAGAAAATATTCGTGCCCCTCCCCCTTTAAAAGAAGTTCGCGGATGTGGATTTTTGCGTCCTTGCCCGCTTCGCGGTATCTATTTTTTTCTGAAAGGAAAGCCGGGATGCGTTCTGCAGTATGAGCTAGGGTTGCCGGAACGAAGTCTGTTTCGAGTTATCCCTCACTTTATCCCCTCCCTTCTCTCTCCCTCAATAAAAACCGAGCGAGAGAGACCATGCAGGGGCACATTATTTAATCAAAATAGATAAATAATCATGTTCTTTCAGGTCGTGCTTCCTTCTCGGCGGTCGTCAGCGTCACATCATTTTATCGTGTTGCCATTGTTTCGCTTTCGTGTTGTCATTGTTTCGCTTTCGTGTTGTCATTGTTTCGCTTGTTACTGGGTTTATGTAAGATCTTACTGAGGGGGAGGGGGTGGGTATTTGTATCGATTTCCATCTAATTCGATACCCAAATATCCAATAATCTAATAATGATTCCAAGACTCAAAGGGTCGTTTCCAATCCATTAGTAGTTTGCGACCTTCGGCAAGAGATGTTTTCGAAATGAAATAACTCTCACACAGAACATCCTGACCGTGCGGTAACTACCGTACCTTTCCATGTCAACTTCCCGATCAATCCTTTTCCAGTTTTTTCTCCATTTTCACCCGTTTCTGTCGTTTTTTGCCCCCTTGCTTCGGTTTATACCGTCGTATTTACCCTCCACTCCACTATTACCTCGCTTATCCTTTATTCCGGTTTAATTACCCAAGTTTGAGGGTCGCCGTTGCCCCGACTTGTTTCCATCGCCGTCTTCATCACAGCAGGCCAGACGAGGCTCTGTGATCTCCCGGCGCTCCCGTCGTCACCACGTCCAGCAATTGGACCCGTTCGTCGCCAATCGCCCGTTCAAGAAGGTTTTCGGTAACCACCAATCGGTCTGTTCACTTTCCACTTCCCATCCACGTCCTTTCCACTTCCCATCCACGTCTTTTCCAATTCATTCCCACGTCTTTTCCAATTCATTCCCACGTCCTTTCCACTTCTTTACCACGTCTTTTTTAATCAAACTTCATTGTATCAGTAGTCTTAGTAAATGAATATTTATTGATTGAATCACTGGTCCCAAACGCACCGCGAACAACATAGCCGCACTTCTCCATAATAAGGTGGAGAAAACCGGTATATGGTGCATAGTGCCGATCCCAGCCCAGTCAAAGTCCCGCGTGGCCCGAGCGAACACTCCACTCCCCCAATCGTTCCATTAGAAACGAAATTCATCAATTTCGCACCAAGGAAAACCACTAGAAAGATGTCACAGTTCGAGAGCAGTTACAAAAAACTGCTGTCATCAATTTCATCATTGAGTCCACTAGTCACTTCCATCGAAAACGATATCAGTCAGATTTTCGAAATTTCCAGTAGTGACGAAATCGAGAAGATCTCGGCCCGAGTGGCCCGGATCCTTGTTGATGCCCAAATAATTCGTGATGATTATAGTGATCGGTTCTCTTCCCTCACTCAAGCGATCAACAGCATGGACGACACTGACAGCAGCAAAGACGTGGAGCAGAGGAAGCTGCAGGAGTTCAAGAGCAGCAGCGAAGCGGCGACGTCGATGGAAGTCGACCCCGTGAGTGTAGCTAACGTCGTTTCAAAACTCGAAAATAAATTCCGTCGTTCCCTCGAGACGGCGACAGTGCGCGCAAGTGCACTAAGCCGTCTCACCCCTCCCATTAGCATTCTTTCTCAGTCCATTCCACTGCCTTCCACACCCGTTGATGGTGATTCCACTAGTACTTCCACTGCTCACATAGAATACCAAACCCTCGCTGCCAAAATTGTCGATCTCGAGGCGCGGCTTAGCAATAGCAATGCACAGTCCTCTCCCCATTCCAATATCGTCCTTCCCCCCATCACACTGCAAACTTTCGATGGTGTGGATATTACCAAATGGCCCGCATACAAGTATCAGCTCGACATGTTGATCTTGAACCAGCCACAATACAACGAGGTGGAAAAGATTTGCTACGTGCGATCAACGTTGAGAGGCACTGCTCTCTCCCTCATTTCCACCATTCCCACCAACAAAGATTTCCTTGCGAAAATCATCGCTCGACTCGAAACAGAGTACAGTAGGCCAAATTTAACGCAAGCTACTCTACTCCAATCCCTTCTCAAGGTCCAATCCAAGTCCAATAAGCTAGAAGACCAGTTGGACACAGTGCGCATTATGATTAATCTAGTACATTCCATCAGTGATGACTGTGGGCTAGATGGTCTTGTGATGCAGCAACAGAT
The DNA here is from genome assembly GCA_000180635.4 of Pristionchus pacificus. Taxonomy (NCBI): domain Eukaryota; kingdom Metazoa; phylum Nematoda; class Chromadorea; order Rhabditida; family Neodiplogasteridae; genus Pristionchus; species Pristionchus pacificus. The sequence continues at coordinate 12,915,009 of CM026578.1, read as the reverse complement.
TGCTGATCGCATCCATCCACGATTCATTCCAGTCATTTGGCGCCGTAGATCCACCACACTTCTAGAATCTCTCGAACTAATCGAAGAGACGCTCAGAACGGAGCTAGAGGATGTGACAATGATCAACGCCATTTCCGATAGAAACCACCACCAGAAGTCAGTGGTCGTTAACAACTACTCTGGTGGCTTGTCCATGCCGAGATCGTCGGTCACGAACTCGTCCCCTCCATCACACAAGGCACCCAGAGGTCCGAAGTGTGTCTTCTGTGGTAACCATAACTATAGTTTCGAATGCACCACTGTCAAACTAGCTAAGGACAGGAAAGAGATTTTGAGAAGGAAGAAGCTCTGTTTTTGCTGCTTTTCCAGTGAACACAATTCTGCCGATTGCAGCAAGAAGTGTGCGAAATGCTCTGGCAAGCATCACAGATCCATTTGCGACAAACCATCCAACACAGCGATCAATATGGTATCTATGCAGCAACCCGAGCGTCTATTCACAACCACAGCAACTGTTGCCAATCCCGTTTCCAATACCTTTGCTACTGCCCATGTTCTCCTCGATCACGGCGCGCAAGCAACGCTCATCTCCAGGGATCTAGTGAACCGTCTAGCCCTAATACCATTCGAGACTCGAGAGATGGCCATCTCTGGCATAAATGGTGACCCGTCCAAGGTATCACCCCACGATATTGTCAACGTTGACATTGTAACAGATCGTGGGAAGGTTCACATTGAGGCGATAGTCAGAGAGGGTGCATCAGTCAATACGATCTATACTGATCCACTACCGAGGGACGACCTCGAGGTCATTCAAGCTACGATAGGATCAGTTCCAAGTCATTTCTCAGAATCCTCCACTGTCCACAGTGACCTTCTGCTTAGCATTGGCGATACTCTAGAGCTACTGGAGAGCGCCACTGAGACAAAACTTCCATGTGGCTACCGTTTAGTACAATCTTCCATCGGACCACTCGTTGTCGGTTCAAACAGACCCCGTACTAGAACATTCGATCCAATAGTATCTGCTCTAACCATCCATAAGGACGAAACACTCGACGAGAAAATTGAGCGACTTTTCGCGGTCGATCCAATTGCACGAGTGTATGAGACAACGGAAAAGGAAGCGCGCAAGGTAGCGAATGCATTAGTCAACCAGCATTTCGACGACACCGTCGAGAAGCAGGGAGACGAATACATTGTGCAATATTCAGTCAAGCCCGAGGCTAAGATTGACCTTCCGTCCAACTTTGATCTCGCGGTCTCGAGGCTCAGTTCCACACTAAGAACTCTTTCCAAGCAGCGATCCAATCTTGAGTACTACGATTCCATCCTGAAGGACCAGCTCAGTCTCGGACAGATTGAAATGGTCGATCCAAACGATGATGAAGGTATCATCCATTATCTCGCGCACCAGCCCGTTCTCAGACCCGAAAAAGCATCCACTCCCCTTCGCATAGTATACGATGCGTCGGCGCATCTGAGGAACAAACCCTCATTGAACGATATGATCCATCCAGGTCCAAGCGACCTCGAGCAAATTCCGGCAATATTGCTTCGATCCCGATCCCGTCTATGTCTCATTGTAGCTGATGTAGAGAAGGCGTTCCTTCAAGTGAAACTACATCACTCGCAACGCAACATGCTGCGCTTCCTCTGGGTTAAAAATCTTGATAAGCCAGCTTCCAACTCGAACATTCTCGTTCTCAGATTCTGTGTGACTCCCTTTGGCATTAATGCGAGTCCCAGTATTCTCAACAAGGTCATTCATCACCACGTTAGATTGAACGGCACCAATTGCGACCCGACTCTCATCCACCAGCTAGTTTCCAATCTGTACGTCGACAACGTGATTATCAATGTTGACCTACCAACTTCCCTCATGTACACTGAATCAAAGAGCCTCTTCGAAACGATGTCCATGAACCTTCGAGACTATGCTTCCAACGATCCGAGTTTCCTTAGTATCGTACCCGAATCTGATCGAGCTAAGGACGAAACACAGAAAATACTTGGTTTACTGTGGAATACCACTACCGATAGACTGTCCATCAACATTCCCATTTCCAACAAGAGTGGTAAAGTATCCAAGAGGAGTATGCTAAGTACGGTTTGCAGCCCGTATGACCCACTGGGACTACTCAATCCCCTCATACTCCCACCAAGGTTGACCACACAGAATTTGTGGAACACCTCGCTAAAATGGGATGACCCTGTTGATGAAACCATTCGATCCACTTTCCATGAACAAATGTCCGAGCTCGAGAATTTCAATCTTTCCATCGACAGATACGCTCATCTGTCGGATTCCGATGAGATTACTCTCGTAGCCTTCAGTGACGCTTCCAAGCAGGCAAAGGCTGCTTGCATCTATAGCTGGTCATCCAATGCACAACCAACCCTTCTGATTTCGAAAACTAGACTCGCGCCGATCAAGTGTACATCGACCATTCCAAAGATGGAGCTTGACTCTCTTGTCATGGCCCACACGCTCGTTCGCTTTACGGTGGAAGCTCTAAGGAAGGAGTTCCCCGAGAAGCCCATCCATGCATATTTCTACTCTGACTCGGCCGTTGTGTTGCACTGGTGCAAGCCAGAGTTCAGAAAACAACCAGGTGTATTCGTTGTCAATCGCATCAAGAAAATTCATGACACTAGAGACGAACTCGCTTCCTTCAATCCTGTGATTTACCATCATCCCCGACATGTGCGTAGCGAGTCCAATCCAGCTGATCACGCAACCAGAGGGCTAAGTGCCAAGGATATGAACGATCCTAAGCACGCATGGTGGTCAGGCCCAGAGTGGCTGAAGTATGATCCCGACTCGTGGCCGAACGACGACCTCTCATCCCTCCAGTGTCCCTCAATCGATTCATTCCCAATGGCGATCTCTGCTGTGGCAGTGGTACCTCCCATTGAAACAGTGATCAAGCTCGAGAGATTCTCGTCACTTCGCAAAGCTATTGCAGTGACATCCAGAGTCTACCGTTTCTTATCGATATGTGCATCCAGAGTTCAGAATACGAGTATTCACGAGAAACTCAAGCACCTTCCCACAATCACCTCACCTGTTCCCTCAGCAGTTGAGAGACGGTTCGCGCTCAATTCCTTAATCAAACTCCATCAAACTAAATGCATTCCATCCAGTGATCCATTAGTGAGGAAGGGTGAAATCGTCGAAGATCCACGCACGCGAGTGTGGAAAGCGAACACTAGACTTGCTAACGCCAGTCTGATTTCTGAAACGAAATCGCCCGTGTTTATTCCAACTTCGACAGATTCCATTCTTGCCAAGCTAATCATTAGTGACATCCACCACTCCTCATCCCATGCTAGTGTTGATGTGATTCTAAATCAAGTGAAGCGCAAATACTGGATCCCCAGGTGTAGGCAGATTGCCAAATCCGTTCTCAAGCAATGCGTTCCGTGTCGGAAGACAAACAACTTGCCATTCCGATACCCCCAGTCTCCTGCATTACCAGTAGATAGAGTGAGGAAGAGTCGTCCGTTCGAGCACTCTGGAGTTGACTACGCAGGTCCATTTCATTCCAACACAGATGAGAAAATGTACGTGCTCGTTTTCACGTGCTTCTCTACTCGTTTATCCCATCTCGAAGTGGTCAATTCACTCCTTCCATCCTCATTCACATTCGCGTTTCGGAGGTTCTGCTCTAGACGTGGAACACCCACCCATATCACTTCCGACAAAGCTACAACGTTCAAAATGGCGAGCACGCTGTTTACCAAACCTGATGAGGATCCCAATGTGAACACCCTCATGTCCACGCTTGGAATCCAATGGGAATTCACTACTGCTCATTCACCTTGGAAAGGTGGCATTTATGAGAGATTAGTCAAGATTATAAAAGAGTCTCTCACACGTACCATTGCTAGGAAAAAGCTTTCTAGCGAAGAGTTCACCACGGTGATTTGTGAGATCGAAGCTCTTCTCAATAGTCGTCCCTTAACTTACGTTTCATCCGATGATGTCCACACATTCAATGGCCCAGTTCTCCGACCCATTGATCTCATTTCTCCAGAGTCTTTCCTGGGTTGTTCTGTCATTCTGTCTGACGATGACAATGACTATAGACCACCAGAGGAAGAGAACAGTAGTAGAGAAGCTGCAATCCAGCAGCTCAAGCGATCGATTACCATAGTAGATGCATTCTGGAACAGATGGCACAGTGAGTATCTCACCACACTCAGGGATTGTTCTAAGAAATCAGATCCTCTCCATTCTGTCAAATCCACTACGCATCCTCCAATTCGCGGTTCACTCGTTCTCGTAGTTGACGAGTCTGGCAATACTCCTCGATCCAGTTGGAAGATGGCTAAGATCCTTTCCCTCACCAACACCTCTGCAACTCTCAAATCGCATGCAGGCAGAGTCATAGAGCGTCCTCTGAATCTCCTTATTCCATTAGAAATCCATTCCAACGAGAACACCACGCAGTTACCTGTTCCAGTAGATGAACCCGAACCAATCAATACCCATCCGATGACTACCCGTTCCAAAAAGGTCACTCCTCACCATTAATCCCCTCCCCCGAGGATTCCACTGTGACAACACATTGTAATTAATAACATCATATATATAACACATTCCACATCATTTCCAGACTCCTGAGGAACGAGACCCCAACCGTTCCCTCGCGCCAGAGCCCATCGATATTCCTTCCAACGTGAAGAACAAGGTAGTCATCCATCCATTAATCACTTCCATTATTTATTCCATCATTAGCTATCACTCTCATTCACGTCGATCCCAATCCAATCATCCAATCCAGATGCCGATCCCCACGACTGTCGTTGCTAAGCCCAAGAAGCCCAAGATCCTCTTCGATCACGACAGAGTGGTGAAGGATATCACCAACTCAGTAGAGAAGAAAATGAAAAAGATTGTCCTCAATGTGGTGACTGAGGGTGTAGGCCTACTCAAGGAACACTTTGATTCCCTCGTTTCCCAGTTGTCCATGTCAGTAGATAGTCTCTCTGATGTTGTCTCTACCAATCTTGTCGATCCCACTCCCATTGTTGTTCATGCCACTGATGTCACTCCTTCCACAACTCGTCCCCCCCATGTGACCCCCCCATTGGAAGGAGTCATCTGATGTCCAATCCAATCAGATGACTCCTTCCAATCCCCGTTACCTCCCCAACAGAGCTCATCTCAATCGTCCCCGTTCCACCTCTACTCAACACAGACAATCAAACCGCAACCCCATTCCTGCCCAATCCCATAAGAGTCACAGTCGATCACGCTCACCCATATCTCGTAACCAGAGCCATCACCCACAGTGTGTCTTTTGTAAGAGCACCCGACACTTCACCAGAAATTGTGATGTAGTCACGAGCCTCCACACCCGACTTTCCATTACCCATTCGTCAAATAGATGCACCAAATGCTTCCGCATTCTTAAAGAGAGTCGGCGTCCAAAAATTAATATTTTTCAATTTCTTTTAAACTTCGAATTTAAGCGAAGGCATGTACTGGTGCTCCAAAACTTCAAAAATATTAAATAAAAATATAGTAAACAACTGAAAATAAAAATACAATTAATTTGCGTGTATTTCGGGTTACTGTCGCTCCTGCCACCTGAAAAATTCTGCGTTTTCGCACAAGTCGAAGGCAAGCACACCACTTCTCGGCAGTTAAATTTTTTCGAACATTCTGTTTGTTCTTTTTTCACTGATCCTCTATCGTTTTTGATTGTGTTTTTGTATAAAGTGATGATTCAAGTAAGATCCACAATTCGATTGTGAAACGTTTGATATCATCTCGATTTACTTTGGTAACGTGAGGGGCTTTTCGCGCGACCTATTCTCTGCTATTATTTCAGTTATGTGATATGGCCTGTTCTGTGTGATAATTGTGTTGTTATTCGTGTTATCCCGCTGACTTTCACTTTTTCGTTTATTAAAATTCTTAAATTTAGCCAAACATGGCCGCCAAATGGCAGTTGATGAGGTTAACGAGGCCGTCGATGTTGCACCCGCCTCCGAGCTCGAGAGTGATCTTCCCGAGGTCAAGCTCTTCGGAAAGTGGAACCGCCAGGAGGTATTATATATCTTTTTTAATGTTTTAATTTTTTTATTCTGTTGTATTCTATAAAATGGCAAGCTGAGCACTGTGATAGTACGTTGTAGTTCAAGTAAAATAAATATTTTTAAATATAAATTTGTCAGGTCAATTTTGCCGACATCTCACTAGTCGACTACATAGCCGTCAAGGAGAACTTAATCAAGTAAGGTTATTGTACAAATGATTATAATATTATGGCTGGTTTTCCCATACGGAAATTGTGTAAATAGCCATTTATCGTCTTTTTCGGTGAGCCGATTTCGCAATAATAATAATAATTTCTTGCGTTTCACCATTTACCATTTCATCTGCTGTCACTCTCTGACAGAAATCAATACCCGTCATCTATAAACAGCGCAGGATGTTTATGTTAGGTGTCAGGGCTTGGTTCTGTGAAAACAGAACAGCAATGATTCACAGTAGAATGCAGAAATGATAATCATTCTAAAGTTACGAACAATTTCAGCGGGAGTACAGCGACTTCGCGCATATTCAACCGTCTCAGAATGCCGGTGATGGGAAGGTTAGTGTTTTAGCACAATTAAATATTACTGCGGCTTTTCCTTCTTTCGTTCTAGTAATAAATATTCTTTGAAACACATAATTTACTTGTGATTTGCTAACGTTCAGGACCATGTATTCCAGCTCGCCTAAAAGCACTGCTGGGCGGGTCGACTTGCATAGTGTCCTGACATTTAGTCCCTGTAAATATATTGTGGTCTGTCAGCCGGCCCGGTTGGGTACGAAAATACTAACCGTAATATTGAAGATTGACGATCGTTGTCTCATCTTCGTTCGTTATCCGTTCATTAATTTAAATTGTTTTTCATATTTTTGAAAGTGTTCAATTAGATATTTTGTAGATTCTCCGAGAAGCTTCGTAACGTGATGGGTCGATGTCTGAAGCTGATTGCATAATGCACTGCATTCAGTGCTGCAGGACTCGATAAGATGAATCGGATGATACGTACGTTTAAAATATTGAATATTATTCTTATTTTTATTATTGAGCATTTTTTTCAAATTATTGATTGTTTTTCAAATAAAATTAATGCCAAAAATTATTATTACTGTAATGTGCGCAACAATTTTACTGCTCCTTCTTGACATTAATGTTTCAACAGGGCTTCGACATATGTACTTTGATAAGGTGTGATTGTTAGTTTTTGCCACTATCATCAAACATTTGTATATATTTGACAAAGAAATCAATGACATTCCAGGCGACGAACGATGATACTACTACAATCAACAGGAGGAAATCATCATGTAAGTTACGGAGAACAATATAACAAGTATTAATAGCATGTGTCCTGTCTATTCCCCTCTATTCCCCTTCCCCTTACCCCTTCCCGCCCCTCTCCCTTTCTTCACCGGAGGCTGATCGTTGTCCGAATCCGTCGATTCCCGTTCTTCCTCCATGTCCTTCCTCGCCGTCTTCGATCGTCGTTCCTTCTTCTCCCTTCGATCTCCATTCTCCTCTTCGGGTGGCTGTCCTTCTCCTTGGACAGTGGTCTTGCCTGCTGTCATTGACACAGCTACCGTACCCCCTCTGCCCCGACCTCCTCTTCCTCCACGACCTCTTCCCCTGCCTCGCCCTCTTCCTCCTCTCTCCAATGCTCGCAGTGCGGGTTCTCCCTCATCCCAGTCCGATCCAGAGCCTTCTTCTCCTTCTCTCTCTACCAACTCCTCTTCTGATTCTTCGTCTTCCGCATCACTCAACTCGATGGTGTTCATGGCTGGTTCGTGATCAGAATCCACTTCCTCACCATACACTCCTCCTCCCAATTCCTCTGAGATGTCGCTCTCCCCTCCATCCTACCCGTCTCCTTCCTCCTCATCTCCCTCATCCATGTTTTCCTCCTCTTCCTGCTGCATGGCGAGCATGTATTCCCTGTCGTTGGGAGCGTTTATCCTCTTCAGAAACTGCTCCATCAGTCGTCCCTCGATCACCGCCGGAATCGCCTCCCATATCTGGAATTGGCAATTTAGCATGCCATATAGCTTTTCCAAATCATTTGACCTAGAAACATGAATGCGCATGGTGTACCTCTCTCCTCCACGCATGATCCGCCTTAGCCATCTTTCTCTTCACAGCATTCGATTCACGTCCAAGAACGTTCACTGAACAATTCCCCTTCTCTTCTCTAAGATTCAGGAGATTGAGAATGGCCAGTGTATTTGAGTGGAGTGTGGCGAGCTTCACTCTCTCAGAATACCATCTCGGGGAACTGTAAATGGGTGCATTGCTCATCTGCCCCTTATGTGTCGACACTTTTTCCAGTGTTACTACTACATATTATGGTAGATACTCACCATGCTCTGCTCTTGGGAGCATACAGATTTATGAGGCTATTGAAGCACTCGTTCGGGCTTGTATTCTTTTTCGGGCTAGCCCTTAGGAATCCCGCCAGAAACGTTGGCTTCATAATCACCGCCTTCAGTTCCTGATACTCATCGCTATCTCTCTTGATTTGATGCAATGTTGATGGCTGCAGCCTCTTGTGCTTGCACCGTCTGATTCCGTCCAGGAAGGGAATCTAAAAGAATTAGGTGGTACGGTAGTCGATATTTACTAGGATTACTGTAGCTATCGATATTTCTTTTGATCTCTCGAATTATTGCTGAATTCACCTTGTCCAGATTCGTGTGTCGCCCAGTTACGTGAGGAAGGACGGCTTTCCAGTAATTGAGACCGAGTTGACGACTTTTCGCGTACTTGAAGTGGAGGAAATACGCGTGATTGATAATCTTGCGTCTCCAGTACTGGATGTTCCCACAACTCCTCTTCTTGGCTATCTGGGATTGTAATGACATCAACATACTTCGTTTGATTCACATTAACGTAATTATTTAATTATTCATACATTGTTTACCTCTCGTAGATCGTGGTTTATCGATTTTATGAGATGCCAAAAATCGAGAAGATGCTGAATGTCCTTGAAGAGAACGTCCTCCCGCAGCATCTTCCCCAACTTGGCATCGTTGTCCGTGCATACGGAACGTGTCTGACACCCAGCATGATTTATGTTTTGTTAATTATTAATCAAATGCATGTTCCTTCCACTATCTATAGCTATTCGATATACCATAATTTACTCACTCTCAATTGCATCGCTTGTATTCTCCTCAATCCCTCCCTCACTCCTGCTTTCTCCATCCTCCCACTCACATTGTCTGGAGATACGTGCTAATTTTAAAATATTAAAAAAAAACTTACTGATCCCAATCTCCTTCTTGTGCTTATTTACAATCTCCAATATTAAATTCGTTTTCAGGTCTATTGCGCTGACAGTGCAATTCGACGCTGAGAAGCCTGGAGAATCGTACCTCCCGTCCATGGACAAATCGAGTCCTCGTCTCTTCAAGTGAGCCATTATTTTCTATAATTTTTGTTAGTAGATATAATAAGAGTTTTATTATTCGTCTATCTTTCGTCCACTATTAGTATTCAGATACTGCTAAATACTCAACTAACTACTATTAACTAGCTATTATAATTTCAGGTAGACCGCTTTCATCAATTTCGCCCTACTCAACGATGGCGCTCTCCTTTGGCGGTTCGTTTACGCCTCATTTTTGTAATGTTTCCATTGATGCTGTTCAGAAAGGCGAGACCGGAAACGGACGCTGCGTAATGTGTACTCCTGGCTGCAGCCTCAGTCGCGCTACTTTGATGACTACTCGAATGCGATGCCCATCGAACAATTCGAGAAGTACGTAAAGAGGAATCTTGTTCAATGATTTGTACCTCCTAATTTTGATTTAGGCTGTGCGGGCCTATTCAAGACACCCAGTTCAATGCGGATCTCGCTAAGGAGATCGTTCTGAATCCTTGCCTCAATATGGCCGAAGGACTCCTCATCGAATATTCGATTATATTGGGATACAAGCCAACCGACTTCATCCTGCCCGTTAGTTTTTTTTATGAAAATTAATACTTTGAATATTGAGCGTTCGAGTATTTTTACACTGATATGGACGCATAATTGATCACCCGACTATTACAGCATGGTAATCCCGGAAAGGAGCTGGACCTCACTCTCGCTCTACTTCAATCTTGTCAAAGGAAATAAGGCGCTCTCCGAGGTGATCATGTTATTAGCAAGCCCTACTTCAATTCGTCTGTACCGTATTCATATGAGAGCACTGTAGAGCATGAATGTGTTTAGTTACTACAATAATTTTAATATTTTTCCCATTCAAGAGTAGATCAATTTAAAGTCACTTACATTCATTGCATTGCGAACAATTGATCCGACTTCTTTCATATGATTTACATAGATAAAGTCCGTAGCGGGGAACACGAGCCGAACAAGTAGGTCGTGTATAGTTCTCTCTTTCGGGAGTGAGAGACCCATTACAGAGGCGAAATCGTGTAATCTCTGTGATAGATGCATTAGGTACGTACTGATTCTAGGTGCAAACCGGGAAAGGGAGTCCTGTCGTGTGAGCAGCAGTGACTAATTTCACATTCCCGTGGTAGTATCTCCCTTTGAGTAGGGATTGAGAGCGCCATGACTGAGGAGCAAGACAGTGCTCACAGTCCCATGCGATTCTCACTGCCGATCCATTCAGAGTAAAACTTCTTGAAACTATTGCTTTCAGGCCGCAAGACGGGCAACGATCGAAGAGGGAGAGAAGTTGAGATGATTCGATCAACAGGAACTCGGGCAATTCAAGAGAGGTGGACTCATCGACCGAATCAGTGGTAGTCTCTTGTGAAGAATAGTCTCCCTAAATTAGACTTTTTCAAGTTGTATATTCGTTGTCCCTCCCTTTATCTGATTTTTACGTACCGCATCAAATTCTTGTGAGTTGTACTCGTTACTCTGGTCGTTCTGAGTAAATCCATTTTTTTAAAAACATATTGCTCGTATTGATCTACCTCTGATTCGATGGGAGGAATTGATGATTGAGAGAAAAGAGTAAGGGGAGATGGAGGAGCAACAGACACATTACAATCACGAACTGCCACTTCGGAGAGCTGAATTTTATCGTAGTTTATTCTTTGAATATTATTGCTTTATAATGTTACTGATCAATCCCTTCGAATGCATTCCCCTCGATCCCTCGATCATAATTCATCCACGCCCCATACATAAATAATTTAAGTTTTATATTTGCTTTTCTCGTCAAGAGCGGCATGTCGAGAGGTGCAGTTATATTGGGAAGGCCAAGAGTCTTCTGGAATGAAGTATGAAGCAAGGAAGAGGCAGTCATTCGATATTAAAGCTTATAATCGCTCACGTCTATGGGGTCAGGTTGATCACCATCGAAGTGGGCAGGGCACCAATAAGTCCTCACTGGCGGTTGCTTAGCCAACCCCTCCCTGAACTGCTGGAGCAGCGCATCACCCTCCTCGGGCAGCAAGTTCAGTCGACGAATCCACATGGATAGCTTTTCGGGGAGAGTTGACAGGGAAAGAGCGCATCGGAAGTGAAACTGGCCTAGGGCACACGCCACACCTCTTCACCATTCTTCTGAATACATGCACCGAATGGACTTAGGATGTTAAAACAAGAAGTAGTCAATCAAAACTCCCACGATTGAACGATTTGAACAGCGAACCAAGCGAGAACAGTGAAGAATACGTCAAGTATGCAGTTTCAACAAGGTTTCCGATGCAGAACAGCTACCGGGTAAGTAAATAAGTGCTAAACCAACAAGCAGGATGACAACCAATCAAAAATAATCTTAAAAAATACTGCGAAAAACAGCGGAAATGCTAAAATGTTGCTAAAACACAGGAAACTAGCAATGAAAAAAGTCGATAACTTGAAAATACAGTATCCGTGAAATCCGGAATTACGGACCGGCTTTTGCCAAAATTTAACGAAAAGTAAGAATGGTGCAGGTGGCAGGAGCTACCGTAATCTTTTTATTAAATTGCATTTTGCTCCTTATATATTAATTTTTGAAATGTAATATTTTGGCATTGTACCCATGGCTAAGGAACACGCCATATGAGCCCTGGTCATTTTTGGCCGCCGACTCCCTTTAACGCTTCCCACCGTGTTGACTGTGAGCCCAACCTGTGCACCAACGGTTGCGTCACCCCTCAAGGAGGTCCAGAGCGCCATTGTTACTGGTTCTGTCCAGCGAACCCCGCTCTCATGCCCTAGTTTCTCTTCCTTCTTCGTTCATTTGTTCGTTCTTATTGTTCTTCACTAGCTGTGCCATTAGGTAACGATCATCCGTTGTTCGTTCCCTGTCCGTTTCTCCATCATTTGATGGACTCTGTTGTTCGTTGTTCCAATAGTAAAGGGCATTCAGCCTACTCCATCTTCCTTCCACTTCACACATCCACGTCTACATTCCATTCTCTCCTTCCTTCCACTCCCCCGAGTGTATCGATTTCCATCTAATTCGATACCCAAATATCCAATAATCTAATAATGATTCCAAGACTCAAAGGGTCGTTTCCAATCCATTAGTAGTTTGCGACCTTCGGCAAGAGATGTTTTCGAAATGAAATAACTCTCACACAGAACATCCTGACCGTGCGGTAACTACCGTACCTTTCCATGTCAACTTCCCGATCAATCCTTTTCCAGTTTTTTCTCCATTTTCACCCGTTTCTGTCGTTTTTTGCCCCCTTGCTTCGGTTTATACCGTCGTATTTACCCTCCACTCCACTATTACCTCGCTTATCCTTTATTCCGGTTTAATTACCCAAGTTTGAGGGTCGCCGTTGCCCCGACTTGTTTCCATCGCCGTCTTCATCACAGCAGGCCAGACGAGGCTCTGTGATCTCCCGGCGCTCCCGTCGTCACCACGTCCAGCAATTGGACCCGTTCGTCGCCAATCGCCCGTTCAAGAAGGTTTTCGGTAACCACCAATCGGTCTGTTCACTTTCCACTTCCCATCCACGTCCTTTCCACTTCCCATCCACGTCTTTTCCAATTCATTCCCACGTCTTTTCCAATTCATTCCCACGTCCTTTCCACTTCTTTACCACGTCTTTTTAAATCAAACTTCATTGTATCAGTAGTCTTAGTAAATGAATATTTATTGATTGAATCACTGGTCCCAAACGCACCGCGAACAACATAGCCGCACTTCTCCATAATAAGGTGGAGAAAACCGGTATAGTATTGATCTATGTGCGAAAATGGGATTTTGCATTGATCTGTGACAGCGTGGGGTGCTGTATTGATCTGTATGTGAAAAGGGGGGGGGGGTGTATTGTATTGATCTGGCATCGTGGGGTGCTGTATTGACCTATGTGTGAAAATGGGGTACTGCATTGATCTAACAGTGTGGTGTATTGAACTGTTTATCACGGGTTTCCTGTAAGATCGTTTTTTTCTAGTGGAAAGGATAGCTCTTTTTGCTACACTCTTACAGGAAACCCGTGTTATGAAAGTGAGGGGTACTGTATTGATTGTGTGAAGTGCTGTATTGATGTGTATGAAAATTAGGAGTTTTTTATTGATCTGTGTGTGATAATCGGGGTACTGTATTGATCTGACAGTGTGGGTTACAGTATGGATCTGTGCGTGAAAAGGGGGGGGGGGTATTGTACTGATCTGACAGCGTGAAGTGCTGTATTGATTTGTGTGAAATTGAGAGTAACTATTGATCTGTGTGTGACAATGGGGATACTGTATTGATCTGTGTGTGAAAATAGGGGGTTCTGTATTGATCTGTGTGTGAAAAAGGGGGGAGGATTATGTATTGATCTGACAGCGTGGGTTTCTGTATAGATTTGTGTGTGGAAGTGAGGGTAATTGTATTGATCTGACAGTGTGGTGTATTGATTTGTGTGAAAAAGATGGGTATTGTATTGATTTGCACGTGTCGGTTACAGTATCGAAGTGCGTTTGAAAATGGAGAGAGAATAATGTATTGATCTGCACGTTTTTATTTTTATGGTCACGCTGCATCAAATTGAATCAGATGAATCCTTCACATGCGACGGCAACTATTTCATTTTTCCCCGTATTCCAAATTCGAGCATTCCCAGTGCAGTCGAAAGACATCCATCCTTTTCCAGACACAAACGTCATATGTTCGAACAGCTTGGACGCTTCAGCATCGAAGACCTGTGCACAATTGTGTGGAATAATTCGATATTCGAATGAGGAAAACATTAGAATGGATATTCGATCGATCGATTTATTCGAACGATAGCGCAAACAAATACTGATGAATTCGAGAATGAGAAGAAGAATTGATATTCGAATGATGAAAGGAACGAGATAAACAACTATTCGAATGACAAATGATATTTGTTTGTCTCATTCGAATGGACATTTGAATATTTGTTTCGTCATTCGATAGGCGGTCTCTACCTTCAACCTCTGAACCCACCTCAATCTTCTTTCCGGTCTGATCACATTTGATTCTATTCTGTCCATTAACACACACGACGCTTCCTCCTCCGATATCCACGTTATCATACGCTCCGCATTCTAATAGAATAAGTTATGGACGATTCGAAGCAAGTTATTTTCGCTTCACAGGCGTCATTCAAAAATTCATTTTCCACTTATTTTCAGTAGAAAGGAAACTTTCCCTAAACAAGTAGACTAGTTAGGTCCTCACGATTGGGTGTTGTGGTGGGTACGGTAGTTGTAGTGGGCACAGTAGTTGTCGCTGTATGAAGAAACATTAGTGAGTGCATATTATACATTGAAGAATTTTTTTGATTATTCTCACTTGGGGCGTCCTTTAGACACGCAACGATGAGATTTGATGGAGTGTACGCCTGACCCCCATTCGTCCAGTGCCTGGGAGACATGAGACTTAGAGACTGAGAGTTCTAGTAAATAGAATTATTAATTAATTTTTACTAACGTTGTTCCATCGCACTGCAGCCATCCCTTGATCGTGTACTCATGGCCAGTCACATTCGTTACAGATCCGGAGAAACCCTAAACCTCAATTGAGTACCAAGCAGATTCCAGGAGAAGCTAACATAAAGAGCGTATCCGCTGTTGCAGGAAATTTCAGAGCACGATCCTTTCTCTTTGAAGTGGATTACCTACAATTGAATGGTGCTCGAATAATAAATAATCCGCGACGAACAGAATCGAGAATGTATCCAGTACGGAAGGGAATCGGTAGCTGCGACAATTCCGTCGCCGCAGGAGAGATGCACTCTTCACATGCTGAAGTAATGGAGTTAAGATTATGTGTTTGTGGGTGCGCTTTGGCGATCTCAATGGGCAAAAGTTGATTTCTTCTACAGTAGGTTTGTTGTCTGCGAGGATTCGATGATACGAAATGTCGAATAATCTCTCACTCTTGGGAAGTACACAATTGGCGTGGAAGATATCATTGATCTGAGTGCCTCCTACAGTTGATCCATCCAGAGAGTAATTCGTCCACTTCTTGGCTGTATTACAGTACAACTTAGTCGCCGTGTACGCCATTGGAAGGTGATCTTCCGTGTACAGCTGGAGATTATCGATTAGACATCAACGATTGTAATAATGATCTACCCTGAGTGAGCCTGTCTTGCAGGTCATTCGCCCACATCCATCAGTGTCCGTCGTCTGCTCCAGATTTCCGGCCTGAAATCATTCCATCCATTCACATATCGATGAAATTGATGAACTATTCTGAACCTCGGCACTACCACATGTGCTACTCACAACACGTGAGCCTCTTACCTTACACGTCATTCCCGTCGGGCAGGAGGGCTCAAAAGAAGTAGCACAGTCGTCGCAGGCTGAATATCGGACGGAATTCGCACAGATCAATGATCATTAACTCACAAGCCTTGAATGCGCATGTGGGACGCAGGAGGTTGACCAGTTTCGCTCCTTCCGATGTTTTGTATTCTCCATTGATGCATGAAATAGAGGATGTGGTGAGCCAGATGGCAGAATTGTTGCGGTACTGGAAGACTTTCTCTCCTTCGTCGCATTCGAATCGAATTAGAAAATAAATTTATAGAAAATAAATGACATTTGACGGATAGTGAACAGGGCTGTTGTTACGAGCATCAGTTGCTCGAAATTCATTTTTTGCATATCATTCACACGCGCTTCAGGCTCTCGAATCGCTTTACAACTTCAGCGGAAAACAAATTCGGAGTCATTCCTTCTCGCGCGTCATGTTGCATAATCGCTCGGCAAGCAATGCTCGAGCGAGCAGCCCTAGTGCACATACCACGAGATTTGATCTGACTCCATCGCACGAAATCTTGCAGTTGGCATGAATCATCTTCGTGATGTCGCAGGTGGGATACCTGAAGTTGTAGGGAAGGCGAGTTTCCTTTCATAACGTCGATATTATCAGGTCAACTAACGACGATGTTGGACAGTAAGCTGCAGTCGCTGTCGAGTACGTCTGAATTCCCGCACCGCAGCCACAATCACCTGTGCAGTGAATGCAATCGAAGAAATTCCATACTCGTTGACCTACCACCCAGAACGATCTGCGCCTCTCCTGCAGCAGCAGCAGCAGCCACGATTGCTGCAGCAATTATGAGAAGACGAATCATGCTACGGAAGCCTCCCCCTGGATAGTAGGAAAAGTGGATGTGTGCAGTAAGCTGCCGATTTATATGCATGCAATCTGTGAAAAGAGAGAAAGGTTTCTATTCGGATTATTCAAATTTTACGGTTCGGATTAGAGAAGGAGAATTTTACGGTGAAAGCTGGCCTCTACGATACCGCTTACCATAATCGATGTAGAAATGGAGATCGAAAGAGTGATACAGATTGATAGTGACGGAAAAGAATTATGGATCGGAATTATTTTTCTCGATTTTTATCTCCCGTGCAGGGATTTTCAATGATAGTGCTCTGAAAAAAACAGCTCTCATTCACTCAAGAACATTCATGTTTGATACTGTGTCCCGGAAGCGCGACGGATTTCGCGACGGATTTCGACGGAATCTCTCGATATTAATGTTCAAGGGAACGTGCCGATGATCATTTTTTGAACATTCACATCATGCGTCTACTGATCATTTGTTCGATCTCTGTATTTCTTCCTCTAGTCGGCAATCGATTGTTCGCTGAGATCTCTTTCTATCATCGAACCAAAGGAGGATTGACTTATATCACGCTTGAAGGTATTACCGACACGTTGACGGGAGAGAATGAGAAGGTTGCATAACATCAACATTGTTTGCTGAACTTTCATTAATTCAGTATGCCTCAGCCTTGTTTGAAGGACAGTCGGCATTTATAGAGGATCGCGATATTTTCAACAACTCTGATATCTACCTGCGAAGGGGATGGAAACGGGTGCCGAGAGATTCCATTCTCTCGGATTATCATTCTTTTCTCAATCTATGGAGCTGGAGAATATCGAGGGCATTTCGATCTACACTAGGAATTCCAATCGAGGAAGAATGTTTACCATCCCGGTTATCTAGTCGTCTGGTGAATTTCGTGACTTCTATGAACTTGTTGATTCTCGGGCGACCGAAATAATGCGAGATATGTGGCAGAATAGTGTAGCACGAATGAACGGACGCAATACGTTATTCACTGGAGAAACTGTGGCTAAGCTTTACAATGCCGACACTCACAAGGTTGGCATTTGGCAGCAGATTAAGGTCTACAGATATTAGAAACTCGAATCATTCGCAGTTCGGCAGTCGTTCATCCGGTCGCGAAATGGCTGTAATTCGTCTCTATTGACAAGGTACATTGGAATCGTTAGATCTGTAGATCTTCCCGATCAACTGACCGAACTGTGAGCTGAATTAGCCAGTTCTCATTCACACCAGTCCGTCTTTGTAGCCCATCTCTTCATCTCTCCTTCGTTCGTCTACAACCATATCGATCATCGGAAACTTATCGTAAAATTGACATTCCTGGCAATTTTTTTTCATCGAAATTCAGTGGATCATCATTCTGATAGGCGCACCAGACAAAACGGTAGTAAGTGATTGTTCGGTATCAAACAATCTCTCTTCAGGCCGCTAGTACTGTCCTTGGATTGATCTCGGATCAGGCAGTACATCGATTTAATGAGGTCTATTCGGCACGGAAATTCTGATTATTCCACACTTCCGGATTATTGCGTCCTTTCTCGCCCTTTGCATGTGTTCTCTCTAACTCCCACAGGCTGTTCTTTGAAAAATGAATATTGTGTATCCTGTTTGATGATCGATGTTCAACTGTTGAGAAATAGGGAGACCTTCGACGACTCAATCAATTTATTCACGGAATGAGAATTATGAAAGAGACATGTGTGAATGGATTTGCAAGAAAATAGACTAGATAGACCTTGCATATTCAGTGGTCATAGATAACTCACAATATTCTGTAAATTGTGAGGAAATGTACAACGTTGTATCGGAAAAACAGCCCTTTGTGTGACGAAATCGGTGAAAAGATTTTGGCTCGTTATAAAGATAGTGGCCACAACGTAGATTGCCGAACTGTCGCAATCCGGTCAAAGTTGTGTCCAAACTGTCCCTCATGGACCCAATAACATCACCCTTTTTACCGTTTGTTGAAATCTTGTCTCCGAGCTGCGCCACAGCCCGAAAGGCACCGTTGGGGAGGGGGAAAAGGCGAGACGAGAGGGGAGGTGGGCGGAGCCTATTCTGCCCATTCCCCGCATCTCAGCCGGCCATAGTTTCACCACGTCGAGCTTGCGCTTTGCGACGCTCAAAGTCGAAATCGAAGGAAGGTGAGGGCGAGAGCGCGCGCTAGTCCCACCGGGTAAGAACAGCGGGGAGAGCGAGGCGGAGGGAGAGGGAGTGTGGTGTGCCTCTCGTCTCTCTCCTCTCATTTGACTATCCCCTCTGGCGCTCACACTGTGTTTAGCGTGAGTAGGAAGCGAGGAAATACGCGCGTACTGAAATCTTTAAAACAAAGTCACAAGCTAATGAAACTATAAAATATTGTTTTTTCTTCTTAGCTGTGCTCGGAAAAATCAAGCTTAAAAACAAGCCTTGGTCCCAGCGAAGTTTGTGCACTGGAAACCGTAAAATCGCACCTCTCCCTGGCTTTGGACTCAATTTTGACCTTCTCATTAAAGATGTACATTCCTGGGACCAAACTCGATTGTTAGAGGGATTTAGTAGCTGTCTATAGCTAGAGACCGCAAGCTCCGCCCACTTGAGAGGGATAGAGAACCTACCTTAAATAGGGACCGAGGTTTAGCAAATCGAATACTTCACCAAAATGGTCGATCAAGAGCACGTTGGATAGGACTCAGGCACATCTTTTAGGGGGCCAATGGGCACTTTATTCAGAAAAATTTAAGTTGGTCAAAATTGGGATAAACTTGTCCAGGATAGGCGAATAACGCATTTCTAATGTACTCTGCAAAGTGCCCATTGCGCACATTGTTCTTTTATTTTTATGAAGAATTTTAGAGAAGAAATATCAAGAATCGAAAGTATCCCCGAATTGCTAAACTGTTTTGAAGGTTTTAGTACGCGCGTATTTATTCCAGCCCGATTAGCGCTAAACACAGTGTGAACGTGGGCGGAGCTAGTCAAATGAGGGAGAAGGGAAGAGAGACGACCCTCTTCCCTTCTCGCTCCGTCTCGCTCTCTCTGCTGTTTCTTTCCCGTCGTGACTAGCACACACCGTCCCTAGACAAGAGGAAATTTCTCTCCCAAATTGTCTCTCACGACTGGGCGAAGCTATCGCCGTCGAACTTTGGGAATGAGCTTGAAGTAGGCTCCGCCCCCTTTTCCTTCGTCCCGGTTTCGACCACTTCTCTGTTGAGCCCAGATCGCATGGTTTTTGGCTCATAACTCGGTTTAGGGATGAGATATCGACATACGATAAAAAGCATGATGTTATTCAGACCAAGGATTCTTTGAGCACCTAAACATGACTTTACGATAGATTCGGTCTAACTCGTTGCGGTCTCTATCTATAGCAACTGAGAACAAGAAATTTGTTTTAGAATGACGCTTGTGACTTTGTTTTCTCGTTTTTTGGGCGAAGTCATGTCCACACAAAGTGGGCGGAGCTTGTGGCCCCTATATAAAGAGCGGAGAGTGAGATCCGTCACATCATTCCCTCACACATTATGCACAATATTCTCGTTTGCTTTTCTATTATTGTCGCTGCTGAGTTCATAGGTAGGCCCCGTTACTCTTTCGTTGATGATTAGGCTAACCTCAGATGCAACTTCCGTGAGCCTGGAAGGAATTACTGATACTCTGTCGGATGAGAATGAGAGGGTATGCAATTTGACTTTTCTTCATAATTATAGTCTGTTTTTTTATAATTATTTTATGAATTGAATGAGGCTTATTCAGTAGGGCTGGCAAATGAAGAGAATAAGGGGAAATGAAGAGGCCATTTTCTCCCCCGCTCATTCAACTCTTCAAGGATGACGCGCTCAATTCAAGGATGACGCGGTCGTGTAAATCCTTAAATAAGAGCAGTTTTCACCAAACAGCGCATAACTCATGAATGAAGGCACTTCTTATAGTGAAATTTTGAGTGTGCCTCAACTAGGACGTTTGCCATGCCCCTGAGAAAGGATGTGAGCCAGCTTTGCATTTCAGCTGTGAAAATAGGCAATTTCACCCATCTTCTCGCGTGCGCGATCAGCTATCAACTCAATTTCGGCAGAAATGATAGGCTCTGAAATCACGGAGGCTAACTATATGCGTAGTCTCATCATAAAACAAATTTTTTTTTAATCAATCGAAGTACTTTTTCGAATTATCGTGCTACGAACTGCGAGATAGCTCTCGTTCCCCTCTGGTAAATAGAACGACTAGAAACACAGATACTTCATTTTCGTTCTTCATTTGCCAGCCCTATTATTCAGTATTCGCCCGCACTTCTTGAGGGACAGAATGCTTTCCTCGAAGCTCAGTCCATCTACGATCATGTTGACTTTTACGAGAGGAGAGGATGGAGAAAGGTCTGGAGTCTCGTCGATGATCAAATAGTAGATTCAATAAAATATAATCATCCGTTTTATTAATTACGATCTGGATTTCAGGAGCACGAGACAAGGGACGGCTATGAAATATACAGTAAAAACACGAACAGAGGAAGGATGTTTGCTCTAACTGTCAGCGAAATTCTACTTCAACATTAAAGATGTGAACAGATGAATATATTCAGGAAATTCTGGATGCTCCACAAGGCGAAGTAATGCGGGATTTGTGGCAGAATCAAGTGGCATCAAATCGCAATCCACTCTTGAAAGCACAACCTGTAGCGAGACTATCGGATTATAGCGATATTATGAGGGTGAGACGAGTTCCCCGTTTATTATCGGCAATCGAAACAAGACTTCCCATTGTATTTATCTTTCAGTTCGTCAATCCTGCAGCCGGTCGTGATCTAACGGTTGTTCGTCTCTATCGTCCCATTCCCACGAGTTCGGGTGCTGATGGATACTTGACTGCGATGAGATCTGTCCCTCTCCCAGATCAACCAATTGATAGCGGCGCACCACTGTGAGCAAATTCAACATTGTGAATCCATCTTCAGTTTTTCCCCACATATGGAAACCGATGACAATTTATACAATTATTCGTAACTTTCCAGTCTCCACCTTGCTTCAATTCGTCTTCGCCCGTACCCGAACGGATCAGCTAAAACCATTCGTGGGTTGCATTATTTCAAGATTCGCAATCAAATAATTAATTCAGTGGATGCAATCATTCTTCTTGATCTCAGAGGAGCTCCCGATCGGGATTATGCACAGCAGGTAAACAAATGTAGATTGACTAAATAGTAAATAAGTTTAGTCTCATTCAGACTGCAAGTGCTCTGCTCACAGTACTGTCTGAAACGACCGTTCGACACTTTGGCGAAGTGTCTTCCTCAAGATGGTGATTGTCGAAACTATTGTATGCTAATAAATTATTTCAACAAACTTGAGTGCATGAATAAATAAATATTCTCAAACATCTTTTACATTGTTTTTCGAACCCAAGTGTTGCAAGTAGTACATTGATAATAGACAAAAAGCCATCATGTGAGAACGTTTTCGATTGTTCTTGAACAGAAAAAAATATCACAAAAGTGTTGATCACCCGATCCTTGAAGGATTTGCGCTCGTTATAAAGAGTTGAGTGCGAAATCCATGGATCATTCATCGCAAAAAACCACGCATGAAAGTTCTACAGATTGCTTTTGTTTTTGGCGCTGCAGTTGTTGTGATTGGTAAGTCAAATAATACCAAAATATTGTGTAGGAGCTTCTGTGATACGCAGAGTCGACATCGGTCTCACTCGAAGGCGTTACGGACACACTTTCGCCTGAAAATGAAAAGGTATGGCAACTAAAACAGTCCTTCTACAATGTAGTTTTGTAATAATAGTTAAGTAATAATCTTAATTCAAGTCGTTTAGTATTCATCTGCATTTATGGATGCTCAATCGGAATTCCTTGAAGCGAGATCAATCTTCGATCATGATGATTTCTACCAACGAAGAGGATGGAAGAAGGTGAGTTACTTCTTTTTATACTTTGTACAGACAAAAAATGTCATAGGAACACGAGACGAAGGACGGCTACGCAGTCTACAGCAAGAACACGAATAAAGGAAGAATGTTCACTATCTCGGTTTGATCTTCACCATTTTTCATGTGCCTATTCTGAGGATCGTTCAAAATTTTCTCACATTCAGGAAGTTCTCGAAGCGCGTGCAGCCGACGTAATGAAGGAAATGTGGCAGAACCAGGGACTGGCCAATCGCAATCCGCTCATGGCTTCCACGAAAGTTGCTGTACTGTCGGATCAGTGCGATATTGTCAGGGTAAGACATAATAAGATGGAATTTCGGAACGAGTGAAATATCATTTTACAGATAGGTAATCCTTCCTCTGGTCGTGACATGGCCATCGTTCGTCTCTATCGACAAGTTCCCATGAGTGGAACGGCCAGTGGATTCATTACTGCTATGAGATCTGTCAATCTGCCCGATGAGCCCGTGAACAATGCCGGACTGTAAGGTCTTCTTTGTCTAACATCACAAACTGACTCTTCATCAGTCCCTCTCTGTATCTCGGGGCCGTTCGACTTCGTCCCGATCCAATTGGAGCTCGAGGAGCGCGCACGCTTTGTCTGTTTCGTTTCATTTAAAAAATATATATTGTTGTTGATATGAATATTTCTTTCAGTGGACGCCGTGATCATGCTTGATCTGAGTGGAGTCTCTGACAGAGCCTTTGCTCAGCAGGTTCGGAATGTCCAAATGATCTTATAGCTTGATTATAATTTTTCAGTCGGTGAGTTCAATGATGACGATGCTCTCTGAGCAGGCCGTTCATCACTTTGGAGAGTTGTCCTCCAACTATTGGTAATCCGGAGTAGTCCTCGGATTATCGCCATCGACCAGCGATTATTTGAATTTCTTGTTCGGACGTGATGTTCGTTCCCTGTAATAAACAATTTCACAATTTTATTATTTTTATTATTTATTTCGATTGAAAAAGAAACATACGTGCAATTAAATAAATTCCTTTCAACGTTTTCAATAATGATTTCGAGAAAGATTCCGAAAAAAAATATTATTATGATCATGCATTTCTGTGAAGTGCTCGGTTCTCTTCGTACACTTAGACGAAACTCAATTTCGCACTACAAGAATAGACAATGCACACAATCAGTACGAGTATTTCACAATCACGAGACGCCTCGTTGTTTCTGACTTTACCCATCCACAATAGTGCATGCCATTCGGTATACGTGGATATAACGAGGATCGAATTCTCTAGCTCTACTTCAGAACTTCAGGCTATGCGTTATTCTCTTCTAATTTCAACAGTTATTGCATCATTTGGCTTGATCGGTAAGCTCTATTTCGTGATCTATTTCGAGGTTTCCATGTAATGTTCGACCTTGAGATGCGACTTCCATCACCATCGAAGGCATTACTGATACTCTTTCTACTGAGAACGAACAGGTAAATTACTTTGTTTCCTGTCCAAAAACTCAGATTATAACTTCTCGACGATTTTATTTGATGTTTCTTTAGTATGGAGCCGCTCTTATGATCGGACAAGCAGCATTTAACGAAGCTCAGTTAATATTTTCGCAATACGATTTCTATCAGAGAAGGAGCTGGAAGAAAGTGAGCTTTGGAATCGATATTGCGTTCTCATTAGTACACTAATTCACCTTCTTGAGGAATTCGCAACTAGAGACGGCTACATGGTCTACAGCAAGAACACGAACAATGGAAGGATGTTTGCAATTTCAGTAAGTGTTCAGATTATTATTTTATTCATCATTTGATCCACTGTCCGTGCTCAGGAAATTCTTAACTCAGCAGCTTCTGATATCATCAAGGATCTGTGGCAAAATATTGAGGATCCCGACAGAGATCAACTAATGAAAATGGAGAGAATCGTCACGCTGACGCCCAATGCTGACATTCTCAAGGTGATCGATCTCTCTATTTTGTTTTAGACTCAAATTATAGATTTCGACCCGTTTCTTCGCAGAAGCTAACGTCATTCGTCTGTATCGACCAGTCCCAATGCCTGCAGGGGCAATAGATGGATTCGTAGCTGCATTCCGACCCGTGGATCTGCCTGATCAACCACTGAATAGGGACAATCAGCTGTAAGTGTATCTCACTTGCCCGAAGATACTACTTCTTGGCGAATCATGAATAATCCACTCCATTGCAGTCCCACACTCAAACTCGCCGCTATTCGACTTCATCCCGATTTGAGTCGAGCGCCTCGAACCAATTGTTTGTTTTTGCTTTGGAAATTAGGTTACCTTGTCAATTCGAAGTGCAATTAACAGTACATAAGCGACTGGCCGTGTTGAGCGCACAAGGTAGATAAATATTTCAGTCGATGCAATCATTATCCTCGATCTAAACGGCGTTCAAGATCGACGAGCTGCCCAGCAGGTTTGATATTTTAGCTTATCACTAAAACAAAATAAATCTTCAGACAGCAGCATCCGTCCTGGGGCTTCTATCCGAACAAGCATCAAAACACTTCCGTGATCTCCTAACTTCCATTTTGTGATCCGGAAGTTTGGTCCACCCCGATCTACTCAATCACTCTCGGATTATCGTATTTTTCGTGTTTTGACAAATTGTGCAATTTCGGGTAATTTTCGTGACTGTTCTTGTTTGTCCATGTCCATGTATCTTGCTGCGCATAAAAATGCAGAATTTTCGATCTTCTCCCAAATCCGGGACGCCTCTTTTATTTTCCTTCTTCTTCTGAGTCTATCGGAAGAGAGGGTGGAGGAAGCGAGAAAAGAAGGAAAAGACAAACAGGCATGGAAGAAAGAAGGGGAAAGAGAGAGAAAAGGATGTAAGGAGGAGGGGAAACAGAGGTCCTTTCCTGGCCCTTCCTCTCGTTGAGGAATCTCGTATTACTCGGTTGTCTCCAGCATTTCCGAATTTGTCATCGCGTGTTTCACTCAAACCTTCCCTTTCGACTTCAATGCACCGAGTGGAAACTCTGATAATTCATGCACCACTTGCTTCGCATTCACTAATTTCCCACGATGCATCTTTCTCTTTCTCTAGGACGCCACTTCGGTTTTTTGCGTAAATGAACGTGAAATTGATTTGAAAAGACGAGTCTGCAGTATCCATGTGGAAATAATGCTGAAAAAACAGGGACTCATCCCTTTCATTTATATCCAGCCGAGCAGAATGAGCTAGTGTATCCTCCGCCAGTCTTCATTCTGAATACACCCCCAGGCGCATTCTAAGGACCGCATTCTTTTTATTGAGCGTCCCTTCACACGCAATATCTCACAAGGAACGTTGTCGAGTAATCTCATCCTCTTAGTGCAGTCTATTCTCGACGTCTCCTCTATCTTCTTCTCCTTTTCTTCTTACTTGTCCGACAACTCCCTTCCCCTCTTCCTTCCGCTCATTCCCCTCCTCTTCCTTCTAAACATCGATGCGGTAAAGCGGCCGTTGAAACTGCGAATGTACCCTCTCCTTCTCCTTCTCACTTCTTCACATTTCTCTCATATTTTCCACCACTGCTTTCTCATCAAATTTGAAGTCTTCCATCTGTAGTGTTCCCTCTGTCATTTGATTCAGCTCCATCTTCCTTCTGCAATTAAAATGTACTGGTTTGTTGTTGTTTCTCTTTCAGTCTTTATTTCGTCCCACGAGACACGCGAGTAGTCGAACAAAAGATAGCGCACGAAGTTTCCGGACGAGACCTAGTGAGATTACTGCTGAGAGAAAGCGTGAAGGGAAGAAAGGGTGCGCCAAGTCCCTCAAAGTCTCGCGTCATTTGATGGATGATGCTCTCTTTTCTGCATTCTCCACCGCATTTTTTCGCAGTTATTTCCGTTCCCAGCGCCATAAACATTGTACGATATCGTGTGGTACGATAGAGGGAAGGGGATGAATACTGGAGAGAGAGAGAGGCATTGTTATTGGCGGATTGATGATACCGATGGTGAGATTGGAGGAAGGAAGGGATCATTATGGAGAGAAAACGATGATTTGTTGGTTGTTGTCTCGATGTGTCGACTGGCATAACTAGGTGATGACAGATTGGAGAGAGAGAGATAAAGGAACAGATTGGGAGGGGAGGAATAATGATGATCTCTCGTGGGACAGGGTAGCGAGAGAGTGTGTGAAAGGAGGAGAGTCATCCTTTTTCAGTTTCTTTTGGGAAGTAACACATCGAGCACTCGAGAGACACACGAAGATGACACTTTGCGCGCGCGATAGAATCACAGTGAGATAGATAATGAGCAAGATTCTGACCATAAATGCATTAGCGCCGCTATCCTCATTTATCATTTACCTCACCACAATTTATACGCTTCCTGAACGTTTGATCTTGTCCTTTTCTTCTCCTTCTCTTGAATTTCCGTCATCAAATCATCTAAACAGCCCCTTCCCATTTCCCATTTCTAAACAGCGATGCTCGCATAGGGCCATTCATCCTCCTCCTTCTCTGGGTATGATGGGAATAAGAAAGGGGAGAAGAAGGGAGGAGGAGGAGGTAGAAGAGAGAGAGAAGAATAAGAAGTAGTCAGAGATTGAACGACTCACTGCGTCTTTTGTGCGTGTTTCTGTCGTTGGAAATGAAGGGGAGAATCGAAGGAGGAGAGGGAGAAGACTGGTTCCAGTCCCATCTTATCCTATCTCCCCTATCTGTCTGTTCCTACAGGTCAACCTCCTCCAGAAATGAATGTACTCGATATTTACACAATGACTCTGTGAATCACTATATTGTTCTCGATCGAATGAGCAAATAACTGTGAGTGACTGTGTAAATTTGTGTGTGAGGTAGGAGCCTTCCTATATCCCGTCATCCCTACCCCCCTATTCACTACTCGATAACAAGTAGCACTGTACGTGTGAGAGAATAGAGAGAGAGATAAACTGTGTGAGGGTCAAGCGGGTATTTATCTCGCGAGAGCCACCGTTTGTATGGGTGTGAGATCGAGGCTTCCGGCCTATGGAGGGATTAAATCGTTCCTCCGATCACTCTTCGATTCCACCCTCTCGATCACTGCAATTATCGCTTCTCTCTACTTGATGATCTTCTCCAATCCCTCTCTCTCTCTCGTCCTCATATTTCCGCTGTTCTACTCAATGTTTATTGCCCCCTCGTGTATTCTTTTGTGCTGCATCCGGATTGCTCTCCTTCCAGTACTATTCCACAGGTCATTTCGCCTCTTTCGAAATATCCTCCTGTTTTGCTCTACTTCTGTTTACTCCGACTGCTACTGATTCCATTCCTTCTGACGATCACCCGATTTAATTTCGCGTGATTGTACAAGCTCAAACGGAGAAAACCTCACGATTTCCTGTAGTAAACATGGTTGATATAAAGGAATGGTCACAGAACTGATGCTAGAAAATGCTTCGGAAGCGACGGAAATTGAGAAATGATTCATCTGGAATGGAACATTCACTCTCATTCATTCACGCTCGTCGGTGTATTTCCTCCCTCTCTTTTCTCCTTTTCTTCACAAGCTTCCAAGGATGATTTCATCGTCTTTGCAATATCAAATTGTTCTAGCTCATCCCTCTCTCT
Source organism: Pristionchus pacificus (assembly GCA_000180635.4). Classification (NCBI taxonomy): domain Eukaryota; kingdom Metazoa; phylum Nematoda; class Chromadorea; order Rhabditida; family Neodiplogasteridae; genus Pristionchus; species Pristionchus pacificus. Next base: position 12,887,026 of record CM026578.1, on the reverse strand, counting down.
CTTGATTTCATCGTCTTTGCAATATCAAATTGATTTCATCGTCGATGATTTCATCGTCTTTGCAATATCAAATTGTTCTAGCTCATCCCTCTCTCTCTTGTCTTTCGTAAACATTTTCTCTTCATGAACGGGGGTTGGTTAGTCATCTCTAGTAAGCACCATTCGCCCCTCGAGGCGATACCATACTCATCCCTTCTTTACAAACACCATTTGATATCATATTTTCAAAAACATTTTCTGACTCACTATGGAGTAACCGTTCCTTCTCACTGTTTTGAACCAGGAAGTGCACAGAAAGGGAGCTGTTACTTTGTATCTCTCTCTCTTTTCTACTGCAATCCACAGCAATTTTCGTCGCATCATTGTCCGTTCCTCTCTTCAATTCCCTCATTCTCTTCTCACTCTAATTGTCCTCTCTTCCATCACCATTCCTCCTTCCTCTCCCTCTTTCTCTTTCCTGGCTGGCAGCAATTTTGACATGGAGAGTGCGTTCGACTCTCTCACCATCACACTTTTTGATCCGAAAACGATCCCGAATTCGGAGTAAGTTTCCGGCCCTTTTTGTGGTTGTTTCTCGCTCCATTTCATCTTTTCTCAAGGTCGAAGTAGTTTGAGCGCATTTATCCGCTCCGAACTTGCGGATAATGCACTCGAACTACTGCGCATTCTCAGTGTTGACAATGATCTCAAGAGCGTGGATGTAATCGAGAATCTGTATCTTCATTCAGCGCAAACTCTCACAGATTGGGATACTGAGAGGTTGTGCAGAATGAAGAGACGGATTCTACAGTGATCGTTTTACTCTGAAGAGGAGACAAACCGATCATATGTCGATGTTTAGATCTCTCATATCATAACTATTCTCGATTGTAAACAGAGAATCTAATCCTTCCTTCGTTTCTCCATTCGGATTCCTTCCTCGATTCGATCAAATAGTCTCTACCAGGCGCGCCCAATTAATCCATCTTGTATTATTTAGCACCCCTCACTTCAGTAGCTTCTCATTCTGATTCATTCTCAACTGATTGAGTGACGTTCCCAATGAATCAGCCCCTTCTTCTTCTTCTCACATCATCATCCCCGTGGTAGATTACACGTCCACGGTTCAACGATGGGACCACAACCATCTATCCATTCGATGCACTCTCTGAACCCATCGAACGATCACGGTAGGAATGCGCTAACTACATCACAATTGCCCAATTGCGAACCGTCCAATGGAACTACATCTCGAACTATCCACTGCACATTTCGATCTCTCTTTCCCCCTGATTCACTCTATTTTCATAACTTCCCGTTGATCTTTCTCCATCTGACGATGCTCTTTCGATATTTATAACCGCTCTTGTTTGCGTTTCCGTAGTAAATCGTCTCCAGTTGACCTTCTGGTATTCACAGGGTTCAGACTGTTGATTGGACATCGAATAGGATCTCCGATTGGTCGATGAATACGTCAGAATGAGTCAATTCACAAGCATAAATTATCCCTCATCGATCCCCTCTTCCGAATCAAAGAGTACCATCGTCATTCTCTCTAATCGTCCACTATATTTTGAGTATTGCCCCAATTCGTCCTTGAACTCATCGTCATTTGATACGAAGAAGAAGAAGGAAGGAAGGAATAGTTCGTGCTGCTTTCATCCTTTTCACTCTGTCTCAAAATCATCGGCTAACTAGATTAGGCAAAGGAGGGGGAATGGAATGGGCTCTACTCGTCATTTTATTGTTGTCGATAGTACTGCGTGGGCTATTGACTTTGTCGTTCTCTGATCTTAGGTACGGGATAGCCCCTCTTCTTCCATCTTCCCTCTTTCCCCTCGAGGAGTTTCTTTTCTCTTCTCTAATTTGTCTCTAACTTCCGCACCATTGACGATCTACTATCCTCTCTCTCACACTCATTTGCAGCTCCACCATAAATGGTCTCTTCTTTGCCCTATCGTTGTTTGATCTCCTTCCTTCTCCCGTTACTGATCATCGTGATTTACACACTACGTTGCATCGATTGACGATCACTCCTCCCCTTGAAGGATCCGTTGTATAACCGATAAAACTAACGACCAAGATGGGAAAGATGAGTGATCTTTGCACAACCTTCTAAGATCGGGGAAGGAATTTCCTCAGCCTCGTCTCTTTGTAGTCACTCACTCTCTATGATCGTCTGCTTCTTTTCCTCTCTCGATCACGAAAATCATGCGTATTTAAAAGAGCATCTACTGGACTCGAATCACTGCAGTGGGTAATTCGATTGATCATTCGATCTCTCAGTTAGTCTAAATAGTTACGGTGAGAGGTTCATCTCTTCACATTCCGATGCTCGATCTCTCTCTTGAAATAGTCGTTGCTCTCTCACCATTCTGGTCGCGTCACAAATCGCATTTGATTACAATGGCCCTCTTTTCACTCGCGGAATCACTAGATAAGGGTAGGAAAGGGGAAAGCAGGGAGGAGGACGATTGGGCTTCATCGTCAGTATCATCTCAATTGATTGCCGACTGTGCCTCCTCTAGTTTCTTCCCTCTCGTAGTTAATGGGGTCTAAGGTCGAATGGGAATGGCTATCAGTCTGATCTACGTGCAATCAGATAGTGCTTCATCTCATCCAGTCTATAGTCCATTGACGCGCAGAGATCGAACGGGAGTAAGCATCTTCCTCTTCCCTTGCAATCAAAATGGAGGTCGCAATTGGGCTAATTTGAAAGTTCATGCCTTGCGAGAGATCGTAAACACGTCATCGTCCCTACGTGATCTATGTCGGACTCGACAACTTCCCAATTCACGATGTTTTTATTCCTCCAACTATGTGCTTTTGTGCGGTGAGAGACGCTACGTAGATAAGGATCTCTCTTGCGAAGAGCGCGCAATGGCAAATCTGCCAACCCTCATGCTACCTGCCTATTTTTGGCTCTCATCCTTCTATGTTTAGCTAATATTTAGGCCATTCTACTGGAATTTGTCGCCTTCTTTCCGCTTTGCAATAAATCTCTTGCTGAACTCGCCCATAAAACGTTCACTCGAAAGAGAGAAGAAATGGGAGCTGCAACGATATCATTTTTCCTCGCTGCTACTCGCATTTTTCCGTTCGAGATGGATCGAAATTAGTCATTTCACGTGGCGGAAACTAACGGGTTGATGATCTTTGGAGAATTCGCCTACTGATCTTCGAAACGTTTGATTTTGTGCGAACCATCTGCATAAATTTTTCGGACGATTTAAAAAGGTTGGGACAAATACGTAATATTGGAGAAGTGTGGGACTACTTTTAATCTTCTTTTCACTGCCTTCAAACGAGTTCCTTCCTTTTCTTCCACTCTTTTTCATTCTCAATATCGCATCAATGACGACAGTTTTCGTCCACTTAAACGAACACTTTCCATGTGTTTTTGGAGGTGTTTCAGCGGGTGAGAAAATGCTCTCGAAACACCTCCAAGAAGCCATTTCGTGTGAGGTTTGTGTGGTCAGAAGAACGTCTTTACACTCTTCCGAAAGGGTCAAAAGGTGAGATTTCCTGTGGGTATAGCAGACAGATAGAGAAAGAGAGGGAAAACAGATAAGATCACCGTCTTTCTCTCTCTCACTCGAGGCTCAGATATATTTGTGAGCTGTCCCTATCCCATTAGTGAAGATGACCTCCGCCCTCTTCTTTTTCGCTTCTCCATCAACCTTTCTCTTCTTTTTCGCCCATTTTATGGAGCTTGACCGTAATATTTGATGAGGAGCCTTTGATTTCTTGATGAACCGATCACTTGCTCTATGAACACGTTAGAATTTGAGATAAAATACGTGAGAGAGATGAGTTTCTCAAGAGAGTCAGTTGACGATAGACAGCAGTGCAGAAAGCAAATATTTAGCAGTTTTCGCAACTTCCTTTCGGTTTTGCGGGCATTTGCCTCCCTTACTCAGCGCATTTCGTTCTTCGGGGGAGAAACCTCTAACTCGATCGTCCCGATCTCTTTCTCTTCCCCTTCTCCGTCCACTCTATCAATATCACTTTGATACACTCCTTGGATACGGGAAGGGGGAGTGATCTATCTCCCTTCTCTCTCGACTGACCCTGGGCAAGTGTGTCTGTCTATTCCACGCTGGCTCTTCACACTATTATCTTGTTATTGATCATCACTGCTTCCTCTCTCTATTCCTCTGGAAACATTGCAGGTTTGCTCTTGTGGTCATCATGATTTGATCCCCTTCTTCATTCCATTCTCATGTCATTCTTCTTCTTCTTTCCTCTTCGAACCAATGGATGCAAGCACAGCACTTTCTGCCTCGAACCATCATAGAGATAAGAGTGATTGAGGAGGGAAGAGAGAGGGAAGGGACTCATTCTCAGATTGATAAGGTACAAGCACTTCTTCTTCTCGTCTAGTCACTTCTCTCATGTGAACGACGACGAACTACAGACGACAACAGGGCTGAAAAGTATCTGAAATCATGGGATTATGAATGAGTCAATCGAATGACGATGCCATTCATGTGATGAAGAGAGGACGGGCCTACAGAGTAGTATATAACAAGCGCCATTCCACCCCCAACTCACTCTTCAACGGGCTAATTCGATTGAACTTATTTATTTTTCTGTAGAAGATGGGTCGCTGTGATGAAGAGTCGGTTTGTGTATGAGAGGGTCACTACACTTGCATCAATTCATAGATCAGGTAGTTGCGATAGAGGAAGAGTGCGTGAATCCATCGAGTTGAGCAGTCTCATCGTCCCGCCTTCATTATGCTAATCTCGAGACCGGATAAGTAGGGAAGAGAAAGAAGAGAGAGAATGGAAAGATGAGAGAGATGAGAGGTAGTCCTCTCTCTCACCTCTTCCTACCTGCTTTCTCTTCTTTCTATTCTCTCTTTCACTCTTCCCATCGAGAGCGTCTCTCTTCTCACTGTCTCTATCCCTCTTTCGCCCCTTCTCTACCCTCATATCACTTTCCGCCACTTGTAACCGTGTCGCTGAGCAGTGTACCTCCGAATTATTCGTTCCGTACCGTGACCATGTTCCATCCTCGCATTAATAACAGTAAGTCTCTTCAGGGTACGTGAGCCTCTCACTCGATAGATCACTGATGGCAAGGCGAGTTATTCATCCAGCTGCCGACTTTGATTACTGGGCGCATATCGGAGCGAATGCGCCTCAATTCGAAGATGATTATGATATGATGGATGAGGATGAAGAAGAATACGAAAGGAAACCAATCGTCAACCATCGATTCAGTCCTGGAAGGTTAGTAGCTCATGATGTTCGTGGTCCATCGGAGGGTGCGAAGGGTCGAGGGGGTTGGGAGTGAGATCTCGCTACGATTTTGACCGTAGCAGTTGTCTCTCTGTCGGGATCTTAGGTTGGCTACTTCTTCATATCTCTGCACTATCTCACTTTCCCATTGTCTCTCTGTCCAATCTGCCCATCTCTCTCACTTTCTATTCGTCCTTGCCGCGTTGTCATCTCGAGTTACGAAGTAAATCGCTCATCATGGAAAGTTATCTCAAACTAGAGGCATTTCATCAACAGTAGATCAAGAGCAGCAACAGTTTCATGGTTCGAAATGGGAGTGGATCCATCTCTCTCTTATTTCATTCACTCGTTAGGTCAATGCTCCCGTTATTGGTAGCTGAAAGATCAAACGACTATTCCATTCCCTCCTTCCTTTCTCCGATCTCTCCGAGATGATGCTCTTCTCTACACACAATCACCGCACTATCACCCGTGGTCTCATAAAGCTGGGGGAGAGGAAAGGAGGAAGGAGGGGGAGGACTGTGGGTGGAAAGAATCATTGGACATTCGATGATACAATCACTGTCTTATCAGCGTCTGTCGCAATTGGAGAGTGATATTCACTCGATACAAGAAGATGTAGGTGGATTTACAATAGGAGAGATAACAGCAGCTTGTTTTCTCTAGGGTCTTCGTGAGAGGTTCCCATGAGAAGTTGCAATAGGCACGTTGCATTTTGGCGGGCATGGGAAGATATTCGGACGCTACAAAGTATTGTGAGATCATTCGTAGAATCTCAATCACGAGTTGCGATGACGGCGTCATAATTACTTATCAGCAGCTTATCATCAGCATTCCATTCTTCCTTTTCCTTTCTGAGATGCGACTAGGAGGGAAGGGGGTCTTATCACTACGAGAGGTTGAAAGATTAACACGAATTGCCCGTGTGACGTAAACAGTACACGGGTAAAAAAGTGATCCAGATAAACTTTGCGGTCAGTAAGCGCATCGGGATAGAACGTGAATGAGAAGAGGATCATTAAGTCGATTTTATGCAGAAGATTGGGATGATGTTCACGGTGTTTGATCGACTCGACTGGGATTACATCCATCTGCAGATTAAGACTCTGAGATCTTCGACTTCTTCTTATCATTTCGACTGATCAATCGGCTTGGAATAGCACATGAGAATATGACAGAATAAGCAGCTTAGATGCAGAAAGAAGCACACCAATCACTTACGATGTCAAAACAGAACAAGGCGTTGTCATTGAACTGACGATTAGGGATTGGAAGATGACAATGTTATGGAATTCAGCGAGGATCCTAACGAGAACGATGACAAAGAGAGTGGAAAGGGGATAGAACGATGGTATTGATCTGATCGAGTAGAGCGAGAATCGACCATAAACATGAGAGAACTCTTCTCGTCACTACCTATCGCGCCTTTTGTGCACGGGATACGATGGATTCTCGGCCATAAACTTACTCCTTTTCTTCCAGTTATCGGATGCCTCTCGTGAGGGAAGTAATGCTGGCTGCATCCACTGCATCGTCAACCCCTTCCTACACCATTCGGTCAGTTTTTATAGCCGATACGCTTTCAAATTTCGAAATCTTTTGAAATATTGGGCTCTTTTGAACACATTTTGTATAGGGATCGGCCGCCGTCGTCCTCCTCTTCATCTCCTTCGTTATCATCGAATCCAGGAGAGAATATCTGTGCTGTGTGTGGAGACGGACAAGCGAAACTTCATTATGGAGTGAGTCGATTGATATCTTAGATCTGGATCGATCAAAAAACCTCCTGAAAAACAAAAAAAAACGACCTGAAATTCGTACAAATATGTGCCGAAAAGCGACGCCGCCTGATCTTCATTTTCTCCTGAGATCGAAGGGATCAATTTTTTCTTTATTTGCCCTTGCGAAAATTGTCAGACACAATTCTGCCGATCTTTCGGTCACAATTTCACCACATGATGTATAACTATGCACAAGCTGATAAGGAGAACGTATGAGTAAAAGTATATTGCCAAATAACTTTCTTCATCATCTCAGGTGCTCGCTTGTTACGGGTGCAAGGGATTCTTCCGGCGGACTCTCACGGGCAAGTATCGATACGCATGTCGATTTGACAATGCCTGCACCGTCGACAAATACCAGCGAAACTCGTGTCGATACTGCAGATTTCAAAGATGTCTGCAGGTCGGAATGGACCCAAAAGGTGAGAAGATCACTTGGATTCATTCCTAAGGACACAAAAAAAGACGCGTGTAACATAATGTTGAGAATTGTGTATGGGATCGAAAGTTCATTGGAACAATTGCAGCCGTGCGACCGGACCGCGACCCTACGGGAAACCAACGAACGCCCCGAGCAAAGAAGCACAAGCTATCGGACGACCTGCTGAATCATGTTGTATGTATTACTGATGATGCAGTCTTTCGAACAAGACATCCTGTACTAAGCCTGCTCATCATTGCAGATTCGGTTGCAAAGCGACGATTGGTCGAAGAAATTGCCGATGGAAGTGAGGATACTTCTCATGCAGTTGATGCAGGTCGAATCCAAGGTACATTAGATCTATTTTTCGTCAATAGTTACCTTCAAGTTTCGATTAGCTAAGTTATGCCTCCATATTTAGAGGCTCATCTCAAAATAGTATGATTGCTTTCCCATTCGACCTTCACCGCTTTTCGTCGTGCACAAAACTCTCCCCATCAATAGACGCGTATCGATGTGAATGGCTTGAATTGTACTACTCCTTCTCCAAACCGGGGCGAGGCGATTAGTGACGGACCATTGCATCGGACAGCACACGAAACCAGACAAACTGCTGTAATCTCGTGGTGTGGCAGATGAGTGTGAGAGTGTGAGAATTGGGAAACGTCGTCTTCACTGCAGGTTGTGAAGGGCGACGAATCGATTGGCGATGCACCAGAGCCGCCGATGCTCCCGGAGAAGAAGAAGATCAAATCATTGAGGGATATGTTCGAGCAGAAACCGAATCCCAGCGAGCGAACAGAGGTACGGTAGAGTGGAAATATTGATCGACTTCTTGCAACAACTTGGCATGATTCATCGGAAATGCGCGTCAGCTCATTGCATTGTCAATGTGGGTGTTGATCCGATCAGTTGTGTACGATGGAGAAGGGAGAAAGTGATCTACACCCTGTGAAACTCTCTCCAAACTCCCATCTCCATTCACTCTAGTGCAACAAGTGCGAGGGAACTGAAGGTGCAAAGAAAAATAATCGGTTTGAGTGCTCGAGTGAATAACTTCCTCCAATCACAATAGTATAGTTCCGATGAACTGAGGGATCGATTGTTTCCATGGAGAGAATTAGAAATTATCAGTGCACTGAACAATGTACGAGATGTGGGCCCAATACAACAATCATATTCAGATGTCGTACGAGCCATTTCGAATGGCGAAAGTGGAAGATCTATCGGAGATTGCTCATCGAAGGGCAGTTGCTGCAGTTGATTGGGTTGATGCCCTCTCTGAGATGGCCGAAGTTGTCGACACTGAGGATAAAGTGAGGCCATTATTGTCACTTTCTGTCCCGCTACAACTACAAGATAATCACACAGTTCGAAATCTGTTGTTTGATGCTTTCGGCTGTAATGAAAGAAGGTCTCATTCTGACTGTCAAAGATCGCGGCGCTCAATAAACGGGAGAAAATCAGCGTCTCCCTTTATGAGCTACGCTGTCACGATAATAATCTTCTTCTGCGCTGTTTTTATGAGTTCTCAGAATGACTGAAAATGATAACGAAGTGACCGATATCTGATGCAAAATAGCACTCGACCACAGTGGAAACGTGGCTTTCCGGAGAATCGAAAGTAAACTGAATCTGAGTTCAATATTAATATTGCAGGTAACTCTGGTGAAGCAGTGCTACTCTCCTCTCACCATCTTCAATTTCTCCGTTCGAACAGCACAGAACACACAGAACAAAGACATTCTTTGTCTCGCTGGACGATATTTCGTCCCGAGGAAATTGCCACCCGAGTTCAATGAGCAGAAGTGAGTTCATTCAACAAGAGAAACTAATATCATCCGAATATCTTGATTGGGCTTGGCTTCATTCTAGTTGGTTGTTTATGGTTGTAGCTGAGCATCACGGTGACAAAGTGGCTCGTCGCGGAAAGTTTCGAATCCGTAACGCAATGTGGTCATCATTCCTTATCAGATTGTGCCTAGTTAGAAGGAGAAGTTGATAGGAAGGACGAATGAAAACGGAGACAAAGTGACATGAATGAGATCATCGGATTAGTGAAAGAATGAGAGAAGAAGAGAGATTAAACACGTGGAGAGGAGATTCGTTGTGAGACTGAGGAATACTTTCGTAAGCCATGATGAAGTCATCGCATGCCTTGCTGGTTCGATCTTGAGATTCACTGCTCAGAGCGATACATCTATTTCTGGGTGCGCTTAGTTGGGTGCAGACAATGCTCAGTCGATCAAACGGCATAGAATCTAATCCTGTTTGCTTGCACACAACAATAGCGTCTCCAGAATGATCAAAGTTGCATTCTTTCAGCCAACTGTCAAATAATCTCATCGATCGTTGCCTTCACGAACTCGTCGGACCATTGAGGAAATTGAATCTGAGAGAGGAGGAAATCGTCCCTCTAAAGGCTATTATCATCCTTGATCCAAGTGAGTTTTAAGAGGGAGAAGATCAAGAACGATCGATGTAGAAGTGGTAAAAAAAGTGAAGTAGACAATTCAATTCAAAGGAACATTCGGACACTTTACAGACGCAAAAGGATTGTCACCCGTCACAGCAAAGCAGATTGAGATTCTAAGAGAGAAGGCGCAAGATCTCCTATTCCATGTAAGTATGCAGATTTCGGGGGAATGATCGAGCTCACAGCTGGAAAATGAAGTAATCTTTGAAATTCAGGTTGCGGGTCAGTCTCAGATGGGCTCTCCGAGTGCTCGATTCGGCAATCTGCTCATGCTCCTTCCCACTGTCGCCAGTCTCTCCAATATCATGAGCGAAAACATGCAATTCTGCCAGACATTCGGATCGAGAGCATCGGGTAAGCAACTCTTTTTTTAAATTATACTTTTAATTTCGTTGATTTTTTCCTCACCACTAATCGTTTTTTCCAGGAGATCCACTTCTGCGTGAGATGTTCGGTGATTTCAAATTGGAAGATCCTCGATTCTCCTCCTCCGTTTCTCCGCCAATTCTATTTGAGAATCCGGCAGATATCTCTCTCGATGTATGTTCTTTTTTACATCTTGAGATTTTAATAGTAAACTGGAATCATAACTTCATCACTAATCATATCTATTCCAGACGACGTCTCCTCTGCCCGAGCCAGGATCCGTATCTCATCGTTCTCGATTCTCTTCATCATCTCGACGGACGACGGAAGCGTCGACTCAGACGGACGATAAACTTGCTCCTCCATCACATCCCGTGAATCTTCTGGATGCAATGTCTCCTGCTCATACCGTCAGTACAGCTTGTTCATCGATTCGTCAACTATCCTTCGATGAGAACGAACAATCTGATCAATTCGAGATGTTGGATGTTAGTTGGAGAATTCATTGTCCATACTGAATATCTTAATTGCAGAGTGGAATCCTGAACGATCACTTCAATGCTGATTTCGAATTCGAGAACATCGCTCATATGTTCCCAACAACTGAAACATCGTTGCTCAATTTCGAAGATCACGGCTTCGATGCTTATCTGGAGAACCTCAATGATAACCTCAATGATAACTATTCATAGGACCTTCTTCTTCACTGCTGTACATATAGGTTGCAAATTGATCCCAGCTCCCCCGGTATTCTATCCTGTTGCCTTCAATCGAGAAGTCATAAGAGTAATTATGTAGAGTAGTATTATAGTTCACATCAACGATAGAATCTATCGAATATTTGATCTACCCATCGGTCTATGACCATCAATATTTGTATACCGTACCCCATGCCGTCTCCCTTCCTATCGTACCCCAATACAAATCAATCGTCGTATACATTCCACTTCCTTACTTAGTCTTCACTCTTTTTGTACAGGCTGCTTCCCTTCAATCGGTGTTCCATCCAGTAATTTTGGCCGCTAATTTCTTTGTTCAGAGTATTCCTTCCTCTTACAGTACTATCGGTAGTTGAAAAAAATGATTTATATTCGTATCAGATTATTTGTAGAGTACCTCATTGTCAGTAGAGAATGTAGTATTATTGTAGTCATAAGCAGAGAAAAAGTTATAGAAAATTATACAGAGAGAGATTTAATTCCATGCTGCATCACACTTCCAACAACTTTGCTCGTCCTTTTCTGTATCCATGGCAAACCAAAAAATCACTCTCGAGGCCCTTCACTTACCGTATCCCTCCCGTTTCACTTATTCATCTCTTTTTCTTTCAATATTAAATATCTCCTTTTCACAATTTCTTGCACTAATAAATTCTGCTTTGTCAAGCTGAGCCTCCTCAATTCAAGTGATGCCGATCAATAGAACAACAAGAAACCTCGAATAATTGAGAAAATGTTTCAATGAGATTAAAGGGGGAGGGGCACGAATCGAAATTGGTGGGTCCCACCACGACGTGCCTGCACCCCGCTGTAACTACAGTAATCAGCACAGCGGTTGACTCTGTCCTCTCCCTTAACTAGGCCGTCTAGACTCATCTCATATAACGGCACTTAGCCTAATGGTTGTGCTTTTGCCTCGCTATCCGGCACCCGCTGGTTCGACTCCCGCAGTGTGCAAACCTCACTATTGCTGCTATTTTCGACTGCCAATCTAGTGAAATCAATACAAGAATACAGTACCCCAAATCGTGCCTGCACAATCAATGACACTTCAAAAATCCGTAGTGAGGTTCAGAGGCATTTCTAGAACTTCGGATAAAGTGATCTGTGATCGGGTATAGCATCCCTATTACCCCACAGGCTCAGCTTATGAGAAAATATTCGTGCCCCTCCCCCTTTAAAGGCACCATTTTGTTGAAAACAACTACCAGTTGCCGGAAATTGACTGAAAGATGAAAACTGAAAGATGAAAAGGCCAACAGTTCAATTAAATAACCGATAAAAAACAAAGTTATCGCAGACAGATCCCTCAATATCAATGAAAACCATACACTATTTACCTCGTATTTCTCCCTTCAACCTTCACCTCGAAATACCTCTCTGAACAGCGTACTCTTACTCAAACTTCTTCGTTTCCCTTTCCTTCTCTTCCATTCTTTCTTCTCTTTCTCATTCGATCGTTCCCTCAAACGCAAATACTCTTACCACCCGTCGCTCACTAGTTCTCTACCTCTTCAGAAATCATTTTCTGCCATCGATTTTGTTCATGATGTCAACCCGTTTGTTTCCTTGGAGTTTGTGCAAGTTTCACTGCGATCAAGTCGTCAATTTTATTGATAATGTGATTTTAGAACGTAATCACATCACTTCCAACAAGAGTAGAAATACGGATTTTTCATGTTCAGAAAATTTAGACTTATTTTTGCGTTTCAAGAGTAGATTTTAGAGTTCAATGGGCTATGAATTTGTAATATTGCTTCGTATCTAGAAATGGATTGAAATAAGCCCAGCTTCAGAATTTGACAAGGCGAATTAGATCCGTTACTTCCATTGAGTCCCTCAGTTTTCCTCTTCCCTTTTCCTCCAAACTAGAGATGGTGAAGGAAGGGGAGAGGGAAGGGACTGCCGCTCTCTCACGGCAAGGAATGCAAATGAGGGAAGGGGAGAGGGAAATGAGTGAACCCTTCCGGAAGGGGAGAGGTGGGAAATAGCCGATTTCGAGCGTTTGAAATCGGGGTTTCTTGCCTGTGAGCATGGTATCACCATTCAGGGTTGGAATATGTGTTTCCAAAGCGTTTTCGCATGCATTTGACTTAGCATGACGTGTACTTAGTCATCTGCTTGTCACTTCCTAAACTTCGTGTAAATAGCTAATTTGAACATTGTGTGCATCTGTGATCATTCAGACTACTTTTGTTGTCCGTTTAGTTGACCTAAAGGCTGAAATGATTGACTACTGTTTTCCATTTGATCACTAAAACTCGAATGAGGGCAGCAATAGATCGATAATTGATGTAAAATAGTTTGAAATCGGTCTTAATATGATTACGGAAACGGTATGCACATGCGTGAGAAATTCCCATGTCAAACGATCGAAAACGGCCAATTCCCAAGCCACCCCTTCCGGAAGGATTCGAAACCCTTCCGGAAGGGTTGGCCATTTCCCTCTCCCCCTTCCTCTCATTCCTCGCCACACCGCGCACCCTTCCCTCTTCCTTCACCATCTCTACTCCAAACTAAATCCGATCTTCCGAACCCCGCAAACACATCATTATTTCTGTAATCGTAGCGCATTTCAAAGATCGTTCGGACAGTGATTCACAAGTGTTGAGTATGCAAAATCCCAACAAGAATCGTTGTCCCTTCCCCATTCCATTTCGTATTGCAGCCGATTCAACTTTCACGCGCTAGCAAAGGGGAAAATGTGATCTTGATCAATGCAATTTTTTTCGTGATTATAGCATGAATGGGCCCACTATTTGTAGGATACTCAGGATGTTACTCACTCCATTTGATGAACATTCATCATCAATTATCTAGTGCATGTCGATCCTACTCTTCCATGCCGTCCGTAGTGAAGCATAGTAGTGCAGGATCAGAATCATTTACCGACTTCAAACAAGTCTATCGTTCATTATCATTCGTAAACAACATTAGGTAGGATCATACGACACGGTCTCGTCTCACTCCATTACTTCCTCTACCCATCAATCCCTTCCTTTTCTCTTCTCCGCCTCTCCAAAATACAGCCGACACACACACACAAATCGATTCGCATCATCAACCCTCCAATCTCCCGCTCTTCTTCCCTTCTATCGTTCTTCTTCTCTTCTCCAATCCTCTGAACTGTCCGTGTTATCTCGCATCATTCTCCACTACTTTTCCGTTCTTCTCTAACTCCACTTTCCCTCCTCTCACTCTCCCTCTACTTCCATTTTTCGAGATAGAGAGGCGAGTCGGCTCAACCCGAGTGAGCTACCTACCGAACAACCCTTTTCCTTTCTCCACCCTCTCTTTTCAATTATCGCAGTTTTGTGTTGGGTACCACCGATTCGAACACTCTTCTCCTTCTCTCATTCGTCTGTCTATCGATCTTCTCCATTCAGCAATAGTGGCGTCGTTGTCATCAGTCTCGCCCAAGTCGGAATACGCCGCGCTCTCTCCAAAGACGACGATGACGTATCTGGGCAATATCCTTCCTGCTCCTTCATCCACTGAGAAGATTAGGAACTGCGCCGTCTGCGGGGACTCGCCCGCCAAGGTACAGAAATAGAGTTCTTGATGAGTTTGTTTTGAGGGGAAACTTGATCACCGAATCATGAGACAATGCGATGCGACACTTTTTCGTCTCCCATTTTTTCGGCGTGTTTTCCATCACTCGAAAAAAAGGAGTCGTTGTTCACGGGGATCATTAGTCATTATCCTATCCGAGAACGCGTTCATCTTATCCCAAGTGAGAAAGAGAAAGGGATAAGGAAGGAAAGGGGCTAAGCGTGGGTGGCAGAGGAAGAGGAGCATTGTTGATTAATGGAGGGTGATTATGAATGATGAATTGCATGACAGATCCATTATGGCGTTCTGGCCTGTTTCGGTTGTAAGGGATTCTTCCGTCGTGCGGTGAAGGATGGAAGGAACAAGTATCAATGCAGATATGAGAAGAATTGTCCCGTCAGTCGAAGTGAGCACTTCCCTTATCCAATTGAACATCCCACATTTCGTACTTGATCATGCGCACCCGATTGAAAAAGAGCGGAAAATAGTCGTTTGAACTCATTGACCTTGAAATAGCCACTCCGAGAGAACGATCGGTCAATCAGATCAGATAATATCAACTCACCATTGTGTAAATAGCAATTATTTTGGTTGCTGGATTCCTTCATTGGGTGTGCCTTCTTCCGACTCATGTCAATTTCATGTGCAATCGATGTGTGTACTATGCGAAATATCTCGAGATCTTCATTCTTTGAACCGATGCTCTAATTAATTAGCCGATTGATCGAGATGTATTGTGGATGCATAGGCGGAGGCTTTAATCTGGCTACACACTCGGTACTTTTCGTCACTAGAAATCTCGGCGTGAAGGGGGAAAAGCCGATCTGACCTCAAGATCAAAGAGATCTCGTACGAAATTCGAGAGTGAAAGGAGCTAATGATCGAATGGGCAATAAATTAGACACCCTGTGTTTACTATGTAATTTATTTCTTGTTATTGCACATTTGAACGATAGATCATGTGTTCTGTTACACTCTACGTAGGTGGTACTCGAACTCTTTATCGAGTGAACGGTCTGCAAAGAGAACTCATTTGCTGATTCGACTTCTCTGTTCATTCCCCATCCTCAAACGGGAGCCATACTCTAGTCTCTGATCTCCTACGTGTTCTAATACCTCCTCCACTTCTCTCCCATTCAAACATTGAAGGGGAGTTCTCAGACTTGATGGTTGCTCTAACGCTCTCTTCCATTCTGTTTACGACCTTCTCATCTTGTCGACCCTGGGTAAACTGTCGTGACTCATCGTGTGGAGGGAAGATCGTTGCATCTGTATCTGACGTCAGGAATAGGCTTAGGGGAGGGAGAATGGGGATGTTCTGGGGGCGAAGAGTTCCATCACTGATATGATGCAATTGATATGAATCATACACGGAACACAAACAGAGTTCGAGTACAGATGGATAACTGAAGTATTCCCGTGTGTTGGTCAGTGAAAAGGGTAAAACTGGTTGTGTCCCTCTGCCGCTTTTTGCTCTTTTCACGCGGCAGCGGAAGAAGAAGAGAAGAAGAGGATGAAATATCGAGACAAACAATCTCTCCCTTGATTCGGTTGAGTAGAAAAAGAGTAAGAGATGAGTTAGAGATGCAAGCCGATCGGAGTTGTAGAACGCTTGTGCAAGCCGTTTGGCGAATACGTTGATACTTTGGTCAAGGGAAAATGGACAGAGAACGAATATCTAGGGTGGAACTGATCAACAATCGGTGATCATGTTCCATTTATTTGTAATCAGTAGAGATGACAAATTAACTTGACTTACTTTAAAAACTAAGTTAAAACTAAAGTTTATTGAAAATGTTGTATTTAGGTGATCGCAACAGTTGCCGATACTGTCGATTCAGAAAATGTCTGCAAGCAGGAATGAATCCCGATGGTCAGTTGAACAACTCAGTAAACTTTCACTATGAATATTATCGGAAAAAAAATCTTAAAATGAAAATGGATTTTGAGCTGTTCGACCGGATCGAGGAGACGTCGGGAATGATTCGTCGACGGGAAAGGCCCTTCCAATTCCAAAGCAGAAGCTGAGATACAGTCTGTCGAAGAAGAAGAGTCTCGGTTAGTAGTTTTTTTTCGCATAGTCTTCTTTGATTTTCTAATTCATTATAATTGTGATTCAGGTCGAACACAGAGTCTCAACGACCCTGATGACTGGACGAAGCTATTGGGGCAGGAGCACAGGTATAATACGAATTCCGTTCAATCGCACTTGTTCATGATCAAATCTTTCCTTCGTAACCTCATTTTTAAAGGACCGTCCTTCTTGATCTGATGACGCTTTCGAAGAAAGTAACTCATTGTGAGAGTCACACCTTCGATGCAGTCGCTCATTTCTCATTGAAGAGTTTGATAGCCGATCGTACACTCGCTCAAGCAAACAATTACTCGGTACGTCTAGCTCCCTTCTATTCGGCGAATAAGAAAGTACCGTGATCTCGCACAATATTTAGCTGATTCTCCAGTGGTTTGGCGCATTGGGTCAATTATTCGAATTATCCAAAGAAGAAGTGTTTTGTTGTTTCAGAGTCAAGTGCCATCCACTTCGCATGATACATCATTCACTTCCATCGGTCGAATTGTCGCTGTTGTCGATTGGATCGATGGATTAGTCAGATTATTCGAGACAGGAAAGATGAAGATAAGCATTACGGCTGAGGATAAAGTGAGTGAATGTTGTTTTTCATCCTTAGCCATTCACTCAATGGGACTCTCAAAAGGGTGTGTCAGCGAATTAATTTTGTGTGCGCGCGTACAGAAGTGTGCTACTTTTCATCTCTGTCTGAGTGAACAAATGTAAAAGGGGTTAGCCAAAGTCAACGATTGCAGAATATCGAAAGGAAGACAAATTGATATTTACAGGCCTGTCTCATCCAATCCTCATTCGCTCCTCTCACTCTTCTCACTCTGATGGCCCACGTCTCCGCACAGCCATCCCTCAATGATCTCAACACTGTCAGAGCGATGGTCGAAAATGTCAAGTGAGTAGGACCTCAACATACAATCTCATCAATTCACACCTCTTGATTACTAGATTGATTTCGGAAGACGAGATGCATCATTGCAGATTGCACTGTCCCGTCAAAGATCTTGTTCGCCGTCTATCGGCCGAACTTGTTTCTCCCCTTCGATATGCTGGCCTCTCTGACACAGATTACGTGATGCTCCGAGCCCTTGTCGCCCTTAATCCCGGTTTGTTGTTATTGTTAGTCACTCTATGATTATCAGACTCCGAACTAGAATCTGTTCGTAAACGTTTTGATCGTAGCACTCTTTGTGAAGTACGGGGATTGCAAAGAGTGGGAAATGCAATGAAAGCGGATGAACGCAGATTTAGTAGCGACCGGGAACTATGATGCCCTTTTGACGAAAAGTAAACAGTTTTTTCGGCCGAATTGACCAAACGACCATGCTCATTAGCATAAATCGTACAGCCACAATGCACATTGCGCATTGCGCTGATCGAAAAACCACTAGTTCATGTACGAAGAAGTTGAGGAAAAAAGTTGGTTTGCTGAATCGCAAATAGCCGATCATCATGGGGTTGACGGAAATTAAAAAAATGCAGTCAATTTTTCTATTCAGATTGTCCTGGTCTTTGCACCGCTGCTGTCACTCGACTAAGGGAGATTCGATCGACACTTTTCGATGTTCTCGTCAAATCGATCAAGAGAAGTCGCCCGAAAACGGCCATTTCTCCCTCAGCAATTTTCGGCCAGCTACTGGCCATTCTTCCGCCGCTCAAGGTTTGATCCGTACCGTAATAATCCACGATTTTCGATCAATACTTGTCACATTTTCAGCACATGGCTGGCGATATCTACGCTAGTCTCTCCACTACATATCCTCGTCCTCTTCCTTCCAATCCTCCTCCATTCGTCAAGATTCTCACTGACATCTTCTCGCCCGAATCGAATGATCTCGTATTGGACGCCGTAATGGACGCTCAGACGTCGATGAGTCACAATGAGGTCAATCTAGTGATCGAATGTTTGTCGAACTTTGATTGAATTTGGAAAGTTGCACGCGAGCTAGTACGAATCAGGGTGCACTGAGGAAAGGATGTATGACATAACGTATCACTTCCAGACGATGCATCAACCTCTGACGTCGTCCTTCTCTGCCTCTCCCACTTCTCCCTCAACGATGCCTTCTATTCTAATCAGTGGACCAGCCGATGGATTGTCTCCCTTTCCTCCTTCACCTGCAAGATCGTCCGCCTTCTCGCAGGTTGGAGATGAGTTCGACTGGACGTTGAACGAGTTCAGCTATGCAGTATGTCCAAGGATGAGAACATTTTTGCATTTTGGTGGAATTTGAAATACACCCGCATGCATGATCGATCGATAAAGTCAAAATTGGTTTGAACGATCATATGATTCTCATGATCTCCTTACAGTTGTCTCCATCATCATCGTCCACGTCCCTAATGACTCCCCCTTATGCTGGAGCAATCAGACCAATGAGCAATGCGGGAGGAGCATACAGTGTAAGATATTATTTCCTTTTGCCCTGGACTTAAAGAATCCAATGTTTTCAGACATTCGGCCCCACTTCTCCGTTCTTCGCGATGCCTCCCTCTACTTCCTACTCCTCATTCGCGCCTCCCTCATCCAATTGTCTGATGCCTCCTTCCGTCCCTCGTCCCAACTCTCTCACCTTCAGCTCAAAGCTTCCACTTCAACTCACGAGAAGCATTGAGGAGATTCTGAGGCCAGCTGGTGAGCAGTACTTTCATTTCTCCACGAACTCTTTACAATCATTGGTCATTGCGCATATTCGATTTTGTTGAGGTATGGCCGAGGACTCATCGATGAATCGACCTCTCACTTCCGATTGGGCAGATAACACCACTGGCATTTCCACTCCAGTATTCAACAGAGATGTTGTAGCTCAATTCTTTCCTGAAATGGCAGGACAAATCACGTAATTATGCTCACTTTGCATCTTAGAAATCCAAATTACCTCATCATTATAGTGGTACATGTTATACTGCCCCGAACTATTCCATTTGATTATGTTATCTTCCCGGTATGTCATGCATAAAATATGTTTCTTCATTCAGATAAAAATACATAAAACGATTCTATATTTTCCAATAAATTCGATTGTTGGATACGCAATACATCAAAATGGATCATCCTAATTGACAACGTACGAGAGCGCAGCTCTTTGAACACTGCCCTCAATTAGACTGGGATTATAAAATTCGCAAAATTTTTTCATTCATAATTGTCTACGTTTTTTTCCTACGATCAATGCATTTAGAGTAAAATAGCTGACTCTTGGTCTGAGAACAATGCGGATCTTTCAAATGAACAACACAAACTCTCTGATTTTCTCAATCGAGATCATCGCCAGCTGTCCTTTGACTCTCCCAATTCCACATACTCTCTATGATCAGCTTCAGAACTGACAAGTGAATTTTCTCTCTCTCTCTCTCTGCACCTCAATTAATCACGTTCCGCTTTCCAACCTCATTGTTACACTCGCCACTCAGATCATCTCGACGTGATGTCCTTCCAGAATTGCTCTGTTTTATTGCCATCCTTTTCTCAGAAATATATTACTCCATTTCGGTTTTCAACGAGGAAGAATGCGTACAATTCTTCTGTTGACGATTGTTGCCGTATGTGCAGCATATTATGATAAAGATGAGAAAGATCCTCTGAACGAGAACGAATCCATCGGTGAGCTTTCCAATTTCCATTAAATATTTGATAGAATTTTTCTGATGGAAACTAATTTTTGATGGAAACCATTCTCATAAATTGTGCTCGGATTTTCTCAAAATTGATTGCACAACCACGTTGAAGAATTTTAATTTGACAACTCCATTTTTTGCAGATTCTTTCGTCGAGAAGAAGGCGTATTTTGCATTCAAGCTCAAGAATGAAAAGGTTTATAAGCTAAAAAGGAAATCTTTATAAATCGATTTAAATTGTAGCTGCAGCGCAGAATCTTGCTGATCCATGAAATGTCGAAACAAAAGGAAATAAGAGGACAATATTTGTGTAAGTTTTAAGTTTCACTAACAAATAAATCAACGTCAATCTGAGATATTGTTTATGGGTCAATTCTAACTTCTGCTTTGAACAATAATAAACAATTTTCAAGACCCGATAAGCAGAGAATATCTCAACACCACATTTGTTCCTGCACATCAACTCGAATTGCGTATCACTGGCTTTTATTACGATGAGACCGAACATCGCGAAAGGTTATCAATTTGTATTTTAAAAATCCTTGCAAAATAAATTTAAATATGCAAAATAATTTTTAGTTGAATTGTTCCCGTATCGAGCCCTGTTCAGACTCAATTCTACGTTCACCGAGGTCGCGCGCGTTCTATGCCATTCGTTCCCGAGACATCTCACATTCACCCGATTCGTTGTGGTAAGCTTTTAATAGCAATCACATCGTTTGATAGCAGTCACATCGTATCGAAAATTATTGACCAATATAAATTTATTTGCCGATATATAATAATTTGAACTGACAGGACCAGGGACAAATCAGAGGACGGTTGCAAGAAATGGATCTTGATGAAGGTGAGTACTGCATTTCCGAATTCAAATTTGGGAGATTATCCTTCACTGAAAACTTTTAGAGCCTCTGAAGAAAGTGCTGAGCAAGAACGGATTCACACATCGGGCAGATAGTGACATCTCCAGTGGAGAGTTCAGTGGATTCGTCGCTGTTAGAGTGAGTTCCTAGGATAACACCTATGGTCAGAATTGTCAACACAATTCTCCAAATTCAGGAGAATTCCTCACTCAAGGTTCAGAAGCTTCGTCAGCTCAACAACGCAGCAAAAATATTCCTTCAGAAGCCCCTTCGCACATCAGTCTTCGTTGATAGTTAGTACTGTATCGTACTTCGTTAAAAACTTTTTCAATTTACAATAACCGGATGGCCGTGGCACACCCATCGAAATTCTTCTTATTATTACACAACCCAATCACTTATTTCAGCCCTCTACGCCTGCATCGAAAGTCCTTCTGCAGGATGCGAGGAGCTTGCCTCGGCCAAAATCGTGAAGTGCGATAAGGGGAAAGTGGACTTGTAAATTCACAATATCTTACCTATACTCATATAGCAATAAGTTCGTGCAGCATACCATTGAGAGTGAATTGGAACGGTTTTCAATATTTGTCGCTCATTCCCTCTGAAACTCGCTCATCGCTCACGTTTTTGACGAAATCGCTGAGGAAACAAGAAAAAGCGATACCCTAAAAGCCTAAATTTTAAAAAATAAAAAAAAAGTTATTATATATTGTTTTATCTACCTATTGTTTCATCCATTGTTCATTCCGAATTAGATAAAATATTAACAGCATTCATATTTTCTCATCTAACAAGAATAATGTTCAAAGAGCAGTATATTATTTTAATCATGGAGAAGAGAAGGCTCTGTGAGAAGTGTTCAAAAGTGTGCATGCCTAAACTTTCCACTACATCGGAATAAAAAAAAACACTGAACCGTTTGAAATAAAAGGTGGCAAATTCAATCGCAAGACAACAGTTGAAAACGTGGAAATGATCTCCAATCTTCTCTTCGCTTCTTTAGCTATCGTTGGTATTGTCTTCAAGCAGAGTAAGTTCTTACCTTCTATTTCACATCATGAAATTCATTCAGCTTGCACTGATCTGATCAATGTCTCGACGGGAGTGTCTGACTGTTCTGCTCAAATCACTTTCTGCAATAATCCCGTCTTCTACGATACAATGACGACGCAGTGTCCCAAGACGTGTGGAAGATGTGCCGCTGACAATAACAACAATAATAACAGTGGAACGAACACTGGAGCTACGACGAGTAAGACATCGATATTCATAGTTTTAGTTAAAAATGCACAATTCCAGCTTGCGTGGATCTTTCAAATCCTCTGACCGGTGTCTCCGATTGCCAATCTTCCGCTTATCTCTGCGACAATCTTGTCTATTACAGTTTCATGACTGAACAATGCCCAAAGACTTGCAATAGATGCCCCGGCGCGAGAAGAAAATAAAGATATTGTAATTAGGCAAGATGAATTCATTTATTTTGCTAGGAGGTTTATCTTGCACTATATAATTGAATATCGTTAGTTCAATAATACGTGAAATAGTGAGTACGAGTAAGAGCGTGGGCGATAACAAATCATGAGGAAGAAGAAATGGCAGAAGATGTAGTAGAAGTAGAAGAGACAACGGATAGCGTGGCCTGGTTCTCCGATGAAAACGCTTGCGAAATATGATTATTGCCGACATTGACAACATTCGCAGTGCCGAATCTCCTCATAATGAACGAAGTGACCGATTGACGATATGCCGGAATGAAGATGATGATCATTATTGCATCAACAGACGGGAATATGACGCTTGTCATGATTAGAATATTGCCCAACGGACCGAGAGCGATTCCTGAATATATGATTCTTGCGAATAATAGAAAAAAAACTCTAACCTGTAAATAGCGGCCAGAGCCAGATAACACAGAGCGGAGAGTATGAGAAGACACATGGGACAAGAGTCTACGAAGCATTCAATTTACATTTTGCATCCCTCCATCTTATTGTTACCTGCACAAGTAGTGCTCGGAAGAAAAGTCTTTGTTGCGCCTTCATAGTCGTTGATACGGTCAATCCACTAAAAAGAAAAGTTGTTCGGGGTAATTTACAAGTAGAATAGCTTGCAGCAACGAACCTGAGCGCTTGAATAATGTAAGCACTGCAGAAGATCATCACACTTCCAGATAATCCGAATCCAGCCATGATCGTTACGAATGTCACCTGGATTCTCGGAATTACAAAATTGGATAACAATGTCATCAAACTATAGTGGGCCCGTCGTACTCCTCAAGACCTGTAGCTTTATTCAATCTCTGGAAAGGTTTTTGTTGCTTATCAGATCTGTCTACCGTATCTCGACATTTATGAATGAGCAATTTCGTAGTAATCTTTGAGTCACTTACCCTTATCTCGATCACGACATATCCCACAGTGGGATCACTCGTGTTGACACCGTATAGATTTATGAATGGCGTACTATCGAGAGACCTAAAGCTGTCAATGATCGACCTACTCTTTGATGGTACTCTTCGTACAAACTGTACTCATTCGTGACACTACTGAATGACATCGCCCACACCATCAAAATGGAATGGATGATCATGAATAGAGAAGCCAATGTCAGCCATTGGCCCAATCGCCAGTTCCTCGTCCAATCCTTCAGCTTCCCCCTGAAAAATGATTTCGAGCTAATAGTAAATGAGCAGAACATACTGAACGATTGCCATGTAACGATAGATGAAGTGAAATGCGAGGACGTTGAATGTTTCGTAGTATGTCATCACGTAGAACAGAACAGCGATCTTGCCAAGGATCGCTGAACAATGCCATCGCTGGTCGTTGATATCTTCTGGGCCAACCTCCTTCGGATTTCAAGTCATTCGCATGTTTGGGGAAGAAGAAGAAACCATGTTCGGTTAGATGAACTATTGGAGATATCCAAGAGTGGGAAAGGGAGCTGATCATGTCTCCCACTGCGAAACAAAGAAGAAGATAACGATAATTGTCCTGTTTCATGCTGTTATTCGTTCTGATTACGATGATGAGAAGAATATTCGAGAGTATTGACACTTAATGTATAAATATTGAAATGGAATGTAACGTTACCGTATACCAGTTGCAGTAGTTCGATAGAAGTATTTGTGAAATGGATCACTAATAAAGAACCAATACGGTGGGAGGTCGGACATGGTTAACTCGACCAAGATATAATGATGATCTATCGTATCTTCATCTTTGACATTTACTACCGTTCATGTGATCACAATATTATCGCATATTTCCGGTGCTATCTTTGTCCGGTTGGTACGGTTGACTACAAGTGCGAATGTGATCACACGAGCATGAGTAATTGCTCTTATTGATGATCAAGGCCATATGCTTCTTCAATCAGAGAACACTTGCAAGGAATGGTACGTTGATAAAGAACAAAAGTCTGTCATTTATTCCAACTATTTGAAGAATTGAATTATATTATATTAAGGTCTTCAGGTCTTCCGCCTGATAAAATTAAGTCGACTTAACTGGTATCATTGATAAAATAATATCGTTCCTTCGTGTAATAGGATAGAGAATAGAAGAGAACAACGGATAGGAAAGATTGAACAGAAGAGCCAATGTGAAAAAAATATAAATGGATGTAGCTAAAGTGAGATAAACCGCAAAAATAAACCAAAGAGTTTACGTCACTGGCAAATGCCGCCGATTTTCCAGATCCTTACTGTGCAATTGAATACGCTCTTTTCATATTTCCTCTTCGTCGACTGCATGATCAGCTTCCAGAAGGACAGAAAATGTTTGGCTTTGACGATGAGAAATGGGCTCAGTTGGAGAATCAGCTTACTTTGGTTCGTCTCATATCATAATTTCCAATGAGAACTCCGTTTATGTTGCAGATTCACAATACGGAAGTAGCAGCGTATGATTTTCTCAAGGAGTTTGAAGGTTTAGCGATGCCCAATAAGATCTACGGAAGCCCTATCCTGCCAGAGGTTATTCTTACTCTGAAATGGAACTATAGCGACTTTCCATGAAATTCGCTATCTTTCCAACATAATCACTCAAATTTATCCATATTTCATCATTTCCAAGTGAAAATAATATAAATAATCCAATAGTAATACTTATTCCAATAATCCAATCAATTCACGATCCAAAGTTTGACTTCTCAAACTTACAGTATTCCCAAGTTTGAATGAGCGCGCCTCGCCACCCGCGTCGCGGTCGCGTTGCGTGTCTCGGCCAAACGTTTTGTCATCATCCTTCTCTCTCCAACTTCTCTTACCCCTTTTCTTATCGCCGTTAGCGTTTTTCCCCGCAGTTTCTTTGATTCCATTAGGAATCGCGCAGTCAGTCTTGGGTCCTAGCACCCGCCCCAGTCGCAGCGAGCCCTTGTGCTCATTCCAGCCGGAGTTACTCTAGTAATTCCAACCCATCCAGTCTTCCTGAGCCTAGTGCTCTCCAGTTCAGTTCTCCCATCACCTATTCCCTTCACTCCTTCCCTTTCCTTTAGGTTCCCTTCCCCCTTCGCGTTTATTGTGTAATAAATTATTGTTGTTTGTATTTCGCGTCCCATCCACACATCACGCCGCACTTAATAAGACGGCCCCAGTTCACACATACACCGCGACTATTCTTGCTCACTTTATTAGCCAATTCCAACTGTGATTGGCTAGTAATCAGTTAGTCAGTGAGTGAGACAGTCCGCATAGGAACCAATTGATTTTGAAGGGCAAAGAGAGCGGGCAACTATGTATCGAGTACATGGAAAATTCAACAACGATGAACTTCTACGTGAATCACTCAGTCGAACAAATTTTACTGGCTTTGCAGTGTCACTAACTTCTCATACTGCGTGTTATCGTCATTGCCTTCTGCAAACGCCAAATTGAAAAAAAGTCGTTGCAAAAGGTACTATTTGTAGATCGCCCGAGCGCTAGGAAAGATTCAAGCCTGCTCACTCAAGAAAGAGGCTACAGATCCTGTTCTACACAAAAATGCGAAGTAAAAATATAATTGCAAATGTACAACGATTATTACAAATAAAAGTTTTAACACAAAAATATTTTGAAATTTGCAAATTGTAAATATAACAAAAAGTAGATTCCGGCGGAAGTAAAAGTAGATTGCGGTGGGATGTTGGCTATGTTTGCAAAGACGCTGAATCATTAAAATACTGTTATTAGTAAACATGATAAGCTCTAGATACAAAGATTCTAGAGCTCAGGATATGGTGGGTATTCTTATTTTGGGGTTTTTTGGTGGAGAGCGTCGGGGGGGGGGGGAGTGAAATAGGTGTGCTCTGAATGAACAGGAACCTTTGCGCTCATTTCTTGTGATAGATGATAATGTATTAGAACGAAGACTGATCGATTTTCCCCTGAAAACAGGTCTTTACGATTGATGACTTTCCTTGCTCGGCCTTACTGACCATTTTTATAAGCATCGTTCTCATCTCCATCATATTTCTGTACGATCGAAGCAGAAGGATGCTCAGAATTGCAATTGCCATGATCACCTACGAACTTTGACTTAGCAAGAACATGGTAAAGATGCCTACAATATTGAGGATGTGTTGGTAGTTCAATGACATGAGACTGAGCATCAAAGAGGCCGAAAGGAAAAAACACCATCGATTGAAACCTGCACCAAATTATTCAGCCGGGAATTCTATTCAAAAGAACATCTCTTGCATCTAGCATGTAGAGTCTCCAGCGGACTCATCTCTTCTTCATTCAATTGCATCAACTCATTGTGGACATCGAAGAAAATCTCAAAATCGAGTGTACGATTTTAGTATCTATCAAACAGTTTTAAACTCACAGAAAACGCAATGATCAAGATTATTAGAGGCGTGTAAAGATTCATCGGAAATTCGCTTCCAACGAAAAGACACGTGACCACGGACGAGAAGGCCATCTATAAAAAACGAATTCTAAAGTTAATGACAAATGCGTTTTATAGGTGGGATTACGATTTCGGAACTCACTGCAGAAAGAAGAAAGAAACCGGTGAATCCCCTTCTTTCTTTGTCCTTTTCAAATAGAGATTGCTGAATTTCGATGACGCAAGTTGTTATGAAGAAGATGAGGAAGTAGACGGTAATAGTCAATCCATCGACGAATAAATCGGAGGGATCGGGATCATTCACAGTGTCGATGAAGTAGAAGATGTGACCACAATTGAAAGATGCGAGGATGGCCAATACTGTGTACATTGTTGCCACTTTGTGCCTATCAATGGAATTGGATTTGAAAAAATTTCTCATCAGGATGCTTGGAATTCGGGAGATTGCTTGAATTTCATTAGATTTAATTACTCAGTTGATGAGATTGCATATTTTTTCCATGGATTCCTCCACCAATATATTCCACAGGTCAGTCCAGCATGTACGAGAAAAGGAAGAGGCGCACTCAAAATTTACACATTATTGATTTCGAAAAATGAAAGCGACAAAAAACTTACATAGATGCGATGCTGCTTTTATCAGTTGCTGTCAGATTCGCACGATTAATTTTAAGGCCGAGAATATCCGGAAAGATCTCCTCCGACATTCTTTTTCTTCTTCAGTGAGAAAGAGAAGATACTCGTGACCAGAATCAATAATATTATTCTCCTCTATCTTCCCCTAACATCCCCTTCTAATGTAAATGCCATGCGCGAGGCGCATGATTCTAATAAGGTCGGAGACCATGAAAACATCACGAGGATAGAGGCTGTTTATCAGAATACGGTAGAGGATGAAATAATCACAAAATGGTGGACTTTTCTCCGAAATAGTTTTCATTGAGGAGCACTTCCCGCAATAAAACATATTAAATTGAAGTCGTTTTGGATCACAATGCTTATGATCTGTTTTTATGGGGATTGCTAGAATGCACTGATTTGCTGTCGGAATAATGGTGTAATGAGACAATGTAGGGTGGAGTGCAATAGGAATTACGTAGAAGATATATCTCTTGGATTATTATGAGGAATGGATTCTGGAAGAATAGCAAAGGAGGTTGGTCGCGAAAAGGACGTGATCGAGAGTTTGATTCAGCTCGTAAATTGGAAGATTTGCATCTGGAAACAGCAGTTTAGAAAAGCAGCAAAAATGTAACTCTTGCATTTTTTAAAAAGTTATCCTCTCTCCTTCATCATCGTCATGTAAGAGCGAAATAGACGAATACTCAGAACTTCGATTACCATGATCATCTGTGAATTTTTTGATATATCCAGAGGATAAAACAATCATACAATATTGAGGATGTGCTGGAAGGTCAACATAATAACACGGGTTTCCTGTAAGAGTGTAGGAATGCCATCCACTAGAATAAACTTTCGGTCTCCGATTTCCATGAAAGTAGGTTGGTGGGTACCCTTAGGGGTCAGGACAAGGTCCATCTACTTGGTTTGGTCAAGTATCGATTTTATCGATTTTTTAGTTCCAAATCTTCAAATGGTCATAACTAGCTTCATTTTTATCGCACAGCGAGCGGATTTAGCGCCATGAATTCGCCTCGGAATTCTCTACAAAAAGTCCTATTAGGACAATATTAAAAAAATTGATATTCGGTCTCAAAAATCGATAAAACCCATTTTGGGACCATAAAAGTAGTTTTTTCTCGAAAATTAACCGAAAAGGCAATCGTTTTTATTTTTTCAATCGATTCTACGGAACCTTCTTAGGGTCTCCCTGTATTTCGTCGGAGATATCTCTGGCCCCCCGACCCAGCTTTACTACAAGGGATTCGAACATAGCCGATTTTTTAATGAAAAACACATTTTCCCTCATAACCCGCTTAAACGTGGTCCCATCAAAAAGTCATCGAAGTGAAAAGTGTAGCTCTCGAAGAGACAAAAAAAAGGTTTTATGAAAAAACTACGTACGAATGACGGTTTTCGAGATATTTCTGAAAAACCAATGTGGAACGTGTATATTCGCTTCTTTGGCGACTGAAATATGATTTTTGTGGTTCCTCCGCGTTCATAATCTATATTTTTTGTTTCCTCTTCCTAATGAAGTTCCCACTGGTTTCCCACTGAATGAAGAGCCTCAGTATCGTACATGAAGGCGCGCTTGCGCCGAACGGGAGTTTCGCAAATGCAAAACTTCAGTTCTATTTCGCTTGTTTTAATCGATATTTTTAGCAAATTTCAAGTTATTTATTCCCATTTATTGTCATCTTGAAGAGGAACAAATGGTTAGTCAATTCTTACGTGAGTTATCTTGCTTGATCGTAACCTATTCTTCTGACTTGTGACTGCTTTCAGATATCCACAGTAATCGTCACATACATCTCAGCAGCAAATTTTGGAGAAAGTGACGATTTTCACAGGTATGACCATTCACTCGTGGCAATGTAACCATTTCAGGCAAGTTATTATTTCTTGGACAGTTTCATACTATTATCATCGATAAGTCAGCACACAAGTGCTGCCCTATATGATAAAGACTATATCGGCGCTACTACTACTACGAATCACCATTTTTGTACACATTTTATTGTTTTACATTGATTATTCGCATCTTTGATAAAGTCCTTTGCCGTATTGCACACTGGTTTCATCACGTTAGAGAACCCTTTCCCCACTGGTTTCCCAGGCTATTTCCCACTGGTCCCCCAGGGTAAAATTTTTCCCACTGGTCCCCTACCTCACTCCCCACTGGGAAAAGTACTGGGGGACCAGTGGGAAAAAATACCAGAGCTCAACTGTTTGAAAAGGCAGGAAAAATTAAAGAATCTCAAGCAATCACTGCGATCCTTCCTTCAACCTCTGTCCAATTATTACTCGCTCGATTAATTTTCAGGTTGATAATATCCGGAATTATATCCTCTGACATACTGCACTGAGAATGAGAAGGGACTCATGAAGAGGATCGATAGTATTATTCCCCTCTCTCTCCTCCTAACATCCCCATTCAGTGTAAATGTCAATCCCGAGGCGCATGATACTAATATTCCCATGAAAACATCACGAGGATAGAGGATTTTTATCAGAATACGGTAGAGTATTAATCAATCAGCAATTAGTTTGTGGTCTCTTCTCCATCCATTTTTTCACTTTCGGAATTTCACACGTCATCTTCTCCAGCTTCTGCACATTCGGGTATGCGTCGAGGAATCCGGGCAAGTTATATTTGATGATGTTGGCATGATCGGCGATAAGCAGATCGACCCAAGTTAGAGAATCGCCCACGAGATGACAGTTGTTATCGTTATTCTGTAGTAAAATTTTTTTTTGGCTAAAGTTGAAGGTAGATAATATGTGAGTCACCTGAATAATCGTCTCGAGTATTCCATAGAACTTGTCTCTGGCAGGTTCTCCCACTTCCTTCTGTAGTTTCTGCTTGTCTCCTTGTCCGAATCCATACACGACCAGAAGAAATGGTTTCATTTCCACAATGTAGTCCTCAACAATATGGATAGGTTCTCGTGATTATATATTTTGCATTGCGATAATAGAAGTAGATGATCTCTCCTTGTACTGATCACCGATAGCGTCGACCCACGCCGATTCGAAGGCAGTCTTCCCATCAAAACCTGAAGAAACTGGCTTCCAATTGTGACCTAACTGAAAACCATACCGAGTTTCTTCGCCAGATATCGAGCCATGGCGAAACTCTGGGGAAACACCTTTCCGTCAATTGTGAGTAGAGGAAGATAACCGAATGGAGTGGCTAAAAGTCACCACTCAAGCAGAGCTGGGAACGAATGACAATAGACTTACTCTTTCTGTACTCTTCCCACTTCTCGAGCGGAATTCTTTCATCCTCGAAGTGAGTTCCACTGACGTGAAGCATCTGACGACAGACCTGGAAGATGGACAGTTATCATGAGGTACCGTCAAACGGGAGGAAAAAGATAAGTTCAGGGTATTTTCTGGTATTTTCGAGTACAGGCTCGCAAATCGTTCAAAGTTGATGAAAAGTTCCCATTTTGGAGAACAGACTCATGAAGTGATTACCTAAAATGCGTTTTCAGCGATTTTTGATTGGACAATTCCGGACCCCGGAAATCGGGTCCGATGTATCGGGGTACAGGTGGTACGATATGGCGGGGTGTGCGACTCTTTGTTTTGGACGATTCTTCTTGATATTTCAGTACTATTTGCACTGAATAGAAGCCATAATTTATTTTTAAAAAAAAGTCAAAACGATACCGAAATTGAAAACATCGCACCCCCGCCATATCGTACCACATATATCCCGATACATCGGATCCGTAGGTCCGAAGAATAGATTGGGCCCTACGGACTGAATTGGCCTTATAAAATAGTCACTGGCCTAGCAGTGGGCTCCCGCAGGACTTCGTGTGCCTAGAGTACGGGGTGACCTTTACCTTTTCTTTACATCGGTTCCGATTTCCGGGGTCCGGAATTGTCATATCAAAAATATCACATTTTTAAAATGATACGATTGTAATTGCACACCTATTAAACTATTCCGTGCGGCAAACGCGTTAGCTCCGCCCACTTTTACTTCGTTTTAGGCGTTTTTCGCCTATTTCACTATTTTTTCTTAGTTTTTAATGATAAAACTCGATTTCTGGTATGGTTTCGCGTTCATTAAGCACCAATTATATAATTAATGCTTAATTTTAAACGCGACCGTAGTTTGATAGCAGTTTCGTTACGCGCGGAACAAGAAACAACTTTGCGTCAAAATGTGATACATTTTAGGTAATCACTTCAAGAGTCTATACTCCAAAAAATTGAACTTTGAACGATTTGCGAGTTTTGTAGTAGGGACCACCATCGTGAGAGCCGGAAATTTAAAGCCATAAATTAGTGTGAGATTTTAGCCGGAAGCTGGATTCGGCGAAATTCCGGGAGCCAGGTTTAAGTCTAAACGGTGCAAACATTGTAAATTTTTATTTTATCAATCGATATTTATACTTTAACGTGAAAGGCCGCGAGTTTTGTCGTTATGTGAGCTAAATAGGCCCCATGGGCAACCCCTGTGCGAAAAATGTGGCTAGTTTCATGGTCGTCCACGCCCGTTATCGTCGATATTCGGTTTTGCACGCGCCACTCTTGCCATTTATCAATCGATATTTATACTTTAACGTGAAAGGCCGCGAGTTTTGTCGTTATGTGAGCTAAATAGGCCCCATGGGCAACCCCTGTGCGAAAAATGAGGCTAGTTTCATGGTCGTCCACGCCCGTTATCGTCGATATTCGGTTTTGCACGCGCCACTCTTGCCATTTATCAATCGATATTTATACTTTAACGTGAAAGGCCGCGAGTTTTGTCGTTATGTGAGCTAAATAGGCCCCATGGGCAACCCCTGTGCGAAAAATGAGGCTAGTTTCATGGTCGTCCACGCCCGTTATCGTCGAAAATAGGTGTTACAAGCTCCTACTTCGGCATGCTTTGAACGCTAACTTGTGTGCACTATCTTTCTTTGGCGGGGTCCGCGCATTATCGCTGTTAATTGTTCACTACCAACCCCTGGAAGACCCCCTCCTCCATTTTGACGCCGATCGGAGGGTGCCCGCGGATGGTGCAAACGAAAATATGTTGAAGTTGCTTTTTCCCGCTTTCGTCGATTGCACTGTCCTTATTTAGCGAGGGCCGCGCATTATCGCTGTTGATAATTGACTACCAACAACTGAGCGACCCTCTCCCCCATTTTGAATCCGATTGGTCAGTGCCCACGGATAGTGCAAGCCAAATTATGTCGCGTTTCTCTCAATGTTCGATGCAATTTCAACTTTGGTCGCTTGCACCATCTTACTTTTTGGGACGGGCCGCGACTCATTGTTGTTCATAATGAACCATCAACCCATGGACAATCCCCAGCTTGATTTTGACGTCGATCGGCTAGTGCCCACGGATGGTGCATACGGAAAGGTGAAAGATGACCTGTATTTTTTCCACTGTTTAATCGAGGGTGGAATCGCACAGAATCGAGGGAGAGCATAACACGGAATCGAGGGAAAGCGTGGCATTGTAAAATTGAGCAGACAAAATAGTTTTTTTTTCGAAAATAAATCAAAAAATTTTTAGCCAGGACCGGAAAATAGTCCGTCAGAGCCAGAGCCGTCACTGTAGCCGGAGCCGGGACAAACGTCGTCTTAGCGTGGTGTGACTCTCGTTTTGAAGCGAGAGACTTTGTTTCTTTTGCGAATATCTTTTTTCTTTTTTAATTATTTTTAATTTTTCTTTTTGGAAATTCATTCCACATCTATGGACTAATGGTCACGACAAATTTTGGCACCCCAAATACAAATCGGCGATTTTGATGGTGGTCCCTAGTTTTGTACTCGAAAATACGGGAAAATACCGTGCACGTATCGTTTTCCTCCCGCTTGACGGTAGTAATAACAGGGAGTTAAATCTACGCCAATTCAACAAAAAAAAGAGTTTACCTCAGCTCCTCCTCTTCCAGGGAAGTAGGTCACCTTGTACGATGGCATCGTGAACGGATGAAAGGGAGTCGAAGATACCCCAAATGACCAATTTCTCCTATCTTTTATACTGAGACCTGCTTTCGAGACGCGTTTGACGCACTTTCATATTTCCTGTGCTCTCTTACTTTCTGTGCTATGAGAGACTGTGTAAAAGAAAGAGTCTCGCCATTTTAGCTCAACATCTCGGTAGAGTTTGTGATCGCGTAGGGCGCATGAGGCTACAACCCGGGTAGAGAATACACACAAAATGTGTTTGCTTGTGCGCACTCTGGAATGAATATTTTTATACTCAAGCCAGGTTCACTCAACCGCTATACAAGACCCATTTGGACACTCAATTTCCCATTGCTCCTTGCACAGTTGAATGATATGTTTATTCAAAATTTAGTACACCTTAGTATGCATGATACAACCCGTCATTATTGATATTCCGTCGACCATGAGGTTGTTCAGGTATCGGAAGAACGTCGTTTGACTGGAAATTTCGGAAATTGTGCACTGGTTTCATCTGTAATGAGCAATTGTACATAGCAATTTCCATTAATCATACCAATTGAAGACGATTTCGTGAGAGATGGCGAACTAGTGATGGATGTTGCCGAATTCGAAGGATTAGAGGAGCTATCGAGAGCAGTGGATGCAGTAAGAGTATCAGATGCCCGAGAAGGAGGATTCTCCACTTCTAGAATAGCCGAAAGAGCCGGGACATCAATGCACTGAGGAAGTGACGGGGTTGCCTGACAATTATGTTCAAGCATCTTTTTCACAATAAATTTTTGGTACCTGTTTCTCTCCCGAAATTTTGTGATTCACGCTACTTTTTCTCGAAGGTGATTCTTCTAAAAAATATGTGTTGGTTTTACATTCATGTTCTAGTATACCTTCAAGGATTTCGTCCAGTGCAGGAGCTCTAATTACATGATCACCACCACGATGATGACTTTGTTGTACGTTTGAGTCTGTGAAGGACGAATGAGACAGATTAAACTGTGAATATTTGACGATTCATGGCAATACTAAGAAGGCTACAAGAAGGATGCTCACTGTCATTATCTCTTCTAACTGCGCACTAAAACGAAAAATATTCGTGTGAGTTGAATGATATGTTTATTCGAACTTTAGTACACCTTATTTTTTTCTCATTAATCTCACTCTTTGAGACGGCATTGAAACCTGAAGATCGAGTTGTGTACGGTGAATGTCCTTGCTCTGCGTCATGAATTCGGACTGCTCAATAAGGAAATTTATATCCCGAGAATTGATCCTATTTATATTTACTCTTCGTACCTCCATGTTTCGAAGGGACACTGTTCTTCTTAAAAATAGCTGCCAGTGAAGACGATCTTTTTGTTCTTCCGAAGGCACTGATTCATACCAATATTACTTATTTCCAGTGCATTAATTTGAATTGTAGAAATTGATACCTGCTATCACTCAACCTTCTATTTCTTCTCATTACTGTAGGGGGGCCGTTGGCTGGCGTACCATCGCTACACTCCTGAAATAAATCAAGATGTGTTTAAAAAAAAGGAGTTCAGCGAAAATTGGGAAACGGACCTCTTCATTCAGAGGCTCAGTCTTCACTGCAACCATATTGACGAGTTCGTCTTCAGCAGCGAGACTATAATAAATTCTTATCGTTTGATTGCATTCAGCTAAATGATTCTTACACAAGAGCTGCAGCTGAACCCATGAATTGCGGGCAATATGAGACCTGAAAACATTGTGGCATGAAATCAAATAGGAGAGACGATTACCTTTCGCACAGATCCCTCAGCATACATTGGATCTTTCTGTGTCTTGAATCTGTCCAATCTCAGAGTCGGAACTTGATCGTACGTATCGTCAACAATTGCAAGAGCAGTCTGCAATAAATTATTATCAAATTTTCATTACAAATATTCTAACAGAAGCTCACCGTTATATTCTTGTCTATGAGTGAATTGCACTCGAAGTGATCATCATCTTCTCCCATTGGGTTCAACAGAGATTCCGCGACTTTTACCCAGCCTGATAATGTCGATAGCATGTCATGAACTTTTCATAATAACTCACCGACATAGAATACAAATTGGAGGACAGTCATGAAGGGAAACACGATATCGATCTGTATTCATATTTTTCCCAGTAAAACGTGCACTTTACTCACGGTATCTTTATTTTCTGCCTCTAGCCCTATTATGACTTGGCGTCCGATTAGACCGAGTAGGAAATAAATGTAAACCGCGAAGTAGACCACCTGACTTATTTCTGTGAGGACAATGCAGAAAGTTGAGTTGGAACCTGGGGATAGGCCACGGGAACAGGAACCCAGTCGAAATTGCATAGAGTAGATAGATTACTTCGGAAGTTTTTGATCTCGGTTACGATGTGCATCAACGGAGTTTCAGAAGTCAGCTGCCAAACACAAATTGTATTTTGCATGTCTATTGTAAAATAATGGTCTTACATTATTGCTTTCTTTGAGTCGCCAAGCAAGCGAACACGCCCAATTACAAGGCATCCAGTATTTATCCGCATCGATGTCTAGTTCTTCGATCAACTCCTTTTCCTCTTCTTCCATGAATCCTGCTCAATAACAATTTAAAAAAATACAATTTAAAACTGAGAAATTGATCACCTGCTTGAACGATCGATTCGAGATTGGGAAATCTTCTTCGTACCCTCACTGAAATGTCTCTGAACACGAGCACCTGAAGGGTAAATCTGAAAGGATGAAACGGGAGAACGTTCACACCTGAGCCAAGCACAAGTAGCGGACCAGAGATCGTTTAGCGATTACATCTTTCTCCATAGTTCCTCGAACGGTCATTGCAATTGTGATCGCGGCACTGGAAGGGCATTATATTATTGTGTGAGGAGAATAGTGCGCTCACTTCTCAATATATCCCATATTATCGATGATCCTCGTCCATCTTCCCAATACGATTGCAACAAAGAAAGCGAGAATAAAAGTGAGAGGAATCCAATCGATCCTCTTATCGATATGATGAGCAAGACGCTCGAAATCCCTGACAATTTTCAATGCATAAATACCGTTTTACGATAAAATACCTCTGTCCATCTGGTGTAAGGATCCATTCACTTCGATAAAACACCATTACAGCATAGTAAATAACCAACCAGATGATAAGTTCTTTCCACACTAATCGCCAGATCGATCCTAAAATATTCGTTGTTTTCCAGATAAAAATAAATGAATTTCGAAAGTGGAAAACGACATAAACCAGACCTCGCCATCTGAAGAGGATTTTGAAAGCATTCGCCCAGCTCTTTTTCGAAACATCGAGGTTGTACGAAACTGTCATTACAGAATGCGTAAATCAGAACAAGAATAAGATGGATGGGAATAATATGGAAGTTAGAGGAACGAGAAAAGGAGGAAATACGAGATGGTTGAAGATAAGGCATACGCTCATAATTACACAAACATCAACGATTACTCTCGAATACGTCGATACCAATTATTCATGCATGATGTATCTCTCAACTTCCGCTTTCGGATCATCAGAGTCGAATGTAGAAAAAATACCAATATTCAAATTTAATTTCATTGTTTATTTGTTTGTGTTTGCTAATTGTAAATATATTTCATATATTATTTTGAATATTGTTCAATCACTTCAGCGTCACATTTGATACACTTGCGATGCACACAGTTCCGTAGCGATAGGAATCGATGGAGACACCGATAGGGTACAGACAGAAAGAGGTGTAAAGTGTAAACAAGTGATGAGTAAGTTGATAAGAGACGATAGCTACGTTGGATGCATGCAATAAGCGACTGATCTTTATTCAAAGATGGACGACATCGAACCTTGTACAATAAGTAAGCTCGATTTTCCCGTTTATTATTATTCTTCAGTGTCGAGAATTCCCAATATCGATTTGAATGAGCACAAGAGAATAAGAACAAATATAAAAAGTGGAGGTTTGGTTCGTCACTGTTCATTTGCCTTCCCATACCTTCCTTTCCAGGGGAATAATCATCAATATTACTTGCCCGGTAATTTACTTGGTTTTAACTCGGATTTTGTGGTTGTCGCAGTGAGGAAATTCGAAGTAATATGAATGTAAAGATAAACAAAATAATTTCAATTTATTTTCAGATATCGGTTTCTTCAAAACAAGCTTCAACTGACGCATTAGACGAACAGGAAATTCTGAATCTTTACAAACTTCATCATCCGAACATCGTTCAAATGCTGTAGGGAATTTGTCTTTGGTCTGACTGTATCTATCAAGACTTGTATTCAGTGGTAACGGAACTCTCGATAGCGATCGTTATCTCATCTTCGAATATTGCCATAGAACACTTGCTGGAGCGATCGATGAAGGACTAACCAGCAATGATTTCATAAGTAAATTATGATTTAGAATGCATAAGTCATTGTCATTCAGCCTCATCTGATTTTATTCGATGGGCGAGAGAAATCGCGGGCGGTCTCAATTATTTGCATGTGAACGATTTCTCACATGGAAATTTATCGCCAATCAGGTGCGAAAGAGAGCAAACACAATTTGAATGTGTATAATTTTATCACATACCTCTTGAGCATCCTTCTTGACTACCACAGTGTGGCCAAATTAACTGACTTTGGTATAACAGCAAGAATCAAACCTGACGAAATCGATGTTTCCTGCACTAAGGTTTGATGATCTTTTGTGACTCGATTAACGCCAACTTTTTTTCCGACCATCTATTGGCACAAGGCACCTGAACAGATTGACTGCGAGAATCTAGATTCCGAGAGGCTGAAGAATGTATGTAATTAATATTGCCCACTCAAATATCATTGCATGAGAATTCGTGTTATTTCAGAGTGACATCTGGTCGTTTGGCATAGTGATGTGGGAGATGATCACTTGCCGAATTCCGTTCGAAGGCATTGAGGATAGTTCATTTTCTGGTGTGATGGACAGGAAGTTCGTGATCAATGGTTACACAAATTCTAGCGAACTTTTCACAGAAAATTATCTCCGTGTCTGCCAACCGAGTCTCCCTTCAATTGTCTGGTCAATCTACTCAATAAGTGAGTGTAAATGTTTAAATTGAACAACATATATTGCAGATGCATAATATTTCGGCTTATCAATATATTCTTGATTTTAGATGCTGGAACGAAGATACCGCTCATCGACCCACCATTTTTTTGGTTAGCAGCGACCATCTGCCTCAAATCACAAAGGAATTCGAAGAAGTAATGAATATAAATGTGTAAATCACAGAGCCATTTTTTTACAGGAATTCTACAATGGCGTAGTATGGAGAGACGAGTGCCTGAATTGGGTTTCAACATCTAACACCTTTGAATCATTTGTGCCCCATCGATAAATGAGTTTGTGTAAATCACGCAATATGTTGACGCATGATAACCCGACTGCAACCGGGTGGAAAATTTAAAGCCACAAATTGCTAATTTTCATAATGGACGAATCTTAAGCGCTGATTTACGGGGTAGTCACGTTACTGGCTTCATTCAATCTAGTTGATGGGTGGATTAATGCAGTCTTCGTGTCCCTCTTCTTCTCCATTCCCCTAAACATCGGTGGTGAGATGCTATCGTATCTCGGGGTTCTCGTTCTGCTGCTTCAATCAGTAGTATTCGCCCTGGTAAGTCCATGCTAAAAGAGTCATAAAAAAGAGTATGAGTCACAGAGGTGGCAGCTCGTGTATCATCAAGTTACGCGAAAACTCGCTTTATTAGACAATAATGCGCTGTCTTTTCAGTCGCCAACACCAGAACAAGAGCATTTTATTTCTTCTGTTGCTCCCTCCAAGACCCTTCTTGATGATATCACTCAGAATGGAAAAATCGTCATCAAACTCGGTCATATCGGAGCAGTGAATGCCCTGAGAAATGATGAGGTGGATCATATTGAATAGGGCTGTCTGGGTGAAGATTTCGTCTCATTCCACGTGCTCTATCACGTAACGAAAGAGCGAATCAAGAGACGGATTCTTCACTCTGGCTGCTATAATTTTGAACTTTATACTAAGAGGAAAGTGAGTAATCCGAGAATGTGTTTCAGCGTCTACTCGAGATCTCTCGCAAGTCACTGCACAAGGAAGGAATACTCGGAGACGATCTCGATATTGAGTATGTTTTTATTCTATCTTTTTTCCCGAATACACGAAAATCAGCCAAATATTTTGAGGATCGTCTCTCAAAATGGTTGTGGTGATTCGTACGAGGGCGTTGCAGTCGCAGCAGACATGTACCATCTGCAAAAAGTGAAAGCGTTCATCGGCCCCTATTGCAATGCAGGCGAGTCAGAGTCACATATTCAGAATAGGCAATTATCCATTCAGAAATCGATGCAGTCGCTCGAATGGCAGCTTTCTGGAATCTGCCGATCATTGGATACATGGCTGCATCGAGCGCCCTTGCGGACAAGAGAGCATACAAGACACTCGCGAGGATCTCAACCAGGTTCGTTTTGAGTCTTATTCAATAGAAATCTACACTTTTTTTCGTCAGTCACTGACCAGAATACGGTAGCTTATTTTCAGATCAACAAATTCGATCGCTGAAGCCACATGCGCTCTGCTCCGACACTATCGATGGAATAAGGTAGGGGATTATAGCACCACGTAGCACCCGTCTCCTTCCCTCTAATTTTCGTGAGTGCCAGCTAATTCCTCTGACGCACGCTAATCATCTGAGACCATCGTAAATTATGGTTTCACCACTACCACGGATTAGGCTAAGAACGGATCTCTATATAATACCTTCTCAGATTGCTATCGTCACTAATGTAGGAGCAGTTGCATGGGATCGAACTGTTGCATTTGAGGAAGTATTCCATACGAGAGGAGTACAAGTTGTCAAGAAAGTGAGAGAAAAAAATGACATAATGAGAATATCGATCTCACTTGATAAACAAACACTCAATAACCCTCATCTTCAGGTAATGTTCGATGAATACGCGGATGGAGCGATGATGAGAGCATCCGGACTCATCCAAGAAGTGCGAAACACTGCCAGAGGTACCATAATCTCTCCTTCTTGTCTCTAGCTCTTTTTATAGTCATTGTCTTCCTCTTCTCAAATACTCGCGAGCAATCGAAGGAGTTCATGATCGCAGCTCAAGGAGAGGGAATGTTCGCATCCGAATTCGTCTTCATCCTTCCATGGCTACAGGTTGGATCCAAACGATGGAGGGCGTTACGGCATCGAAATTATTAACCAAAACAGAAAATCCTTGTTTCGCTCAATTCTGAATGGTATTCGATGCCGGGACGCCCTTCTAAGCCGACGAAATTGATCGGATAGTCTCACAGGGTAGCTCTCCGCTTCTCCACCAACGGCTCATTGTCTAAATGAGTGTGCCAAGAGAGAAAGTGCGGCCTTCCATGAGAGATAACAGACATCAGGGCATTTCTGTAGTGTGAGAACGGAGTCAGAAAATGTTTAAAGGAGGTGAGTTCGTTTTGCTTTCGTTCGTCTGCACTTCACTTTGTACCACTATTTATCGACTACAAGAAACGCTTTCAGCATTGATGGCATTCCATTTCAAGTATGAAATTGTAATATTTCAGGATGGAGCAAAGGAGGCTTCACCATGGATCGGAGCAGATGGAAGCATGCTCCAGAATGTGAAGGATCAATACGCTAATGCGATTATCGTACGTATAAGCTTTCGTTTTCAATCTGGATCCATGTTATACTCTCTAATCAGATCGATGACGTCAACGGCTTCGACAATTCAATCGTCGCTCCATTCCTAGAACGAGTGAAGGAGGAGGGATTGACCGAGGCCGATGTGGACATCGTAAGAAACCGGCCTCAACTTTAACGAATCTGTGATGCATTCTTTAGGGGAATATCTATGCGTACATCTACCTCTTCGATGCTCTCAAATTGTATGCGATGGGAGCAAGAAGAGTACTGAATGAGACGGGAAATCCTGCTGCTGTTTTAGACGGACTTCGAGTGTGGAATGCAATGAGGAGAATGGTATTCCCCGGTAGGTCACTTCTTCTTTTATCAGAAAAAAACTCTCTCGTTCAGGAATCGTGGGAGCTTCTGGAGTTGCCTCTGGTATCATCACAATGGACGATCGGGCTGAGAGGGCGCCTCTCTACAGAGGATTCTTTATCTCGCCCCATCAGGATCAGGTAGATCATGGAGATGGATAATCAATGATGATGATTCTGTAGGTCATGGCTATGGCTCACATGGAACCGACGATGATCGACCCTTCGAAGTGTGAAGGACTCGCCAATCGATCTGGATGCTATGATATCGTTAGTCGACTTTATTCCTTTTCCATCGACATTAAAATCAAACTTACAGGTAGTAACCGACATGATGACAAACTTCTGGCCTTCGCCCGACGGTCGAATGCCTCTGGATGAACCGGTTGGTTTCATTCGATGTCTCTATTATCGATCCATCAATTGCAGTTGTGCGGATTCCGTAACGAGAAGTGCGAC
Source organism: Pristionchus pacificus (assembly GCA_000180635.4). Classification (NCBI taxonomy): domain Eukaryota; kingdom Metazoa; phylum Nematoda; class Chromadorea; order Rhabditida; family Neodiplogasteridae; genus Pristionchus; species Pristionchus pacificus. The sequence continues at coordinate 12,845,099 of CM026578.1, read as the reverse complement.
TACACTCTGATCATCGTGGGAGCTGGCCTGATCTTCTTCCTCTTCTTGCTCATCTTCTCGGCCTATATCATTCACAGACTCATGTTCGTTCGTTGACCGAACTTATATTTTTACTTGTACTTGTGCGGGCAAGAAGCGGCGACGATTAAAAATGAAAGAAAAGGAAAGCGCCATTTTCAGTGAGAAGCGAGCTCTCGACAAACTGCCGTTCCGCATCTACCGAGAGGAAGTCCAATTGATCGATGAGGAACAAGTGAAGAGTATGGTATGGTCGAGTTCCTCCGAACATGGATCACATTAGTTCTGTCCAGTTGTCCATTGGTTCCACGCGCACCAAAATGAGTAACACAAACTACTCGTCCCGCAATCACGCCATCATTGGAACAAACACGCACTCGGTCTATCACAGGTAAGTTGATCGTCTTCATCTACTCGGGAGGATCTTCTGCAGCACTCTTTTGTAGGAATGAACCGTCGATTTTTTGGCCTTGAGCGACTAGGGAAATAACTGTTTCATCGCTCTTGATAATGGAGAATTTCAGATACATTCAACGTCGTCCAATCATCTTCAATAGAGCCGATAAGAATATGTTCCAGCAGGTATTTGAGGGAGGAAATGATGAAAGGCGATCATCGATTGTTAAGATGAAAGCGGCAGTGCACGACAATGTCAATCCATTCCTTGGTATTTCCTTCAATGAAAAGGAAGAACTTCTTCTCGTATGGAAGTTCTGCAATCGGTTAGTAGGATCTTCTGGAGCACTCTTTAGTTAAATTGATTCATTAATCAAGTGAAAGTTTAGTGGAACTCTCCAAGACGTCATCTACAACGATCAGATTGACATGGACAATAAATTCCACGGTGCATTCATTCGAGATATAGTTGGAGTACGTGCAACTCAGCTGTACTCCGTATCACATAAAATTATCAGGGGCTCGAGTACTTGCATGCTTCTCCTATCGGCTATCACGGATCCCTCACTCCTTGGTCGTGCCTCATTGATCGAAACTGGATGGTCAAACTCACGGATTACGGTAACGTTCCAATGTATTCTGATAGTCAAAGAAATTCTGAAGGAGTGGCTGAGCCGATCGAGAGATGGGAGAAGAACCAATGGATTACTGTTGATGAGCTGAAGAGCGATGACGATAAGAGCAATGCTAAGCAGAAAACAAGTAATTTCGATCTTTCTAACTAACCTTTAGCAAAGAATCCGTTTCGGGTGCTCTGTACGATGCTCCCGAAATGCTCAAGATAAGAGAAAATAACAAAGTCAGGAGAATGGATCAGGTTCGAGCATTTCTACTACAGACCGTACTCATTCTTTCATCAGGATTGGCAACGACAATCATTCGTACGTCGTCAGTTAGGTGACATCTACGCATTTGGAATGATCATGTATGAGATTATGTTCCGTGCTCTTCCCTTCCCAGATTCACAAGATGTCACTGGTAAGCAACATATGACTTGTTGAATAAGCGATGTTTGTCCGACAACGATAATGCATTCATTACCTCAGAACTGATCGACGCTGTGAAGGACGGAAGCCGAGTGATCAAACCATCCATCCAAGACCACAAAGTACTCCACTTTCACTATGTTTCCATTCATTTGTCTTCGTTTAGCTGATTCACATGGACTTGGCTGCGCTAGTGCAAGACTGTTGGAATTCCACACCCGAGATGAGACCGAGTCTGAGGAGAATCAAACTGAACGTCGAGACATACCTCAAAGTGTGCGTTACGTTCCTCTTACGATCCGTCAATCGACGAAAGAAATTTCAGAAAGGGTTCGCTGGTCGATCAAATGATGAGAATGATGGAGCAGTATGCGAATAATCTGGAGAAATTGGTAAAGGAAAGAACTGGAATGCTTGAAGAAGCTAATGTTCGTGCCGATAAACTCCTGTCTCAACTGCTGCCCGCGTGAGTATTTTGAATCAATTTTTGACACTTTTTTCGAATGTTTCGAAAAAGCTATTTTGTTGGGAAGAATAACACGTGGGTTCTTGATAGATACGTCGCTCGTGAATTGAAGGAAGGCAAGCCCGTCCCGCCCAAGACCTTTTCATCGGCTACTGTGATGTTCAGGTGGGTCTTGATTTATTGTCTCTTTTTAAGAACGAAAAAAAAAGAATTTAATCTCATTGATTTTCAGTGACATCGTGGGGTTCGGTGACATGTGTCGTGATGCGAATGCTGCCGAAGTACGTGACGTTTTAGTGATAAAATTAAATGATACCTTCCAGATTGTAAATCTGCTAAACTCGGTGTTCAATGGTTTCGACGAGTTCATTGCGAGACGGGAGGCGTACAAGGTTGCCGTTTCGAAATTGTCTAACTTGAATTACCTAATTTCAGGTTGAGACGATCGGTGATGCGTACATGTTCGTGTCTGGTGTTCCTGAGGAGAATGGATTCCGACATCTCAATAGCATCTGCAGTATTGCCATGGACATTCATAGCGTGAGACATACCATATTAAAAATTCTGAAAATAAATAATCCGTCAGTTCCTACACGAATATCGTGCTCCACACTCTGCCTCTCTTCGTGTTCGTTGTCGTCTCGGAGTCTGCTCTGGACCCGTGGCTGCCGCTGTCGTTGGTCTAAACGCGCCCCGTTACTGTCTCTTCGGTGATACGGTAAGTGATGATCGATCTATAAATCGATTCGTTAATATGGTAGGTGAACATGGCGTCTCGCATGGAATCGACGGGAGAAGCGGAGAAGACGCAGATAGCCGAAAGCACCAAGCTCATGCTCGATAAGGTATATATTTTAATTATTAATAATATTAATCATTAACTAAATGACAGCACTACCCCGACTTCATCACGACGGAGCGCGGTCAAGTCCAAGTGAAGGTTCGCACTTTTCTCCTCTTCGTTGCACTTTCCAATCGACGAAAGCAGCGATTGATGGGACGAATTTCACTCTTTCGAATTAAAAAAAAATGCCATTAAAGGGCAAGGGAATGTGCACGACATACTGGCTGGAGGGATCGAGAGACTCCTCAACCACCTATCATGCACCTACCAGAGAAGTGAGTTGACTTTGAATTTGAGAAGACTTTGATCTTTGCTATCTTCAGCTGTCTCGTGGTCACCAGAACTTCTCCTCTCTTCTCGGTGGTAACTACTGATAATCGTCTATCCATTGATAAATTTCAAAAAATATTTGTCCACTCAATCTATCCTGACCTTCACGATATTTGTCTAGAAAATATACTCAATCGATAAAGATATAATACCCAGTTTCAACATTGGAATGCGTTAAATATATTTGCTAACGAAGGAGTACCTGATTGAAGCCAGGATCTCCAGCCTGGTGAATTCTCTCGTGGATAATTATAGTTAGATGGCGAGGGGAGCAATTAGAGATGGAGAAATTGGAGTCGTGGTTGGAATAGTTTGATGCATCCTCCTCCCGGCTCATAGTATTTCTCACGACGATTCTATACCGTTGTCCCCTTTGATTCTTCACCATTATGGAAGTTGCATTTATGTACTAATATTTTAGTTGCCTACTTCAACTCTTCAATTTGCTCCGAAAAAATCTGATTAAAAAAAATTCTGAAGAAACATGTGAGTTTTTATTACTGATTACCAACGAATTGAATTCGCTTTGCGAAGCTATCTTCTGATTTCACTACAGTCCGACATTCAGACGAGGACGACGATGTTTGACAGTGGAGCGAATGTTCGAGGTCGTGTGGAATAACAGATCATAAGCTGTGCTGATGATGCAAAATGAAGTTGAGGACAAGAACATGGAGAAACTAGAATTTCCATACCCGTAATTTACAGAAATGTGATATAGATAAATATGTTTTTCATAATATGAACGGCTCCAAGAAACATGTTTTAATTTTCGAAATAAAGATATTTCCAAATATCTATTGAATGATGGTTCATCTCACAGTCTGTTCCTAATGATGAAACAGATGTGTCGTGGTCACCAGAACATCGGCAGCTACTGATAGTCCATTGATACTGATATCCATTGATAAATTCCACATTTTATTTGTTCACTTAATCGGTCATATCCTTCGCGATATTTGTCAAGCAAGTATGCTCAAGCCATGCTTCACCTTTCTGTATTCTCAGTTTGAAGATATTGTTGAGTATCTTCCTTTCCGAAGTCTGCATCTGTCTCTCTGTAGCGTATCTACGATAATTACATGTGAATCTCGAAGAGTAATTAGGGGCGGAAAGAGAGGAGTCGAGAGGATGGGGAGGAAGCAGATGCTTCATCTCGTCTCTCTCTCATGATACTACTACGATCTTTTTCTTTCCTGCATTTCTTTTTTTTTATGCCGCAATTAATTGATATCATAATTCAGTTGCCTACTTCAACTCGAATGAAGAATCGCCTTCTTTCACGCTAAAATGAGAATAAAATAGGATAAACAGTAAGTATTCATCGATTTTTATACGAAACCACATTTAATTTGTGTATTGTTGTAGATAAGGCTGCGGAAGAGCGATCGTCGAACGATATCTTTACTCACCGTTGATCGATTCTGATCTGGGACACTCGTAATATCCGCTGATTCTGTAGGTGGACAAGCCGTCCGTAATCCGGCGTTTAGTCATCAGAATGGTTAAGAATGAGTGGAATTCGCATGGTGCTAACTGAGTATTGCTTTGTATCTCGATAAAAACTTCTTTTTCTGGTCTTGTTTTGATTGCACAGCATCGATGACTTTAAAAAAATAGTACATTATCAAGGAGGATCTTCTCCTGTTACATAATCGGCGAATGGTCAATATCGCTCCAAAATGCATGATCCAAATGGAGTACTCAGCTGATCCCTCTCGATCTACCTGTACACTTCATTTCTTGCTCAGTGGCGTGATACTTTGAGAGAGAGACGAGGAACAGAGACATAGAGAGATAGAGAGCGAGAGAGCGAGTGACCCATCCTCCTCTCTTCTCAAACTGTCCACACACCATCGATCGTTTCCCCTTGGCATTAGCCACTTGCGTTCATTTATTGTTTATCATATTCTTCTTCTGCCTTGCGTTAATCCCGTTTGGGGACGGGGTCCGCTACATGGCTCGCAGCTCTCCACACACAGCGGAGTTTGGCGTCATCGGGTCTTATGTTGACGCGTTTCATGTCGGCGTTCAGAACGTCTTTCCACGTCATCTTAGGACGTCCTTTCTGCCTTGTTCCAACCACTACTCTATCATATTCTCTTCTAGCAATGTGATCGGGATCTCTTCTCAGTACGTGACCTAACCATCGGAGTCTCGATTCTCTCATCTTATCTACAATGGGTGCAATTCCTAGTCTCCTTCTGATCTCTTCATTTCTGATCCTGTCCAGTTTTGTCTTTCCGTGAGACCAACGGAGCATCTTCATTTCCATCGTATGGAGGGATTGCTCGGTTTTCTTCGTTGCAAGTTTCCGTACCGTACAGGGCCACAGGTCTCACGACACTACTGTAGATCTTACCCTTCAGTCTGTCTGGCATTCTTCTGTCGCAGAGCACTTCCGTGACTTCTCTCCACTTCAACCATGCTGAGTTCGCTCTACCAGTCGCGGAATCGGAGATGGATCCGTCTGAGGCAATCGTGGATCCGAAGTATTTGAAGGAAGTGCACTTCGGTAGGGGATCTCCATTAACGGAAATCGACCCTGCATATTGCGCTCCGCATTCTAGATACTCAGTCTTGGCCACATTTACTCTCAAACCTAACTTAGAGAGCCTTTCCGTCCACTTCTGAGCGAGTTCTTCTGCAGAAACAGATGTCGTCTGCATAAAGGACAGTGAGGGGAGCGCTCATTTGGATGTCTCTGGAGATGGAGTCTAATATGAGGATGAAAAGGAGCGGGGAGAGGGCACTCCCTTGGTGGACACCGACTCGCACAGGGAAATGGCAGGGGGGGATGGACCTGCTTCGGTTCTAACTGAACTCTCAGGTGATTGATATAATAGGCGGATCAGATTGATATACAGTCCTGGCTAATCCCCCCCCCCCATGAAACGGGGCGCCCGGGGCGTCCCCCAGCGTCCCCCAGCTTCCCCCTCGCTTCTGGCGCCTCAAGACATTTTCAAATTGGGCCCAATTTGTGTTCGCCGTATTCTCCGTTCGATTCTACGTCGATTCATTTGAAAAAATAAATAAAATATTTAATTATATTTAATTATAATGATTTTCAAAGAATTGTCGAATAAAACGATTCGTGCATCGTAGATTCGTGCATCGTATTTATCCACTGCTGCTGCAGAATCTCTTTTGATAAGTACCGTAGAACGTACTCCGTGATGCACGAATCGTTTTATTCGCCAATTCTTTGAAAATCTAAATGTAAATTATAATTAAATATTTTATTTTATTTTTTCACATGAATCGACGCAGAATCGAACGGAGAATACGACGAACACAAATTGGGCCCAATTTGAAAATGTCTTGAGGCGCTAGAAGCGAGGGGGACGCCCCGGGACGCCCCGGGCGCCCCGTTTTCATGGGGGGATTAGCCCCCCATGAAAACGGCGTGATCTCGTAGGGCGTACCATATGAGACTATGCGGCACTCTATCAAACGCTTTTTCGAGATCGACAAAGCAGCAATGTGTTTTTATATTGTATTCCCTTCTCTTTTCGAGGAATTGCCTCACAGCGAATATTGCATCAGTGGTAGAAACTCCTCTTACGAAACCGCATTGCGCACTATGGATCTGAACTATTTCGCGCAATCGAGAGTCAATTACACGTTCAAAGACCTTCATGGTGTGGGAAAGTAATCGAATGGGGCGATAGTTTTTGCATTCCATTATGTCACCTTTCCTCTTCCAGATTGGGATCGTGACTGATTTCTGCCAATCATCAGGGGTTCTATCACATTCAATTATGCGGTTGAATAGATGACAAAGATGGATGTGCCCTGTGCCTCTCAACCCTTTCCACACCTCAGCGGCAATATCATCTGATCCGGTCGCCTTCCCATTCTTCATTTGATTCACTGCGATGGCTACTTCTGCTATGGTAATAGGATGAATAGCCCCGATGACGGGCGGAGGTAATATGATGGGTGGATGGGGGGAACTCCTCATTGGATATTTTCGCAAAGTAATCCCTCCATCTCCTGATCTTGTTATCATCCCTAAGCACGCGCCCGTCATCGCTCTTAACCAGTCTTAACCTTTCGATACTTGTACCGCTGCAGCAGCTGTTGATCGAGCAATCCGATAGATGTTCATTTCGCCCTCTGTAGTATCTAAAGACTCATACAGTTTTTGGGATGCTGCTGTTTTCGCAATGGACACCGCGCGCTTCGCGTCGCTCTTCGCTGTTACATATTGCGCTCTAGTCACCTCACTTCTCTCGGCCTTCTTTTCAGTCCCTGCTTCTTCTCTCTCACTGCACTCTGCACTAATTTCGTCCATTACCATGTCTCCTTTTCGATCCGTTTTCCCTTCTTTGTTACTCCCAGGAGTTCTTTGCCCGCGCTTTGGATCTCACTCGTAAGGAGTTTCCAGTGCTCATCAGGGCAGGCAGGCAGTGAGGAGTGCATAATCGACGGAGTAAGTTTAGTTTGGAGGTGGTGTAAGAAAGAGATACGTTCGTGATGGTACTTCCACCATTTGATTCGAGGTGGTATCGAGGTGGTGGAGGTGAGTTTCGCCTTCTTAGGAGCTGGGAGGACGAGATCGAGAATCAGGGGGAGATGTTGGGTGCACGTATGGTCGGGGATAACCTTGCAATCAGTGACCTAGCGCCTGTGGGCGCGATCAACAAGAAAGTAGTCAATCGTGCTGCTTCGGCCTCCCGACTGATAGGTAATGAGATGGTTGAGTCTCTTTCGGTAGAAAGTATTAACAATGAATAGGTCGGAGGAGGAAACGAAATCAAGAATCGTCTCGCCTTCCTCGTTACGTGTTCCGTACCCATTCCCTCCATGAACCTTCTCATATCTTGTGCGCGAAACACCAACATGCCCGTTCAGGTCGCCACCTATCACAAGCATCTCACTGGAATCTCTCTTCTCGAGTAGCGCATCTAGTGCTTCCCAAAAGTCGTTTTTCTCGTTGTTAGTACAGCCGGTTTGAGGCGCGTACGGAGGCACAATGAGCATGGGGATGTTCATAAAATCAATCCTCGCAGCCATTAGTCTGTCTGATACATTAATTACCTCGACGAGTGCACAATTGAGTCGCGGGCCAACCACAATACCGACCCCGTATTCATGGCTAGTTATTCCTCGCTGTGGCTTGACGCCGTGATATATTAGGCGGCAACCATCCCCGATATTTTTAGCCTTCGTCCCGGTCCATCTAGTCTCTTGCACGCATAGAATATCGATCCTTCTATCTCTCATTAATGCTGCCACTTCTCGGCTCCTTCCCGTCATCGATCCTACATTCAAAGTCGCCATTCGCATCTTAGTAGTGGTTGGGTGGACTAGCTTCTTTAGCCGACACCGTCCTTTTGTCGATAGCCCTCGCATATTTAACACACCGGGAGGGCATTCCCGATGAGCATCGACTTCAACCGTGGATGCCGTAGTTGTGGTGGGTGTACTTTGGGCCATTGTAAAATTTGATGCGACGGGTATATAGCGGCCGGCTTGTCGCAAGGAGAGAGAGACTCATCCCAGCCTGGCGCCACATGCGTTTTCAGTTGATATCCCTTTTGTACAGCCCGTGATAGCACGTCTTGCTTAGCCCTGTTTGCGTTTCGCACTACTTGCTCGAGAACTGTTTGCGATGGCACTACCGGCCTCGCACTGACTGCATTCACAGGGTTTAAAGGGGGTGTGTGTATAGGATTGGTTCCCCTACGGCGCGCGAGTTGGCTAGACAAGATGTTTAGGGCCGTGAGTATGCAGCGCCACCACGTGAAGGTTCCTATACTGGACTGTAGTCGGTGGGCACTTGCCTAAGTGCGTCACTGGTCGAAGACTAACTGGCCGGCGCCATTGTTTATCTTATTCACCTCCCATTACTTTTTTTCTTTTTTTTCTGAATTTTTTTCAGTTTTCAATGCAATTCTTTCTCATTTAAGTTTCCTACATAAACTCAACGTGAGATCGTGCGCTCCAATGTTCTCTCCAAGTCGAACTTATGTTTAGCTGCCTCTACAAGCTGTTATCTGAACGAATTCAATCAAGCCGTTGTGCAATTGCTAGATCATGTCTTGTCATCAAAGCATCAGTTCAACTTCAGATCAATTACTTCATGTCCTTTATCACCTACCCACTCACATGTGTTAATTATTTCCAAGCCATTGTGAAAATGATAAAGTTTTTAAAATATCTTGATCACTATTAGCAGTCTATGATAAATACGTATACATATAAGGCAACATCGAAAATTCACCATCATTTTTTTAACAAAGAGTTGCGTGATGGAATCATTTGGATATGTAGATCGACATTAGAAAATTCACAGAATGTGTTGGCAGAATAACTTTTCATAACTCTTCAGTAATAACTTTTCAGTAGAAGATTCGGATGAAATGATGCACTCGTGAAATCAGTTTGAAATGAAATATTATATACCCCACAAGAAAAAGAGTAACTCCGACAGCATAGCCAACTGAAATGAAAGAGTTCAAAATGATTTTTTTCAAAATCTCACCCAGTAAAAGATAGAAGCATGGCTTCGCTCGTATTATCGTTAGCTGATTGAACGAAGCGACGAATAAGCCTGTCTTCGGCTCAGTTCTGTCTTTCGGTCCCGCAGACGTTGGAAGAATCCGCGACGCTGAAAATAGAGCATTCACTCGTTTTCGAGATGTTACTCGCACCATGTCCTCTTGAAAAATCGTGAGAATTATATTGTTCATCATTTCTACGATCTGGAAATAAGTTTTCCATTGGTGAATTTTCAGTCTATGTTCGAACCTTGGTAGGCGTATCCCTACGCACGACGTAACTGAATACTTCAGGGTACAAATATGCTTCGAGAAGAGGATCGCCCTCCAGAAGAGAACGAGGAGTCGACTCTACTCTGAGATTTCCCATGATGTTTGATAATGGATTGAGTTTCAGGAAAGATCAGCAAAGACGAACTTGAAAAGTTGACATTCGTCATTTCTTTCTTTTAGTCGATTCATTTCCAATTTCTCAGATGCGTAAATCGCAGTGACGAATTTGGATCGAGCCATACATAAGAGATCGATGAGCCTCTCGAATGAACCGACTAGAATTGGCGTTCCACCTTTCCCCAAAATTACTTCTGACTGAGAAAAATGAATCTTTAACAACCGCAATGGAGTCGACAAAGACAACCTCCTCTAAGTTCACTTCATTTCTGCTTCTTGATATCCAAGTTTTAGTGCCTTCTTGCAGTTCCGGAAGGAGTTCACCCATCGTTCTGAAATAGTGTTGCTAGATATAAGAGGATTTTGCTTACAGTCGATCCGGAATGGTAATGATGACATTGTCTCCACTGAATTCTGCGGAATGAGTCGCCCTGTAAAGGAAGTCAATAAGATAGTGATTTTGGGCAACTAGAACGATACATTGATCACCTACAAAATGAATGTCGTTTCGATTAGAAGAATGGCAGTTGTGATTGAATAGATTACACCAGAGTTCTTCAATGGAGTTGGTAGGGGATCAAGGGCACATGTTATGAAGCATTTTCTCAGCCTGAGAATGGCTTTAAATATCCCGATTGCAGCCAGATATAGAATGATTGCTGATGGAGAAAAAACGAGGAAGAATAGGAGACTCGATTCCTCTCTCAACTTCACGACTCGACCATCGTAGAAATTGAACTGTAATGCGGGTGAAAATACACCTGATTGTCTACTCACATAATTGTATTCGATAGGCTGAGTCCACTTGAAATCATAAATTCGAGATGGGTTGAGTACTGTTCCGTCGAGATCTGAAAGAATAGGATGAATAATATAGGCAAAAAACATCTTACTACTGAAAATGTTGCCCGCAAGAACCTCAGAAAGAACGCCATCGTACGTGTGAGAACAAATATAACTGAAAAGGTGAACTTGCAGAGTAAAATTCAATAGGATCTCAGGCGTGTGCTTGTCTAGACGAGCCGGTTTCATGATCCGAAATTACTAGGTTCAACCTCAAGGTCTCTCGTTTTTCGATCGAGTTTTTCAGTCTGGCTAACACAGTGCTATTCCCGTACGAATCTCGCTAGTAAAAATAATTGACTAACGATGAATAATCTAATTGCCACTGTTATTTTCAAATAAGTTATTAATCCATTGTTGTTCTGATAGAAGTAAATATATAACCTATATAACCATATATATATATATATATATATATAACCAATATATAACATATATAACCATGAATTATTATTTCAATTCTTGCTTACCTATAATTTCCTTCTTGCTTCTTCCTATTTCAGGTTAATCCCCACCCTCTTTCTCATCCTTTTGCAACTCCATCCACATCTACTCGATCCTTCTTGGACACTAAAGAAACTATGAATTATCGACTCAACCCGCTAATGGGCAGCTGCATTTTCCCTCAAGTGTCGTGTTCCCTCTCTCCTTTTCCCTCCCTCTCATTGCAAAACTTTGTCTTACGGCTACATTACTTTTCCTCACACATTTTACACTACATTTATCATATTCGTTAATCACTTTCTCTTATTCCTTAACATCACCATTACCGTCTTCTAATGTCAGCGAGTCTCTGTTCAAGTATTGTCATTCCCAGGGGAGAAGAAGCCGAGATATCATAACAACTCTATCAAATATGCGCAGTGGAATTCACGATGAATAACTCGCTTGTAATTATCGATTATGCTACCAAAGTTAGCGTTGGTGAGCTCCCAGGATAACTATGTTTTCATTCAACCTCTGTCTCAGTTCCCGCAATAATCTCGAACGTGCTACTTATAATTGTATCGCACCGCTTCTCGAGGAATGAAATTGGGACTTATCGCTACATCATCATATTGTTTTCTTTATGCCAAATTCTACTCAACCTCTTCCACTTCTGCATCAATCCAGTTCGTTTTTATTATTACTATTTATCCGCTCTGATGGTTCAATTGTGGGGGAGGGGGATGAACAGGCTGGGGTTGTTGTGAAACTTGTGAAAACATTCACAAAACAATTCCAGAAAGTGTTGGTATTGTCTGGAATATTCAGTATCGTCTCCGACTCTCCATATGACTCGAAGGTGTGTCACCGCCTGAAATATTGAAAACAAAACATCATTTTTTCCAGTTTTTGACGATACTTCTTTACTCGAGTGGGCACATTCCCAACGTCATCATAATTTTCCTATGTCTCTATCGATATTGGGTAGTGCGGAGGCGAGTTTATTAGATGAATGCTTATCTTACTCGATATTTAGACCATACAACATCGGCAACTTCTTGAGTGCACAATTCATGATACAATGGACGACAGTCGTACTTGCTGTTCTATTTGCACTGTTAGTTTCTGGTCTCTCTCATTTTCTCATTTGAATCCCTCTTCAGAATCGGAGCCACCCTCTCGTTGGGATTGACGAATGATCCTAATATTGAGAAAGTGATGAAGACGGAGTTTGACAGGAAGTATGGTAGAGAAGTCTACACTGGATGGATAGTATTTCAATACAAGGTAAAGAAGAATCATCAGATCTCCGGCACGTTTCTCATTTCCAGAGAAGGAACGGTCTTCATCTTCCCTCTGTTCTTCTTGCAATCGTCTTCGATTCCTTTTCCATCGCCTTCATAGCAGTTGTATTATCTCTCGCATTGCTGACTTTCAACTACGTGTCAATTGCCTTCGCGCTTTCTCCGTTCACTAAAAATATCCACACTCGATTATTGACTACGATTGGACTGCAGGTTTGTTTAGCTTCTATTTATTACCTTTGTTATCAGGCGATTACTTACACAAGATTTATGTGCTACGGTTGCACGAAAAAATGTATAGCAATCTGAGTTCTAATGAGATCGACACACTGTAATATGCAAGTTGCAGGTCGTTGTATCAGTGCTATTCGTCACTCTCCCTTCCCTTCTCAACATGACACTTCCCATATTCGGGTGCTCTTTCCCTCTTCTCTCTGACGTCACAGGACTCCTCAACGGACTCGATCCATCGTTAGAAGCTATAGTCATTATTATGCTGTCCAAGTCCTATCGACGAGGCGTCGTTACACTCTTCAGTAGAGATCATCGAAGGGATACTATTCAGTCACCATTTTTGGTTACGGTAGCCAAGACGAGTTTCTGATAAATATTTGGTAAACAATAATAACGAAGAAAACGAATAGAAAATCAGCTGCCACTTCAGTAAGAGCCGCGTGATATTTGAGAAAACCCGTACCAGGTGAAATGCCTCTCGAATCAATTCAACGGTTTCTAGGGTGATACTTTTGTTCATAAAGACTCCTGAAAATTCAATACCGTTCATGTTTATGAGTTCTACCATGATAACTAAAAGTTTACAAAGAGTATTAGTCATTGGCAGATCTCAGTTCTTTGTTATTTTTTCTCTCGCCTAATAAGCTAAAGGCTACTGACCGTTCGCATGATATTGTGTGAATATCAATAACCAAAGATTTTCCATTCTTGGAAATAGCCAAAAGGACAGTGCATTCAGGAAATTTTGTTATTTGAACTCAATTCATACATGTTGTACATGTTTTTCAATTGTGAGAAGTTTGTTTCGAAATAGTGACTACAGAAACTGCACGTTCTCTGCGGAGAATTCCAGAAGAGATGGATAAAATTATTCTGAAATTTAGGTTTAGTGAAATTCATAATAGGAAAAAGGGTGACTTTATGAATGTATTCCGAATCTCCTTAGTGAGAAGAATAATGAAGACGGGAGGAAGAAGTGTTGAAGCATCCAGAACCTGTATCCAGAACTCGAGCGAAATTTTCTGTCGGAGTGCAATACCACATTCGAGAGGAGATATACTGCAGACAGAGCAGTGTTAGGCACAATTCCCAATCGAAGAACAATCGAAACAGTTGTAGGTGATTACTATGAAAAGGAAGAGAATATCACCTGGATTGCGCTACTTGCACAATGTGAAAGGAAGTTAGTGAAACAAACAACGCAGAGCGCGTTTCTGGAAAACTTGATTCAAATTGTACCATAATTGAGGGGATAATCTTACTCAAATGCACTCCTTTTCGCTGAATTCATGTTGCGAAGTCGAATGAATCTTGAGAGAGTTGCTATGTTCAAAGCAGCATCGAGCAATGCTTGAAAACACATCCAGTACAAATCAATCTAGGATACTATGACTATTTAAAGTTAATTTAGATAATTTCTCACATTCCCGTTCAAGTCGATGTTTTGAAATGCAAATCTGGTTTTTCCACTTGCATCGATTATGGGGATGAATTCGACCTCTTTGATGAGATGTTCATAGTTGACCAGACCACAAAAGATGGCCATAAATGGTAGATAAATGATGATGAACGGATCCCAGACCGATAAATTTGAAAGTTACAAATTGTGTTGATGCATGGCCTACTTCGTCATTGATTCGCACTGAGAAGTAAAGGGCAGTAAATCGATTAGCCGACATTGCCAGTGAGAGAAGCATGGAGAAGGTAAGAAGACAACTGATGAACGGATAATTCGTTGGAACATGGAAATGAACATACCGAACGATAAAATCAGCATACGGCATCCACCAGACTTTTCTTATCAAAGTGAAGAAATCAGGAAAGAGTCCCATCCACGATGCTCTCAACCAGAATAGAAGATTCCAGAAGGTTATCGCGTTCTGGAATGAACATGCATCTGCTATAGGCATATAATTTGTTACCACAATCAGAGCGATCACGAATATTCGACAGAAGGAATTTGTCCAGTATTCATACTTGGTGAGAACGAATACGCATCTCACAGAGAGAAGAAGAATCGGAACACCTTGAATGCGTCTTAATATTTGAATTTGAGAAAAACTTGCCAATTCCCATCATAAAGTAAGTAAATCCATCGTAGACTCCGTCCATCGTCATAACGGAATATTCCTAGTATCTAGAAGAGAGGCTGAAGGCCTGATAATACGTGCGCAGAAGTCACGAGTTCACCATTGTTGAATATTTTTTATGTCTCATCTCCGCGTGTTTTCGAATCTCTTTGGATAAAATTATAGAGACGTTTCCGAAACTAGAGTATGCTTGATTCAAGATTATATTGATTCTGAACAATTGAATGTTATCTTCGTGTTTTCTGCTCTTCCGATCTACCTGTCCAATAGTGATGTCCAATACTATTCATGCGAGAAGTCCAATACTATTCATACGAGAAGTGTCTAAACACGTTCAAATAGATCGCGAGTTCGCTTCTTGGCACGTCTACTACCGAAAATTTATGCCTCCTCAAACAGTTCCGTATGAGGGTACAAACAAATGAATGTATGCGTGTGCAATTTTTGAGTTCGAGAGAAGGCGAGGGAGAGAGAAACAGTAGCTAGAGAGGCAGACAGAATCAGTAATACCTTTGACTTCCCATATTTTCATAAATCTCTACGCTTCGTTCATGATGAGGTTGCCGTTCGGATTGGTGAGTAAACTCAATTTTACTTCTTAAGTAATCAAGTATTCCGCTAATCAAGTTGCATGCAGTGTTGCAAGGGCCATAAAGTGAGCCCTCAAGACGATCTCCATAACATAAAAGATAAGAAGAATAGTGACGGTGTAGTTGGTAAGATATTAAAAAAAAATTATTGGTTGATTTTGTTCGTAATCAGTTCGTCTCGCTCGTCGCATTTGGATTCGAATCGAGGACTGGGTGTATCTCACTTTTCTTGGCCTCGCTTGTGCCGCTATTGCCGTTCTCCTGGAGTTCATTATCAGTCGACTCAGTCAGGGTACACTCAAACATTTTAATTAGACCTGCCTAATCACATCTTTCACAGTCCATCTCGTGTGGTATGATGAAGCGAACAAAATTGAAAATAGCTGGAGGATACCCGCCACTTACGGTATCTGCTGGTCTTTGGTCTATCGATGACAAATAACATCTTGAGGTGTCTGGGTTGGATACATCGTCATACTCATTATGTTATCAGCCGCATGCACAAAGTACATTGCCACTGGAGCAACTGGTGAGCCTATCCATTATTCATCCTTTACGTATTATTTTCCTCGCAGGTTCGGGCTTTCCCGAGATGAAATGTATCTTGCGTGGAACAATTCTGAAGGAGTATCTCACTATCCGAACTATGATCGGAAAATTCATTGGACTCACACTTTCCATGAGTTCCGGAATTCCTAATGGCAGAGAGGTATCGTGGTACCAAACTCGAATGACACGGAAATATTTTGAGGGTCCTCTCGTACACATTTTCGCAGCATTCGCCATGCAACTTTCTCGGCTCGCCGCCTTCACCGTCAGTGTTTTCCCTTTAGTTTATTTTTCATTCGGACTTACTCAAGTTCAAGTTCGTGGCTCTGAATCATGAGAATCCCGGTACTAAAGAGGACGAGATTAAAATTCGATTCCGCTTACCCTAACTTCGTTTTCCTCCCTCTCTTCACTTTTATGGTAATCCGATCGGGACGTCACAGTCCGTCGTGCGATTTTGAGTTCCCCATTCCCATTCAGAGAACGATAATATTCAAATTAGAACCTTGTTCTATTTCTCTTGCCCTCAAAGAACAACAATAACATCTTCACAAGATCAGAGATATTTGAAGGGAATCTACAGCAACGAGAGTCGCTGCAGTGAGATGCTTGCAGCAGGTGCAGCAGTGGGAGTCGCCTCGACCTTCTCAGCTCCCATAGGAGGAGTACTACTCTCTATCGAGTTGACCTCAGTGTTGTTCGCTGTTCGGTAAGAAAATCTGATATCTGCAACTTATTTACGACGTTTTGGTTGAACATCGTTTTCAGTAACTACTGGCGATGTTTCTACGCAGCGTCGTGGGCTGCACTCGTCATTCTCGTTGTTCTACCAGCAATTAATGATCCATATAGTGAGTCCCAGAAAGCGTTCATGATGATTTGTAATTACGATTTCAGTGAACATTCAGCCGCAGTTCCAAACAAGTTTCCCCACTGGAAAAGCATTTTCTGCCCAGGAACTCCCATTGTTCGCTCTGCTTGGGTAAGTTCGCTCTTATAAATTCCAAATAAAATCGAAAAATTGTAGCATTTTCATTGGCTTAATCTCGATGTTATTCATCAAGTTTCATCGTTTTCTGGTTCTCTTTCTGAGAAGGAATTGGCTATGCAAGAAGGTGTTCCAGGCCAAGTAATTTGCACATATTATTTTACACATCGAGAAAAGTTTCCTTCAGTTTCTTCGTCTATCCTCTCTTGATCTCTTCAATCGTTGGATCGATCACTTATCCCGAATCGCTAGGGCAGTTCATGGCTGGCAAGGTATCCTAGGGAAATAAACATTAATATTTTAGCAACATAAATTTGCAGAAAAAATTCTTGACTACACTTATCGATTTCTTCGCTTCTTGTACATGGACTGAAGTGGGCTTTGGGCCGATTTGTAATTCGGTATGTCTACGTAAATTCTGAATCAAATTTAACGTTCGCATTGAAGTCCATCACGAGTAATTACAATGGACTTCACCATGACGTGTCAATCTTCGTTTCATTACCTGTCTTCATTGTCGTTCATGTGAGTCGTTATAGCTTTATGAATCAAAAGAATGGAATTGACTATGTTCAGTTCTTCCTATCAATCTTCTGCCATACCATGCCAATTCCTTCGGGTATTATAATTTCTTCACTTGGAATCGGAGCAGCTTCTGGTAGACTTATGGGTATGATTTTTAATTGAACTTTACATAACAAGCAAATGATGCTCCCAGGCGAGATTGTATCGGTGATCAATGATGGTTTCATGTGGAGTGGAGGGCTTCGTCAAGCGATCTTTCCTGGAGTCTACGCAGTTGCAGGTGTGTCGATAACTATTTTTCAAAAAATATTTTCTTTCATTTCTCTCACCAGCTCGGATCTACTAACTCACTCATATGTTTCAGCATCGTCCGCTATGGTTGGCTCAGTCACTCATACAGTTTCCACATCAGTTATCATGTTCGAAATGACGGGCCAACTAGTGCATCTACTGCCCGTATTGGTACGAATACGTTTTTACATTTTTCTTGTTCATATTTTCCGTTTCAGATATGTGTGATCGTATCTAACACAGTCTGCTCGTTCTTTGAAATCTCCATTATTGATTCCATTATTCAATTGAGGAAACTACCGTATCTCCCTGATCTATCGAGAGGATCTTCCGTGTAAGTCACATGAATCTGACATATTCGAAGGTGCTTTCAGATTCCACTCTATCAAAGTTGGGCAGTTCATGATCAGCCCGGTTTACTTCATTCATAAACAATCCACTTATCGAGAAGTGAAGGAACTACTCAAAAAAGCCTCGAAAATCTCCACTATGCCAATCGTAGATTCGCCAGGTGGCCTCCCCTGTCTTTCCTTGAATAATGTTGTACATTTGTAGAAACGGAACTGTTCATCGGTACTATAGATAAGCGCAAGTTGGGTCGATTCGTAAATGAAAGAGTGAGATTCATACTAAATTGTAATGAAGATTGGCTATTTACTTTCAGATGGGCAAAGATCACTCAAGTGGAAAGTCGTCGCTCATAAATGGAATGGATCAACAGTAAGTTGTTTACTCCCATTTTCCATTGCGCTTCACGCTTAGGACAAATTAATTGATATTTCAGAGGTCTTCATCGCATCTTCTCTCTCCGCACACTTATACGAAGTTTGAGTAACAATCAAGTAGATGTGGTTAGTTCACAAATTAGAAGTGTTTGTGTCTAATTATAGAATATAACATCGTTAGAATGAGCAAATAATGAATACATTCAGCCCTCACCGGCGAACGATGCTACCGAAATAGCGGCAAATGATGAAGTGAGATTATACAACTTCCGCACATAACATATTGATACGAATATCGCCGTTTGAACTCAGATAATTGCTGCGGAAAGCGGCATTTTGGATGAAATCATCGATTTGGACAGCATAGCAATCGATGAAACTCCCATACAAGTGACTTCGCGCACATCTTTATTCAAGGTACGATATTGCTTTGTTTGAAGCTGAGAATTCATTCAGATTCATTGGTTGTTTTCTCTCCTCTCCGTCAAGCATATTTACATTACGGAAAGAGGAGCACTTAGAGGAGTCGTCGCACTGAAGGAAGTACGTCTGTTCAACAAAATTTTTTTGATTTCGACAAACGCCGATTTTTTTACGTTTACAGGTGCGAGAGGCGGTTGAAGCAGTGAACAGGGGAGAATTGAAACCAAATGAGGACGAGAACATGACAAACATCGAAGGTAAGGAATCCTCCGACTCATTCTTGAACACTGGCCCAATTTCAGTGTCTAGAAATTTCATGCCCACAAGAACGTCGAATGAAGATGACGATTCTGATGCTGAGGAAGATCAACTTCAGGTTATGATAAACAGAAGACCGAGAAGTAATCATAAACATTTGCAGGGTCGATTAGAAATTGTTCGAGGATCAGCGCTCTCTGAAGCTCCGTCAAAATCAGTTCGATCGCTTGAATTCCATGAGCCGAGGTATTTCCAATTCGAGCTTATTGTGTAGTCCTGTATATTCCAGTATTGTCGCTCATTCTCACAGTCGACGAATGGATTTCATGACGCGAGAACGGAATATGAGGTGCATTCACAATTTTTCGAGAACCAAATTTTTGAATTTCAGCATAAATCTTGCCATGCTCGCTCGAAGGAATGTTAGGAAAGGAGAGGACCGCATTATTTGAATTGTATATCTTCATTTGTAAATACTTTGTATTTTTGTTCAATCGGGTAATTTTTTCTGTTTTTTTTTTGCAATAAATTAATTTTTAAAACATTTTTCATCTCACTGCTTGACTTCGGTAGTAAGTGATGTGTGAATACAGTAAAGAACACTTTGAACAGAAACGTACAGCACTTGTAAATTACTGATTCGTCAACGGGAGCTTGAATTGAGCATTCAGCTGCATGAAGTAAATATCGCCTTCCGGTGTACTGCTTTTCTCCTTAATCTCTCGTCCAGTAAGGTCCAGCAATCTGATGTTCTGAAATTGTCCTTTAACGAAAAATTTGGATTTTGCCCCACCAAAAGCATTTGCATTTTATTCCGTGAAAATACCATAATCATTGTATATGCGATGCCATACCTGTAATTTCGATAGGCGACCAGCTATGAGAAAGCACTTACAGTACAGTGGAGACATCATAGAACTCAGCGCCGAAATATCGGTAAGTGTGCAATCTCTGGGGCAGGAATGCGTACATTCCATAGAAGAGAAAACACGGAATATTCAATATGACAGTCGGTCCAACGAATTGAATGAGATTCTGAGATTATAAATTAATTTTACAGTACATTTCATGTTACTTCGATGACTTTCAAATTCTCACGGATCTGATACGTTCGATTTATCGAATAACTATCGATTCTGAAATTTTATTTTCCTTCCAAATCTTGATCATTCTCTCACCTCGCTCCTTTCTTCAAATCCTTCATTATGCGAAGATTGACCACACAAATGAATGTAATACACTAAAAAATATTTTCTTGTGCGATATCATCATAACATGGTTACAAATCCAATGTGTCCAACACTCAACACAACACAAATCCAACACTCACAATTGCGCTTCCCCATGCATAACCAAACAACAAAATGTAATGCTGTTGAATTGTCAGCAGTTCTGGAGATTCAATAAAGGGTATTTCGTTGGATTGATGAAATACTATACCATAGGCGTACAAATACGCTGCGAAATTTCCCAGCAGTTCAACAGTAGATATGCTAATCACAGCAATAGCTACTGTGATAATTCTCTGTTTCTCATACCTATAATTCTAGGAATCATTTTCTGCTGAAGGCAATCTATCACAGCTGAAAATATAATGAGAAACCGCATTCACCAATTCCACATGCACGTTGCAACAAATCGTTCGAATGCAATGCAAAGCATACTGAAAGCGGATAAATAAATGTTATTGCAATTATCGTTGACTCACAAGGAAGTTAGATAACCAGTACACGAGCCTCGCATGAGATTTGCTATTGAGAATATCATGTCCGAATCTATGAAGATCACTTGAACTTGATATTTCTTTGGACATACCTGTCCAACTTATTGAGAATATTTGGTAGTAGATAAGAATGAGACGCCCG
Organism: Pristionchus pacificus; assembly: GCA_000180635.4. NCBI lineage: Eukaryota > Metazoa > Nematoda > Chromadorea > Rhabditida > Neodiplogasteridae > Pristionchus > Pristionchus pacificus. The sequence goes on along the minus strand of CM026578.1, from coordinate 12,823,992 downwards.
ACAATCGCAGTTGCGTAGCGGAACCAAATGTGACATACAATTATTCGTATCTCAAATATTGTAAATCGTTTAACAAACACAATTATGATGCTACATTTCTATGAATTTTTCTCTCTTTTATTACTCCGAATATGAAGAAAGGAATTACTCCAAGCAAGAATAATGATGCAAAAATCTAAATAGTGATTGACGTAAGACCGGGAACGGTACATGTACATACCTCTGTAGCAAAGAGAATTTCAAACAACGGTGAATAATGGTTACTGAAATTCGCATCAAAGAAAATCTGACTACGCAGAACCATTGTTTTTCTTCAGAAGGAACTGTGGAGAAAAACAGAAGAGCGGTGTAAAGGTGTAATTTGCGTTTTATAGAACAGTTAATGGAAGACTATGATATTGCCGTTAGTCTGTTCATTCTGACAACTAATCTCTCGAGGTGGTGCTCGAGAAAAAAATAAGCGTAGGTAAACAGAAGGCGGAGACCAGTATATTTTCCCTCAGTATCTCCTGATTTTCTTTCTGTCACAGTTTTAACGATCATTTCTGAACTGAAGATTTCACTCGCCATTATTGGAAATGCAAAGTTAAAGTGGTAAATATTCCTGATAAGTATCCATAATTTTGAGTACTTTTTGTTGACTACGGCAAAAAAGAACAAACAGCGACGTATGCATTGTTATTCAGCTGATTATTGGAATACAGGGAAATAAGAGGAGCGTCGTCTATCTCAGATTCTGTGCACTTGTGCCTCTAGAGGCATGATAGTTGCCGACGTTGGTCTGCTTCGACGAACATTCATTTCGATTGAATCCACATCAAGTGAATCAAAACGATCCACCTTCCCTCGCGAAAGACGATTTTCTTTCTCATTTGCCTGATTGATTATATCACTTTCATTCATACTATTCCTAACCTCTCTAACAGCATCCGACCTGTGACGGCGTCTCTGTTGAGAGGCGAGGGAGATTGTGAGAAAGAGAGAGATGATTAGACCGCCCATCGAAGCAGCCTAAATGCAATACATAATATTAACAAAAACAACATCAATAACAAAGCAAAGTCAAGAATAGAAATAAATTGATCTCACGACAGTGTTCAAGATGAGTCCGCACATAAAGACAAATACGATAATCATGGTGAAATTGATAACCATTGATGATCTTTGATAGAGACGAAGAGAGGAGATGACGTTTGCAGACTCAAGTTGATGGTTATCACATGGTCCCTTCCACATTCTTACCGTATCAATGACGGGAGTCACGGTCAGACGCTCGACCTTCGTGAATTTGTCGTCAATTTGTGTGCTGGAGTAGAAAGTCAGCTGAAATTTGTAGTCATTTGCTCCCTACATCGGAGATATTTCTGTCGCTTGCCAGGAATCCGATAGCTGCGTACGCAACGGGAATTAGCATTCCGATGAGACCAGCAATGTAGCCATCAACCGCGAATAGAACTGAAATTAATAAAAAAATCGTTTCTTCTAAATAAGAAATAACCGAATGTGTAAGTAAAGAACACAACGAAGCTGATGACGATCTGAAATAGCAAATGGCTGAGAAAATAAAGGATGAAATACATTGAAGAGACAGGTGAGAACGATCATCAGAGGACTATTGACGAATTCAGTGGCGGCCGCATTAAGAGTGAATTTGACGATGAATCTTTGAATTGAGAGGGAAGAAGTCCAGACGACGAAGGTCAGACAACGAGGAATGAGAACTGTGATGATGAGAAGCACTGAATTTGAATCGATTAAGATCAATCATCGCTTCTTTATAAAATTGTCAATGCACGACAAGCATTGATTATTTGCGTAAACGACAGTGTACGCTGATTTAATTAAAAGTACAATGACGTACCTGTTCCATTAGCGAATTCCAGGAGATGAATATCTCTAAGTAATTCGGGAATTCCGAGTGCTCCAATGACAACAAAGCATCCATTCATCGTATAGATCATCACCCTGAATAAACAAATCAACGAAGCAAATGAATGGAAGTACTTGGGAAATCGAGGTTGATGTTGCCAGAATCGGACAATACAAAGGCCATTTGCAGCAGTTGAGAGAAGATGAACGGAGACGCGAGGAATCTGATAACTATAGAAACAAGTTTAAGGTATTGGAACGATTCCGAAAATTGACTTACAAGAGAGGAGAGATGGCAGTTGCCGTGCCATTGAACGGAATAGTTACGTTGGCCCAACTGGGATCTTCTTCAATCGCATGATACATGTCCACCATTGGTCTTTGAAGAACTAGCAGAGATGAGAGAGTTCACCTCCTATCTTTTTCAATTTGTTGTGAAGGAGAAAACGGGGCCCTCCTCCAAATCAATGATACTAATGAGAGGCTGAGGCATGAGCATGTGAGAGAAGTTTCAAGTGGAATAACGCTAATGATTATCAGGAAACATGAGTCGAAGCACGAGGCAAACATGTTTTTGTGAGAAATTAGCAGCGAAGCTGACACATCTCCGACAATGAAACCACAAAAAATCCAAATGATATTTCGTTTCGAAAACTTTGGAACAAAGGAGTGAGTGATTCTCTTTGTAGGAAATCTTTTTTATGATTAGTTGACTCGATGCTGAAAGAATAATGTTTCTTTTATCTATCACTCTTATTGATCTGTTTTTTTTTATTCTCATAGCAGATCGCTAACACTGAGTTGCAAAAACAGTATTTTTACTCCCAAATAATTTTCATGAAGTTGTCCGTATGCCATAACAAATCTCAAAATCTCTTGGCGATTTATTTTTTCACAACGTGCAGTTCGTATGATAAATTGTGCGGAACAGAGATCTCTAGTTATCTTGAGGCACGCGGCTATAATAATTATGTATGTAAGTTATAGTATCAGTATTCAAGTAAGTTTTTTTACAACAGTAATTTCACGAAGAGTGTCTACGGTTCTCTCCGGCATGTATGATATTGATCGACAGTATAACATTCCGTAAGCATTGAAACATTCAGTATTGTTCCTCATGAATAAGTATTATCAGTTTCATTCGATCGATTTCTCCTTTCTTTGGAGTGCTAGCACTTTTTCTGAATATTCTTCACTTTTGGCTACTTGCTAAGCATTCTCCAATGTACGAAAAAATTTACAGAAACACTCTGTTTTTATCACATGCAAGTTTCCTCTAAATTCCGATAAAGAAAGAGCACTTCACCTTCAGATTTTCCTGTTTTCAATCGACATAATCTTTTTCTTCATCTTCGTTCCTTATCCGCTTTTCCCCGTTCCCATTCTTTTGTGTAATAGCCGTTTCTGTCAGATGGGAGTATCTGCACACTCCGTTGCGGTTATTGCAAAAATATATTTTTGCCCAATACCACCATTTAGGTTCTTACCGCAGTTCCAATTTGTGGAACAACGTACATGATGTTACTTCTTTTCTTTTTACGACAACAAATGCTTCTTCCAACTGGATCTTTTCTCCGTATGAAGAGAAGGCAAGAACAATTTTTTTAAAAATTTATTTTTATTTTTCACAGGTCGAAGATGCTTGTGTTCGGAGTGTATGGTTTACTTCTATTTTCCAATGTTGGAACATTCGCCATTTATGCTGGCGATCACAATGGGAAAATGAGGATATTAGAAGTAACGTCAGTCTTTCACTTATGTTGACATGAAATTCAGGACCCTGAGCTGTCATGGATATCTGATGAAATTCCAAGTTCATTAGTTTGGGGAAATCGAAAGACGCTTCCGGTTTACACTTGTTGGACTATCGCTGATTGTTGGAATGATTGCGATAATCGTCATGATGAAAAGCAGCTCTAACCATAACCTGAAATACACTTGCCTACTTGTTGTTATCGTGTTAATTTCCTACTGCCACTCTCAGGAAAATAACTTATTGATAAATCAGATACTGACCGAATCGCAGAGTGTGTATCTGAATTTGATTTCCGAAACAATTTCTCTGCTTCCCATTCCCTGCATTTTGAGGAATAAATTGTTTTGAAAACGAGACCACACAGTATATTTCAGAGATGAACCAATAATTAATATCCCCGGAGGAGGATCAATACATTTCGTACAAACTATCTTTGATTCTTATTCATCTTTTCGTATTCAGGCCAAATGGAATGGAATCAGAATGTTAGTGTCATCATTTTTTCTCAAATCATTTTACCATAGATATAAGGTGAAGATATTCTTATCGCTAGGGACTTCACTGCCGCGATGCAAAGTTTGCATCCAATGATCTGAAAATAGGGAAAATTATGAATGAATAAACATTACAGGCGGTACAACCACCTGGAGTTCTATTTGACCACTATCCATGATGAAGTAACGACGTTGTACGAATGATTGTGAGAATAAGTTTTGTGAATGTCATCCTATGTTTCCCTTGGGAGTTGATATCTGTTTTACTGACGCATCATACTGCACTCATTCTTCACAATATCATCCGTTTGTCTGTCTATTCATAGATATGATGATCGGCTAGTCACAATTGTACAGAAATAGTTTATCTTGGTCTTGGAACAGAAAAGAAGTCATTCTAACGACGAGATCCATCCTCGAAGAAGATTCCTCCATCGAGAGCGCAATACTTGGGACAGATTCCCTTCTCACCCTCAGTTCCCTCCTGTCCGGGGAATCCAGGCTCTCCCTGTTCCCCATCATTTCCAGAGGCTCCATTGTTACCAGGTTGTCCCTTCTCTCCATCATGTCCGGGTGCTCCATTCTTACCGGGAGGTCCAGCGGGTCCGACTCTTCCCTGAGGTCCGGGTGCTCCAGGCTGTCCATTGGGGCCGGGAATGGGTTCTCCCTTATCGGCATTCTTACCAGGGGCTCCATTCTCTCCTCTCTTTCCAGGTGCTCCGGGTCTTCCATCTCTTCCCTTATTTCCATCTTCTCCATTTTCTCCATCAGGTCCCTTTGATCCGGGTGCTCCAGGGGTTCCATCATTACCAGCCTCTCCGGGAGTACCAGGGAGACCAGGGGCTCCAGCGGGGCATTGAGGGCAAGGGGGAGGAGTGAGAGGCTCGCAAGGAGTTGCAGGAGGTCGGCCAGGATTTCCAGCGGATCCAGGAGCTCCGTGTGCTCCAGGATGACCGGGTCTACCGGGGGCTCCTTGGGGTCCAGCGGGACCGGGGGTGCAACATCCATTGCAAGAGGGTTCCTCGTGGACTTGAGGGGCATTATCAACAGGGAGATCGTATCCCGATTGACGGGCAGTTCTGTTGTGAGAAGGAAGAGATTTCATTGAGAGAACGTCAGTATAGACATCGTTGGTGAATGACTGAAAGGGAAAAGATTAGTGATCGATATTGGAATGGAAGATTGAAGAAATGTAATGTGAAGGAAAAAGGAAATGCAAGCTTCCCTAATCCATTACGCTCCTAGTGATACAAGAAAAGAACCGACCTTGCAAGCAGTCAATTCGTGCATTGAAGTTCTCTTTAGTTCTCTTGCATAATTGGCGACAAGAGGAAGAGTGACAGCGAGGGAAAGAACAGCAAGAGATGAGAAGGATACTGCTGCATATCCGACATATCGATACGCCTGGGATGGATAGAATCATGGAGATATTGTAAGAATCGAAGATGTTAATTGAATATGTGTAGCAGTAAAGGAAAGCACAGCAAACTATTCGTTGACTTACTTTGATCTTGTATGCGTTTTCGGAGTCCATCTTCTTCGATTGAAGTTGATACTTTCAAAGGAACTGTTCGTCCTTTTATACTCAATAGGAGGAATGACCTCGAGGGGCGAAAGGGAGCTGATGGAACGACTGGCCATTATTTGTAAGAGAGTTCAGCGATAGAAGGAGAGGGAGAGGGAGGTCAGTGCCGAAGGGCTAATGAGAACAGCTTAAACTCTCACTTTCACTACTTCAATCGAGTAAAACTTCATTGTGTAGAAAGGGGAAAGTGATTATCAATCGTCATGAGTGGGCGGAAATGATCGTAAGCAATGGAGACTGAGACTACCCCGATCGATTCGAAAAAAAAAAGAACCACGAGTGGTAATCAGCCATATTCTCACAACTCATCGTTGTTTTTGGCTAATCGAAGAGGCAGTTCTAGAAATGGATATTATACCCCAATTGTTTACACACGAACCTTCTAGTCGATTCCACTTCTGAATCTTTGGGAACAATTCGTGTTCGAAAAATGGACTCCACCACAGACTTCAACAATCTGCAACTTTTGTAATCATTGATTTATTAATGCAACGACTCACCTGTTGTAATGACGTATGTGCCTCATGACAATTAATGGGCTGATCAGAGGCGGAATATTATTCAGCTGGAAATAAATCACAATGACCAATTCCGTTGCTCTAATTGCGTTTACCAAGTACACTGTCGTTTCCAGATACGCGTTGCGCACCAAATCCATGTACTCCACAAAAACAGTGATCACTCCGATAATGGTGAAGATCGGAAGGACTGCTTGCTGAGTGAGACTCTGAAGGAAAATTAGGGCCGATGGATTGCAAGAAATTGAATAAAATCAGTAATCGATGGAAGATCGTATACCGTAACGAATTGGCGATGAGAAATCCTCGTAAGTGTGCTCATTTTATCCTTCTTCTCATCGAGAACTCGAAGGACGAGAGATCTGAGAGGAATCTTTCGAAAAGAAATCAACTTTGAGACACCGATAGAACCAAATAGTGAGAAACAATGGAATAGGAAATCCGAATAAAATGGCCATAAATGCGATCATCGCTTCTCGTGCGCCTCCACTATTTCCTTCAAATTACCAATTCTTTCATGAGAAATTGCTTGTTGTACCTGTGATGACTACTGCCGTTTCGTCTGCATTCGCAAATCGATTAAATAATTGAATTGCATGTACCTCGTCCATTCGACTGATAATGAGGACTATCTGAGCACGAGGAAAATACAATGGATCATAAGGAGGACTGAGACAATGATGAATACGGCCGGAATGCCTCCACCCAGCATAAAAGTCATCCATATTCGTAATCGAGATATTGATCCATTCTTAAGGATCCATAGACGAGCTCCCATACATATCAATACGTTGACGAACTAAACATCTATGTACAAGAAAGTAACAAAAGTGGCAATCTCAGTGCTAATTGAGGACCTGGCCTAGTATCTACTAGCATTTGAAACACATGATTTTCTAAGTCCGTTATATTCACCGAAACAACAGTTGTCGAAATGATGATAGCGAATCCTCCATAGCAAGCTGTTGTACCAATCCAAATGCATGGACCATAGGATACGTAGAGGAAAGTTAACTCCAAGGGAATCAATCTAAGGGTCGATAATCAGTGCGAAATTCATTATTAGCACTAACCGTTGCATTGTGAATAGAATTGCCAATGACGTTGCCATATCAGCAATCGCTTGAATTTTCAATAACAACGAATAGGATAAAAACGTCTTTGGAGTTCTTAAGAAAGAACATAGAAGTAAAGCGATATTGAAGACTGTCGACAGAATCCCAATGATTAAATAAAGAACAATTGCAGGAGCCAGAGAAACCATTCACCTCAACAAATAGGAAAATAAATCAGAAAGCAAGAAAAAATCGAAGCAAACGCGCAAATAATACAACTGAAAACTTGAGGAAAGGACAGCTGAAAAAAATTGCTAGTTGTTTAGTTACTAACAGATATACCACGCAGTGACACTTCCAATGTTCTATTTTTGCCAAAATGTCACATAATTAAATAAAGAAAATTATGTCAGCAATACTTGTTATTTTTATTTGTTATCTACATTCATTTTCAAAACCTCTCGCAATCTGGGCGATAACATATTCCCATGCAATAGTGATCATATTTATCCAGTTCGATAAATATTGTGGCGGATCTGCTTCACATTCACTTGTTTACCGAGTCATTGAGTGAAGGAGAAGAAGAAAAGGAGAACGAAGGGAATGACTGTGTTAGAGAGTACGGCGAGAATACTATTTTCCTCCCTGTCGTATCTCGCATAATAGTTTTCTGTATGTGATCATTCGATTTGGTCGTATCTATCAGTAATTTCTTTCCATGTGAGTACTGAAATAATCACTCGAATTCTCTTTCCGACACCTTCGCAACGAAGCCAATCAATCATGCACACAACCCTCACACGCTCCGACAAATTATGCTCATTTCACATGAAAATACGAGTGAGCCCTCGCGAGAGACAAGGACTCTCCCTCCTCTTGACCACTCATTAGCCTGCTTTCATCTCCAATTTCTCCCTCCACCTCCCTCTCTAGAAATCTCTCTCTCGTCTGTCACAACCATCCTAATTGTAGGGAGGAAAGGCGTCCTTCTTGATTCAAGTAGCGGACTCTGAGATTAGAGAGAGGGAGGGAGAAGAAGGGAAGGAAGAAGAAGAGATTCAATCAGCCGATTCATCCGCGTACTCTTTCCATTCTTAGAGAGAGAGAGAGAGGGAGAGATGCTTTCATCGTCTTTCATGCAGAACACACTCATTCATACTTCTCCTCTCAATATACCTAGATGAGGCCCCCTCCCCTCCTCTCCTCCGATCCTTTCAAGTCCTCGAGAAAGGAGTCTTCTTTCCGTGCAAACTTCCTCTCGGCGCCTTCTTCCTGACACCTTTTCGCTTTCTTTTTTCCCACACCACCTTCTATCTTCCCTTTTTCATCACTCCCGACATACTCTAATTCAATAGTCGCCCTTGGCGTGGAAATCATCTCTAGAGAATCCCTCAAATCTCATTGTTGCCCTCTACTTCAGTCTCCTTTCTCCCTTCTCCCTCACTCTTCCTCATCTCTAATAATACCACCACGGAAGGGTTTCAGTAGCTCAATCAAGTCCATTCAAGCGTGTGTTCTCCTCTCCATCAGAATGGAAAGCGATCATTCATTCGGACGTTGGAATTCCCTCCCTCTCTTCACTCCATCATTTTCACTCATGTTCTCTATCGTCACCTCTTCTTTCCCTCTTCTCTTCTTTTCTTCGTTGTCCACCTCATTTTCCCTCTCTCATCTCTCCTCATTTCACTCACTCTCTCACTCAAGTCCTTTTCCTGCTTGAGCTTACTCAGCCTCTCTTCTCCCTCATTCCTTGCTCTCCGTACTAGTAATGTCACGAGCGTGAGTTGTCCGAAAGAATTTTTCCCAGATGAAGAATAAAATCATGCTATCAACTTGCTTTTTTTCCTAGGAAAATAGCTCCTCACATGATTGTTTTCTCGCTGAATCCGTTGTGTTGATCGACTGTCTTCTCAATTTCACCTGTCGATCTCAAGATATTCAGATGATCTTCTCTCCTCACAGCTGAATTCTCGCATGGGAGGCGGAGAGTCGACAGGATTCTTCAAAATGAACAAGTAGGCAACCTTTTATCTTGATATGACTACAATTTGTTGGGTGCGGGTCCGGTTATTAGACCTATTTTTTGAGTAGACTACAAAATATCGGTGCTGCTGATAGAGTTGAGATTCTGTATAGTTTGCCCCATCAATCCGTTCTAGGAACTCTTCTGCCCTCTCATTTCCTCTCAGTGCGAATGGATCCCTTGGGGCAATAAAAAGCGCGCGAGAGCTGACTCCTTAGCTGCTAAAATAACTGACATGCAACGAGTAGAGAGCGAGAGGAAGAAAGGAGAAGAAGTCCCGTTGAAAGGCCCACGATGAAAGCCGAAGCTATTGACTCTCTTGAGGAGAAGTCACTTCTATGCCACTTCAGTTATATTTCATCTTTAATTCTGCGCACTTCCAGCCTTTTCTGTGCGTAATTCTCCGTAATCCTCGTAATGGAGCAAGATTTCGATGAGCGTATTCCCCATATTTTATGGCCGCTCAACCGTGGGATTGAGATGGATTGTATTTATGAGAGAAGGAAGCGTTCGGAAAAAAAGATTGTATTCGGGATAAGAGGGGAACTTGATTGAGTGTTCGATAGCGCGCTTTCCTCTCTCTTTCTTCACGCTGCGAATTAGCGCGCTTAACTCTCGTTTCTAATTCCATTTCAATTGGCGATTCGTCTCAGAGTCTCTGTTAGTGTCAGTCCCCGTTCGAAGATGTCTGTCAACCTCACAGTCTTCTTTTCTCTCTTTTGTGTACCTCTTTCCTTCTGTTTTATCGACTCTTTCCTTCCCCCCTTCTAACCGTCTTCAGAACCTTCACTCTGTTTTTTTCGTGCTCGATTGGGCATGCCACAGAATTTCTGAACGTTTATTCTATTTGCGTTATTTTCGCGCTTCGCGATTCTGCAAGGCATTTGCAGCTCCACTCCCGTGGTTCATTTCCTGTTTGAAGTTGCTCACTTCTCACTCTTTGATGCCTTTGATTGTCTCTCTGTTTCCTTCGTCATTTCCTGTAGGTACTCCGCTCCTTTTGGTCCTTTACCCGTCCTTAGTCGCTTCCCTCGCTCACCACCCACTGAGCAGAGCTATTGTCATAAAGGGAGAGAGAGAGAGGAAAGGAGTGTGGAGAATGGGTTCAGAAGAGAGGGAGGAGGACGGGGACATTTGAGTATTCATTGGGTCCATACTCATAATATATTCTGTAGAATGAGCGGCCGTGTGTAGGAAGATTGGTTGGGTGACTGACGCATAGTAATGAGAGGAGAGAGAGAACTGAGGTGGAATGACGGAAGAAGAAGGAGAAGCTGAAGGAGAGAATAGGAGAAAAGAAGTCTTTTGGAAACAGAGAAATTCGAAGAAAAGCATTGACAATTCAGCGAAATTCACATTGCGAATGCATTTTTGTCTTGACAAAGTCCCGTTTCTCGCATTTTCCATTCAGTCTCCGTTTCGAAAAGGAGACTCGCTCAGTCAAGGGAAGGAAATTCGACTCGGAGCGGCCATTTATTTAGTGATCGAGGCCAAAAATGTCACTTGCCTTCTGGGCGTCAATTCTCAAGAGAGATGAACTCGCGCTGAGAATTTATCATTGAATCGGTCTGGAATTGGAGCCCATCACACTATCTCTCTCTCCCACCCATTCCTCATTCTACTCTGTTTTGACCACCTCGTTGAATCAGTGAGAGACCTGAGGGACAATGCATCTTCGTTTTCTGTTCATTCTTCCATTGGTCACTCAATATCTCTCTTCTTCTTCGTCTCTTCAGAAGGCAGTCTTCACTCCGTCCGTATCCCAGTCTGTGTTTACATTGCGTATGAAAGCATCTCTACTAGTTTCTGCTTCCTTTCTCTCTTCTTCTCTACTTCTCTCAGCTACAAGTGCCGGTCTCATTCGTCGATATCCGACCCTATTTTCACAATAACATCGCCCTCAATGTTGGTCAATCCATTTCCTTGCAACTCGCTCGCACTCTCTTAGATGTCATGGGCAGAATGGTTGATTATGATGTCCTTCCTTCTTCCGTTCTGACCCTTCATCTTCTTCCCTTCTCTTCACTTCCTTCCTTCACCTTACTCGATCTCTTCATCCAAAAGTCGCCCTCTCGTGCACTATTTCATCTTCTCTCTCTCTCCTTTCCATCTTTCGTGTGTCCGTGGGCAACCAACCACTCAGTCCCGAATTGGAAGCTGTAATCTCTCCCTCTTCACACGTCCATCCCGCTTTAGCTCCTGCTTTTCGTTCCTATTTCACTCGGTTTCGCGCGCGGATTATAGCCTCAAATAGTGAATCCATATTAGTGTCGAATGGGCGAATCAATCATCGATTGAGTGAAGGGAATGCAGAGTTCGCTCTTTGCTTGGTTCTTCAGGAGAAAAAAGAGAAGCAAGAAGAGGTGAATTGGGTCTTAATTTTGGTATTTATTGCAAAATGAAATAAAACAAACAATGAAATAATTCAGAACGGCTCGAAACGACGCTCGAAATGGATCGGCGACGTCGCTCGATTCGTTCAATTATCCCTATCCACGGACACACACGACCATGATGGTAAGAGTATATTTTTTTCGTAAATTTCTGACTCTTTTGATAAAATTTCATCACTTTTTTTCTAAAATCGATAACCCCTTCCTCAATTCGACGAATCGTCTCTCACTACAGGTGATTCCCTCTCGTCGTCCCTATGCTCCCGAAGATGATCCCGCCAATAATTCATTCACTAATTCATACCCGAATCCATCCATCAACTTCATCACTTCGATGAATTCCGAGAATGGAAATGCCTACGTAAGTCTGCTCCACTTTCTGAATTGAACCCTCGTCAAAGTTGATGAGGACTTGTCATGAACACGAGTTCGTGTATGAATGAGAGCTGACAAGTGGATGAAAGTGATAGTTGCCCTGACTAAAGTAATCGTCCCAGTGAATAGGAGCTGGATGAATATTAAATGAGGTGTGTAAGAATGATTCCCAAACAGGGGCCTCATGACGATTTCGCTTTTTCTTAAGGAAAGTAGTCTTCACACCATCATCCAAACTCTCCGTGGGAACGGAAATTGATATGAATCTGAGAAGCCGTCCGTATTCTCTCCCAATCAACTCGCCCTTTCCTTTCCAATTCCATACTCTGAGACGAGGTGTTAGAGAAAGAGAAAGAGAGAGAGTGAACACGGTCCCTTTACAGCCTCGTCTCCATTCAATTCAACTCTCACATTACCAATCTCCTCGCCCTCTCCACAGCCATAAACTTCTTCCATCCTCTCCCCTATTCCTCTTCTTTCCAATGTCCACCTCCTCCTCCCTCCTCAAGAGTGACCTCGGCCACATGTTTTCATAGAGAAAATCAGTAAAGGATCCCGTTCGGCCTCCCAGTTGATTTTAGTCGTAGTGAAATGGCCGGTTTACGAATCGTTTGCGGGCATATTTCCATGGTTTTATTGGTAATGTTCGTTCTCTCTTCAGGTCCGTCCTCGGCCTCCTCTCAATCGATCGTGTCCTCCCATTCCAGAGAGTAGAAGTAACGAAAGCATTATGACACATGCGAGTAGTGCGGTACGTTCTTATTTTCTGCACATCTTTCCCTGTACTGTCTGACACAGTGAGTTGTCATAAATGCCCAAATAGTCAGAGCCTCCGCAATAGAAAATATGCGTATACAAAACTTCTCACAAGATACGATAAATAGTGTAGCTTGGATAGCATTATCAAACAACAATAGCTATGTATGTTTTCTTTTCATAATGAAATTCTTAATATCGACTATTGTAGCAATAGCAATCAATATCCATCTTCTGAGCGCTTAATCCATTCGGAGAGTAACTACTCTCAAATGCCAAATGACTCGTGCCGATAGCAGTCGTTATCAGTGATAATCAGTTCTGCCTCAAAGTTTACCAGCGCTATCTACCGCCAGTCGTATAGTGAAGAGGCCCGAATAAACAATTTCGTATTATCGTCTCAATTTCGGTCCTTTCCTTTCCTTCTTTCGTTCCAATTCGATGCTCATCCCTTTGCCATTTCATTTCTCCATGACTAATGCCTTCCACTCTCTCCTTCTCTTTCACATCCGAATCACCCTTTACGAGCTTCGGATTAATTTTTTGGCCCGTCGCCCTCTTCCAATTTCATTGGCCAATTGCGTGTCATCGATAACGTCGACGACTGATTCCATCGCATTTGACGTCCTCTATCCATCTCTTGTTCTCTATTCATTAACCATCCTATTCATCATTTCCCAGCTTCTATCTACGAACGTCAGCCAGCTGACATAAAAATAGGATTAGTTTCATCAAAAAATTGAGATGGAGCCCAAGAAGGAGCTCTCCATTGTCCATTCTTCCAATTTGTCCCGACCTGATACCATGAGTTGTTCACTTAATAATTCATTAATGTTCAGATCGAGTCAGTCCCCACTCCATCTTCGACCGTCGCTGACAAGTGTGTCATCATTGGCAATCCGATGGCGACCCATGGAGGAATTCCCAAAAGTGTCTCGCAACAGAGCATCAAGAGCACCAAGGTACGACTTGTGATCTCTCGTCAAAGCTCCTATACTTCATGGAGCATCTTCGATTGCTGATTCACTATGTTTTGAAAATTCCGTATGATGCTAAAGTAATTTGATTCCAGAACCCATCCCTTCCCTCACCGTCGTCATCGGCCGCTCCATCCGCCATGCCCAACAACAACAATGGGAACGGCCGAGTGAGAGAAGTGAGTGTGGTCCATTGATTAACGAGCTGTACGAAAGTTGTCGTGGCAACAAGTCAAGTTATGCATGGCCAGCAAGGGTGCTGAGTGTTCTCTCTCGAATGGGTTAGACAGACTCCTCTCTTTCTCTCTTGTACGAGGCTAGACCCCATTGGAATGAAAGTGCGCTGTTCTCCACAGGAACGAAACGAAGGTTGCTCAGTCATACACACGATTAGTCCTAATGAAGTCCTTTCCCTCCTCTCCTTTTCCCATCTCCTCAATCCTATTCCGAATTCATTTCTTTCTGTTCTATCCATAGACATGTCCTTCTTCAGAAGCCATTTCTTCAGTTCCCACCATTCTCATTCCTTCCCTCTCCGTTGACTAAACTCCCCTTCTTCGATGCTTCCATCGGAGGACAACTCCTATTGAATCTCATCCCTCTTCTTCTCTTTCTTTCGATCTATTGCTCATTTGAAGGATTACTTGTATGTCTTGAGAGAGCCCAGGGAAAGGAGAGGAATGGAAGGGAGGAGGGTGACTCTCCTTCCCTTCCATTGATATATCACACGAATCCCGGAGCGTGAAGATTGATGGCCTTTTGAGTATGGAGACGCGAGGGAGGAAGGGAAAGGGGAGGGAGAGGGAGGGAAAGGTCCTTTCTCTCTCCTTCTCCTTTCCAGTCCCATATCAACTTCGTAGCTTCTTCTCCTCTGTTAGTGCAGTGATCTATTTCACACCTTCTTTCACTGAACAAATAGCACGAGATTGATTGAGAAGAGCCCTTTCTCCCCCTATCTGATTCACACTTCGAGAGGGGAAAACGGCTGGCCAATTCGAACCTCGTGCTGATGATGATTTCATTTTGTCTCTCTTTGTTGTGGGGAATCCGTTCCCTTCTACTCCTATTTTTCCCCCCATTGAAATCTCTTCCTTTACAGTCCTCTCAGCAACTTCGATTCGCTCCTCGTCCCCCTGTGAAGAGACAACACGTTGAACCACCTCGAAGTCCCCTCATGAGTGTCGCCCATTCTGTCAGGTGAGAAGTGATCTTAGATCTTTCACTGATAGTAGTATTTAGTCTGTGTCCACTATCCCATTTCCTGACCACATTGCGCCATACTAACGACTTCCACAGAAGGATGTCTCTTTCTATCTCTAATCTCTCTCTACTGTCTCTTTATCTCCGTTGCTTCTATTCCACAGCAGTTGAGTAATCTCTTTCTCTCTTTCACGATCAAAGTTATCACACCTTCTCTGTTTTTCTTTCTCCTCTTTCTTCCTCTCTATCAATGGAGTTCAAGTTATTCCCTTTCTTTGAAATGTTCGCTCATTGCTGATAGAGAAGGAATGAGAGACGTTTCTCTCCTTTCTTGAGAAGGATTAGGCTCTTATTTCAAGTGGAAAAGGCTACCCAAGACCTCATTTTCTCCTTCTCTATCGAGTCATTTTCTCGCTCGCAATGTTCTCTTCTCTGATACGGAGAACGTTTCTTCCCTTGCTCAATCAAATTTCCTTGCATTTCAACGGCTAAAGATGTACTAAAGTCTCTCATTCTCACCCTCTCGATTCCTTTCTCAGATCTTCTCTCTCCAAACTGGGAAATCGACTATCGTCTTCAAGGGGCGATTCGCCCCAGAAGGAGGTCCAAGGGACGAGTAACATCAAGAACAGCCGGAGTATGAGCAGGTTTGCTCGTTTCACGCTCTTTATCATGTTGGTCTTCCAATGGCCCATCACTGCAAATGGATAATAAATGGTGTCATTTCAGTATGCCGTCGAAGAATAGCAAATCGAAGCTGCCCAAGTTGGTGACGGATCAGAACGATAATCTGAGGTGTGTCAATCACTGTGGGATTAGACCAGACAATGGAAAAGCTTCTTCTGAACTTGACTCGCTGCAAAGTAGTCACAAACGAAGTGCACTTATTCAGCAAAAATAGTGCACCCATCAATTTCAGATCTCTTCACAAATCGTCCAGCATGGAAGCTCCTCCACGCAGTACGAGCAGTGATTCACTCAAGCAGATTATTGCCAATAAAAGGTGGGTCAAAAAGCAGACCTCCCGATGCGTCCTTCTGTTTTTCCGTTCTAAATTGGTCTCGATCTTCCTTTGTGCCATCCCTCTCCATCTCTCTTACTCCCATCATTATTTGGTGGGCGAGTCATCGAAAGAGAGACTCAAATCCCTCGAGGGAAGAGACTGGCGCATCCTCTGTCGCGCTGTCGCTAATCTCCATGTTTCATCCAGAGAGCAAGAGAGAGAGAGAAAGGCCACCTCATTTCCATTCTACATTCTCCTACTTGCAACATCTTTGTAGTACTGTTGTCCTTCACTTCAAACTATTGTAATGAATTTCTCTTCAGAGGAGAGCGAATCACTAAGCCATCGTCTCTTCCCCTTCCTCGATATCCATCGTCTTCCTCGTCCACTCGATTCCCAGTTCGGAATCTAGACACGATAATCTCAGAAGTATCAGAGGAAGCGTCGAGGATGGAATCAATCAAATGCGAGAAATTGAAGAAGACGAGAGAGGCCGATGAAGGTATTGATTTATGAACTAAACCTTACTTTGTTTTCCAAGTATCCGGTTTGAGTTTGCATGACTCCTTAAAATTTACGAGCTCGCGAGCTCACAAGGATTTATGGGTTATGGCTGTTGTCGCGACCAATGCTTGTTGACGAAGCAAAACTGTCAATCCAAGTGACCATTTCTGGAAATTACTGTTCAGACGGGACTTTTTAATAGATCATAATCGTTATCTTTGCAGTATCAGTGCCAACTCCTCCTTCGTACGATCTCAAGGATCTCGTTTCTCGATTCGTCGATGATTCTACACTAGCGACAGCGGAGATCCGAAGGGGCAGCTGGGCTAATGTCGTGAGTGTTTTGTCCCTTCTAAGAGCAACACTATGGTATGAAATTGTACTGATACATGATGTTGGTCTATCTTCAACTTTTCCTCACTATGAAACCCTTCGGTGCGCCCTTTTATGCTGACTGACCAAACACAAACACACAAGCAATGCCAATGCATCCATCCACGTATCGAGAAGGCGAGAGGGAGGAAAGGGAGGAAGAGGTGATAACGAGCGCGGCCCTTCCCCCCTGTAGTCATTCCCCCTTAGTGTCGTCTCCTTCACCACCTGATTATATGAGAAAAATCAAGCGTCTGATCACTCCGGCTTGCCTTACTCCCGTATGTTTTCAATCGAGTATCGATCACGGCATTGAAGCTGATTCATCTCATTCCGATGTTTCACGCATGATTCTAAACTATGACGGGTTCTTTCCAAAGCCACAATAGGATCTTATGGCACTTTTGTATGTCAATTCGCTCCGTATGAATAACAATCATCGATTCGAGTATAGGTGAAGATTAGCGACTATTAGTAAGATCAAGTCATTCATTATCTTTCTCAGGTCGAGCCGGATGAAGTCACCGTTGCAGAAGAAATTCCAATGGACACTAATCCGACTCCCGACGATGTGACGACGATTGGAGACGATGAAGAAGTTGACGATGTGAAGGAAGAAGTTCTGATTGGCGATGATTCCATCACTGTCGTCAGAGAGGAACACTGCACGAGAAGGGGTATGGCATCTGTTCGATACTGATTATTTTGGGCGGGTCCGCTTCATCTAGGTATCTTTTATTAAAATCCCTTTTGGTTTACAATTGCAAGGAAACATTGTATCGATTACTGAAGGTGCTAGCTTCTCAAAAGAAATTTTAAATCCAAAAGGAATGTGTCGTTACTATGACGGGACAATTGCTACTCTCCCGTCCCCATCCTTCCTTCATCCTCTCCTTCATCCATCTCTCCATTCCAGCTGCTCCTCCCGTATTCATCGCTCCCGCTCCTCCTCGCCTTTCTCCTGCTGAAGAACAAATGTTGACTGTGGAAGAACATCATGATGAGCAACCGAAGAGCAGTGGAGAGAGCAGTGATAGCACGGTGAAGGAGAACTGCAATGTAAGCATTCCTTAATCCATATCAGTTGATTGTAATCATTATTCGGTTTGGAAGTACAAGTATTGTTGTTTTCAGATAATCTACATCCGTAAAATGGATGAGAATGGCATTCAACGAGTGGAGACTGTTCCCAGTCGAAGAGATAGTTCAAAGTTCAGAAAGGAACGAGAAAGAGAGAGGAAAGAATTGGAGAAAATGCAGAAGAAGGAAAAGGTTCGTAAAGTTACTTTTTAGGGCAATCGAGTAAATTATACGTTACAGGAGCGAGAAAAGGAACGGGAGAAAGAGTGGTTGAAAGAGAAAGAAAAGGGCCAACGAACACCTCTATCAACACGAAGTATCAAACAATTCCTTCTGAGAAGACCAAGTGAGAAGAGAGACAAGAAGGTTCGTTCTCTCTCTTTCCCATGGGCTTCCATCGATCCAAAGGAAAAACATGCAAGCATGTCAGCCAGCGCTTCTTTCCCATAAACTCTCCATGTCACATGTCACTTTATCCATAGATGGAGCTAGGGTATTCGTTTAGTTGTAGTACAAGGTAGGTCTTCAGAAATATTGAATCGTGTTCTTGCATAATTCCTTTCCATTGCAGACTCCTCCAATGTCTCGTTCGATGATGTCTATCTCGCCTGCTCGAACTCGTCTCGCCCTTCCCTTCCATCATCCTCGTTTCGCTCCTTTGGCTGAACTGGAGAGCAGTGTCGTCGAGAATTCGCCCGCTGTTGAGATTGCACCCGGAAAGTGGGGCAAGCCGAGTCCGAAGATTCTGAGGAGGTAAACCATTTGCTAATCCGAATTGTATCATAAGAATTTAAACCGTCCTTCTACTTTTGTTTAGTGTACATCAGACTTGACACACTGTCTGAACGTCACATTATGACAACCAACGGCTAAATGTTTTTTTCAGGAACTCTGAGTGTTCAGTGCACGATTTGATCAAGGAGGCCGGTCGACACGAGACTTTCCTCGCTCTGCGTGGAGATGACAATGGAAATGTCACAGGTATCGTACCTCCTCCTCGATATTACTACTCCCTCCGAAAGAGTCTAAAACAGGCGATTTCATTCTCCGTAGTCCCTCTCAAAATCCCATTACCCGTCTGCTTCAACGCGAACAATATGGAAGAAGGAGGAGGGAGAAGGTCCATCCTCCCTCCTCCTTCTCCTCTTCCTAAATGAGTTGCGTCGAAGAGGCTTGGTCTTCTTATTCTCTGTTCCCAATCAACTTCTCCGTCTGTTGTTCCCTCCTCAGCTTCATTAGGACTTAATTACATTTCTGAAATGGAGAAGGATGGATGGTCTCCTTCTCCTTCTTAAGATGGTCACTCCCCTCTTCAAGACTTCCTCTAGAAGGAGTGAGTGAGATAGTGCGGGAAAGAGAGAGAGAGAGAGAGTGGCTCTCGAGTGTTGTGGGAATTAGAAGAGGACTCTCCTCTTGTGCTGTCCATCCGTGGACAATCAGTCCTGCCAATCTAAAGTCCTCTCTTCCCTCTTCTCCCCCTTCTCAATCTTGGCTTTGTCTCAACTCATCTCTCTCCCTTTCTAATCCTTTCATTTCTCAGTATCTCCTCGCATCGGGACGGTCGAAGAGCAGAAAGGACTCATCGACGACGAAATTCTGTATGTTTTTAGCTCAGTTTAAAACTTCTTAATGTAGAATTCACCTATTTCAACGTGTAAACGCGATGTTCTTCACCTTTTGAGCGGATTGAGTGAGGGTGCGAAATCCTCCGGCGCAAAAAACTGTGTGATCCTGTTTGAGCGCGCACGGAACACAAAAGCGTTCGCAACCCAAAGCCGGGTGTTCACAAAGAATTTCTCGTGTACTCTAGAGGGCTACCTTATTTGGATTTTCTGTTCTTTTCACATTAACATTTTTAAGTTAGAGTTGGACCGGTAGTGTCGTTCGATAGCACGCGAAATGAAGAAGTTATTATTCGCATTTGAAATTACAATTTCGAATCCATCTCATCCTCATCTTCACCTTCTCTCAATTACAGTGATCAGCCGATGCTCATGGGCGATTCCTTCCCCACTTCCGAATCTCTCAATCGAATCTCCCAGGAAGGAGCACAGTTGGGCATCGATCTATCGCCCATCGATAGGACGGAGTTAGTTTCCTTTTCTCCTGTTTGGGCTCACCCATTTTTGTGTACTTAGGCGGTTGTAGCTGGCAACAAAGGAAATTGACAATGCGCGTAGGAGTATTCATGCCATCCTGAGTTCCGTTACTTTCCGTGCAACCTAGTATGAATCACAGCTGTAGCTGAAAGAGTATCTCAGTTGTTGACTCTCTCTGTTGAGTGTCATAGGGGAGGTTGAAAGGTGATCGCCGGATGTTCACTCTCTTCTTCTCTTCTCTCCTTCGTTCCATGGATTTCTCTCTCTCTAACTGCCGTCTTCCTGTTTGTCTTTCCGAATGAATCTCTTCTTCTCTGATCTCTCTTCGATTCTTCTCCTCTCTTCACTCATAATTTCTGTCTCATCCCCTCAAGAGTTCTCCTCAATTCCCCTTCTCTCTCCTCCTATTTCAATCCCCCTGTACAACACCCCTCCTTCCTTCGCCCATCTCGTTCAAGAGGCAGAGACACAATTCTCTAATCCATCCGTGTGGTTGCGATTGAAAAGCGAGAGAGAGAGAAAGAGAGTGTTGAAGTGCGCAAAGGAGAGCCATAGAGAATGGACTAGTGGACCGTCTTCCCAGTCTCTTCCTTTCTCTTCGATGGCTGATTGCATCTTAGGTGTATTTCTGAGGACGTTAAGGTGAGATCATTCAACTTCCCAGCTGATGACAGATTCCCTACATTATTCCAACAGTGCGCGCGACCTTGAGCGATCTCCCCTTATGCCATCATGATTTAGTGGTTTAGATGGGCTGATTGAGTGCGAAATCTTGTTTCGAAATCATGTGAATTTCAGGTCTCGTCATTCTAATCAAACTCGATCGGATCACAGTCAACACTCGAATCACTTCACTCAGCCATCCCCTTCCAATCCCAATCTGTAAGTTAACACTTTCTATCTAATAGTATCGATAAAATTTCATTATCACGCGGTTAGTAATCAGTTGATTTTTGTATAGAATCCATGAGGTCACTTGTTATTGGAATATGGACGAATTGGTGTAAAATCATGTGATTCATGATTTTCCGTAATAGATTACCATGGAATTCCATGCATTTCGACCAAATAGGATGAGTAACCCGCAGATATGCGCTATCGATAGGCGCTCTGAGCACCATATCAAATTAGGGTCAGCAGGTTTTCCCGCGCTCAAACAAGAAGGATTTATTCCCTAACCCGAGGATGTTTTTCAGGCCTAATCCGTTCACGGCGGCTTCGATCAAGAAGGATGAAGCAGAGAAGGTGAGAGATTGACTCTAGGAAAATTATTGAATTGGAAATCTGACATTTCGGAAACGTTACGTATTAATTCATTATTCCTGTTTCTAGTCTTGTTCTATTTTTTAAACTGATTGCGAGAGTTTGAAAAAGAAGAGATGCTGAAAAAAAAGTTTCATAACTTCCTAGTTAGAATCGCAAATAACAAGTAGCTTAGAGAAACATTAGTACTGCACTTTTCCTGGCCAGAAGAACGATAGCAGACGATTCATGAAAAGTAATAGTGTTCACTTAATTCTCTAGTTTGCTCTTTTCACCATTTTAATTGCCCTCCTCGTCGCTCTTTTATGGTAGATAGAAATTGCTTCCGTTCCATTGCTATTAGCATTGCAGGAATGTTTGCCCGAGTGAAAGTACACATGGTTGTTTTTTGTAGGTGCAAAAATGTCAACACTGAATCATTACTACTCTCCTACCGCTTAGAGTGACGAGAAACTGCGTGTAGTGAAGAAACGGATTCTTCCTCCTGACTGATCTAATCATTCCTTCAGGTGATCAACGAGGGTCTATCTGAAGTGGACGATCTTCGTGCGCAATTGATGTCACTCAAGCATTTGATCATGCACGAAGACAAATTCGAAGATGTAAGATTCCCTGATTATTTTCCCTACAAAAATCAGATCAAAATTGGCCTTTGAATACTTAAAATCGCTCGCACGCAAAGACTAGTGACCGCACGTTTGCCAAATATTAATAGAATCACTCATGTTTTCGGTGACAAATAGTGTTCTCTGGCACGCGAAAGTGCTCGAACGAGGGGACAATTAGCGAGTATTTTCTCTAGTCGCGCAGTCTGTGATCCATCCTGATCATTCCTGTCTAGTTCCACAGATTGATCTTGCAGGAATATAATGCACAACGAATCATCAGATCAATATTCGGTCCTTTGATATCCCATATCAGTCCTGATTCTTCCCCATTTCAGTCATCCGTAAACGATCTCGTCCGTGAGAATGATGCTCTTCGTCGTCAATTGATGGAGAAAGACTCAGTGATCAACATGCTTCGTACTCAATTGACCTCTCTCAAGATGCCATCCTCCATCGATAGCTGATAGGAGACTGCCCCACCCCATTCTCCGCCCCCTTCTCTCGCCATAGCAACAATGAATGCCATTCACGGGTCACCCCATCAACTCTTGCTTGTACTTCTCCATCTCTCACAGTGTTTTTCACTCGCCCAGTGTTGTCTTCCGAATCTTCGTCGCAGCCTTTTTGTCCCTAAGGGTCGCCATCAACCTTGTACTCTCTCTCTCTCTCTAGTCCTTCGCTTAGTACCTAATTCGAATGTCGAGTGTGTTGCATCTTCAATCAAAGGAGTGAGAAAAGATGCTTGATGAGCTTACTGCTCTCTTGGTTGTGGCAATAGAAGGAAGAGGAAGGAGGGAGAGGAGGGAATACCCCCTGATAGCTCGATCGGTTCATTGCCTCTAGATGGATCGACCTTGAAGTGAGAGTCTACCCTCTACCCCCTCCCCTCTTCTCCTCCTCCTTCCCCTCTACAAAGATATCATCGCTTTCGTTCCTTTTTCGTCTTACTGACCAGTGTGTTCTCTCTTTCTCTCGGTCGATAAACTGTCTTACTCGTTTTGCTCGTTACACGGCTCACAATGAATGATCCCCATGCATGATCTTGTTGACTTGAAGCAGGAAAGGAGTAGATCCCTCTCTATCCCTCCAAACCCTTCCCATGATCGACCCTTCCTCTCTTCAATCCTTAGTTCTCCACTCTTCGATCGCCGCTTTCCATAACTTTCTCTTTCATGTCTTATTTCCTTCTTCTATTCTCTCAATGAGATCTTGATTCATCCCTGTCTCTCTCTTCAGTTGGCTCTCTTCTCTCTCTATCCCCAATCATCTCAATTCCACCACTTTCCCCTTCTATTCTCCTGTCCACACATTCGCAATTCTTCCCACTATCTGTACTATCACAGAGAATGTCCTCCTTCCCTCTCTCTTCTCGATCTATCGTTGATCTCAGCTGAGACCGAATGATTGTCCCCTTCAAGTCTAGACCATCCCTATATTCTACTCAACCCTTCCTGACCTAATCCTTCACTCTTTCCATTGCACTTTCCGCCTTCGCTCCTTCAATTTGTTGCATTAGTGAGTAGATCCAATAAGCCGCGATTTTACGCTACTTCACTCCACTCTGTCTCTTTTTGTACAGGCAACTTGTCTGGCCATGAAAATGGTCAGGGACATTCCTCATTTTCATCGTTATCTTCATTGATCATTACTCCTTTCCTGCTGTTCTGTTCAGTTTTTGCATGAGCAACTCTTTCTCCTTCACACTCTCGTCATTCCTCCCACTCCTCTTCCATTTACTCCTCACTCATTGTTTTTCATCGAATTTCGGCCCTCTGAACCGTGTAGGAGAGGAGAGATGCCGGAACAGAACACTCTGACATCCGGATCTTCTCTGCCCAATCTCCCCTTCCTTTCCTCCTCCTCCTCTTCAATCCTCCTTTCTCCATTCCTCACGATATTAACGCAATCACGTGTCTATTGGAATTAACCGTGTCTTGGCTTTAATTGGCTGGGCAGCTGATTTATCTGTTCTCAGTCGACATTTTGTTTTCTCCATCTCAGTTAACTCCATTCCTTTCCTCTCATTAGCTCCTTCTCAATCGACCATTGATCTTCTCTCAATATCCTTTTTATTAGTCTACTCGATTGAATGTTTCAGCATGCGAGGTATCAGCTGAATGTCTTCCCTCCATTCCATTCTCCTTCTCTTCTCACTCTTTCTCTTCCCTCCTCTGATCTCATCTCTTCCCTCCTTTCCTCTATCACCTCTACGTGGAGTTCAACGAAGGAAACTGTTGCCTGATCTGATCAAACCGACCTTCTGCCCGACACCTTGCGAGGTCAGTTATGCATTCTTTATTGTTGCACGACTCTTTCATTGATCAATTTCACTAAACCCATTTATCGAAGTAATAAAAGGGAAGCGCGATCATTGACTCTTCTCAGAGGTCACATCCTCTCTTCAGTAAGATTTACGATGTCGGCAAGCCGTATTTTGAAATCCGCGAGTTGAAAGACCTTGTGCAACGCATCTGGCCTCCTGCTGTGTCCATTCCATCTTTCAGCAGTTTCCTTCCCTTTGACTACTCAGTTGCACAGTGTTGCTACTATGACGATGAGTGCTGTAGTGAGCACAATGATAAGGAGTGACAGGTGTAAATAGTGCCCGCGGCTGATTGACAGTGAGAGTTATTGCATTTTTGACGGGGGCGATAGTTGCACAATGGAATGTGTACATAGAGCGAAATTTGGAATAAATGGGAGAAATGTGTTGAAGCTGAAATGGTTCCCATTCCAGAAAGTGTTCGGAGCAGAATCTCGTGAGACGAGTGAGGAACTGCAAGGATTCGACTCGATCGGCCCTTGTCTTTGCGTGTGTCCACACGATAGACCAATCTATCTGAACGCACTCGGATTCTGTGTGGAAAGGCCTCCCGGTATGTGTATTGTTCCCTGACTGATTCATTTCCGAGATAGCTCGTGGCAACTAGATTGAACAAGAATAATGTGGGAAAACAATCGTTAGATGCAAGCTGGAGATTGGTGCTTCGTGAATGGTGGGGGAAAGTGAATCGTGTCTGTGATGAATGAGCAGATCAGAGGAGTTTTAGTACAGGGTGAAAAATGAAGAACGATAATTTCAGAGGAGTGTCGATCCGCCGTTGTCTTCGATGATTTCCCTCTAGACGAAGTGCCCGTTCTCAACATCGACGGCGTCGAAGGAGACAAAATTCTGAAAACGACGTTGAGTTGGAGTGATGGTTAGTTATTGGCCCAATAGAGCTGAATTATTGATAGCTTTTCCATTTTATGGTTGAATACATAATGGAAAACCACTCACGTTGTTCGAATACGTGGAATATGGAAACGACTAAAAATCAAAAGTTATATTTTCAGAGTTCTCTCTGTCTGCCAACTTCACTCCTTCCTGTCATATCTCAGACGTCTTCATCGATTCGGCACTTCATCGATGGGATTCGTCCATAGGCAACAATTTCATCCTCAATAAGACCGAGGAAGGAGCACCGCGAGTTTTCGTAAGCATTTTGTATCATTTTCTTGGACTTACGTCAATATCTGACTAATGCTTGCTTTTAAACTTTTTCAATGAGCACAATAAATCTTGATTGCAGTTCAACGGAACGGCTGTCGAGTCCTCGGCTTTGATCGGCGCAGTAATCCAATTGAAAGTGAGTCAACTTCTCTTCTTCACACGTGTTGCCCGCATGGGCAATTGATGTCATGTGAGAGAAAGAGAAACTGAGATAATATCAAAAGGGAATAGACGAACTTCTTTTTCGATGATATGAGCGGTCACACGGAGAAATTGCACAATGCGCACTTTGAACTGGAAACTATCGAGGAATATTTTCGAAGATTGCAAACTTGATGATACACTCTAAATTTCAGTTATGGGATCAAACTTTAGGGAGCACATTTTTCTGATACATTAGTGTGGACATCAAAAATCGGGGACCCAATCGAATGATGTTTCGTTGTTGTTTGTATTCTGTGGATGAATTATGATTTCAGATAGCGTGTCGGTCGCTGGAAGAGAGAACGAGACTTCAAGATGAGATCCTCCTACGACCGGCCCTCCTCTGTATAACCTTCCGTGTTGAGGGCGAGAGTGGTACGTCGATTTCCTCATGTATCACGTGAAATATTCGAAAATAAGAGAATGTACTGCTTTGGTAAGGCCTTACAAATAGTTTATGGCGAAAATCCATGAAGAATGTATCAATAGTTGTTAACCTGCACTGTTGACGTGCTCTGACTACTGATTACAACTCTTCGTGCTCTTGTTGTACTAGACGACGAGTAAAATGATGGATTGAGTGAACGAGCGAGGATGTAACACCTTTCACTATTGTTATTAGCAACTCTCTCGTTCCACCGCTGCACGAAATCCCTGTTATTCAAGTTTCATATCCGATAATCTTTGCATCGAATGGGCCATAGATCGTATCTCTCTACCAGTTATCGATTCTCTCTCATTCATCATTACTCGATCATCAATCTTTTCTTCTCACTTCCAGTTAACGGGGGTGAACACCTCCCAATCGTTCACGCGCGTGTTCCCTCTAATCTCCCTCTTTTATCTCCATTCCAAACTTAGCGCTAAGCGCGTGAAAACAACGGTTCTCGAAACTACCATGACATTTCGACCATAAATGTGTGGTTCCGTGCACTCCTATAAAGTGGTCGAAATTTTCAGTGGAGCCATAATGATAAATTGCAATGGAATCCTTGCAGTTTCGGCTCCTCTTGAACTCTTCCACGGTGATTCTCGAGTGCAAATCATCGTCTTGGCAACAGTGGCCATCGTTCTTCTTCTCGCTCTCGTCGCTTCGGCCATCACATACTTCATCTGCTGGAGGATACAAGTGAGATTAATTGGACGGCCACTTTCTCGGAAACAGAGCTGGAAAAGTACACCCATCGAGAAAAAACTGAGAATTAGTTTACTAACACACCGGTCGTTCATTGAATATTGTATTTATCCTGAGAAGGAATGTTATCCTCGGATTCTGATTATACGTGCGTGGGGGGAGAATACGATTTGGTTTTGTGATTGTCAGAGTGGGAAAATAGATTCAATGTACTCTGAGCATAATATCTATCTTTGAGTTCTGTGTTTGATCTCGCCTTCAAGATTTGTGACCAATCTGAAATTTCTTCGACCATGATCTTTGAAACGTAGTCTCTGTTCTTCATTCCAATATTTCTCACTCGTTCCAATTATTCAAAGTGGTCGAATTCCGCTGTGGAACTTGCGAGAATCATGAGGATAATCTCGCAAAGCTTCTAGAAATCCGAGCTACCGCACAGAA
This sequence comes from Pristionchus pacificus, assembly GCA_000180635.4. Classification (NCBI taxonomy): domain Eukaryota; kingdom Metazoa; phylum Nematoda; class Chromadorea; order Rhabditida; family Neodiplogasteridae; genus Pristionchus; species Pristionchus pacificus. The sequence goes on along the minus strand of CM026578.1, from coordinate 12,796,789 downwards.
AATTGTGGGCGTTGCGCGCGGGTTTCTTATTCTCTCCACAGTTTCAATATGTTTACTGCTCAGAAACGACGTCTGATCGGGTCGATTCAACTTCAGTATCGAGCTCATCTCAAACACGCGAATCTTCAGAACGGGGTGGTGGGTTCTTCCTTATATTTCTCATTTTCATTTCCGCTTTTGCTCCAATTTATTCATGGAAATCTGAGTGGAATGACGTCTTTTGGTTAGTGTACCCGACGAATCTTCTCCTTTTCACTTCTAGGAGAGAGAAGAGCTTACCCTCTAATTTGGATGTTAGTTTCATGAAAGGGCTGCGTGGCGCTAGTCTCTCTTTTTCCATCTTCTCATCTGCTTTTGGATTACGGTATTGAACAACCTTCTTAGATGTCGCCGATTCCTCATCATCCGTCGGGTCATCAACGACAATCGTCCATTTCTTCCTCTTCTAATGGTTCTCCCAATGGATCGAATGGAGTTGTACAGAAGAGAAGACTATACTTCAGCTCTGGTTAGTGGTTTAGCATGTTTTTGTTTCTGAAACGTTAAAACGGCGCTTTAACGTTGAAAAATAAAGAATATCATTCCTTACAGAGTTCTTCGAACCTGAGTGCCTCCTCAATCCTCCTCCAATGGCCGAACAATTCCTTCATGATATCAGAAGAATGATCGATATGGCGAGAGAGAGGATCGCAGCGAGACGATTCATTCCTCGAATGCATCCTGTGTATGAAGTGGATGGTGAGGAGGAAATTCAGGTATGTACAACAGATGATTGACTATTTTTCTATTCGTTCTACACCTTTATCTTTGAGATCCTATGTGATGGATGACTTTTTCATGATATAATTCCAGCCAGCACCAATCCGAGAGAGACGAGCGTTGGATGTGGTGGTTCCTCCTCCCGATCATCCTCATTCCGCACCTTCATCAGCAGAGGAATCACCGAGAAGTGCGAAGAGTACCGACTCGGGAAGAGAGACTTTGGACTCGAGTAGTTCTGATGATTCGGCCAGTAGAAGTGAAGAAGAAGAGGACAAGGAGAGAAGTGAAACCAAGGAGATGAAAGGTGATTATAAAAAATTGGACTTTTCAACAAATTAACAATTACTGATGGCCTATTTTCAGAAACAACTCGTCCCAAGAAGAGGTCCAGCTCCATCCCCGTAGCCCCTGGCCGCTCCTTCCGTGCTCCAAAGACAACAACAGTATCCACTGCAGTCGTCCCTCCACCCATACCTCCCAAACCAACTCCCTCGATGATTCCGAGGCTGGGACAGGTACGATCATAATTGTAGCTCAATCCATAGGAACCCCTTCCAGGCATCTCCGAAAATGAGTCAGCGTTCCCTCAGTACTCCAACTCGATTGAGTGAAGCAGGAGAAGATTCGACCCCTTCTTCTTCTCTTCCCGGTCCATCTCAAAGGAGACATGAACGACGAAAAGGCTATGCAGTTTTCCCCGTCGATCCGATGCTCAATAAAAGTCTTCCTAGACGACCGAGAAGGACGACTCCTAATGAATAATATTCTCGTTCTTGCCATTCCTTCCCGATTCGTTGCCATACCAAATTTCCCCCTGTGCCAGGTCTAGGCACTAATCGCCTAATATTGCTTAGATGCCGATTCGTAGAGTACAATTTCACACAATTATTCGCCCCCCCCCCCCCCCCATTTACATAATAATTAAAAGAAATTACTTTTTCAAATTCCCTTTGCTGACTTTCTATTGCCACTATCCCGCACATTCTGACGGATCTGATCTCAGGAAACGCTCATTTGCACAAAACATTTCCCTTTGTCACAAGCCATTCTATTTGATGAATTTTGATTCTTTGTAATAAACACATTCATTCAACAATACTTAATGGCATAATGGATTCGATAGGAGAAATTCAATAGGAGAAATCGTGTAAGGGTGGGCTGCAAACAGCAAATAAATGATGAAATAATTCTGGTTTAAATGTTTAGTGATTCAAATAATTTGGAAGAATTGTTCATATTGCATTTGAAAATTTAAATTTTCATGTAGTCATTGAAGGAGATACGACAATGGAACGACTATTAGTCGCTACCCTTGTCGCTAAATGTTCAAACAATATTATTGTAAACAACAAATAGCCATATCTGTTTTAGTGTTTCTCGAATTACAGGAGTAGTTGCAATAAGAGCAATCGAATGAACAGTGGAATGAATGAAGATATTAGTGCAAACATATCGATCGGAGAAACAACTGTGATTGAGATAAAATATAATTCAGATTTGTAATAACGATAGATACCGTATCTGCTTGTAATACTAGCGTCTACTGTGTAGTAAATAATTAACATTGAACTAAAGGGAAGAGAATCAAAAGGACTGGAATTATTGCCTGAACAGAGCAATAATCGGACGATTTGTGGTAATTATTTTTTTCTATTCTTTAGCTCAAACATACCCGGCGCGGCATATTTATAGTTGATAGTTTGAGGGAAGAGATTGGGATAGAGTGTGACGAAGGAGTTAACTGCCTAGTACTGCATTGTAGATTCAATAATTCACATTTTTTATTACCTGAGACACCAAGAGTCCTCCGTAGGTTCTGCCGGGTAGAATTATTCCAGAAAGGTGTGGTGGAAGAGATCTAATAATAAGATCGTTTTTAGCATAAGAACAAAGAAATCAATGGTGCTTGTTACCACTTACTGGGTATTGACTTGGTCTACTTTCACAATCTCGAAATAATTGGCAATTGAAGATGGAATGGCAGACATGTATAAACGAGAGGAATGGACAATCGAGAGACAAAGTTTCTTATCAGAGAGCGAGAGAGAGAGAGTACAACATAGAATACGATGCGCGCAATGGACAACACTTGTTCATTTGAATGTTCATTTTGTGATAGTTAGTGCATTGCTTGTACGAATCTGTCTAATGAAGAAGATTAGGTGTAGCAAAGTATATGGCCAGACTGCATACCAAATGAATATGGTTACCATTTTCCAGTACTAAGCTCGATCATTAGTCTAGTGTCTGGACGAGAATTGAATTTACTCTTGAGGAAAATTGACATTGCCCAAAAACAGTCGACTGCAAACTACAGTCTAGCCAAATTCTCAATACCAGACACATCGAGGATGGAAGAAAGTTTATTACTGTTCAAACATTTCGAAGAGCCGTCTCTACTTTTTCACGTCAAATTTCTTTGACATGGATGGGAATAAAATCGTAAATCGTAAGCTCTGAATAGCGACTGAAGGAGAGATGTGCCGAACTTCACAAGTATCCGCAATGAGAGAAGGAATCTCTCAAATCGCTCGTCGCCCGCTCGTCAGACTCACTCCACACTCAATCTTCATAATGAACTGAAAGAAAACAAAAAGATAACATCTGCTTTTTCATGATCCTCTCTTGGAGCTTTCAAATCAGTTATCTAAAAATGCAAGGAAAACTTTGATACGTGAAAGAATTTTCTTCATGTAACTTTCGTACCACAAAACGCTTTTATTCGTGGTTTTCTAAGCGATGAGACTTCGCTAACTCATCATGTAAGAGCGTGGGTACAGGGCAAAGGGGATCGGGGGTGAGGGGTGGGGGAGGCTGTGGAGTCGGGCCTCTTCATGCCATCTTGCCGAGCAGAGCGTCGGGATTGACGATGTTGCAGGAGACCTGCAGAGGAATTATGAAGTCGATTTTATGGTGGGGAAGCACGGTAGTCTACAGTATCCCATTCTTACCGCGTGACGGACGATAATGTCGGCCACTGTCTGGTAGTGTTGGAACATGGAGAAGACACTGAAAAGTAGAGATCAGAGATCAAAGATCAAAGTTCATTCTTACCCGAATCTCTGAGTGCGCAAGATCGAGACCGTCTCGGCGAGACCGACCTGCAAGAGATTGGAGATCAAAGATCAAAGATCACAAATCACCTTTCGTTCGGCTGAGATGCGATCCAGCACAATGTCAAGGCCGGCGAAGGTGCCAGCACGATGGACTCCTGAACGGAAGAAGGGGATTACGGTGTGTCTGAGAGACTACCGTATCTCCAGTAGATACTGAAGATTACGGTACTCTATAATCGATAATTACCCGATGGGCATACGAGAAGGACGGGAGCGTCGAGGGAAGGAGGCTTCGGACGGGCCTCCACCTTACGAAGGGCGATCTTCATCTAAAATAAAGATACATTAGGTATAGTTTGTTAGAAATATTAGTTTCGTATTCAACCGTAATCCTCAGATACCGTACCGTGGCGCGAAACTCGAGTAGATTGGCCGGCAGAGTCTTGTCTTCCTCCCATGCAGAGTAAGCGAGAAGAGGAGGAGAGCTGACCGTCTGCAATTATCGATTGATTCTACCGTATTCCCTCTCGTTACCATACCTTATCGTGCAGTTCCACAGTGAGATCGAAACGGTCGTGGTCACGCGCCTGTAAGAGACGATCATCTACCGTAACCCTCTCTGTCGTACACTCCCACCGTACACTCCCAATCTTCTACAGTACCCTACCGTACCTCGTCAAAATCCTCGCACTTAATGCGAATGAATCCAAAGTCCTTGAGCTCTTGCTGATTGGGCCAGAACTGCCGGATGAAGTTAGTGTCGCCCTGAAATTGATCTTTGATCTTTCAGACATTCTTTGATCTCTGACCTTCTTGATGTTAGTGAGGACGACGATCAGAGAAGGTTTCGTCTGAGAGACCATCCGCCAGAAGTCAAACTCCGTCTCACTGTCGTAGGGAGCTTGCGAGAGAATGTAGCCCTCTGAATGAGTTTGTTGATAATTGGTCTTTGAATGAATACACAATGGTCTTTGAACACACAATGGCATCACAGTAACACGATACAGCACCCCCGACTACAGTATTCTACCCTACTCACTTCTCTTCTCGAACGAATCGACCCAACTGGCATGGATGTAGTCGCTAGTCGTGTCTGGCTTGTTCGGCTTCAGCTTCACACGCGTCGAATCGTATAGAACCGCCTGAAGGAGACGGAAGGTACGGCGACATCAAAAAAAGAAAGCAGGAACAGGGTCCTCCCTAAAGTATTATCAGTAACTCTGGGCACTTTATGCAAAATGATAGGGTAGAAACAATGGTAGTGATTCGGGAGTACGGTAGTCTCTTGATTCCGTACATTTGGATATCGATTCAGCTGCGGATTGGCGAGGAAAGCGTCGAAACGAGGCGGTTTCTTCGTGATCTCACGGAACCATTCCTTGATCTTCTGCAAAGAGAGACTGCTTTATCATGATGCCATGGGTCTGTTGTTGGATTCGAGACAGGAAGTATCTTGTGATAGATACCGTACCGATGGTCCCTCCTTGAGCTCCTCGAAGAATTCCATCACGGGCTGATTCTTCTTGAGGTCGGCATCCTGACAGGGGAATCAATTACCGTAATCGAGGAAGATTCAAACTCGGTTACCGTACCTCATGCTGGGGATCATCACCAGTCTCGTCGGGACCCGTCTCGGCCATCTTGAGGGTGGGTTACGGTAGACGGAGGAGCGTGGAGGGGTACGGTAAATTGAAGGACGAGAGTCTCCGAGTGGAGGAGGAGAGCGAGAGGCCACTCGGGATTGGAGAGAAACGCGCGAATGAGGGAAGAAGAGGAGAGAGAAAGAAGAAGAGATTATGGAATATGGAAATGGAGCAAATGCATTCGAGTGAGAATGGGATTATGAGAAGTAATGAAAAGTGAGGAGAAAGGAATTGGATTACAATTATGTAAATATATTTCATTATAGTTCCAACTTGGAGAACTCGAAATGGCCTCTAGTTCCGTGTTCGAAACTTCGTATCGAGCATGGAAAAGGGGGTTTATTGCTGTTCAAACATGAGAACGCCAGCAATAAATTTTCACGCCGAAGATCTGTGAAAAGAAGACGAAACGAATCGTAAATCTCGATTTCTGAATAGCGTCTGGAATGAAGATGTGTCAAATGTATGATTTATTCCCAACATTAGCCCTATCCTTCCTTCATTCGAACTGGTATAAAATGGAGGCAGAAATCGACTAAGATCAGTTCACTTTCCTCTTTCTTCTCATCCCTTCCCTCTTCAGGTACCAATGAACTCCCTTTTTCTCATCTCTCTCATCGGAGTCGTCGCTACGGATGAACTTCTCTCCGTCAACATCGTTAGTATTTCGAATCCCTTCTATTTGCCGGTTCTGGTCCCCTTCCTAGATAATTCTTCTCAACAGGTGATCCGTCACGGTGATCGTTCCGCAACTTCCGGATGGGCAACTCCCAACTCGTCGACAATTCTCTTCCGTGGACCGGGAGAACTGACTGATGTGAGAATATTATTATTATTCTCATCATCATTTACATTGACAATCGTGTTATTCAGGCTGGAATCGACAACGCGTGGGCTCAAGGAAAGGACTTCAAGGAGAGATACGTCCAGACTGGATTCATTGACAAGAGATTCCTTCCTTCTGAGGTCATTTATTCCCGTCCTCCATTCCCGGGCACACATTAATCAGATAATTTCAGGTTTACGTCCGTTCTTCCTCCGTCAATCGTTGTCTCATGAGTGCTGCTTCGTTCTCGAATGCCCTCTTCAGAAAGTCCGCTAAGGATCATGCTGTCGTCCCTCCCATCTACACTAAGGATGTCGATGATGATGGAGTAAGAATCGAGGAATGGTCTTTGATCTCAACCTTCCATTCAGCTCCTCGTTCCTCTTCTCACTTGCCAAGATGGATGGGAAGATGTCGTCGCTCGATTCAATCTCTCGTCCACCGTCGATGTTCAGAAGACTGCTCTCGTTGCTATGATGATGACTGAGTGGCCCTCCGCGTGCTCGGTCAGTACCGTAATCCCCTCAGTATCAACCACAATCATCAACTGACTTTATACTCACCGGCGTCGCCGTCGAATGCTAATCGCCGCTCATCTGAACCGTACTTTATTGTTTATTCTCAGACCGTCAACCCCGGTCTCATCGATGCAATCGTTTCCGAGCTTCCCAACAAGTTGATCACTCTTCCCGCCAACTACAAGGCCTGCGCCGAGGGACCCGCCAAGGAATTCATGTACAAGGTACGGCATTTTGTTGCCGAATACCCTCAACTGTAATCTTTACAGTACATCGAACTACTGGCTGGAGCTGGAGATCACTACAATGAGAAGAGAATCAAGAGAGTCGCTGGACTTCTCACCACTGAACTTCTCGCTAACTTCGCCGCTGTGAGTATCCATTTCCTTAACCGAGAATTATCGTACTCCTTGCAGGTCTCTAACTGCGCCACCACCCCTTGCCCCGGACAGCCCAAGCTTCGCATCTACTACACGGTAGATCACCATACTAGTCTATCGACAACTGATTCTTTTTATTTCAGCACGAAGTCAACGTTCTCGCCATCTCTCACATATTCGGAGTCCTGGACAGATTCAATGTGAGTCGTTATCTTATAGGAAGATTACTGTAATCCCACTCATCAATCGATATCAGGGAGTCACTCCGGCCTTCTCGTCCGCCCTCGTCTTCGAGACTCGTCGCAACGCCAGCGGAACTTACGTCAAGGCAAGTTCATTCTGATGATTCGATGGTTCACATGCATAGTTCAGATCTTCCAAAAGAACGGACAGAAGGCTGACTTCGTTGACACTAACAATTGTGCCTCTGACTGTTCTCTTGCCGCAGTCACATCTGTAGCCTCTCCTCTCGCTATCACTTCCCAGATTCAGTGTGCATGAATCTATTGACTCATTGTTATTGTTTCCGATAAATAGCGTAGCGTGCAAATTTATTTATCTACAAACATCAAGGAGGGGCTGACATGCTGCTCAAACGATACAAAAATATCTTTAGAAAACTCTCCCTGAAATTTCTGCAGTGTGAACACAAATGGTTGTTTACCATACCGATAATCTCTAATGCCGATCATAATTATTAGTGCATCGATAACAGGAAAGAGTGTGAATCCATAAGTGAAGAAGAAGGGATGAATATCAATGTGAATTCGAGTTAGAAGAAGAAACATGGTTATGTTAGGAGGCAAGTAAATGAACGAGAGATGAACCACAAACTGAAATGTGTTTGAACAGCGTTCCAAATACAGTCCCACCTGAAACAACAGAGTGTAGAATAATTGCTTAACGAGTTTCGGACTCATAAGTTTGATTCGGAAGAAGGTATGTGGCAATAGTGAACGTTGTGAACGCTAGATGCTCCATAACCAATAGAAAAACCTTGATGAGCCCACGTGACTTTTTCTTGTCAATGCTTAGGAAACGGCACATACTAATCTCTGCTTCCTTGGTTAGAAGATTTCATTAATGATATGTTTTTGGATTGTTCGAAAATGACATTCTTGTTTTCGTGATTTCGGAGATTATCGAACAAACTTTATCTGGTGCGCATGAGCCTAAGTGAACTATGCGGAAAAAAACATCAATTGATGGAAAGTGAGAGGGCAGTGCATTTCACTTATCAGCAGAAGCATAATAACTTGAGAAAACTCTGTCTGACATAGACATTCTTTGAATAGAAAAGCTCAGTTGACACACCTGTAGTCTCTGATTCCAATAATAATTATTAGTGCATCGATAACTTATCGACGATAAGAGGAAAAAGTGTGAATCCATAAGAGAAAAAGAATGGCCCAATATCGATTTGAATTCGAGTTAGCGGAAGAAACATGAGAATATTCGGAGGCAGATAAATAACCCAACAAGGAATTATGAACTATAGAAGATATTTTTTTCGTAAATTCGTGAAATGTGAAATGACTTGCCTGGAACAAGAGTGTGTAATACAACTGTTTCTGAATTTTCACGAGTTTCGGGCTGATGATTTTGATTCGAAAAATATTAAGAATTATCCAGGTGATAAGGATAATTATTGATAGTTCTGGAATAGTGTGATTTTCGATTGAAGTTGTTGTGTACCTATAGTGAAGAAGATAGCGAAGGAAATAGAGACGGCAAGTGGAATCCATCTAAGTTCTCCCGTAGAAGTCTAGAAATTTGGTTTACTCAGTTTCGATTTGATTTATTACCCAATAGTCAGCGATTATGCATTCGTTCGCACTCAAATGAGGAAATCGCTGAATGAATACCGCAATTGCAATATCAGACGTATCTGAATACGAATGGAGAAACTGATATTCCATAAATCCCCTGCAAATGTGAAATCATCGAAGATCAATGCCTACGTTCCCCATATCAACATCTCAGCTATTATAGAGCATATTAGAATTGGTACTCCGAAGAAAGATCGAAAGAAATACAGCAAGTGAGGCCTAAAAAATGATAGCTTGAATTTCTTAAAATTTAACGTACCGTTTCACACTAACGTAACGATAAACGAAATGAAGGAGGAGTAGAAATAAAATGCTCGTATTACAGAGAACATAGTTATTGACCATCTGAAGCATCCATAAATGCAATCTTAAAAAATTCACACTTCGTATCAGTGGTAGTTGAGGTCATGAAAAAAACTCCGTTCATTATCCCAAGAGCCTGAATAAATAGATTCTGGCTATAACAAAATATTAACGTACAGGATACAGAATGAACTGAGCTGAAGCGTATGCAATATCGAACGACACAAAAGTGAAGAGAAAGCAGGGATAAACGCCCATCTCGGGTGAACTTTTTCTGGCTATAATAAATAAGAGTCTGAGGCTCACGGAAACTGTTATAACTGAAATAGCACTCAAAAAATAATACTAATAAAATAAAATGTGGACCGTAAGTTATGATGGTAAACGGTGTGAATGCAAGTTGTTCCGACGTCATAGTGTAGCTTCAAAGAAAGTTGTCTATTTTTTCAAATGCACCGATGTTGCTTTTTCTTCTCCAAGTTTGATAAGTGGCACGTAGAGTCTCCTAAGAATTGGAAAGTAACATAAAAAAATACGTTTAGTCACAAAGCACAGCAATTTTAATTTTTTTTATTGAAATGCGTTGGAAGGATATCAATGATCCAGAAGTACTTGATCAGACTGAACAATCGGGCAGTTTTCCTTTGCACGCACTCGCATCCACTCCCAATTTGATCTCTTCGAGATTACACGAGTAACTGAAATGAACTTCAATTTATGGGACAATTCAAAATGACACAGACAGCTATGATTGAACAAAACACAATCGGAGAATTTCATAATCAAAATGTCTCTCCTACCTCTTCACTCCCGCACCACAGTTCTTCACGTAGATATTCGTGACACAGTTGGAATAGTTGGCCAGAGGGCTGAGAAGAGATTCGTCATTGAATAGATGCGAGGTGCAACAAGAATATCCTCTCACCCGCATCTGTCTCCTCCAACGACGTCGACCTCATCTTTCTGCAGTTGGATGGAACACTGCAGGAATTCCTGTACAGAACGGACATCAGGATCCAAATGTAAATGTAACTGACCTCGACATGATTCACATCAGTATCCTTGTAGCAGACACGATACTGCTTGAACACTGAATGAACCACTCTCTTGATTATTCGGGAAGAACACTCACAGTCTTTGTTCTTGCATTCATAGGCACCCGAAGGAATGTTGATGGCGTATTCGATTGAATCGACCTGGAAAACGGAAAAGAATATTCAGAATTGGTTGATCGCTTACCGTCCCCAGGTCGAAATACATTAGCGAGAAGCTCTCTGCATTCACACAAGGAGTATTGATCAGATTGCCCAAGCAGTTCTCGAGGGTCCCTTCGTAGCTGAAAACGAATTGATTGTCATGTCCATTCATTAGATGTTCTCACTCGCAGTAGATATCGATTCCGTCGTCTCCATATTGTTCCACGAGAGTACTCAATTTCTTCATGTAGTCAATAAAGGCCGGAGCAGTGTCTTTCGGAAGTGCGAAACCCAGCCCTTTGAAGAACGAGTCCAGACACGTTTGAGTTTTCTAGAACAGAACGTAAAACCGTTATTTGAGAATCATAATCACACGAACAGTGGAATCGCCTCCATCACAAGTTCCTGGCCAGGCTGGACGAGATAAGAAACTCGTTCGATTGGGTAGAATGTGGGCTGAAGTAAAACCGTGGTTGAATCGGAAAGTCTCCAGAAGTGGAGGATCGGTTTGCCACAGCTAACAGACAAGGAAATCTGTAACAATATTACCGAATGCTGCTGCCACCTGAATCAAGAGAAGAAGCGAAGCAGTTTGCATGGTCTACAACTAGAAGGAAAATAGACACAAATTGTTGACAAGATTCAGCTATTGATAGAGATTGTCATCACAGAGAAAGTGTCGATAGGTTGAGGTCCACCAAATTATCAGCGTCTCTTTTATCAGCAAGAGACCAATGGTGATACAAAGGGTGCAAGATGGAAACAATGGTGAGATGAATTGTTGGATAGACTTTAGTTTTTTTTCTAATTTGCTCACACAATAATCTCATTTTGAATAATTTATCGACAACAACGATTGAAAACAATAGTGAAACGTTAGACAGAACTTGCTGATTCTTCCTTTCGAGAATACACGTAACTACAAATTTTATCACGAAGTTCCTGAATATGATGAATAAATTTAATATTCTTTTTTTAGGCATACCCATCCATATTGATGATAACTGAGAAATATGAGCGAAGAAGCGATTGTTTGAGCCGTGAAACACGCCTAAAAATAATTTCTCAAGATAAATGCACAGCTTCTCCTCCCCATACCATGAATAGGATTCGTGAAATGAAGAACATGACATCTGGAATGAAAAGAGGCGGACGGAGATGAAAAATGATGAGAATTAATGACGGAAAGATGTAAAGACAGCCTCCAACGAGGAGCTGAAATTGGAATTACACGAACCGAAAGCATGAGAGATAAACCTCAGTGAGCAGGGCTTGTGCTGTTCTGCAGAATCGCTTCTGTGCTGACTCAAATTTCTGAAAATGATTTTTGATTTCATCCGATAATTATACGCTACCGCATGCGTTTTCAGCCCACAAACGATATGAAAAATGAGAAAAGCCATTATGGAATAAGTGACGATATCTTGCACAGCGAGCTTTGTGAATCCTCAATTTGTTTTCATCTTCAACAGAAATTTAGACCCAATTCGCACCAGATTGCAATGTGCCAGTGTCTCCGATTCCTCTGCCGAAAACAACCATTGTTGAATATTTTCCAATCCAGGAAACATTCAGCTGAAACCAGAACTGTGATCGACTATACAATTCCATTATTTACCTTTTGTGCAATTTCAATTCCGTCTGGCGGCTCATACGTAAAGCAGAGGAAGGCTGCGCACACCCATACAGCATACAATGAGATTGTGAGGACAACGACGAGTTGAGATCTACAAATGATTTTTTCTCGGTCTATTCCCTCATTTTATCTCTCACTTGGGCGAAAGTTTGACTAGACTCGGTCCGATTATTACAGCCTGTTGGATTCGAAGCAAAATCGACAGATATATTACAATGGAGCCATTGAGAAAAATTCCGAACATTCCGAGCAATTTGAGTGGAGGCAACCACTCGACTCGACAGAGCAGACCCATACCTGAAATGGATACTTACTTTCACTCGAATGTGTTAGGGACTCACATCCAAATACCGGAAGAGGAGTAAGAGGGTATGGTTGATATAGTAGACAGAAGAAAATGTCTTGCAAGAACTGGCACAACTGGAAATGATTGATGTCTGGTATGCTGAACTTTGTCAGAGACAACACTATTGAATAACAACAGAGTTCCTTCGACTCAGATTATACAACCACATTTCATAACGGAAAGTACCTGTAGAATCAGATATCCAGTTCGCATTTCCGCACTCATACTCTTTGATTTGAAGAGGAGAACATACGAGACGAGAGGGTGGAGAACAAAGATCGTTAGAGCAAGAACGGACAACATGAACCTGCAAATACTCAACCATTCTCAACTGTAAAGTTTCCGGGCATGTGCTCGAAATAAAATTTTTCTCCATGAGTGTTTGAAAAAAAACAAAAAAAACAAATAACGATTGAGAAACTAGCCTTTGCATGAGAAGTGGCGCGTCAAAAGTTTCATCGTATTCCAGTCCGAACATTTCTGAGAGGAATACCGCGATTACACCGTTCTCGATAAGAGAGGAGATAACGGAAGAAGAAAAAAGAGAAGAAGTAGAGCGAAGAGATGGCCAAATTCTCGTAAGAACTAAACCCTCCTCCCCCGAGGGTCCGAACGAACGATGACTCGCGTGGAAAACAAGCGCAGATCCTCCTGTTGACGAACAGAGAAGAGAGGAAAAGAAAGAGAAAGAGACACGAAAATATTTCGGACGATGTTCTTGCTAATGGTTCTTCTTCATGAAGCCACCATGGTGTTCGGTGTGGAGAAGAATCATCGATGAAAACACCCGTTACGCCCAGGCTATGAATGCACTGAAGAGCGCTCAAACGCCCTATGCATGGGCTAATGAGAAGTCTTCCGTCTCTCCCTTCCCCTTTCCTTCTCTCAAGTCGTGAAGTAATATCCGGCTATTGTTTTCCTTCCTTCTTTCTCTTCCCACGACCGCATCCGTAATCTATTTATCCATCTTTTATTTCACAAATATTTTCAGAACGAGATTTTGAGATCATGGATGAATGGAGGACACAGAATGGCAGAAAAGAGGAACTTCTGAGTACAGAACACAGATTGCTTAAAAATTTAATGAATTGAATGATAAATATCTGAAGGAGCAGATTCCAGAAAATCAAATCAGTATTGCGGAAAACATCAAGGAAACGTTTCCCAATGCACAGAAAGAGAATCGAATTGCGTCTCGAGAGCCCTTAGACGTTCTAAACTTGGGTATAAAAGAACCCTTGGTTTTCTCTATTCATTCTTCTCAGTCGATCCACTGGAAATGCTTCTCCTCTTGATCGCCCTCGCTCTTTTCACCCACACTGTTCATGCTGGAGTGGTAAATTATGAAACAGTGAATTTCGAATTCGAAAAAAATGTATTTAGTTGCCTTCCCCGGAAGGTACTCGAAACGCGTACGTAGCCGGTGGTCCAGAAGGGTGCTACTTCCTGGATAAATTTCATGGACTTGGGAATACGTAAGGACCGCTTTCTCGATCTTGTAATTCCAAATTACCTGGCAGGTTCAATCATTTGAAGCAGTTCGTGTACCGCTGCGACAATGATGGTGTGGCGAGGCCGTATGGTTGCCTCGTCGGTAACGTATTTCTGCTCCTCAACACCACTCGACAAGTGGGAAATGAGGTTGTCAATCTTACGTTGACTTAGGAGAAGAAATGAAAATTTCAGTCCATCAGATGCGAGGGGAATGACTACTCCGTCGCTGTGTACCGCAACACGATTGCATGATCACTAAATAAAGTTTCTAATCATGAATTTGTGCGTTTACGCAACCAGCAGCCCCTTCTCAACTAGTAGCTTCACAACCCCAATTATCCTTTTCTTCTTGATTCACCGCGTCGTCCTCCATAACACTTTTCCCTAACACTTCGTATCTGAAATCTTATTAATTTCGAGCCAAATAACAACAGCTGAAATTGTCGGGCTCATGCTGCCAATCGTAATCAGCTTCCTAATCGGGCAGCATTTTTCACTATGCAGTAGACACTGGGAAAAAGCTTGCTAATGTCATCACTCCCATCTCTGAGCGAACGGCTTCCCGAGAATCTCACTACACTTCACGCTCTACTGTGAATTGATTTTATTATTTTTTCATCTTATTCTTTTTTAGAACTGCTCCAGAGCGTACGGAAGATCTGATAGTTGTTTCCTTCTGGACCATTGTTTCAATTTACGGTTGGATCACGAATACTATTGTAATGATTTCCATTTTGACAACCGTCGATCTAAGAAAGAGTAGTTGGTAAAATACAATTATTTTCGAAATTCATAACATTCCCACAGCTACTGGCTCATTTTCTCATCCTGCTTGTGTGACTGTTCCATGCTTCTGGCCTATTTCTTCCTAATTCTGCCTTTGTTTGCGTTTCATGAACGCTTCTACGCTGTTTAGTGAGATATCTCGACGGGCATGTGGCAATAAATATTTAGTTCGGACGCGAACTTTATCGCTTTCTATATCTATCAAGTATTTTTCTACACGGGTTTCTTGTTACTTATTGCAACTGGAGTGAACAGGCGAGAGAATTCGCTCGAGTCCAGATTATTACTAACTACCTCAGATTACTTTGTATCGCTTTTCCTCTTGGATACTCGACATTTTTCACTCTCAAGAGAACGATTTCCCTTGCCTCTAGTTGCCTCGCATGTGGTAAGAAACACACTTGCAAAATTAATTGATTGCAATAATTTAAAGGAGCTGGCGCGGCAACTGTCAATTTACTGCCTTGCTGTCGAGCTTACACTGATCCTGTTACGTACACCACAGTGTACCCGGAAGATTCATGGTTTCATCCTACCCAACCGTTTCTAAGTTTAAGATGTTTTTTTCCAGGTTCACCGAATATGACTTGTCGCTCGTTCTCACGTTTTGTACCTGTTCTGTCTTTGTTTACGTGCTGATTCTTCATTTTATCAGGCGACACGCGAGGAAGGTACGAAGGGCTTGGGAGGTTTTGATCAGAGGTCTTGTCTCTCAGTTGAAGCATAGCGCACTCTCCCCTATAGACAAAAGTCGCGCAAGTAACCGAAGGACAGAGATCATTCTCACCATTCAGGTACGAGATGGTAAAAGTAATGATAAAGTCAGAAATAGATTATCCTCAGTGCGCTGTGATCTGTGGTTTCAACATTGGTGCTTCGACCTCGTGGGATATCGTCCCAATGATCAGTGATACGAAAATGACATTCATCGTTCTCAACTCATTATTCCTTCTTAATAACTGTGTAATTAATTTATATTCTCATGATTGGATAATTCTCCCATTACAGACATCATCAACAGTTCATCTATTGACAAATTCGCGACTGAGAGCCGAAGTGGGAAGGAGTTTGAGATTCAACGCCAGCGACAGCAGTTTCTTCACAAAGATCGTTGCACGACGAAATCCGAATAGCTCTTGATTTTTTTTATAAAATTTCCATGTTGTGTTAATTCCATAAAATGAATGAATGAATGAATTTATCAGTGTCGCTTTCTGGGCGCTGATCAAGATGGGGTGTCAGAAGGCCGTTCTTCTTTCAAGATAGTCATATTGAGGGGTCTCGGGCCAGTGGATTGGTCTTCTTTCCTTGTCACAGTCGCAATGGCTGGAGAAAGAATCCTGCTCCCTTCTCTGGTGTCCGGAATCAACTTGGAATCAAGCAATTCCCACAAGTTGGAATCAAGCTTGATGGCAACTTGTGGGAAGTGCTTGATTCCAACTTGTGGGATCGTTTGAAATCGGCGAGGACTACGGTACCTTTTTCTATTATTGATTGATAGAGAGCATGAGTTCCCCCACACAGTAACCAAAGTCCCCGCATGGTACGACCATGTGGGGAGGTCACATCCAAAAGGCGGTCCAACTGGGGTCCGCAGATAGTCAAGCGCACTCGTGCCCGAAGGCAGTCAGAATAGGGCTGCAAAAAGGGACCTTATAGGCGATGTTTGTGCTGGACGCTGCGGGTACGTAAGCCTGCTTGATTCCAAGTTGTGGGAATGGGTCAGGGGTACTGTACTTGATTCCAACTTGAAAACCCATTTCTACTTGATTTCAAGTTGATTCCGGACACCAGAGTTGGTTCCCGATAGGACTGTTGACGGAGTTGCACGTAGATTGAGGCCTGGCGTGTGCTGGAGTCTTCTTTGTGCTGGAGTCCTCCAAACTCGAAATTCAATCTTTGAGCGAGAGATACGAGCCTGGATTCTGAGGGACCAAACATCTTAGGCGGTCATACCCATCACACGGCGACCAGTCCGGCTTGGGTGGGGATTCCGATCTTGTTGAGTCGTTGGCAGAGACGAGGGGGTTAGGAGAAACAGCACTCCATCAGAGAGAATGAAGAGGGAACCGCTCGCGACGACTAACAGAAATGGGAAATTCCATAAAATGTACATTTATATTTGAGGACAAAACATTGAATCGATAAAAAAGTAAGTAGCAATTTAATGAAAATATTCAATGAATGTTTGAATGAGAAGCTATTTCGATGCTCCTTTCGTTGTCATTCCTCCACTGCTGACTGTCGTCGTTCTTCTACTCCTTCTCGTCACAATCGACGCCAATCCAACCCTGCAATGAGTCCAATAGAACTAATGGGCAGATACTTGTGTAGTCTCTGGTGCAAACAGTCTTCCACTACACATCTCACATCGTCACGCTGATGCTGCACGGGAGACCCTTTCCACCCCATCAACTGCTCACCTGTAGTCCTTCATAAGGGCGATGACGATGATTGCATCTACAGCAGGAAATGCGGAATTGAATGCAGTACATGCAGAAGTGAGACCGTAGTCAGGAATAGCGAGGAATGGAAGAGTGAGAATGCAGAAGTACGGAATGTATACGAGGATGACGGGAAGAGCAGTCTGAAGTTGATTGGGTTATTGCATGATTATTTGCAATAAGGTTGGATTTATCATTGTACGTGGGATAAATGTATCCGAATGTGGTAATGGATTTGGCATAATCAAACTGTTATCCAGCTATGAATGTCGATGCTCTCTAACCTGAGCAATCAGTGTCTTCAACAGTTTCTGATGAAGATACTTCGAGTAGGCTGAGATCGTCTGAGCCTTGGCGATGTGATGGAGAGTGAGAATGCAGAGACTTGAGGCGAGAGTAATGCATCCGAAGATGATTGAATCGAAGCAGAGAAGAACGAGGGCCGGTCGGAGATTGAAGTTCCCATCCTTCTGCAGTTATTCCAGTTCTGATATTTGTCTGTGCTGACTCTAGATGATCAAACATGTGCTGACTGCTCAGCATCTTATTCCTAATTATCTACGATGATATTCGCGTACAGTGATTTTTAGTTGAACAGGTTACCCAATGTTCGGCGATGAGATACGAATCTGTGACGTTTCTGTTGTACCGACGAAAGTATTCGGCTCGAGCGGCAATGGTTGATGCATCAGAGGGTGCACCAGTGAGGCCGAAGACGCAGAGACAGTACCTGAATCGAGACATGGGTGCTTGAGTACGAAATTTGATCAATGAAGATGTTCAAACATCGAATAAACTACGGATAACATCATGGTGCAAAGTGAATCATTCTCTCACCATGTCACAAATCCCGATGCACTGAAGGACGCACACAGGCACATGAAGGGCCGTTGAGAGAAGAGAATTATACGATCAGGACTAGAATGATTCGATGAGATAATACTACTGACACAAGACAAACCATTTGATGGCCCAGTATCGATAGAGGAAATGGATGATCATTAGAGTAAAGGGAACTGTGAAGCTCGCACAGTAGAAACTGGTCATGTTCTACAATTTAATTGTTTTCATTGTACTTAGAGGGCTTGGCCTACTCGGCTCTCAAATGGCGCCCAAGAAACCGCAGCAAATGTGGTGAGATTCACAATAACTACTTGCTGAAAAATCGAGATGGTAACTTTTGGAAGACAGTGGAGATCTCACATGATTAATTGTTCCATGAACACAAGTGAGAAAGATATCATAGGAAGCGAAAATGATGAGCAGATATTTGTACGTTCCCATACTCGCTCTCGAGAATTTCCTCACGAGATATAGTAGGATGATGTTGCAGATGATTCCAGTACCTGACATATTTCTTCTTCAAGACAGTAATAAACAAGGTCACTCACCAACATTGATGTGTTCGATAACAGTGAACACTTCGAGAATCTTCGGATCAATGAGATACATCCCACGAGAAGAAGAAACGGGACGAATGAGGAAACCAGATGATGATGAGAGACCTTATTAGGAATGTGATAATGTTGTAATGTGAACACGCGACAAGGCGGGGATATTGTGTATCTCTCACCACGCGCCCTTCTGAGATACTGAGAGATGACTGTGATCGACTGATGAAAGGAAGACAGAGAAGAAGAAGTTGTGAACTCTTCACATCAATGAGTACTATCGCGATAAAAAAAAGAAATAAACAGGATTCAAACGTGTGATTTTAGATTTCCAGTAATCAATCAAAGGTCAGTGGCAGAAATAACAAGCGGGCTGAAGAAACATGGTACGATGGAATGAATTATACAGTAGGTAGGAGGCGACAGAAGGGATGTAATTCTCAGAAGTCAATTTGAACAGTCGCACGCTCTTTCCAGATCAGCCGTTCTCACATCCTTTATCTCGAGTAAGGACTGAATTTTATTCACGCTCCGGTGTGATAAAAAAAGTGATGTGCATTATTCCATTCACTCGCTGCGGCCATTTTTTAAAATATAGTCCGCTCGATCGATCGACTAATGAAATTCGTCGGGATTTCGGGAATACATCATAATCTTCGAAAATCTTAGATTGGGTACGCTAATAGATTTGTCTGCGCGCTTTATCGATGGTAACCAAGTTAGTTCAAACATCAAGAATTTAATAGCCCGAAGTGAGATCGGTTACAGTTTAGATATTTTAAAGTCCACCAGGGGATCAGAATTACGTTTATATAGAGTACAAATTTCAATTACTATTGTATCAATATCATGTTACATTTTTTTATTCCAAACGAGAGACTATAACGATATATTTACCGGCTCTACCGTATTCTCTGAAGACACGGAAGTTAAAACACCGAGAATGATATATGACACGATAATGTTCATAATGATTATGATCAAAGAATAAATCATAACATTCGCACATCTTTTTTCACTTTCGCATGAACCATTCCAGTCCCTCATACAATCCCTCGCCACTCTTCGCATTGCACTTGAGGATGTGCCACTGGAAAGATTATTCTGATCAAGAACGTGACAATCTTAATCATGACTGGTCCAACGCTTTTGATTGCACTTTTGTATAAATTTACTTGGAAACGATGATTATTTTCTCAGAAAAGAGTGCTCACCTCTCGTCCGCGAAACACATTGAGATAAAGTCGTTCCGTCAATTCCGTTGAGGACAGGGCCGTCTCCGCATTCTTCTCGTTGGCAAGAACGAGTAGTTTCCTCCCTGAAACATATACACTCGATATTTTATTTTGGCTGATCTTCCTCCAAACCAGTTTACAAATTATCGAACCTGTAACGATTGGATCACTGAGAATCGCATGAAGTTCTTCTCTCGCCCTCTTCATAAACGCCATATTCGAACTATCAACGACGAAAATTAACGCCTAAAATAGCCGAAATGTCAAGACAACATTTGTGCGATCTTGGTAGAAAACATACCTGGGTTGCATCAAAGTAGGGTTTCCACATTTCTCTAATTCGAATTTCTCCGTTCACAGTTGTACCTGGGAATTGTATCATCTACCACGGTCTACCACTATGATCATTTTGTTTGTTTTCGCTCATGTTTAGAGTGGATAAAGGAAGAGTGAAAGGAAGGGTCTTCCTCTCCGCGCAACGAGGAATGAGAGGGAGAGGAAGAATGAGAGGGAAGGGATTGACTCTTGAGGAAGAATGAGAGGGTACGGTAACTCTTGAGGAAGAGTGAGAACTCTTGAGGAAGAGTAGATTCGATAAATCGCTCGTATTCGATGGTTTTTTCATTAGGGTTTCTTGTTAACATGCCTAGGTCTTGCTAAAAGATGATCAAGAAGCCATCTTCTAAGCATCTGCACATTGTTTGATTGAATTTGGTAGCTATTCAAGACGCAACAATTTTACAGACCTACACGTTCGTTTTACGGCTATTTGATATGTCTCATGTGTGAAAATGACGTTTCGCAAAGTTCAGAAGTAATGCGCAGTAGAAATAACTCAATTTGACTTCTCAGCAGGTGTTTGCGAACCCTATAGAGCATGATGGTCATGCAAAAAACGTTATGACTCAGCTAGCGTTATGCTTGCTAATCATAGTACCCTTAACACAGGGAACGATCAGTTTCGCATGTTCAAATTCAAAGTCCGCGTCTTCCTAGAATGATTTTCAATCTACTCTTGAGGAAGAGTTCTCACTCTTCCTCAAGAGTTAATCCCCCCTCTCATTCTTGAGGAAGAGAGACCGCGCTCTCCTCACTCTTTCGCAAGGAATGATCCCTCTCCCCTCACTCTTCCCTCTTCCTTTATCTTCTCTACTCATGTTTCGAATAAATGACTGCATTTGAGTCCGTTGTGAAATAAATTCCACTTCTAACGCGTTCCGGGTAAAGTTCAACAAAACAAAGTAGCATTAAGTAAGTACTTACAAAATCCTCCGAGTTCAGGCGCGGGAGTGTGAATGTCCCAGATAGTAAATTTCACGTTCTTGTATTCCACTTCCTCACGATTGAAACCTGAGAAAAAGATTCAATTATTCAGTGAAAAAGGCGTTGTCACTCTCACGTATGCGAAATCGGAGCTGTGGAGATCATTTTTGATAGAACAGGGTCGTGTTCAAAGCGATAGGGAAGTTATAGAAGACTCACCAATAGTTGGTTGAGTGGTGACGAATTCTCCATCCTTAAGTCTGTAGAGAATGGTCGTCTTTCCGGCGGAATCGAGGCCAAGCATGAGCACACTCAGAGGCTGAAATGAGATGATTAAAAATAAAGAAACACAGGTAATCTCTTCATCTCTCGTGCCTCACTTCAGTCAGAGTGTTGAAAGAGAAAGGGACTATTACTCGTATTTCGAATTCAAAAGTGCACAACTAAATAGTGCACGTACCTTCCCAGAGGAGAAGTAATTGCTCACATTCTGTCCCATGACGACGAGTTCCTTTTATTCAAACTGATCAATAGCAATCGGCATAAAGCCAGTGCGCGATAATTATGATAATGGGATTATTTGCATAGAAAATTGGCTCCAGAATTCAGAATGACTCACGCGGCGCTTATCGCTCACGTTTGCGCTGCGATCAAAAGCACACACAAGCAGACTTTTCTTCCACTTCGTCGGTGATATGGATAATCGCATAATTGATTGAAAAATTCATGTATGAATGAGATAGAAAATTGAACGCTCAAATTTGGGGAAAGACGGGAAGGAAGTGAAAGCGCAAACAGAGTAAAACGAAAATAACCACCTCCCTCTCTTGCGCAATCAGAACAGAAACACCGCGTATGACTAAAGGGGAAGCTTACGATCGACTATCACGAACTGATCATTCCGAAATTTCGAATAAAAGATTTTTGTTGTGCTCTGATCGTCGATACAATGATTAATTGACTGAATTCATTTATCATTCCGCGGTTATTTGGTTGTTAGACAAGTACTGAGACAAAATGAGATCACATTAGCTGTTTACACGAACTAATAATATTACGAAAGACTTGGTTTCTTCAATTGCGTTACTTCACATCTCTAAGCTTCTGTTCGAGCCAAGCGAGTCCTTCGAAGATTCCGTCGCCACTCTTGGCGTTTGATGATTGAACGAACCACTGAAAGGATCCAATGAGTATCCAACGTCGGAATTGGCGTTATGTAGTCCACATAAAGATTGAAATTGTTCTCACATCTCTTCCCCTCATCGATTGTAGTCCGAGCTTTTCAGTCAATTGAGCCGTCGTCATCGCATTCGGCATGTCATTCTTGTTAGCGAAGACGAGCACTTTTACGTCAGAAAGTAAATGAATTCAGAACTACTCCATATTTTCTCTGTGAATTTGCCAAAACGAAATAATGGAAAAATCTATCAATATTGCGTATCAAGTTACTAAAACGGACCAGTCATATCCGGATCGTTCAGAATAGCGTCAAGCTCCTCCTTTGATTCCGCAATTCTTTCGACATCCGAACTATCAACGACGTAGATGAGGGCCTGGAATTCATTCGTTAAAACTGATCAAACTGGCATGTAATAAACAGAAACCGCAATAAAGAGGACAGTACCTGAGTGTTCTGGAAGTAATACTTCCACAGGGCGCGAATTCTCTGCTGTCCTCCGACGTCCCAAATTGTGAATGTGATGCTCTTGAACTCGACCTGCTCCACGTTGAAGCCTGCAATGAATTACCATCACATGGTCCAGCAAAGGCAAAGGCTAAAGGCAATGGAACTGTTCTTACCAATTGTCGGAATCGTAGTGATCAGTTCGCCGAGCTTCAGTTTGTACAGAATCGTCGTCTTTCCTGCTCCGTCCAGACCGAGCATCAGAATTCGCATGCTCTGCAATATGGAATAATTTATCTTTTCGGTCTGCATCGAAACATGCCTAGAATATCCAATATTCATGCACACAAACCTTCTCCGTAGTGAAGAGTCTCCAGAAATGAGTGAGGATGAGTCCCATTATGATGACAACAAAGTCAAGAGTGAACTTTCGCCCTTGGGCCTTCACTTAACTACTCGTTATACTTCCACTCTGGTACGGGGGACGTGGACCTTGTCGGCATTGTGCAATCCCTTTTAAAAAGGAAGAGAAGGGAGAGAGCGAGAAGATGAGAGAGACGGGCTCAGCTGTTTCCCGCCACGTGTAAGGTATTGGGTTGGCAGAGATGAGAGGAGGAGAGGGGGAGAGGGGAAGAGCCCTTGTGAAATGAAAGAGATCAAGAGAACACATGGTGAGTCACTCAAAGAACATTCACTCCTTGGATGGGTGATGGTTCAAAAGATCGTTGCATTGCGAAATGCGATGATTGGATAAATTGGTGTAAATAAACACTTACTTTACTACTAATAATTGCAGAGCCAGTCTTTACGTAGTTCCCTTTCCTAAGAAACTAGAGGAGACCAATTTCTAAATTATTTTAGCAGCCCCACTTGATATTTTCATTTGTGTCCGAATATTCATTATTTCTGACTTGTCAACTTCGGGAGTCGCTCCAATGATCTTTCCTTGCCATTCTTCCCCGTCGAGTGCGAGTGAACGCACAATAAAGCACGATAGAGAGCGGAGAAGGATACGAGAGTAGGAACAACAGCTCTGTCAAACTAGAGAAGGAGATCGAAATCGCACGATTCTCCAGCGCGTTTCATCAGGCAGAAAAACTAGAGATCATTCGAAAACAGGAGTGTCTCGTTATCCGACCACCTAACATTTCCCACCTCCTTTCCACTACTTATAGACAGCCGTCTCCCCAATTCGGGAATGAGTCGCTGCATGTTCCGTTCTCACAGTGCAAAGTCTTCCTCTGAAATGGGCTTCTTCGATGGAAAAGTCGTTATTGTTACTGGTGAGTATGTTTATTAGTTTCAAAATGAATGTTCACAATTTAGGGTAAATGTATTTGAAAAATGGTAATTTTCTCAGGATCGTCGAGTGGAATTGGTCGGGCTACCGCTGCTCTCTTCTCGAAAGCAGGAGCAAAAGTTACGATCACGGGAAGAAAACCTGCGGCACTTGCGGTATGTTTCAGTTGATATCAATCATCGAACATTTATTCATTGCTTGATTGTAAGGACGTAAAGTATTCAGGAAACTAAAGCGCTCTGCCTCAAATCCGGTGCAAAGGAAGGCGATATTGTTGAGGTTCAAATCATTCTATATCTAGCAGCAGCCATCATCCCTCCGCCAACTCAATTCTAACATATCGAATCTAAATTCAGTTGATCGGTGATGTCACTGACGAAATTTTCTTGGAGAAACTTGTGAATGAGACGGTGAAGAAGTTCGGGACCGTCGATGTTCTGGTTAGTGGAATTGCACTCGCTTTATTCTCAATCAGGTTACTCTCTTTACATCGGCATGAGCATGAGTGAAAATAGAATAACGACCATAAAAAAAGAAATATCAGTTTTGAAAACAACACAATTTCGCCAAATAATGAGAATAATTTCTGGTGGATGATAACTGTTGACTTTGAGTTGACTTTTAGCAGAGATAATATCAGGTGAACAATGCTGGCGCGGCTTCGTTTGATTCGACAGGCAAACAGGGAATTGACCAGCCCGTAACTGCCTTCGATCACATGCTCAATGTCAACGTTCGATCGTCAGTTGGATTTTGCTCGCTGTGAAATTGCTTTCCACGAGTATATTCCTACTCTTTCAAAAATTGAAAAAAATAGCGGTTTTCAGAGTGATTCGTCTATCGCAACTCGCTCTTCCGTACCTCGAGAAAACAAAGGGCGCCATTGTTAACGTTTCCTCCATCGGAGCCCATCCTATTCATACCTCGGTGAGGCTTGTGGAGAATTTTCGTGAATGTTTTGCCAAAAGGCATACGCTAATCGGATGTAATAATTGTTATTTGAGGAAGCATACTACGCCGCGGCAAAGGCTTGCCTTGATCAGATGACAGTGCAGATGGCGGGAGATTTGATCAAGAAAGGAGTCAGGGTCAATGGAGTCAAGTAAGATTACGCTGAATATTCAATAACTTCTGCAGTGAAATAAAAACATCATAACATCGTTTAGCCCCGGACCAGTTAAAACAAACTTCGTCGTCACAGCTGGATTGTCGAAAGAACTACAGGATCAGGTTGGAAAACTGAGGTTGTGAAGTGCAATCATATCTCAGATGTTCTACGCAATGAGCAGTGATAACATTCCTCTTGGAAGGATGGGACAGCCGGAAGATATTGGAAAGGTTGGTTGAGTACAGTCGACCAACAAACAAATATGGTTCATTCAGGTTATTCTCTTCCTCGCAGATCGCTCGCAATCCGAAGTGATTATTGGACAGAGAATCGTCGCGGATTGCGGAGTTCTCATGAAGAATGCTGTTCTTTCCGGACTCTAATCGTTTTCCACTCTCTTGTCTGTCGCTTTGGAATGACTTACTGACTGAGATATCTTCTTTTAATCGTAAAGCATAAATGAGTTTGATCGAAGTACTATCTCAGCGCTGGTTTTGTATTTTCTGGAACAATGATAATTCATTCATTCGGAGAAAAACATGAGGATAAATGAATTCTCTTGAAATATGCTCACGCATATATTTCATTCGGAGTGCTTTTGCGATGAAGTTGAGTGACGTTCTAACACAATTATGAATGAAATCATTTTATTGTCGAAGTCACTGCCACTGCTTCTTTAATTCTTCAAAGTATTTCTTCGTTGCTGTTTGTGTATCCTCCGTTTCTCGCGTATGGGCGAAAACTATTGGAGTTGTGAAGGAAGGAAGGAGAGATGTGAACCTCCTTCTGAGAGTATTCACTCGAAAAATTAGCAGGAATGGCATGATAATTGAGTAGGACGTGCATGCCTCCATGAAAGAGTTTTACACTAATGAAATTGGGTAAGAAACTTACGACTCTTAGTAGTAAATTGGCATCGACAGCGAAATCATCTCCTTTTTCGATTGAAAGAATTGTTAGAATGAGAACGAATCCCTTCACCGAAAGGGCGCTCGTTATTATAGGAATAAATGCTTTAGTTACTTCGATGACACATTTCACCTGAAGCCAGATGAATTCTGAACAAATAATTAATTTACCTGAAATCTTGAGTTCAAATTCACAGTCGCAAATTTCGTTCGATAATAGAGTGAGCTCTTACGGTAGCAGTTTATCAAGAACTGCAAATAAATAATATTGATTCCCAAAAAAATTCATACAGTGAAAGAAGCGAATTCTTGTAATCCAACTAATGTCGCGCAGAATACATTCAAAGATTCTGAAGATAAAAATTAAATTAAACTTTTCGAAACATCTACCGTATTGCATGGCGATAATAACGGGAACGGTCATCAACAACTGATGTGAGTAAATATCTCATATTATTCTGTCTCAAGAATCAAACCTCAACCGCTAATGAGAGAAACAGTGCTGACGTAAACGTAATATTGTGTAGATCATAAAAGTTTGGCTTGTAGCAGAGAAGTAATCTTTCGCTCGTTATTAGGAGAAAAGTGCAAGCGCACATATAGTAGCCGGTTTGGTGCACAATTATCGGAACGAAGAAGTGGACTGAAATTCAGTTAATAAACACTTATGCTAATGGCTCAACAGTTTTACACAAGAATATTTGTGAAACTGACATTGTGACGCTCCGATCAGTCGATTCTCTCGAATGCACCACACGGAAATGGAAAACTGACCAGCTGCTACCAATAGAACCGAGATCGTGTTTGTGCACAACAATGCTCTGTTACGACCATTGCATTTTACATGAGAAGTTAAGAACTCACATACCGATTCACACAGTGCAGTTGAGAGGTAGTAATGATAAAGAGAAGGAAGGATACCCAGACGATTATGAATATTGAGAGAACGAGCTCTATTACTGGTTCCCAAGGGGGAAGGTTGAACATGGTGGAATATACAGTCAGATGATGATAACAGTCTGCTTCATTATCAGGGAAGCTTTCTGCTCGTTGCCAACAGCAACACTCAATGTTCCCCTTTCCATTATTCATTTTTCTATGGAGTCGAACTTTACAGTTGTTGAGATCAAAGTTCAAGAAGATCGTGAAAGCGAACATTTTGAACATTTCGATCAATTTTTCTATGCGTTTTAACTAAAAAAAACACAAACAACGAATCGGAATTTATTGCCATTGCTTGAGCAACTCATGAAAATATTTGTCGGTGGCTGTTTGGGCGTTGCTCAGTTCATAATTAGCTTGAGGGTGAATCGCACATTTTGGAAAGATCGTGGAGAATCTTCTCCTCAGTGTTTTTACTAGAAAGATGAGCAGAAACGGCATAAATATCGAATATAGTGTGCATACCTGCGAAACAAAATTGACTCATAATAGGATGATGAAGTAACTCACTGCCCGTAATAGAAAGTGTGCATCAGGAGCGAAGTTTTCGAATTTATTCGAGAGAATCGTTAGAATTAGCATGAATGTCTTCACACAAAGAGCACCCGTTATTATCGGAATAAATGCCCTAATGAGCTCGATAACTCCTTTCACCTGAGAATATCGAATTGATAATGAAAAATGAATAAATCAAACTTGAAATCGAGAATTCAAATTAACTGTGGCGAATTTTGTTCGATAATATAGTGAGCTTTTGTGATAGCATATTATCAATTGCTGAAATTAGTTATTTTATGTTTTGCAGCAACTTCTATTTTTACAGTAAACGTGACCCATTCCTGCACTCCGACGAATGTGGCGCACAAGATACTCAGAGATTCTGAGCAAGGATTTATTAATACTTGATTCGTTTTCATCTGCTTACCGTATTGCATGATGATAATAACAGGAATCACCATTAGCAACTGTAATGAGGAACATACAAATAGACTAGAAATGTGTATCATACCTCAACCGTTATTGCGACTATTAGAGCCCTCTTGAAGGAAAAATGATGTGAATCGTACAAATTAGGTTTGTAGCAAAGAAGCAATCTTTCGTTAGTAATCAACAGAAAAGAGCATGCGCACATGTAGTATCCGCTTTGGTATAACATGATAGGAGCGAAAAAGTGGACTACAAATGACAATGAATTTATTTAAGGAGCGAGTGTACTCACACTCATCCTTTCCTATTAGTTTCTTGCCGATGATGCACCAAAGTGCCAGTGACAGCTGGCCCAGTGCAACAATGATCAATGCCGTTGTATTTGAGCAAAGAAGGGCCCTGTGAAATTCGAAAGGTAATAATGATAAAAGAATCTTTAAAACCATACCTTATCACACAGTGCAATTGTGATGTAATTATTAGGAAGAATAGAAACAATAACCAGAAGAGAATGCATACGGATAACATCAATTCAACGTAAGGTTCCCATAACGGTAACTTGAGCATCACACTATCGAAAATAGGAGGGGCACTGACTAGCATTAAAATCATTATCATCTAACGGATTAACACCTGTTATTTTGCCAGCTTTATCTTCTGGGTCCCTCGGGGATATTAGTAAATGCGCCCCTAGTCCAACCGTCACAATTACAGAGATTAAATTGACAACTATAGATCTCGTGATATCCCACGCATCCCAATTAATTTCCCCACTCATCACAGTTTATTCAGATTATTTTTCAAAAGACGCACGTACTTCATGCTTCACACTTCATGATGGGAGCTAATGCCATTGCTTCAATAGTTCATCGAAGTATTTTTGCGTGGCTTCGTCAGTATTACTTCGTATTGGAGGTTGAATATCAACTGGATGGGAGATAAATGGAGAACAGAAAGAGTGGAATCGCCTCCTCAGGGTCTTTACTGGGAAAATGAGCAGGAAGGGCAAGACAAGTGAATAGATAGTGCAAGCCTGAAAATAGTAGGTAGAGTTCATTAGGAGTGCTTGACTTCTCACAATTCTTAGCAGAAAATGAGCATCTGTGGAGAAATCTTCGTGTCCATTCATGGAAATAAGCGTCAGAATTAAAATTAGTGTTTTAACGGAGAGATATAATGGGAATGAACGCACGTGTTAACTCAATTACACCTCGGACCTGAACTATCTGAATTATTATTAGGTTGGTGCAAAAGTTTCGATACAACACTTTTTTGCCATAGCAGAGTATCGATCGATTGGTATCAAAATCCCTCTGGGTATTATTTAGGGTGGTTCACAAGCAGCACAATCATAAATTAGAATCGAGTTGAACATGCTTGAAACATGAGAAAATAATATTTATATTTAATGTGGCTGAAACAATCGATTTATAATGGTTTTGGTTTGAGTAATGCCCTATCGAAGCAGATAACTTCTAAATCAAGCCAAGCTGTGATATGATAGGGTAGGGGTTGATGATTAATCCTAGCAAATTTGATTATTTTTCAAAGCTTCTAGTAGAGCAGAAAATCGTGAGAAGCATCATTTTTGATGGTTCCATTTCAACTCCAAAGTTTTGAAAATTCTAGCACCGTAATGCAAGGTCAAATGTTCTTCAAAATAATAGAGTAAACTCATGAGGGATGGTACTTTATATCCCAACAATATGTATGTCTCTAACCATGCCGGCTAGTTTTTGCCACGTCTCAAAGAAAATGTATATATTTTTCGTAGCTTGAGATTTCGAATCAAAGGGTTGCTACTAGTTCGAACATCAAGTAATTCAAGTGCTACTTTTTCATAGGTATGCTTAGTGAATGCCCTTCACACAGGAGCTTCAGAATTTGTCCTATCGCGTCTGCAAAAATTTATGGCAACTCGAAGAAA
Organism: Pristionchus pacificus; assembly: GCA_000180635.4. Lineage (NCBI taxonomy): Eukaryota > Metazoa > Nematoda > Chromadorea > Rhabditida > Neodiplogasteridae > Pristionchus > Pristionchus pacificus. The sequence goes on along the minus strand of CM026578.1, from coordinate 12,766,945 downwards.
ATTGTATGCTTTTGTCGCACTCTACAATGATATTTTTGTTCTGAAGTGCACTGGAGAGAGTAACCAACCCCTTAATGATTGGTGAGAAGCATGTGTTTCTAATTTAACTGGAAAGAACAGGAGAGGATAAAATCGTAGGACGAAATTTTGTATCGAAACTTTTGCACCAACCCGATATTTGCTCAATGGCATTCTCACTTCAAATCGGGAATTCAAGTTGACTGTAGCGAATTTCGTACGGTAATAAAGTAGGCTTTTACGGTGGCAGGTGATTAGAAGATGTGAGAGCTTGTATCTTCAACCTATCACAATGAACTTACTAAAAATGTGATGAATTCTTGCAGTCCCATGAAAATCGCGCAAAACAGTGTCCATTCTTCTACAAAAGTACTAATTATAAAATATTAAAAATCATTAAATCACCGTATTGCAAGATAACTATTGCAGGAAGAACCATCGACATCTCAAAATGCCCGATTTCCACAATAGAAAAATAAAATAAACAATACTTCAAGAAGTAGCGAAAGAATGAACGCGCATGCGAATGAAGTTGGATATTTCTCGTGACAGCCCGGTTTATAACAGAGTATTAATCGTTCGATCGTTATAAGAAGAAATGAGCAAGCACACATGTAGTATCCGATTTGATGCAGAATCACGGGAACGAAAAAAATGAACTGGAATATGTGGATGGTGTTGCCGAAATTGGGAAAACAATACGTTGACTCAGTCCGACAGGCCGACTACCGGAGATACACCATAATGCAAGAGATAGCTGCCCAGTTGCATTCACTAACACGGCTATGGTATTTGTGCAGAGAAGAGCTCTGAAAAAATGTTGCCTCCATAAAACATACTCCGTCTATCTATAATTGTTTGATTTCAGATCAAGTAATCGATTCTTGCTTACTCACTCACCGTATGACAGAGTTGAGTTGCGAGGTCAATACCAGAAACAATAGGAAGGACACCCAAATAAGTACAGAAACCGAGAAGAAAAGCTCCAAATATGGTTCCCACGGAGGCAGGGAGAACATCTCGAAATCGATAGAGATGGAATGAATGCCTTCACGAAATCTCATTACTATAAGTGCAAAATATACTTCTAGAACTAACAAATTCCCTTGAGAGAATTCGTTGCTCCATTTTTGGTGCCCTCACACAATTACCACTGGAGATCTCGACCTATTTGAGTGTTTGCTCCGCTCGGTTGCTCATTCTTTCGCTCTTCCCTGACCTTCCACTGCCACATTCACCATGCACGACTACCAGCCCTAAAATAATGTTTTTTTCTTTTCTGATAATTTACACGGTTTCGGTGCTTTACTTCAACTAAACGTAGTTTTCGCTGCTTCTTCAATTACCCCCATTGTAACATCACTCCCTCCCTCACTCTTCCTTCTTCTCTGCCTCGTGTCGTTTCCCTGCGTGTGCTGTCCATTTCTGCTTGTCCCCATTCACTAAAGCCCCATTCTATAGGATGGAAGCCTCCAATTCGAACTCGAAAAAGTATCTTGCACCGATACAGTGCGAGATTTGTGGAGATCGCGCTAATGGAATACGAACATTACGAAGTATTCCCTGGATAAATTTACCGAATGTATTATGAGTGCTTATGAAGGTTCCGTCATGCAATGGATGCAAAACGTTTTCCCGACGATCTTCAATCAATAATGGAGTGTATAAACCATGTTTATTTGATGGAAAGTGTGCGGTGAATGGTGAGTTAATTAGAACAGCAATTATTTTTGAAAATATAATCACTTTTCCGGCGAATTATAACGATGTCGGTTCTGTCGGTTCAGTCGATGCGTAGAGAAAGGAATGAATTCTCAATGTATTGTCTCCATGGGAGCACCAATGCACCCGATCTTACCTATAGACTCTCCAATTGAGTTATCACTTCAAACAACATGTTCGAATTTTAACCGATTACTTGAAGAACTATTGTTCTTCGAGCTAGCGCATCAAAGAATCCGGTTTGTGTGTTTCAGACGTTCAAAGTATTCTCCGTTACCAGCCGATGCTATCAGCTTGCAAGAACTATTGAAGGGACATTCAAATCTGAGCAACGATTATAGGGTATCAAAAAGCATAGCATAACAACTATGTTTTTCTCTCTGATTCAGGAAATCGCTAAATTTCCGGTTGAACTCTCCACCAGTAAAAATATGATGTCAGATGAGGTGTGTCTCTTTCACGTGTTGATTATGAAAAAAAGCATGTATCCATATACGGAACAGAATTCTCCTACTCGACGTCCCTATTGTCCTCCACATTCGACTTAGATGTGGCCACATGCTGATCTAGTATTTACGATTGAATACGCAAAGACGTTTCAGTTCTTCCGAAATATGAGTGATGATGAAAAGGCAAGTTTTTTATCAACATTTGTGACTTATCTGATCTGGAACGATTCATCACAAAATCGACTCCTACGTACAGAGATCATTCGCACTTTCTTCTATCGTTCATTGTACTCAACTCACAAAATCTTTTTTTCTCTTTCGAATCGAACAGTTAAGTGACCTATCATCCCGACAGGTCAACAGTTGCCGGATACTGGCTCAAGTAATAAATATTGCATCATTTCATTTACTCCGGGATACTTACTTTATAAGCTCACCGAATAAGATGGAGTACCATCACGAAGGAATTAAACGAATATGTGAACTGGAAATGGACAAGCGAGAATACGTTCTTTTGAAGGCCATTATTATGTGTAATCCAGGATTTGAACTAGTTTAGTTTTTTTGCCATAATCGTCCAGTTTGTCGAAGGAAACATCGAAGGTTTGAGCACAATCACGAAGGAAAACATATCTAGCTAGCAGACAAGACAAAAATATCAATGCATTGATTTCATATCTCCTGACGAGGAGAGGAAATACACAGGTGCTCACTTTGAACTTATCGTTGGTTTAGGGACCCTCAACATTTCTTCGATTCTTTGTATTTATCAACTGGCTATCGCTCGTTTCGCGTATGCAAAAAGTGAGAGTTTTGATGTACAGATGAGGAGAAAAGAAAGATATCCCAGGAGCTGCATTTCCTACTGTGTGCGTATGGTCTAAAACCGTTGACGTTTGACCTGGAACTGTCGTTACTTTTATCAAAATAAATTGCTGAAAGGGAATGATCGTACTTTGAACATTATGCAATCTCTGTGTCGAAACACGTATTCCATCTGTTTTCTCTGTGTTCTTTTGACGACAGTAAATAATATTTCTCACCTCTTCCTTCTTTCGACATCCTCACTGATAACTCAACACAAAAGACACAGTACAGACTTCTTCCGCGATTTCGTAATGATTTTACACGCAAACTGTTCCGAAAAGAGCATCTACATGGAAAAATGTGTGCCCAATCTCTAAAAGATGACCTTTGTGCGAATAGAGCAGAGAGTAATCCACTCCCAGATCGTGACGAAATCAATCCTATAAAGGCAAGCTCAGGAAGGGCCGATGTATCAGTTGCCTCTTCATTCAATATGGAACTAACGGTAATCGTCTCGATGTTCCTTCTATCTCCTCATTTGACTGATGCTGCAATCATAAATGGTAAGTTATTGATTATTCGAAAATTAAATTAGTTTCTCCTCAGTATTTGTGTATTCTCAATTGCCCAAATGCGAACATCGAATGGAATACCGAATGATTCCTGATTCGTGTGAACCATCCTGCGATCGACCACAACCGGTTAGTTATTTTTTTTGTCGTTTTTCCTTCATATACTTTTACTTTTCATTTAAAAAATTAGTTTTCAGGGGTGCATCACAAGAGACGCCTCACACAGAGTATCTGAACTGCCGACATGCCGGTGCAAATCTGGCTTCTTCAGGTTAAATTTAGCTTGGAGTCGTGATTCTAAATCAACTAGCATTGCAGAAGTGTCGATGGATCGTGTCTCTCATTGAGTGAATGCATGGAGGATATCACTTTGCGCAAAAAGGTAACAACGAAGGAATCTGAACATGTTCCAATTAATTCTTGTTCAGCGAGACATTAGTAAGAATGGCCAAGAGATTTCTTCGGTCGATAGAGTGAAAAGACAAGATCGATCGGATGGTGTTGACTACTCATCTCTTCCTGTGGGATCTCATACTCCACTTCAGACAATCGTTGCCCCGATGCAACTTCTCTTTCAATGGCCTCAATACGTTAGGGCACTATTCGCTGCTCGATTTTAATAATGTGTATTTTAATTATTTATTTAGAGACCGCAAGCTCCGCCCACTTGGGAGGGATAGGGAATGGGGGCAAAAATGGGAATGAGGTTTAGCAAATCGAATACTCAACCAAATTGGTCGTTCAAGGGCGCGATGGATAGCTCTCAGCCTCACCTTTCAATGTGCCAATGGGCACTATGTTCAGAATATTTTAAGTTGGTCAAAATCTAGATAAACCAGTCCGGGATAGTCAAAAAAGGCATTTCTAATGAACGGAGCAAAGTGCCCATTGCGCAGATTGTTCTTTTATTTTTATGAAGAATTTTAGAGAAGAAAAATCAAGAATCGAAAGTTTCCCCGAATTGCTAAACTGTTTTGAAGGTTTTAGTACGCGCGTATTTATTCCAGTCCGATTAGCGCTAAACACAGTGTGAGCTATAGTCAAATGAGGGAAGAGGGGTGAGAGACAAGGCTCTTCCCTTCTCCCTCCGCCCTCTCTCCCCGCTGTTTCTATCCCGTCGTGACTAGCACACACCGTCCCTAGACAAGAGGAAATTTCTCTCCCAAATTGTCTCTCACGACTGGGCGAAGCTATCGCCGTCGAACTTTGGGAATGAGCTTGAAGTAGGCTCCGCCCCCCTTTTGCCTCGTCCCGGTTTCGACCACTTCTCTGTTGAGCCCAGATCGCACGGTTTTTGGCGCATAACTCGGTTCAAAAATGAGATATCGACAAACGGTAAAAAGTATGTTCTTATTGAGACCAAGGGGGATACTTTGAGCAAAAAAACATGACCTTACGATTGATTCGGTCTACCCCGTTGCGGTCTCTATATTTATTTGCTTTGCTATACATTTTCGTTCATTCGCATCCAAATATACTTAGCCTCTACAACAACAATAAATCGCATTTTGATTGTGTTCAACAGCTATCGTACCACCCCTTTACCGAATCATGGAGACTGTGGAGACGTTTTCCGTTTGGATGAACGAGCTCAATGCGCGACCATTCAATGAGCAAAATACATAGAATTCTACGGAAAGTGAGAACGAAAGATGACGAATTAGATGGGAATAATTCTCGATTCTCGACGTTCGGCCGTAAACAACTGCGCGTTGTGAACGATTAACGGATTATGGCTAAATGCAATTTTTTTTATTGTCCCGTACCGGGAATTAGACTGACCTAGACAATATCCGATGCCTAATAGATTTCGAAAAGGTGATAAGTAGATAAGGCGGAATTGAATTGTAGACTAATGTTAGAAGTATGTAAAGGGAAGTTTTCGTCTCGTTCTGGAAAGAGCATTTGGTAGAGAGAGAATAGGTATCACAGAATGCTACCGTCAAATTGCAGAACTGAGCTGTTACAATATGCTGCACTAGAGTAAGAATCTGCAAATTGTATTTGAATTGGTGCAGACTGGAATACAAAGTACCTCGACAGTACAAATAATGAGTGCTATTGAGTGGAGTCCGGTATCATTTCGTTGCTGAATTTTGTATGGAGAAAACTGGAGTGCACAATTGTTGAATGCCATGATTGCACAAAACGAACACTGATTTTTCTCATCGTTGATCGTAATTCAAAAAGCATTGCGACGTAACAAATGATTATGGCCAAGCTCATGACGAATTGAATCAGCAAAGACACAGAAAACATAATGTCTTCGGTCCGAATTGAGAACTGAACTAATGTCTCATAATCAGATGAAGTAATACCGATTACCTTAGCAACAACTCCGCCGAAAGAAGAGTGAGTCCATTCAGGTTGAAGAACATGCGTTACTATTGTCCCATATAAAAACATTAAAGCGATTTGGAAGGAAGCGCAAACTTGAGCGGCTTGCTTTGTCCATACCTAAAAGAATATTTGTGCTGATGACAGCAATGACAATATTCATACAAATGTATGGCGTAATCTGCAATGAATTGCAGTAAGTCTATTTATTGCAATTAGCAGAACAGTTAGCAACTGAGTGAATCGAGATCCCCATACAATGATATGCGATAACTGAATAGTACAGTCCATTTAGAAAAATTAAACTGAATTCCAACTTTAAGAGCAAGTGAAGTGCGCAGAAAGGTGAAGTGAATAAAGTTAGTGAGACTGCAGTGAGTGAAAACTCCATTGATCAATGCGAGGATGTCAGCAACACTTCCAGCCTGAGAGAATGATCAAGAGTGGATTGGAATCACGAAAAGAACTCACCACATAAATTGTGTAGAAAACAATATTGGATTGCTTCCGTTCTTGAATCATAGCGCTAATAACTGATATGTAGATGAAAAGTGTCCAGGAGGAATAAAATACGATAAATAATCCAATCGCTTCGAACGCTTGCATGGTCATGTAGTGAACGACCACTCCGAAAGTAGGCTATTTCCTTCGAGACCACTACAAAACAACCCGGAATAGAGAACGTTCTCGGAGAAAAGATAATGAGTTATACGAATTGTGCTGAGATTCTAAATGCGCGTACAATATGTGCTAGATTTGTAATTGAGAGCATTTGTTTGCACTGCTTGGAAAGGTAAAGCATCATAGATTCCGTGTCGGTATTCTTTTTCCGACGAAGGACTGTGCTCAATAACAACGCTCGTTGCTATAATAATGACGGGAAAATTGGCCAAGAGATCGCTCACAAACTAGAGTCAATTCTCTATGGATATCGAGAAATAGAGAAAATCAGCTAACATTCCAAGATTCGACGACATGAACATTTTGAAAAGGGCAGGTGAACAATCGAAAAGTGCCTTTAAAAGGGCAAATGTACGGCATGGAGTCACTACTTCACTCAACGAGCCAGGTTAGCTGATTTCTATTTTTTTCTTTTTTTTTCCATACTGAATTTACAGAATGATCAACCTGGTCGTTTTCATTCTTCTTCTCGGCTCTCGCTGCTTTCGCTGCTCGGCTGCTCTCGCTTCTCCTCTTTCCGAGTACGAAAAACAGCTGAAGAAGGAGGGATTCGACCTCAAAGTACTTCACGAGGTTTTTCATTCTTTGTTCAACTACCGTTATTTATCAATTCTTCAGGAAATCAAGGAAGAGTCGAGGGAGGTACTGAAGGAATTTGGTAGCAAGACCATGCAGACTGATGTACGTAGACATTTATATTGCCTCAATAATGACTGAACAATTGAAGATCGCGCTGCTCCGTGCCGATTATGAGAGGGCGGCCGTTCACTCGACCAATGAGACGAAGGAAATCACTGAATTGGAGATGAACAATGGAATCAGCGGGGACTTGTACGAAGGAGATCTCGAGCTGACACCGTCAGTTTGCTAACGAATCCTTTGATTGGCAAGAATGATGACTTAGAAGGACACTGTAACACTTTAGTGAGCAATGGAAGGCAGCAACGGAGGCGGATCCCCACAATCCTGCTACTCGTCGACAAGCCCTAACTAATTTCGTTCGGATGTGGAAACCAATTGGGCAGCCTTTGATTCCGTACAACTACGCACCTGGATATCGTAAGTGGGAAATAAGAGATGATTTTTTAATGCTTGGATGGAATTTGTTTCTACAGCTGCCGACAAGAAGCCAGTGGTAAAAGCTTCTATCGATTTCTGGGAGGATCGAACATGCGTGAGATTTAGACCAGCGACTTCTTCTGATAAAGATGTGTGCGTGGAATTCGTACTGCTAATGATGCCAGCTTGTTAATTATTATATTCCTGTACAGTTTGCAATTCAACCATATCGCCGATGGATGTTCATCATCCGTGGGACTTCGAGGAGGCGTTCAGAAGATTAACCTGGGCAATGGATGTCATTCGGTAGGTCAATGACCTCAACTAATCCATACAGTTCTTTAAGGTGACAGTGGTAGCTCACGAAATCTCGCACACCTTCGGAACTCTCCACGTCCAGGGTCGATCGGATAGGGATAAGTGAGTTGATTATTCTTATTTATGTTCACTTCATTCAGTAACAAATCGCAGGTACGTGCGTATCGACACATCTAACATCAAGGAGGGAAAAGCGCATAACTTCCTCAAGGAACCGGCTACGGGGTTCTCTCATTACGATATCCCCTATGAGTTCGGATCAATGCAGCACTATCATGAGAAAGCGTGGGTGTACAAGAAATCGTGATTTTCTCGCATTCTAAAATGCAATGTTCAGTTTCGCCCTCAATTCCTCTCGTCCGACGATCTATGCAATGAAAGCGTTCGAGAAGTTCCAATACTCAATGGAGGCTCCTCGTGCAACCTTCTATGATACACTACTCGTCAATAGAATGTACAAGTGCACTGGTACTGCGGACTAAGAAATATGTTCATACGTGATATTATTCAGACAAGTGCCAGAAAAAGATCACGTGTCAGAATAACGGAGTGCAGCATGGATCTGACTGCAAGAAATGCTTCTGCCCAAGGGGATGGGCGGGTACTAACTGCGAGAAGAGAGTAAGCGGTCCATTGAAGAAATGAGCATTATAATAGACATTTCTCAAAGCCAGCGGACGCACAGACAATCAATGTTGAGAACGGAAAGGAAGTGAAGGTGGAACTTGGAAAGTCTTCGGGAGACTTCATCGAGAAACTCTATATTCTCAAGGTAAGAACAGTCTTGAGTTTTCTTGAAACGAAGTAATTCAGGCACCTGCGGGCAAGAAGATTCAGACTACAGTGACTAAGCTTGGAGAGTGCGTGGCAAAACTTATTTTCGCTCGAATAATAAGATTTCAGTCGCTACACTTCAATGTGCCGTTCATTCGGCATGGAGATCATTCCCTTCAATGACACGCGCACTTCCGGATTCAGGTGCTCATCAATTCTCCAATTGATCGAATATTTGCCATCTCAGATTCTGTTCCGAGCCGAAGCAAGGTCGAATCACCTCAGAGGGAGATACTATGCTCGTTTGGGTGTACACTACGGTAAGATCTGGTGTGGATCGTCGTTGATTAACAATTTTTCAGAACTACAAATTCTACGCAAACATTGCGATCAAACTCGTTTGAGGTTGTACTGTTCACTTGATACGATAAACAAGTTATCATATGTTATAATTCTACTACAGCTGTTCATTTCTTCAACTATTTTCTTGCGACGATTCTGTTTTCCCACGAGCCGATCAGATCGTTGAAATACTGATCAGTGACCTTATCCTGTTCTTGAACAATCTCGATGATAACTGGGGCTGGAATCCATGGGAAGCTGAAAATATTTTTTTTTCATCTTTTTTTCCCTTTAAAAGAGACTCACAATTTCCTTAGTCGCGATCGGAAATCTCTCTTCAAAGATGGTACTGTGAAAACAAATATGACAATTATAACTGGCACAGAGCTGAATAAACTCGTTTCTTTTTTCAATGAGAGTCACTCACAAAGTATGAACTAAAGTGAACAACTGGCCGAATAACGACGATAGATCTTCATTCTAGAAAGATAATGATAAAGTCTTATCATAAAGAATGAAAATTATAAATTCATACTTTTCGACTGTAATAGAAATGGAGTCGAAGAGTAACGTTTCCAGCAGTTGCAGAAAGTCCACAGTATATGGCAATATTGATCAGTGCCTTGAAATTCAGTCAATCATAAAAAAAATCAATCAATAATGAAGGGTGACGCGCTCACCCGAAAAACGTGAGAATTTTCATTCGTTTGAAATTTTGTAGAAAGAGAGTAGCTAAGTGTCGAGCGAGCTTGTTGTATGTAATGTTTGTTTTTCCGATATATGATTATTGAAGACTGAATCGGCGTGCTAGATATGTAATAAGACTGGGCTGTGCATACAATAATCGCAGCTACAATATAAACAGAATAGGATGATATGTAGAATTGCACAGTTTCTAAAACATTATTGTTGATAATTCCTGGAATATGATTGAATTAGAGAAGGAATTGAATTTTTCGATACCAATAGTCAATGCAATAGCGTTAAAGAATGTAAATAGAAGTGCAATGGAAATTAATGTAGAAGAAACAAAGCTCCATTTATGCATCTATATTTTGATTGTATTTTGATGGAAACATTTTTCACCTCATAATCAGCAATGTTGATTGTTGCGAAAATTCTCTCACTGATCTAAAATAAATTGTGCATAACTTTTAAAGCGTGAAATCAGTTACAAAAACAAAGAAACTATTAAAGACGTAGTTGACTTCAAAAATATGGGCAATCGATGCAACGAAAAGAATCGATAAATGTGCTGAAAAATTATGATGTGAAACGTAAATTCAAATAAAATACCTTCTTTATCCATGAGCTCGCATTCGAATAAGAGAAGAAATGTTCTGCTAATTGCCAAAATATAGACCATTGAAGAGTATGAAATTATAATTCGAGCAAGATTAGGATGAATAGAAGATGACTAAAACAGAATTTATCCAAGTTCTTTTCTGCCATAATTTACTTGAACAAAGACATAAATTGCGACGGTGGCAACCATAATTCCTCCTACGTGCATCAATATTTCAATTATCATCATAGCACAGACTATCATCATTACCCATCCTGTCTGCATTTGATTTAGATCAGATGTAATCGCAATATATCTTAAATGAAAAAGATGAAAATGTCACACATGAAGCTGTGCTTACCTGCATTCGGGATTAGTCAAACTTTCATTGCAGTTAAGAAACATGACAAACGATTATGGAGCTTAACGCGTTAAAGCAAGACAGATTGTATGCAACAGGTGAGAAACCAATTCCAGCTTATCCAATATGTATCTGTATGTGTTACAACGAATCTAACTACAGAAAAATATTGAGAGAGTATTGTTTGATATTCAGGCAAAGCAATTAAAAATTATCGATTAATAGCAGTCTGATTTAATTGTGAGGGAAGAGTGTGACTAGATATTGGGGCGATCGTCTGAGCCACTCCTTGGCGAATCGATCTGTTGAAGAGAAGATACACGAAGGGAGGCAAACCTTGAAACATTACTTTTGTCATTATTTTTCCCAAATTTCAAACCATGTACGAGCATCCATCCAACGTGAGTGGCGTACAATGAGAATTTGAGGCTGAGAACGAACTGTAGAATGACGTATGCTGCAATTATGAGATTGTTGAACTAAACTTACATTTAGTAGTACCATAGCAAGTAGTCATGTGAAACAGAACGATGATTCCGCTCTGCATGAGTAGCTGAAAAAATTCAGTCGTTATAGAAATGAGAGCGCTGCTAATTACGTACCATAATTTTAGCTCGGCCCATGGCTTCTTGCTTTCTTTCATCCATTGTCTGATGTATATTTTTGAAAATCGATTCTGATTTTCAATATGAGCAACCATGCCCTCGACTACGCTCCTCTGATTTTATACGCCATGAAACCGTACATTAACATTGTCGTAGTGGGAAAGAATAAATTGTTCCACGAGTGGAACACGTTTGCATACTGGAGAGAGCACATTTATTTAATCTGGATTTTCATTGACTCACTTCAAAGTTGCTACCAATCATTGGATCGAACATGAACACATGCAGATTGGTATCGAAAGAAGGCAAAGGGCTACAGAACGCCGCATACGAACCATAAATTGTAGGCAAGATCAGTACAAGCCACGCCCGTTTCCCCTGAGTATTTCCTAGTATTCTGTGGTTATTTTCGCTTACTTTAAATGATGCCATAAGCCAATGAATACTGAATAGCTCAGCGAATCGATTCAAACCAAGAATGAAACAAGTGAAACTAGATGAAAAGTATAGAACTGAAATATATAGAGTTCTAACATGATAACACCATGAAAGCTCACAATAACAAATCATGTATACGAAATTCATCTTTGGATTCTGGCAGTATACAGAACCCTCAATAGATTTCGTGGCTCTGTTCTTGTTATGGGGGCCTTCAAAAATTATGGGGGCCCATTAAAATTATTGGGGCCCAAGAAAATTATGGGGCCCATCCTGGACCAATATTTTTATGGGGGCCCATGACAGTTATCGGGGCTCATTATCAATTGGGATTAATTTATTTATCAGAAACAAGTGAGAATGAATTTTTATGAGAGACCACAACTCCTCCAGTAGCTCCTCCACCTTCCGTTCCTCCAGTGCCTCTAAATGTACCCTCTGCTGTTGCTCCTACTCAAGTTGCTCAATTATCTCCTTCTCATTGAGTCCCTCTCGCTCCTGTTATTGTTCCTACTCCCTCCACAGCTGAACCACCCTTATACTTACTCCCCATGAATGCTCCTCTTTTCTCTCAGAATATGACCAGAATGATGATCAACTCGTAAGAGACCTCAACATTGATGACGATATTGATGCTATTGATGCACCCACTTAAACTGTATCCACTATCGGCAAGACCAAAATCACCGGCTCGAGCAACTCGTCCTCCTCGAGCTACGAAGAAGCCAAGATTTTTAACGGAGTATTTATCGCTGTATTTTTGATCATTATTATTATTCTTTTGGTAACGCTCAACATCATAAAACATTCGATTCTCACTTGTTTCTTATGAATTAACCCCAATTGATATTGGGCTCCCGTAACTATCATGGGCCCCCATTGAAATATTGGTCCGGGATGGGCCCCCATAATATTCTACGGCCCCTATTATTTTCATGGGCCCCCATAATTTTTGAAGGCCCCCATAACAACAACAGAGCCGATTTCGTTAATATGAAGAGGTGTGTTGACAGAAGTGGAAGTAATCTGGTACGTCTCCTTCAGTAGAAACATGTCGACCATTCCAGAATTACAGTAGATCATTCCACAGTCAACAATCCCCAGATACATCATTATCTAAAAAAATCTTCTCTTCATTTTTACAATTGCAGATTACCTTGTAGCACGATTGGCTCAGAAATCCACGCATGGCAAAGAGAGTAATTGAGTAGATAGGAATAACAATAATTGCATAAAATATGCAGAGAATACCGAATACGGGCCGTCGAGCCCCCCCCCCCCCCCCTCGATTCCCAATCTATCGTTCCGTTCCATTCGGCAATACTAAAAAAAGGCTAAAAAAAAAATAAAGAGAAAGCAGTTCATACCTGCAATTGTACTCCTCTTGCGAATCCATGAGGAAGTTATTTCTATTTCGTATTTGATGGATCATTGTACACGTATATCATACCTTCAACTTTCAACGGTCGCATGAAAGACATGAAAGACGCTGAAACTTTCAACTTCTTTCAAAGCTTTTTTGAGCTTCCCAGCCATTTTGGCGCTATTTCATTTTAAGTGTGTGTTCCCCATGCCCGATTGATTAGGACGGGCGGAAATAAACGCGAAATTTTGCGTATTTAACGAGAAAAGTACTTTCGAAGGTTGAAAGCTCAAAGACCGGAATTTGTGGCGGCCAATGACGCGCCGGCTAAATAACATGGCGCGCGCGGTTTTTGGATGATTCTGTTCAACCTCCCTTTTTTTACTGATATTGATTGGTATTCTTTTTTACTTCGTGTTTTCTTGTTATAAAATGATTCCAGAGCCAGCGGGCACTCCCCCGCTCGATTTGTAGCCCGATTGGGCGCGAGCGGGAGTGTCCATTGGCCGACAGAGGTGGATTTGGCCCATTTCAGTTTGTTGCTCCACTTTCCTTCATGTTTCGCTGACTTTTCCACCTGTTTTCCCTTTAAATTTCATAATTTCCAGGCCTTTAATAACAAGTACATTGCTTCAGGCCCCGCTAGAGCCCGTTTGGAGGTCGCCGTAGGCGGCCGGCGCCGTCTGGAGCGTAAAGATCAGTCGTTTTGCCTTATTTACTTTTCTACTTTTGTTTTCAGGCCCTTTCTTAGCTAGTTTCATGTATCTTTCGGTTGATTATGGTCCAAAACAGGTTAGATTCATCGTGAATTCATTTTGAACGGGAAATTTACATGAGTTATACTACTAAAATATAACATTGAGGCGGTAATCATCCGAGGAGCAGAGAGGAGGCACTCGGAGACGAGCAACGGTTAGCTTCCTTTGTTATTTATTTGCTTTTTTTCAATGAAATATGAGTATAACTGCGAAACGTAGCTGAAAACTTGTGTTTCTCGAGCTGCGGGGCACATTGTGTTTTTATATTTATTTACGCAAGCGAGGAAGCACTAATTCACAGGGTTTACTTCAAAGGGTTCGCGGAAACGAGGAATTTTTGCCGATTTCTTGTTAAATTATGTGGATCGATTAGCCAAATACGGTGAAAGTGTTCTTATTCAACTGCACGATACACATTGAAATGTTGTGAACCTGCTTATTCGGTGAAAGAAAGCTGAAACACTTGCAAATTGCTGCGTGGTAATACGTTTTTCCCATTTGATTAGCCGTGAAATTTGATTATTATAAGGACAATGCCTTATCCTCTAATCAATTTAGATTACTATAATCTTGTTCTTCCATAGGATAATGTGCTCGTTTATTTTTTACTTTCCATTCTCACTCCAGGACGCATCATTGCTCGGTCGGCCTCCTCCGATTCGGGATGCCCCCTCCCCCTCCTCCTCTTCTCCAGTTCACCGAGGGGAGGGGGGAGGATTGATCAGATAAGTGATTATTACTACGTTTTCTTACAGCTCGATTAGGGGAAATTGTCAACTTTTGACCAGGGGAGGAAAACATATAAATCAGATAAGCCTTCTATATATTTCATAAAGGGATTTATTGATTGTAAATATATAAAGTCTTATTAGAGTTGAATCTATGAAGGAATGGTATTATTTTGACAGTGAGAAATAGGGAAAATTGATTGTGAACGCGATGCTTTGTGGTTAAGTTACAGGGATTGGCGTCCGATGACGCCAGTTTTCCTTCTCTCGGCACACGGATCGACGGCTGTTGATGACAATCAGGTTTGATAATTTATTGCTTGATAGTTTCTCTTGCCTGTGTACCACAAATGTGCTAGGTAATTTATGTTGTGAAAACACCATTATTTTGAGGGAATTATATTCATATTATTGCTCGCAGCCACTATTATTTATTATTCTCTGTCAGGCCACTCTGTGACGTACTTCTCGATGGCGGTCTCGGCCTGCCCCCCTTCTCTTCAATATCTTCTTATCAGATACGCTTTTCTTCCTTGCGTTTTTTATGGGAGCAAGGGGGGAAAGCAACCACTTTTGACTAGGGGATTTGTTAAAAAAAACTTCTCGGGTGAAAACGATCGGGTAGATAGAAGTTGGGTAGTTTCAAATAAGGAAATCGAGTGTGTCCAGAGAGAAAATAGAGTATGAAGCTTTGTGGTTAAATTTTCAGCGTCTGACGTCCCATGACGTCAGTCTCCCTCGTTCCTGCGACGCTGAGTTTTTTTGTTGTTGCTTATCGAGAGGAAATGGAGGATTTTATCAAGACAGCGTCATAAAGAACGGTTGGTGATATATATTTTGCGCACCAGAATTAGACAATGAGACAGATAAATTTGGAGCAAACTATAGGAAGCGTTGGGATGGGGCGATGATAAAAATTTGTGGAAGTTGTGCAAAGGTTAACTCTAATTAGAAGAATGGCGATTGTGAGAAATTAAAGTGATTTGGATGGAACACCTATTTTTATTTGATTACAGGGGAAGATATAGGTTTACAGTAATGATACAGATGAATTTCGAGAAAGATCGGTTAAATTTGTGACGTGAAATTTTTGATAATTGAGAGAGATGGGTACAGTAGTCCGGACAAAAAACATAAGGGGGTTCTACGAATTCGGATCAGAGCAGAGCTAGAGTTCTAGAGTGAGAGAGCAAGAGGCAAATCGGAAAAAGATAGCTACCGTACTCTAGACAGGAATGCAGCGAAAACGGGGGTTCATTTGACTACCGTAATCAGTGAGGTCAATAGGGAGAGATGGGCAATCGATTAATGATAGATACCGTACTCTAGACAGGGAATGAAGTGCGAATGGGGTTCTGTTGACTACCGTAAACCAGTGAGGACAATAGTGAGAGATGGGCAATCGATAAACGATAGCTACCGTACTCTAGACAGGAATGCAGCGAAAACGGGGGTTCTTTTGACTACCGTAATCAGTGAGGGCTAGAGTTCTAGAGTTCTAGAGGCTAGAGTTCGTCCATAATAGTGAGAGATGGGCAATCGATAAATGAGATCTACTGTACTCTACACAGGGAATGAAGTGAGCACGGGGTTCTGTTGATTACCGTAATCAGTGAGGGCTAGAGAGTGAGAGGAAATTCGATAAAGTCTGATTGGAGTGGGATGAGGTAAATGGGTAGGTGAGAACAATCGATGCTCGAAGGAAATAATTGTGAATAATTGTGAAGGGAGCGAGGAAAATAAACGTAGATAACTGACTGATACCGTATTCAGTCTTTTTTCCCGCGAACCGGTTTTCCATCCCTTCTGATGACTTGCGTCATCACTTGATGGATGCGACGAATGAGTCTTTGACAGTAGTCACGAGTGAGATAGTCTGTTTGAAAACGGTGGATGGCTTCCACGAGCTCAGCCTTATTCTTGGGCTTATACTCGTTTCGAAGACGATCCTTGAGATAATTGAACACCTGCTCGACAGGATTCATGTCGGGGCTTGGGCTGGCCACGGATCCACCTGACGTGCATTAGAATTAATTCTAGTTTCAATGATTACAGTGAAATTCTCTTTTTAATTGCAGACTTACCTTCACTTTCATCTCCTCCAGTCTCTTCTTCGTGTACGCACTGGTGTGTACACTCGCATTATCTTGTACTAATCTGCAGTTGAATCCATAGAGCTTCTTGGCGGCCGGCAAGTAAAACTCTTCGATTATCTTCTGTAATTTTGTGTTGTTAGAAAAATGTGCAGAGCTAGTTGAATTGCTGTTTTTCATAGAATATATTTCCAAACTCACACAGTATCCCTCTGAATCTAGTCTCTCTTTCGGACCCATCACTTTGATCTCAGTTGCTCCCATCATACTGATGCCCACCCAGATCATCACCTAAAAAATGTCATAAATGTGCTTTCCTCATTTCTACCGTATTTCCCCCAGAAAGTACTTACCCTTGCGGGATGAGCGACTCTTGCAGGGATATGACCATAAGGGTCGTTCGACTTGGTCCACACAAAGCAAGAGTCATTTTGTAGGATTACGGAAGATTCATCCACGAAGAAAATATTCATGAACATCTCTCGAGACTCCTTCTTTTCCGTTGCCCATCCCACCCTCTTCTCCTGATTCGCATCTCTCACGAAGAATCCATATTTCTCCTGCTTTCTAGTGAGATCGAGTGAGGCTCTCACCTGCACAACGATGTTTCCCCCGAGCTGAAATTATTATTTACTGAAGTCCATAATTTTTTTGCTATCTACAACACATTTCGGGTTACGGTATTTCAGATTTTTAATCTCACCTTCTCTCCTTCTGGGTACAGTAGTCCGGACAAAAAACATAAGGGGGTTCTACGAATTCGGATCAGAGCAGAGCTAGAGTTCTAGAGTGAGAGAGCAAGAGGCAAATCGGAAAAAGATAGCTACCGTACTCTAGACAGGAATGCAGCGAAAACGGGGGTTCATTTGACTACCGTAATCAGTGATAATCCTTCTAATCCTCCCTACTCATAGTCGTAGTCCCTTTCATTCACGTCAGAGAATTCGGTGTATTCCCTCATCCCTCGTCTTCTTTCTCTCCCTCCGTCGTCCATCATCGATTCGACTTCTCTCATCTCATCTCCCTCCATTCCTCCCCACTGATCCATCTCCTCCTCTTCCATTGGCTGGCTTCCTCTCGGAGGATCGGAGTTCGATCGTTGCCGATCAGGCAGAGGAGAGAATTTTCTCGATGGACTAGCGGATGCACGAGCAGGATGGCGCACTCTTCCACGATGGATGATGTGAGGAGAGCGAGGAACGTTGTATACATTCACCTCTCCGTCCACATCGATCCATCCCTGCTGCTGAGCAGCTACTCGCACTGCCGCCCCAACCTTCGCCTGACGGATCGCCCGTTGCTTCTCCTCGGCAGCAAGACGAATCTCCTCCATTCTTGCTGCGGTTTCCTCCTTTCTCTTCATTCTCTCCTCCTCCTTCAGCTGACGATACGGCTTTGGATGAGGCTGTAAAAGGTACAATTAAAGCGTTAATTAGAATGATCTGAACATTAGTAGGTTATGTAAACACTTACTACATCCAGTTTGTCCCGCAATCTCCGTGCTTTCTGATCCAGATGTGACTTTATATCACTTTGACACTTGCTGAATGTCACGTTTCGTTCAGTGTAGGCTCTCCGTCTGTACACAACCTGAAGTATAAAAAGGGGTTAATATGACTTTAAATTAACTGTAAGCTTTTAACTAACGTTGCAAATCCAGTCGTATTTTTTCCAGTTGCGGTACTCGACGGGAAGGAGAAGATGTTCCTCCGAGAATATCTTTTCAGATAATCTCTGTGCGAATCGTGCAGAGCTTTCGCCGGGTTTATCTAGCTCTTTCACTGCCTCTTCACTCATGAAGACATACTCGATATCTGTGAAAAATAGTAGTTTAGTCTGGGGTGCATTTCGATCAATATTGTAACAATTCAGGGTACGGTAATCGGATACCGTAATTTCATATCTTCTCCAAAAGTACCGTAGTCAGTAACAGTATATAAGTAATGCGAAGAATGAGCAAGTGATCTTATTGTGATTCTTTTCAGTAAAGCATACGTACCAAGCTTCTGAGGCATGCGCTCCGCTACCTCATCCACTTTCCTGTCCATAGTCGCCACCGAGTCTTCTATCGTCTCCATTGTCCTGACTACCGTACTCATCTGAAGTGAAATCAGTTATTTAATTCTAATGTTGTAAAGATACATCCACTCCATCGCTCTCCCTTGTATCGGCTGCCAACTGCATGAATGCTTTTATGCCCGTGAGATCATCAGTCACTTCTTCCTCCCATCTTGCTCTTGCCTCTTCTCTTCTCGATCGTTCTCTCTCTCTCTTCTCGAGGTAGGTCACACTCTTCAGGATAGCACGCAGAATTCCTTTAATGTAAAGTTTAGACTTTTGCACATTCTAGTAATTTCCCTCATTTGATTCAAAGGAAGGTCTACTTAGTTACGAATTGAATATTCTTCAAATATTCAACATTCCATATCTTACAGTATCCTCGCATTTGCCATTCAGAGAGTTGGGACGGTACTCTCTTCGTTCCTTAGTACGTGAATCGAGTATTCTCTTCACTCTTCTCCAATCCATTCCAACTGTTTCTCCTATCACTGCTAGACTCTTTCCCTCATCTTTGAGAGCATAAATGCGATCGTACTCAGAATCGGACATCATCTGGATAAAATACATTTCACGACTTAATTTGCAAATGAATGAAAATCGCGAATTCCGGAAACGAGTATTAAATCTCAATAGATGCTATATTCAATGAATGTCAATGGTAGTTGCTAGTCTTTTTTTCTCAGGATGCCGTTTGTGTTAGTAAGAAATTGTGTGGGTGCTTCTATGATAGTGGACGAGGAGTGCTGTATTGGCAGTACACTGGGAGAGACCACAAGGGTGTTCGCGGATAGCATGCACACTGGGTCGCACTATGAGGCACTCTTAGTGGATAGTGGCAATCTGGAAGGGATGAAAAGGAAGGAGATTGCTATCAGAGGACTGTCCAATGATGATGTGAAAGCTACGTTGGCAAACGTGAGAAGAATGAGGAAAGGAAGAGTGAGTTATAAGATGGGAATGCATAGAGATAGGAGAAACAGTTGGAATGGATTGGAGAAGAGTGAAGAGAATACTCGATTCACGTACTAAGGAACGAAGAGAGTACCGTCCCAACTCTCTGAATGGCAAATGCGAGGATACTGTAAGATATGGAATGTTGAATATTTGAAGAATATTCAATTCGTAACTAAGTAGACTTTCCTTTGAATCAAATGAGGGAAATTACTAGAATGTGCAAAAGTCTAAACTTTACATTAAAGGAATTCTGCGTGCTATCCTGAAGAGTGTGACCTACCTCGAGAAGAGAGAGAGAGAACGATCGAGAAGAGAAGAGGCAAGAGCAAGATGGAAGGAAGAAGTGACTGATGATCTCACGGGCATAAAAGCATTCATGCAGTTGGCAGCCGATACAAGGGAGAGCGATGGAGTGGATGTATCTTTACAACATTAGAATTAAATAACTGATTTCACTTCAGATGAGTACGGTAGTCAGGACAATGGAGACGATAGAAGACTCGGTGGCGACTATGGACAGGAAAGTGGATGAGGTAGCGGAGCGCATGCCTCAGAAGCTTGGTACGTATGCTTTACTGAAAAGAATCACAATAAGATCACTTGCTCATTCTTCGCATTACTTATATACTGTTACTGACTACGGTACTTTTGGAGAAGATATGAAATTACGGTATCCGATTACCGTACCCTGAATTGTTACAATATTGATCGAAATGCACCCCAGACTAAACTACTATTTTTCACAGATATAGAGTATGTCTTCATGAGTGAAGAGGCAGTGAAAGAGCTAGATAAACCCGGCGAAAGCTCTGCACGATTCGCACAGAGATTATCTGAAAAGATATTCTCGGAGGAACATCTTCTCCTTCCCGTCGAGTACCGCAACTGGAAAAAATACGACTGGATTTGCAACGTTAGTTAAAAGCTTACAGTTAATTTAAAGTCATATTAACCCCTTTTTATACTTCAGGTTGTGTACAGACGGAGAGCCTACACTGAACGAAACGTGACATTCAGCAAGTGTCAAAGTGATATAAAGTCACATCTGGATAAGGATTGATAATTGAATGAACTTACGGCGGGTTCTCCCGAAATATCGACATGACTCGCTCCATTGTTGATCGCTGCTCGAACGACAGCTTCACCGTGGAGGATGTACTAAATTAGTTTTCATTTTTAAAATATGCTATTTTGTGAATAACTTGTATACTGAAAACACTTTGGAGTATGAGAACTTATATATTACACAAACACTCAAATGCGCTCTCTACGAGAAATTGCAAAACAATCGCTAGAATCTTTAATGCTAATAACGAAATCTTACAGGGCCGACAGTGTTGATGATAACTTTTGCTTGTCTGGCCATGTTGGTGAGAGATTCTTCCTTAGAATTATCCGCAATGATTATCGGGAATTTGCGGACACTTTCGTTACCTGAATAGTTACAGATTTCTTGAACGGAAAAGTCGATGGAATTCTTGCCTGTCTCCCTGAATACTTCTTCGAGAGTGGCTCTTAGCTTATCTTCACTTCGTCCAGCGACAGCGATGGATTTGTTCTGAATAAGGGCAACAAGGCATCTGCTTCAATCAAATAGTACCTGGAACAGGGAAATATTCGCAAGAGTACGAACGACATAAACTCCAGTGAATCCAGTCGCTCCGTACACTACGATATCGTATCGAGAAGACATTATTCTGAATTGATATTCGATAAACCACGATAAAAGTGTGAAAATCAAACGCAATCGGCGGTCACTTGACGTGCGTATCTTTGTTATCGCCTTTCGCAGCCGTTCACTCTCTATTTTCTCGTGCAGAAGAGGGGAAATTATTGTTTACAGTTGACATGGAATGGAGAGTCGAGAACTCTCACTTCATTCTGTACACTATCACCAAAGATAAGACATTTTCACGTGAACTTTGTGGATATTGATTGAAAAGGTCGAAGATTTCCGAACAGTAAAAAAGGAAAATAAATCGATGAAAGGTCTATTACGTTCATTTCCTCTATTTTGCAGATATCCTTATTCCGTGTGTATCTCGCAATCAGATTTTCAGCTGCTCCTGCACAGGAAATTGCTCCAACGATCACTACGACTCATTACCTTTGTCTCATTCGCTGCTACATGTCTTTCCTGGTAGTGCTCTGCAGAATAATAGTCACGTCTGAGTGTTAGATACCTGCTTTAATCAGTTGCCGATTTAATTTATTCAGCGGTTATCGGCCTAATTCTCAACTCTACAGTACTTTTTCTGTTATGGCACACTGTAAGGGAGTTGTGAGATCCCTGTGAGATGCCGCGCCCGTGGATCATAGCACGAGCCACGAGGATAGTCGAACAAGGGGGTTTAGCTGGTCGACGTATCGATTCGGAATGAGTGTCACGACGATTCAAGGAGCCATGATCTCATTATTAGCTGGTTTGACCTGCCTGGTCCGATATTGACATTGACTTTACATTCCATAAACAATTTCCAGACTCACGCGCTCAATCTTTCATAATGATATTCTACGGGCCAATTGTGCGCTCAATCTTTCATAATGATATTCTACGGGCCAATTGTGCGCTCAATCTTTCATAATGATATTCTACGGGCCAATTGTGTACCTTCCGAAGTTAACTAAAAAAAAACAAGCAAAAAACTCAAATCAGCATTTATTCAGATTTGTAGCGACATTGCAATGTTTCTAAATCTAACACTTACTATTGGCATCTGGGAGTTCATTCCCGCATCATGCCTTCTGCAACATCTGGCACTATGCAAGTGAGCATCCCTGCAAAACAATATATTGATGATAGAAATTATGCAAGTAACGATCTCGCCTTATCAAACTGCATCTTATTGTATGAATCATAAATATTTATCTCGATTTCAGAACTCATCTGTCTGATAGCAAACGAATCGCTATCTCCTATTCGATTAGTGTTCTTCTTAAATTTTTCTCTGTGGTCGGTATTTTTTTTAAAGACAATGTTGAGAAAATTTATTCCAGCCAACTTTCCATCCACCGGCAATTCAACAGCCTTCCTTTGATAATATCACTACAATCGTTCACAAGCTCACTGATAATGATCGATTCGTTGCTTACGATGCAACAATATTTTCAACTCAAGAATCTGTATGTTTTCAACAGTAGTTAAGCTGTTGCAACAATCAATCTATTTTAGAACAAAACTGCTATCGATTTCATGGCTTTTGTTGTTACTCCATCCTTTGGAGTAGCTTTTCTAATTTTCGGCTGGTGTTCACTAAGGATATCACGAACACTAGGCAAATTTGGAATGAAACTTTCTCCGAAAACAATGAAAATGCAAAGAAAATTTCTTACCATGTTACGGCTCCAAGTAAGCATTGAAATTTCTCACTTTGTAAACTCTAATGATGATTGAAATTTGTGAATTGACAGGGGTTGCTTCTTCTCATAGTTCTATCCATCCCTGTGGGCACATTCATTGCTGCAATGCTCAGTGGAATAGAGATGGATAAGAAAACATTAGTAATCACATTCTCTCTTTGGGCTGTACCGATTGTTCAGGTAGGCATCATCCTCAATTTACGAAAAACATACTCGTTTCAGGGTTCGGTCACACTTGCATACGTCAGAGGAATGGGTGAATCACGGAGTAAATCTAAGACCAGTGTCTCAGTGGTCACCTTCTGATCTTCCCTTTCTGGAAGCGAACATCGTCTGACATGACAGACTTACCGAGATGAACGTGGTCTAATTGAGTGAACCCATTGTTGTATTAGCTATAGAGAAGATAAAGGAAGAGGGAAGAGTGAGTGGAGTGGGATCATTCATTGCGAAAGATTGGAGGGAGCGCGGTCTCTCTTCCTCAAGAATGAGAGGGGGGGGGGGGGGGGGGGTTAACTCTTGAGGAAGAGTGAGAACTATTCCTCAAGAGTAGATTGAGAATCGTTCGTTGAAGACACAGACTTTGATTTTTTACATGCGCAACTGATCGTACTCTGTGGTGAGGGTACTGTGTTAGCATGCATAACGCTAGCTAATATTAAGTCATTGCGTTTTTTTGCATGACCATCATGGTCATGAGGATTCGCAAGCACAGCGTATGCTGAGAAGTGAAATTGACTGCGTGAGAATTCTAAACCTTGCGAAACGTCATTTTCACACATGAGATATCTCAAATAGGCGTAAAACGAGCGTGTAGGTCTGTAAAATTGGTTTGTCTTGAATAGCTGTCAAATTCAATCGAACAATATGCAAGTACTTAGAACATGGCTTATTGATCATCTTTTAGCAAGACCTAGTCATATTAACAAGAAACCCTAATGAAAAACATCGGAAACGAGCGATTTATCTAATCTACTCTTCCTCAAGAGTTCTCACTCTTCCTCAAGAGTTACCGTACCCTCTCGCTCTTCCTCAAGAGTTAATCCCTTCCCTCTCATTCTTCCTCTCCCTCTCATTCCTCGTTGCTCGGAGAGGAAGACCCTTCCTTTCACTCTTCCTTTATCCACTCTAATTAGCTAGGAACATCTAAAGTACACAATGAACTGCGACTTATTGCCCAGTTGAGAGACAAATGAAATAGAGAACACAACAATTGAGCACAAGTGTGCTAGATGCGTGTTTATTTAATTTTATGCTATATTTATCCCGCTTCTCCATTTATTGAGGATGAAATCTTTCTACATTCAAAGTGTAGACAAGACAGATATTTGCAAACATCACATCAGTGTTGAGGAAGATAATCTCTTGATATTGCATTTCTCATGAATTGTGAAGATTCGTAGCTAGACGAATCCTATGCACCCAACTTTAAAATCAAATAATCAGTTTAGTTTGTTCTCCCCTCGACTCCATAATAGTACTACTTATGAATATGTGAGTCATATTTGTAATACAATTTCTATAATCTACTTTAAAGGAGGAGTAACATGAATATTTTGGTGTCCAATCTGTCAACGCCACATTGTAGCAATCCATAACCATATTTGAATTCCGAAACTCCCGTGTTTCCACGACGTCAATGAACCGAGCTATAGCGAGTTGGCTTAGTGCCAGAATTCCCCTGAGTCCAGGCAAAGGCGGGGGTTTTGAACAGTGGATTTGATGGGAAGAGAGTGCGCCTTGATCTACCCCTGTCTCCCCCTAGCCTCTTCCCATCGATCGCACCCATCCCTCTCTCAATCGAGGGACGGGAGATGGGAATAGGGATTTTGGCAAAGAGCCAGCAGACAACTACTGTAATTGCAAGTCCCGGGATTTCGTTGTGGTGTAAGAAGGTCGTACCAAAATAACAGAAGATGAGAAGAAGGAAGGAATGAAATAGAAGAAAGAAAGAATCAATTACATTAGTTATACACACACCAATAATAAATCACTTTATTCATGTTAGGAAAAATCAATTGTTTATTATTACAGTATTTATTGCCTACAGTAAATTTCTTTTAATATTTTGTTTCACCGTTTATGGTGTTATTACAGTTATTCATCGACTGTCTGTTTTTATCATGTTGTTACTCCGTAAATTGTAATAAGCGGAACATTATGTTTCCCGCCTTTTCCTCGTTTTCGTCTAGAACTTTTAGGATTATTCTCTCTCTTTTGTCAGCATTTTAGTTTACTTTGACCTATAGTTTAGGGACCTTTTGCTTAGAGAAATTATTGCGTTACTTTGTTTATTTTGCTTATGTTGGTTTAATTACCCAAGTTTGAGGTGGGATAAATAGCGTGTAAAAAACGTGTGAACGTGCAGGGCGCATCCTAAACCTACAAGCTTGAGACTTTCATCGGGATTCGGGTATAGAAGGGAGAGAGAGGATATTTGTCTGCAATACGAGTGTCTTCTTGTCTGCTTGAACCCGAGGAACCAGTGACAGTTCATGGGGGCTGAGCATCAGTAGCTGGATACATACTTCGTCGACATCGCAATTCTTTCCACACTTGATAAGGGCCGGTTGCCCAGTAGTGTGGAGAGGAAGAAGAAGATCTACTATCGTCGTGTCACTGCCCTGATAAGGACCGTTCTGTCCAGTGGGTAAACACTCAAAAACAGTGCAGATTGATCCCGAGAGTAGTGATACTTGGATCAGTCTAATCTGAAAGGAGAAAAACAGGAGTGCAGGCGTTACTTTGATCCTCGTTGTCAGAATCGGAAGGAGATTGAGATCTGAAAAGGATATCGATAAGGAGAGTGTTTGCGAGAGAGAAGCGATTAGAGGAAATCTGCGATAGGAAGAAATAAAGAACGGAAAAAGCAAAGAATACACCGCGAGTCGTGTAGAAAGATCACAAATGGACACTGGTACAGAAGGGATACAGACAAATCTATTGATTACAGACAGAGAGCAATCCAGAAGAGCTATGGACGATAACGTGGAGATAGAAGAGAGAAATCTTCTTGAGGAGACTGAGAAATTGGAGAGGGAAAGGATCGAAAAGGTAAAAACTGCAAAGGAAGGAATGGGAGTAATGACTAGAGCGAGAACGGAAAAACAGAGAAAGGAGAATAGGACAGAGGAAGAAACATACAAGGATGCGAGAGCAAGAGTTAGTAGAATAGTGATAGATGTGGAAGAAAAGTATACAGGATTGCTAAGTGGATCGAAAATGCCAACTAGTCAGGATAGAAATATAGTGAAAACATGGGTACAAGAGAGAAAAGGAGAGATAGAAGGAGATTTAGAAACAATGAATAAGTCATTTGAGAAGATGGAAGCACTGACAGTAGCATTAGCAGAAGAGAATGAGAAGGGAAGATGGTTGTTACAGAATACAGGAAAGAATGAGATGGAACAGATATGGGTGGAATGGAGTAGTTCGAAGGATTTAGTGAATCAGTTCAGAGAGTTGATAAGGGTTACGGTGGAAGGAGCAGGATGTAAATCATTACCAGAGATGGTTCAGAAGTTTAAGGAGATGAGAGAGAATAATGAGGAGATAAAACAATTATGGGATGAGAGAAAAAAGATGGAGGAAAAAGATAGTCAAAAGATTGAATTGCAGATGGAAGAACTGAAGAGAAATCTGGAGGAAGCCCAGACCAATGAAGCGAAAGCCAAGGAGTGGGCAGTGGAATTGGCTGCCAAACTAGAAGAAGCTGATAGTGAACTGATGGAGAGACGAAAGAAAGAAGTAAAGGAAGGTGGAGGGGGAACTTGCCCGGCATGCATCAGGAAAGATGAGGAAATAGATGGTGAGAAAGATGAAAAACAGTGGACGATGGATTATATGATGAGTCAGATCAAAGAGATACGAGCTATTCAGAACTCTGCCGGATCAAGTCAATCTACTCGCATATCGCCAATGAGTACCATCCGATCGGGAATTCATGCGATGGATGCCCATCCCTTACCTACGGAAAAACCAGGTGATTATGGAGAGAGAAATGGAGTAGGAGACATGGCAGTTAAAATGAATAAGAGGGGATTGGGAGGAGATAGAAATGGAGGAAGGGTTAAGACAGAGTCAGACAGGGAAGGTACAGTGGAGGAAGAAAGTAAAGGAGGAAGAGGAGTAATGATATGGGATGAAGAAAGAGGATCAAGAAGAGACAGATCAAGTTCAGTGGAATCGGAATCTCAAGAAGAAAGGAGAAACAAAAGAGAGAAGAAGAAGTACTCAGGACAATTGCCAAGAATGAAAGCATACTCTGGAGAAAAGGAATCGTGGGATACATTCGAGGAAGGAATAAGAGTAAGATATGAAGATTGGGAAGATCGTACAGCAGTAATAATGATAGAAGAGACTCTGATTGGTGAAGCCGCGAGGGTGTTCAAGAACATTCCGAAAGAAGTAAAGAAGAAGGGAATGGACAGCGTCCTGAGATGGCTAAGATTACGACTGTCAAATGAGACTCCATTCGAGGAATTAGAAAATGAGAAGAGACTCATCGCGTTGAAGGATAAAGTAAGAGAGAGGAAAGCAGTGGAGATATGTGAAGAAATAGAGAGATTAGTTCATTTGCTAGAAAGTGACAAAGAGAAGAGAGAAATACTCAAGAGAAGACATCTCATGCTAGTATACGAAAGATCATCTCAAAGAGAGAAGTTATTGGATTGTTGGTCATTGGAAGAGTCATTCGAGAAAATGAAAGCAAAACTGGTGCAGATGGAATATTTAGAGGAAGTAAGAGGATCAATGTGGAATAATAATAATATGAGAGGATTCAAGTACGGTAATGGAGGGAGGACACAGAATAAGTTTGTGGATGGCAAACCCGCATGTAATCATTGTGGTATACCAGGTCATAAGATGGTGGAATGTAGAAAGTTGAAAGGATCAGATGTAAGAAGTGGAGGTCAGAATAATGGAGGAAGAGAAGAGAAGAAGTGTACACATTGCCAGAGAACAGGTCACTTAGTATCGGAATGTTACCAACTTCAGCCAAGAAACGGTAGACCATTAAACCCTTCGGCAAAACCATTTGCTCCGAATTTTCAACAATCAAGAAGTCAACAGCCAACAATGGAAAGACCAAGAGTACAGATGGTGACAGGAATAGAAGATGAAATGGATAAGATGGAGATAGATAAAGAGGATTTTTTCGTGATTAAGAAGAGTAGAGAAGTAAAGGGAGAAATAAATGGAATGCAGAGAACAGTAATATTGGATACTGGTGCGGAGGCATCACTAATAGAAGAGAAATGGTTAGAAGGAATGGAAGGAGTAGAAATTCTCCCGGTAGATGAAAAGAGATTACTACAAGATGCACAACAGAATCCGATCAGAACGACTGGAAAAGTGATCTTGGATGTTAAGTTGGAAATGGGAAGAAAGGCAAGAATTGGATTCCATATCACAAAGAGTGAAGTGGGAATAATAATAGGAGGAAAAGGATTAGATGCAATTGGAGTGGAACTAAGAGAAATTGATGGAAAGAGAAGAAAGGAAAATAGAATAGAAGAAGATCAATGGGAAGATACTACGAGTGCAACACTTCTCAAGGATTACTGTATCCCAAGTGGAGAAATGAAGATTGTATGGGTAAAAGGAGATCCCATGAATACTGTACGTCTCAATGCAGAGAGTGATGCAGTGATAGAAGGAATATCAATGGGAGAGAAAATGGTGGGTATTCCAATGATGAATATAACAGAAGAAGAACTGATTCTGAAGAAAGATCAGAGTATTGGAACATGGAAGAAATTGAAGGAGGAGATCAAAGAAAAGATGAGTACAGCAAAAGTAGCTCGTGTAAAGAAAGAAGAAAATAACGAAGGAAAGGAAAATGAAAGCAAAGATAATTGGTGGAAGAAGATGATAGAAAATCATGAAGAAGGAATTGACGATGAAATAATGGAGATACTACGACAACAGAAAGAAGTATTCGCTGATAATGAGGAGGAGATTGGAAGATTCAATGGATATGAATGTGGAATAGAGCTCACAGATACAACTCCGGTGAAGCAAAAACCAAGAATTGTCCCGTTCGCAATAAGGGAGCAATTGAGATTACTACTGGAGAAGATGAAACTCCAAGGAGTTATCGAACAGTCAAGTAGTCCATGGAGTTCTCCAATCGTGATTGTCAAAAAGAAGAATGGATCAATCAGATTATGCATAGATTATAGAAGAGTAAACCAACAGATTAAGCTGGATGCACAGCCACTTCCTCACTTAGAGACAACTATCCAAAGTTTGGCAAAAAGAAAGTGGTTTACGACAATTGATCTCCAGTCTGGTTTCTGGCAGATTGGATTGAATGATGAAGGAAAGGAGATTACAGCGTTTAGCTGTCTCGGTGAACATCTACAATTCAAAGTGTTACCGTTTGGATTGGCAACGAGTCCATGTCACTTCCAGCGAGCTATGCAAAATTTATTGGAGGAAGAGATGATGAAAGAAGGAGAAAATCGCAATGTTTACTGTTACATTGACGATATCCTGATTGCGACGGATACTAAGGAGGAACATCTGAAGACACTCAATTGGGTGTTGAGAAGATTGAATGAAAAAGGAGTAAAGATAAATCCGGAGAAATGTCAATTCATGAGATCGAGTGTGAAATATCTTGGTCATGTGATTTCTAAGGATGGAATACAGATGGAAGGAGAAAAGGAGAAAGCAGTGAGAGAATTCAAGCGTCCGGAGAATAGTTCAGAAGTGAGATCTTTCCTCGGTCTAGCAAGTTTCAATAGAAAGTTTGTGAAAAACTTTGCTAAGATCGCGAGTCCGTTGCACAGTTTGGCATCGATGAAAGACAAATTTCATTGGACAAATGAGCATGAGAAAGCTTTCATGGAAATGAAGGAAGCAATAACTACTGCACCGGTATTGGTTCAACCAGACTTTGCAAGTGCAATGAAAGGAGATCGACCGTTTATCATTACATCCGATGCGAGTGGCAAGGGTATCGGAGGAGTTCTATCACAAATGGATGAGAGTGGAAAGGAAAGGACGATAGCATTTCATTCACGTACTCTGAGAGGATCCGAAAAGAACTATTCTATAGTAGATGCGGAAGCATTGGGAATCTATGATTGTGTACAGAAATGGAAAGGTTTGATTTTCGGAACGAAAGTGATTG
This sequence comes from Pristionchus pacificus, assembly GCA_000180635.4. Lineage (NCBI taxonomy): Eukaryota > Metazoa > Nematoda > Chromadorea > Rhabditida > Neodiplogasteridae > Pristionchus > Pristionchus pacificus. The sequence goes on along the minus strand of CM026578.1, from coordinate 12,736,719 downwards.
TGAGAACAGATCATGCACCGCTAGTGTCGATGTTCCGTCGATCAAATGTAGCTCCAACAATACTTCGATGGGCGACAGAATTGATGCAGTTCAATCTACAGATAGAGTATATGAAAGGGAAGGATAATATAATGGCAGATGCACTATCGAGATCTCCATTGAGAGAGAAAGGAGAACCAGTTACAATCGGAGAGGATATTGTCATCAATAGGATAAAAGAATTATCGTTGGAAGAGGGAGAAGAAGAAATGGAAACAAATGAAATGGGAGAAGTGAGAGCAGTGCAGACAAGAGCTCAGAAAGAATACAGTAATAGAAGGAAGTAGAGGTGGAAAGAAAAGAAAAGAGAGAGAAATGGAGAATAGAACAGGAGAAGGATGAATGGATAAATGAAGTCAAGAAGGGATTACAGGAAGTAAAGGAAGGAAGAAGAGAGGAAGGGGGAAGAGTTGAAGAGTTGAAATGCCACGATCAGTATTGAAGTTGACGTGGGCTGATTTGAATATGGAAGAAGGAGTGATATATGTAAAAGGCAAGGATCACCGTAATCTACTGTATGTGCCGGAGTCACTAAGAGAGAAGATAGTGAAGGAAACTCATGAGAATATGTTAGTGGGACATACAGGAACGATGAAGCTAATAAAAATGCTCAAGAGAGAGTATGTATGGGGAGGAATGGGTAAGGATGTAACGGAAGTAATAAAAGGATGCGTACGATGTAAATTGAGTGATGCACATAAGAGATTTGTTCCTGAATTAGTGCCAAGAGTGGCAAAAGAACCAATGGAGATCGTGGCCATTGATCTGCTTGATCTCGGTCGTGGACTGAAAGGAGCACGGTATGCATTGGTTGTAATCGATATGTACAGCAAATATGCGGGTGCATATCCAGTAAAGGACAAGAAAGCGGATACGGTAGCAAGAGAGTTCCACAACAAATGGGTACTGGAGAATGGACGAGTTCCAAAAGCATTACTATCGGACAATGGGAAGGAATTCATTAACGAGATTTTGGAAGAAATAGTGAGATTGTGGAAGATCGATAGAATGACAACATTACCGTACCACTCAAGAGCTAATGGAGCTGTGGAGAGATTGAATAGAACACTGACGGATATAATGAGGCGAATGGAAGGACGACCAGAAGAATGGGAAAGTTTGCTTCCATATGCACTATATGTGTACAATCATTCACCACACTGTGCTACAGGAGAGACTCCGGCATTTCTAATGCATCACAGAGATGAGAGACTGCCAGGAGGAGAACCGACTAAGATGAATGAGAACTATGTAGTAGACAAGGAGGATTATCTTACAAGGATGCAAATACTGATGAAAAAGACGAATGAACAAGTGAATGAGAGATTGGAGAAAGAAAGGGAATTGATGAAAAGAAGATACGATAATCAGAATAAGAATAAGAAAGTGGACGAACCAAGAGTGGGAGATAGAGTTTATGTTAGAAAGGAGATAAGAGGAGAACTGATTCCAAAGTTGGTAATTAGGTGGGAGGGACCATATAGAGTAATTGGAAGAACGACTACAACAGCAGAGTTAAAAGGGATTGAGGATGGAAAAGTAAAGGTAGTACAGTTGGATAGATTAAGGAAAGTACCTAAGGAGGACGAAAAAGGGAGAGTACAACGGATTATCAGAAATCAGAATAATTACAGGAGGATGGTCGATGCGGATGATCCCCTCCACTGGTCGTGGGTATGTGGACAATGTGAAACCAGAGCTTTGGGAACGGTATGGAAGAGTGCACCGACGACATTATTGTAACATTCAAATGCTCAGCGGAGACGCTACGGTATTTACCTCCGACAAAATGAACGATTGTCATTTTTGGTTACTCGCGGAACATTAAATTCGCGTTTTTTTACTTTTTCACTCGACCTTCAAGTTCATCGATTTTCTCGCTAATTTTGCCGATATTTCTGCGCTTATTTCTGTTTTCGTAGATGCGCACCGATAATGTCAAAGGGAATAAAGCGGAATAGTGCTTTGTAATCGAGTTAGCCCCTGGTCGGCATGTTTAATCTATTACAGGGTTAAACATGCCGACCAGGGCCAAGGGAGATGTTCTCCATGAGTACATCGTCATCAGACGCAAGCTTCCCACCGAGAAGGAGCCCGTGACTCCCATCTACAAGATGCAGACCTTCTCATCCAATGCGGTTATCGCAAAGTCCCGCTTCTGGTACTTCATCTCCATGCTCCGTCGTCTGAAGAAGGCGAACGGAGAGATTCTCGAGTGCAAGGAGGTATGTGTCTAGTTTGTTTTTAAAAGTTATTAAGCAGCACTGAGCCTAAGCCTCATAAAAGCCATTCCTAAGCACATTGGGTTACAACTAATCGTTTTTTGACTAGCCGATTTTAGACCTGCTCGGGGGGTTCTGCAGTAGAGCCTAGTGATCAGACTTCAAATCAATTTATATTCATTTCATTACAGAGTGTTCTTCTCAATCTGAGGACGAGCTTCCCTGTCGTGAGTTTTCCATTGATTGTTAACATTTAAATTAGGGCTGGTAATTATAGAGATGACTCTCCTCATTAGACTTTCAAAGTTACAAAACTAGTTGTTTATCACGTAACTAGTTAGCTTTGAACTAGCTTTGCAACCTGGTTGAATTCGTAACTAGCTGCAAATGAGAAGGTTAAACAACTAGTTCCTCTTTAACAACGTTGCGTACCACGAAAGAGACTAGTTGTTTAGTTGATTATTAGTTGATTTTGAAACTCTACTCCTCATTCCGTGTCTCTCTCACCTGTCAACTCGACACGGACGGAGAATGAATATACTTTTTCTTCGTTTGTCGACGCTATTCATGGCACCTTATGAATTTGTTCTTTACTTTATCCCTTACTATTTACAGTGAGCGCAACTCAGATTGAGAATGGACAAGTAACCATACAGTCCAAGGATAAATCGATACCGTGTAAGTGAAGTTACGATCTACTACAGTAGAGTACATTTTATTTTACAAGTGCTTCTAGAAATCAGATTAATTTATATTAATTGGGAAAGTGCGGTCCTATAACTTTGCTAGTGACGTCGCTCCATTCCATTGCACATTCTTTCCTTATTTTCCTTCGAGGGAACCATTACATTCTAGACTGGAGTTGCAGATAATGTCTTTCGCTTACCTCTTATTTTTTAGACGCTCCAGCATGGATACAGTGTGGACTATTTCCGCCGAAGAGATTTACCATTTATAAAAGAACTGCCGACACAAGCGAGGTATTGTTTTTGTCAAGCAGTATTTGCTGCTTCCGATTTGTCAGTTTACTGCTATTTAATTCGGTCCACAAAGGAAGAAAGTTTTCTTTTGACTATGGAATATTCTGTAATTACAGATGGATCGTCGAGTTGATTCATGGAAGTTCGACTGTGAGGGATTAATTGCTGTATACAAAAACTGCAATGCAATCATCAAAGAGTGTGAGGTGAGCATTTCAAGAATAACACTACGATGCAGTATTACTGAGATAGTTTCTAAAGGAAGAGGGAATCCCCGCATTTTATATTGAACATCTATCACAACTAGGGGAATCTTTAATTTCTTGTCCACAGAATCGAACGCATTGATTGGATTAGCGAGAGAGGGAACCATTTATTTTCTTTAATCATCCAAATATGAGCAAATATTTTTTAAAATAATTCAGAATGACACCGATTCGCTCGACAACTCGTATGGAAGTGCAGAGGGAATTCATGGGAGATTCCAGTCATCTGCAGATGTAGAGAACGACAACTTCCCATTGTGATAGTGCACATTGCATTTGTGATACACTAAACAATAGGCCTTCACTCTTTGAGGTTCTCCCTCCTGATTTCCTTGTAGAATAAGAGATTCCTCACGACACTCATAGTTGTTTCTGTATTTAATCTTTCATGATTGTTATTTTTTTATGATTGTAAAATAGTTTTCACGATTGTAAAATAGTTTTCACGATTGTAAAATAGTTTTCACGATTGTAAAGCAGTTTTCATGATTGTAAAGTAGTTTTTATCGAAGTACAATTGGATTGATTATGGAAAGTTTTACATTTTTTAAATGAATAAAAGAAGTAAATTTCCCAAATTGATATCCACAATTGAATTGAAGTCACTTTTAATCGTATATTTTTATCGCACAAAAAAGTTGCACAATAATTTAATGTGAATAAAGCCTATATTTTTACAATATAGTTGGCCAAAGGTAAGTTAACAACAATCTAAAGCCTATCGTGAGGAATCTCTTATTCTACAAGGAAATCAGGAGGGAGAACCTCAAAGAGTGAAGGCCTATTGTTTAGTGTATCACAAATGCAATGTGCACTATCACAATGGGAAGTTGTCGTTCTCTACATCTGCAGATGACTGGAATCTCCCATGAATTCCCTCTGCACTTCCATACGAGTTGTCGAGCGAATCGGTGTCATTCTGAATTATTTTAAAAAATATTTGCTCATATTTGGATGATTAAAGAAAATAAATGGTTCCCTCTCTCGCTAATCCAATCAATGCGTTCGATTCTGTGGACAAGAAATTAAAGATTCCCCTAGTTGTGATAGATGTTCAATATAAAATGCGGGGATTCCCTCTTCCTTTAGAAACTATCTCAGTAATACTGCATCGTAGTGTTATTCTTGAAATGCTCACCTCACACTCTTTGATGATTGCATTGCAGTTTTTGTATACAGCAATTAATCCCTCACAGTCGAACTTCCATGAATCAACTCGACGATCCATCTGTAATTACAGAATATTCCATAGTCAAAAGAAAACTTTCTTCCTTTGTGGACCGAATTAAATAGCAGTAAACTGACAAATCGGAAGCAGCAAATACTGCTTGACAAAAACAATACCTCGCTTGTGTCGGCAGTTCTTTTATAAATGGTAAATCTCTTCGGCGGAAATAGTCCACACTGTATCCATGCTGGAGCGTCTAAAAAATAAGAGGTAAGCGAAAGACATTATCTGCAACTCCAGTCTAGAATGTAATGGTTCCCTCGAAGGAAAATAAGGAAAGAATGTGCAATGGAATGGAGCGACGTCACTAGCAAAGTTATAGGACCGCACTTTCCCAATTAATATAAATTAATCTGATTTCTAGAAGCACTTGTAAAATAAAATGTACTCTACTGTAGTAGATCGTAACTTCACTTACACGGTATCGATTTATCCTTGGACTGTATGGTTACTTGTCCATTCTCAATCTGAGTTGCGCTCACTGTAAATAGTAAGGGATAAAGTAAAGAACAAATTCATAAGGTGCCATGAATAGCGTCGACAAACGAAGAAAAAGTATATTCATTCTCCGTCCGTGTCGAGTTGACAGGTGAGAGAGACACGGAATGAGGAGTAGAGTTTCAAAATCAACTAATAATCAACTAAACAACTAGTCTCTTTCGTGGTACGCAACGTTGTTAAAGAGGAACTAGTTGTTTAACCTTCTCATTTGCAGCTAGTTACGAATTCAACCAGGTTGCAAAGCTAGTTCAAAGCTAACTAGTTACGTGATAAACAACTAGTTTTGTAACTTTGAAAGTCTAATGAGGAGAGTCATCTCTATAATTACCAGCCCTAATTTAAATGTTAACAATCAATGGAAAACTCACGACAGGGAAGCTCGTCCTCAGATTGAGAAGAACACTCTGTAATGAAATGAATATAAATTGATTTGAAGTCTGATCACTAGGCTCTACTGCAGAACCCCCCGAGCAGGTCTAAAATCGGCTAGTCAAAAAACGATTAGTTGTAACCCAATGTGCTTAGGAATGGCTTTTATGAGGCTTAGGCTCAGTGCTGCTTAATAACTTTTAAAAACAAACTAGACACATACCTCCTTGCACTCGAGAATCTCTCCGTTCGCCTTCTTCAGACGACGGAGCATGGAGATGAAGTACCAGAAGCGGGACTTTGCGATAACCGCATTGGATGAGAAGGTCTGCATCTTGTAGATGGGAGTCACGGGCTCCTTCTCGGTGGGAAGCTTGCGTCTGATGACGATGTACTCATGGAGAACATCTCCCTTGGCCCTGGTCGGCATGTTTAACCCTGTAATAGATTAAACATGCCGACCAGGGGCTAACTCGATTACAAAGCACTATTCCGCTTTATTCCCTTTGACATTATCGGTGCGCATCTACGAAAACAGAAATAAGCGCAGAAATATCGGCAAAATTAGCGAGAAAATCGATGAACTTGAAGGTCGAGTGAAAAAGTAAAAAAACGCGAATTTAATGTTCCGCGAGTAACCAAAAATGACAATCGTTCATTTTGTCGGAGGTAAATACCGTAGCGTCTCCGCTGAGCATTTGAATGTTACAATAATGTCGTCGGTGCACTCTTCCATACCGTTCCCAAAGCTCTGGTTTCACATTGTCCACATACCCACGACCAGTGGAGGGGATCATCCGCATCGACCATCCTCCTGTAATTATTCTGATTTCTGATAATCCGTTGTACTCTCCCTTTTTCGTCCTCCTTAGGTACTTTCCTTAATCTATCCAACTGTACTACCTTTACTTTTCCATCCTCAATCCCTTTTAACTCTGCTGTTGTAGTCGTTCTTCCAATTACTCTATATGGTCCCTCCCACCTAATTACCAACTTTGGAATCAGTTCTCCTCTTATCTCCTTTCTAACATAAACTCTATCTCCCACTCTTGGTTCGTCCACTTTCTTATTCTTATTCTGATTATCGTATCTTCTTTTCATCAATTCCCTTTCTTTCTCCAATCTCTCATTCACTTGTTCATTCGTCTTTTTCATCAGTATTTGCATCCTTGTAAGATAATCCTCCTTGTCTACTACATAGTTCTCATTCATCTTAGTCGGTTCTCCTCCTGGCAGTCTCTCATCTCTGTGATGCATTAGAAATGCCGGAGTCTCTCCTGTAGCACAGTGTGGTGAATGATTGTACACATATAGTGCATATGGAAGCAAACTTTCCCATTCTTCTGGTCGTCCTTCCATTCGCCTCATTATATCCGTCAGTGTTCTATTCAATCTCTCCACAGCTCCATTAGCTCTTGAGTGGTACGGTAATGTTGTCATTCTATCGATCTTCCACAATCTCACTATTTCTTCCAAAATCTCGTTAATGAATTCCTTCCCATTGTCCGATAGTAATGCTTTTGGAACTCGTCCATTCTCCAGTACCCATTTGTTGTGGAACTCTCTTGCTACCGTATCCGCTTTCTTGTCCTTTACTGGATATGCACCCGCATATTTGCTGTACATATCGATTACAACCAATGCATACCGTGCTCCTTTCAGTCCACGACCGAGATCAAGCAGATCAATGGCCACGATCTCCATTGGTTCTTTTGCCACTCTTGGCACTAATTCAGGAACAAATCTCTTATGTGCATCACTCAATTTACATCGTACGCATCCTTTTATTACTTCCGTTACATCCTTACCCATTCCTCCCCATACATACTCTCTCTTGAGCATTTTTATTAGCTTCATCGTTCCTGTATGTCCCACTAACATATTCTCATGAGTTTCCTTCACTATCTTCTCTCTTAGTGACTCCGGCACATACAGTAGATTACGGTGATCCTTGCCTTTTACATATATCACTCCTTCTTCCATATTCAAATCAGCCCACGTCAACTTCAATACTGATCGTGGCATTTCAACTCTTCAACTCTTCCCCCTTCCTCTCTTCTTCCTTCCTTTACTTCCTGTAATCCCTTCTTGACTTCATTTATCCATTCATCCTTCTCCTGTTCTATTCTCCATTTCTCTCTCTTTTCTTTTCTTTCCACCTCTACTTCCTTCTATTACTGTATTCTTTCTGAGCTCTTGTCTGCACTGCTCTCACTTCTCCCATTTCATTTGTTTCCATTTCTTCTTCTCCCTCTTCCAACGATAATTCTTTTATCCTATTGATGACAATATCCTCTCCGATTGTAACTGGTTCTCCTTTCTCTCTCAATGGAGATCTCGATAGTGCATCTGCCATTATATTATCCTTCCCTTTCATATACTCTATCTGTAGATTGAACTGCATCAATTCTGTCGCCCATCGAAGTATTGTTGGAGCTACATTTGATCGACGGAACATCGACACTAGCGGTGCATGATCTGTTCTCACAATCACTTTCGTTCCGAAAATCAAACCTTTCCATTTCTGTACACAATCATAGATTCCCAATGCTTCCGCATCTACTATAGAATAGTTCTTTTCGGATCCTCTCAGAGTACGTGAATGAAATGCTATCGTCCTTTCCTTTCCACTCTCATCCATTTGTGATAGAACTCCTCCGATACCCTTGCCACTCGCATCGGATGTAATGATAAACGGTCGATCTCCTTTCATTGCACTTGCAAAGTCTGGTTGAACCAATACCGGTGCAGTAGTTATTGCTTCCTTCATTTCCATGAAAGCTTTCTCATGCTCATTTGTCCAATGAAATTTGTCTTTCATCGATGCCAAACTGTGCAACGGACTCGCGATCTTAGCAAAGTTTTTCACAAACTTTCTATTGAAACTTGCTAGACCGAGGAAAGATCTCACTTCTGAACTATTCTCCGGACGCTTGAATTCTCTCACTGCTTTCTCCTTTTCTCCTTCCATCTGTATTCCATCCTTAGAAATCACATGACCAAGATATTTCACACTCGATCTCATGAATTGACATTTCTCCGGATTTATCTTTACTCCTTTTTCATTCAATCTTCTCAACACCCAATTGAGTGTCTTCAGATGTTCCTCCTTAGTATCCGTCGCAATCAGGATATCGTCAATGTAACAGTAAACATTGCGATTTTCTCCTTCTTTCATCATCTCTTCCTCCAATAAATTTTGCATAGCTCGCTGGAAGTGACATGGACTCGTTGCCAATCCAAACGGTAACACTTTGAATTGTAGATGTTCACCGAGACAGCTAAACGCTGTAATCTCCTTTCCTTCATCATTCAATCCAATCTGCCAGAAACCAGACTGGAGATCAATTGTCGTAAACCACTTTCTTTTTGCCAAACTTTGGATAGTTGTCTCTAAGTGAGGAAGTGGCTGTGCATCCAGCTTAATCTGTTGGTTTACTCTTCTATAATCTATGCATAATCTGATTGATCCATTCTTCTTTTTGACAATCACGATTGGAGAACTCCATGGACTACTTGACTGTTCGATAACTCCTTGGAGTTTCATCTTCTCCAGTAGTAATCTCAATTGCTCCCTTATTGCGAACGGGACAATTCTTGGTTTTTGCTTCACCGGAGTTGTATCTGTGAGCTCTATTCCACATTCATATCCATTGAATCTTCCAATCTCCTCCTCATTATCAGCGAATACTTCTTTCTGTTGTCGTAGTATCTCCATTATTTCATCGTCAATTCCTTCTTCATGATTTTCTATCATCTTCTTCCACCAATTATCTTTGCTTTCATTTTCCTTTCCTTCGTTATTTTCTTCTTTCTTTACACGAGCTACTTTTGCTGTACTCATCTTTTCTTTGATCTCCTCCTTCAATTTCTTCCATGTTCCAATACTCTGATCTTTCTTCAGAATCAGTTCTTCTTCTGTTATATTCATCATTGGAATACCCACCATTTTCTCTCCCATTGATATTCCTTCTATCACTGCATCACTCTCTGCATTGAGACGTACAGTATTCATGGGATCTCCTTTTACCCATACAATCTTCATTTCTCCACTTGGGATACAGTAATCCTTGAGAAGTGTTGCACTCGTAGTATCTTCCCATTGATCTTCTTCTATTCTATTTTCCTTTCTTCTCTTTCCATCAATTTCTCTTAGTTCCACTCCAATTGCATCTAATCCTTTTCCTCCTATTATTATTCCCACTTCACTCTTTGTGATATGGAATCCAATTCTTGCCTTTCTTCCCATTTCCAACTTAACATCCAAGATCACTTTTCCAGTCGTTCTGATCGGATTCTGTTGTGCATCTTGTAGTAATCTCTTTTCATCTACCGGGAGAATTTCTACTCCTTCCATTCCTTCTAACCATTTCTCTTCTATTAGTGATGCCTCCGCACCAGTATCCAATATTACTGTTCTCTGCATTCCATTTATTTCTCCCTTTACTTCTCTACTCTTCTTAATCACGAAAAAATCCTCTTTATCTATCTCCATCTTATCCATTTCATCTTCTATTCCTGTCACCATCTGTACTCTTGGTCTTTCCATTGTTGGCTGTTGACTTCTTGATTGTTGAAAATTCGGAGCAAATGGTTTTGCCGAAGGGTTTAATGGTCTACCGTTTCTTGGCTGAAGTTGGTAACATTCCGATACTAAGTGACCTGTTCTCTGGCAATGTGTACACTTCTTCTCTTCTCTTCCTCCATTATTCTGACCTCCACTTCTTACATCTGATCCTTTCAACTTTCTACATTCCACCATCTTATGACCTGGTATACCACAATGATTACATGCGGGTTTGCCATCCACAAACTTATTCTGTGTCCTCCCTCCATTACCGTACTTGAATCCTCTCATATTATTATTATTCCACATTGATGCTCTTACTTCCTCTAAATATTCCATCTGCACCAGTTTTGCTTTCATTTTCTCGAATGACTCTTCCAATGACCAACAATCCAATAACTTCTCTCTTTGAGATGATCTTTCGTATACTAGCATGAGATGTCTTCTCTTGAGTATTTCTCTCTTCTCTTTGTCACTTTCTAGCAAATGAACTAATCTCTCTATTTCTTCACATATCTCCACTGCTTTCCTCTCTCTTACTTTATCCTTCAACGCGATGAGTCTCTTCTCATTTTCTAATTCCTCGAATGGAGTCTCATTTGACAGTCGTAATCTTAGCCATCTCAGGACGCTGTCCATTCCCTTCTTCTTTACTTCTTTCGGAATGTTCTTGAACACCCTCGCGGCTTCACCAATCAGAGTCTCTTCTATCATTATTACTGCTGTACGATCTTCCCAATCTTCATATCTTACTCTTATTCCTTCCTCGAATGTATCCCACGATTCCTTTTCTCCAGAGTATGCTTTCATTCTTGGCAATTGTCCTGAGTACTTCTTCTTCTCTCTTTTGTTTCTCCTTTCTTCTTGAGATTCCGATTCCACTGAACTTGATCTGTCTCTTCTTGATCCTCTTTCTTCATCCCATATCATTACTCCTCTTCCTCCTTTACTTTCTTCCTCCACTGTACCTTCCCTGTCTGACTCTGTCTTAACCCTTCCTCCATTTCTATCTCCTCCCAATCCCCTCTTATTCATTTTAACTGCCATGTCTCCTACTCCATTTCTCTCTCCATAATCACCTGGTTTTTCCGTAGGTAAGGGATGGGCATCCATCGCATGAATTCCCGATCGGATGGTACTCATTGGCGATATGCGAGTAGATTGACTTGATCCGGCAGAGTTCTGAATAGCTCGTATCTCTTTGATCTGACTCATCATATAATCCATCGTCCACTGTTTTTCATCTTTCTCACCATCTATTTCCTCATCTTTCCTGATGCATGCCGGGCAAGTTCCCCCTCCACCTTCCTTTACTTCTTTCTTTCGTCTCTCCATCAGTTCACTATCAGCTTCTTCTAGTTTGGCAGCCAATTCCACTGCCCACTCCTTGGCTTTCGCTTCATTGGTCTGGGCTTCCTCCAGATTTCTCTTCAGTTCTTCCATCTGCAATTCAATCTTTTGACTATCTTTTTCCTCCATCTTTTTTCTCTCATCCCATAATTGTTTTATCTCCTCATTATTCTCTCTCATCTCCTTAAACTTCTGAACCATCTCTGGTAATGATTTACATCCTGCTCCTTCCACCGTAACCCTTATCAACTCTCTGAACTGATTCACTAAATCCTTCGAACTACTCCATTCCACCCATATCTGTTCCATCTCATTCTTTCCTGTATTCTGTAACAACCATCTTCCCTTCTCATTCTCTTCTGCTAATGCTACTGTCAGTGCTTCCATCTTCTCAAATGACTTATTCATTGTTTCTAAATCTCCTTCTATCTCTCCTTTTCTCTCTTGTACCCATGTTTTCACTATATTTCTATCCTGACTAGTTGGCATTTTCGATCCACTTAGCAATCCTGTATACTTTTCTTCCACATCTATCACTATTCTACTAACTCTTGCTCTCGCATCCTTGTATGTTTCTTCCTCTGTCCTATTCTCCTTTCTCTGTTTTTCCGTTCTCGCTCTAGTCATTACTCCCATTCCTTCCTTTGCAGTTTTTACCTTTTCGATCCTTTCCCTCTCCAATTTCTCAGTCTCCTCAAGAAGATTTCTCTCTTCTATCTCCACGTTATCGTCCATAGCTCTTCTGGATTGCTCTCTGTCTGTAATCAATAGATTTGTCTGTATCCCTTCTGTACCAGTGTCCATTTGTGATCTTTCTACACGACTCGCGGTGTATTCTTTGCTTTTTCCGTTCTTTATTTCTTCCTATCGCAGATTTCCTCTAATCGCTTCTCTCTCGCAAACACTCTCCTTATCGATATCCTTTTCAGATCTCAATCTCCTTCCGATTCTGACAACGAGGATCAAAGTAACGCCTGCACTCCTGTTTTTCTCCTTTCAGATTAGACTGATCCAAGTATCACTACTCTCGGGATCAATCTGCACTGTTTTTGAGTGTTTACCCACTGGACAGAACGGTCCTTATCAGGGCAGTGACACGACGATAGTAGATCTTCTTCTTCCTCTCCACACTACTGGGCAACCGGCCCTTATCAAGTGTGGAAAGAATTGCGATGTCGACGAAGTATGTATCCAGCTACTGATGCTCAGCCCCCATGAACTGTCACTGGTTCCTCGGGTTCAAGCAGACAAGAAGACACTCGTATTGCAGACAAATATCCTCTCTCTCCCTTCTATACCCGAATCCCGATGAAAGTCTCAAGCTTGTAGGTTTAGGATGCGCCCTGCACGTTCACACGTTTTTTACACGCTATTTATCCCACCTCAAACTTGGGTAATTAAACCAACATAAGCAAAATAAACAAAGTAACGCAATAATTTCTCTAAGCAAAAGGTCCCTAAACTATAGGTCAAAGTAAACTAAAATGCTGACAAAAGAGAGAGAATAATCCTAAAAGTTCTAGACGAAAACGAGGAAAAGGCGGGAAACATAATGTTCCGCTTATTACAATTTACGGAGTAACAACATGATAAAAACAGACAGTCGATGAATAACTGTAATAACACCATAAACGGTGAAACAAAATATTAAAAGAAATTTACTGTAGGCAATAAATACTGTAATAATAAACAATTGATTTTTCCTAACATGAATAAAGTGATTTATTATTGGTGTGTGTATAACTAATGTAATTGATTCTTTCTTTCTTCTATTTCATTCCTTCCTTCTTCTCATCTTCTGTTATTTTGGTACGACCTTCTTACACCACAACGAAATCCCGGGACTTGCAATTACAGTAGTTGTCTGCTGGCTCTTTGCCAAAATCCCTATTCCCATCTCCCGTCCCTCGATTGAGAGAGGGATGGGTGCGATCGATGGGAAGAGGCTAGGGGGAGACAGGGGTAGATCAAGGCGCACTCTCTTCCCATCAAATCCACTGTTCAAAACCCCCGCCTTTGCCTGGACTCAGGGGAATTCTGGCACTAAGCCAACTCGCTATAGCTCGGTTCATTGACGTCGTGGAAACACGGGAGTTTCGGAATTCAAATATGGTTATGGATTGCTACAATGTGGCGTTGACAGATTGGACACCAAAATATTCATGTTACTCCTCCTTTAAAGTAGATTATAGAAATTGTATTACAAATATGACTCACATATTCATAAGTAGTACTATTATGGAGTCGAGGGGAGAACAAACTAAACTGATTATTTGATTTTAAAGTTGGGTGCATAGGATTCGTCTAGCTACGAATCTTCACAATTCATGAGAAATGCAATATCAAGAGATTATCTTCCTCAACACTGATGTGATGTTTGCAAATATCTGTCTTGTCTACACTTTGAATGTAGAAAGATTTCATCCTCAATAAATGGAGAAGCGGGATAAATATAGCATAAAATTAAATAAACACGCATCTAGCACACTTGTGCTCAATTGTTGTGTTCTCTATTTCATTTGTCTCTCAACTGGGCAATAAGTCGCAGTTCATTGTGTACTTTAGATGTTCCTAGCTAATTAGAGTGGATAAAGGAAGAGTGAAAGGAAGGGTCTTCCTCTCCGAGCAACGAGGAATGAGAGGGAGAGGAAGAATGAGAGGGAAGGGATTAACTCTTGAGGAAGAGCGAGAGGGTACGGTAACTCTTGAGGAAGAGTGAGAACTCTTGAGGAAGAGTAGATTAGATAAATCGCTCGTTTCCGATGTTTTTCATTAGGGTTTCTTGTTAATATGACTAGGTCTTGCTAAAAGATGATCAATAAGCCATGTTCTAAGTACTTGCATATTGTTCGATTGAATTTGACAGCTATTCAAGACAAACCAATTTTACAGACCTACACGCTCGTTTTACGCCTATTTGAGATATCTCATGTGTGAAAATGACGTTTCGCAAGGTTTAGAATTCTCACGCAGTCAATTTCACTTCTCAGCATACGCTGTGCTTGCGAATCCTCATGACCATGATGGTCATGCAAAAAAACGCAATGACTTAATATTAGCTAGCGTTATGCATGCTAACACAGTACCCTCACCACAGAGTACGATCAGTTGCGCATGTAAAAAATCAAAGTCTGTGTCTTCAACGAACGATTCTCAATCTACTCTTGAGGAATAGTTCTCACTCTTCCTCAAGAGTTAACCCCCCCCCCCCCCTCTCATTCTTGAGGAAGAGAGACCGCGCTCCCTCCAATCTTTCGCAATGAATGATCCCACTCCACTCACTCTTCCCTCTTCCTTTATCTTCTCTATAGCTAATACAACAATGGGTTCACTCAATTAGACCACGTTCATCTCGGTAAGTCTGTCATGTCAGACGATGTTCGCTTCCAGAAAGGGAAGATCAGAAGGTGACCACTGAGACACTGGTCTTAGATTTACTCCGTGATTCACCCATTCCTCTGACGTATGCAAGTGTGACCGAACCCTGAAACGAGTATGTTTTTCGTAAATTGAGGATGATGCCTACCTGAACAATCGGTACAGCCCAAAGAGAGAATGTGATTACTAATGTTTTCTTATCCATCTCTATTCCACTGAGCATTGCAGCAATGAATGTGCCCACAGGGATGGATAGAACTATGAGAAGAAGCAACCCCTGTCAATTCACAAATTTCAATCATCATTAGAGTTTACAAAGTGAGAAATTTCAATGCTTACTTGGAGCCGTAACATGGTAAGAAATTTTCTTTGCATTTTCATTGTTTTCGGAGAAAGTTTCATTCCAAATTTGCCTAGTGTTCGTGATATCCTTAGTGAACACCAGCCGAAAATTAGAAAAGCTACTCCAAAGGATGGAGTAACAACAAAAGCCATGAAATCGATAGCAGTTTTGTTCTAAAATAGATTGATTGTTGCAACAGCTTAACTACTGTTGAAAACATACAGATTCTTGAGTTGAAAATATTGTTGCATCGTAAGCAACGAATCGATCATTATCAGTGAGCTTGTGAACGATTGTAGTGATATTATCAAAGGAAGGCTGTTGAATTGCCGGTGGATGGAAAGTTGGCTGGAATAAATTTTCTCAACATTGTCTTTAAAAAAAATACCGACCACAGAGAAAAATTTAAGAAGAACACTAATCGAATAGGAGATAGCGATTCGTTTGCTATCAGACAGATGAGTTCTGAAATCGAGATAAATATTTATGATTCATACAATAAGATGCAGTTTGATAAGGCGAGATCGTTACTTGCATAATTTCTATCATCAATATATTGTTTTGCAGGGATGCTCACTTGCATAGTGCCAGATGTTGCAGAAGGCATGATGCGGGAATGAACTCCCAGATGCCAATAGTAAGTGTTAGATTTAGAAACATTGCAATGTCGCTACAAATCTGAATAAATGCTGATTTGAGTTTTTTGCTTGTTTTTTTTTAGTTAACTTCGGAAGGTACACAATTGGCCCGTAGAATATCATTATGAAAGATTGAGCGCACAATTGGCCCGTAGAATATCATTATGAAAGATTGAGCGCACAATTGGCCCGTAGAATATCATTATGAAAGATTGAGCGCACAATTGGCCCGTAGAATATCATTATGAAAGATTGAGCGCGTGAGTCTGGAAATTGTTTATGGAATGTAAAGTCAATGTCAATATCGGACCAGGCAGGTCAAACCAGCTAATAATGAGATCATGGCTCCTTGAATCGTCGTGACACTCATTCCGAATCGATACGTCGACCAGCTAAACCCCCTTGTTCGACTATCCTCGTGGCTCGTGCTATGATCCACGGGCGCGGCATCTCACAGGGATCTCACAACTCCCTTACAGTGTGCCATAACAGAAAAAGTACTGTAGAGTTGAGAATTAGGCCGATAACCGCTGAATAAATTAAATCGGCAACTGATTAAAGCAGGTATCTAACACTCAGACGTGACTATTATTCTGCAGAGCACTACCAGGAAAGACATGTAGCAGCGAATGAGACAAAGGTAATGAGTCGTAGTGATCGTTGGAGCAATTTCCTGTGCAGGAGCAGCTGAAAATCTGATTGCGAGATACACACGGAATAAGGATATCTGCAAAATAGAGGAAATGAACGTAATAGACCTTTCATCGATTTATTTTCCTTTTTTACTGTTCGGAAATCTTCGACCTTTTCAATCAATATCCACAAAGTTCACGTGAAAATGTCTTATCTTTGGTGATAGTGTACAGAATGAAGTGAGAGTTCTCGACTCTCCATTCCATGTCAACTGTAAACAATAATTTCCCCTCTTCTGCACGAGAAAATAGAGAGTGAACGGCTGCGAAAGGCGATAACAAAGATACGCACGTCAAGTGACCGCCGATTGCGTTTGATTTTCACACTTTTATCGTGGTTTATCGAATATCAATTCAGAATAATGTCTTCTCGATACGATATCGTAGTGTACGGAGCGACTGGATTCACTGGAGTTTATGTCGTTCGTACTCTTGCGAATATTTCCCTGTTCCAGGTACTATTTGATTGAAGCAGATGCCTTGTTGCCCTTATTCAGAACAAATCCATCGCTGTCGCTGGACGAAGTGAAGATAAGCTAAGAGCCACTCTCGAAGAAGTATTCAGGGAGACAGGCAAGAATTCCATCGACTTTTCCGTTCAAGAAATCTGTAACTATTCAGGTAACGAAAGTGTCCGCAAATTCCCGATAATCATTGCGGATAATTCTAAGGAAGAATCTCTCACCAACATGGCCAGACAAGCAAAAGTTATCATCAACACTGTCGGCCCTGTAAGATTTCGTTATTAGCATTAAAGATTCTAGCGATTGTTTTGCAATTTCTCGTAGAGAGCGCATTTGAGTGTTTGTGTAATATATAAGTTCTCATACTCCAAAGTGTTTTCAGTATACAAGTTATTCACAAAATAGCATATTTTAAAAATGAAAACTAATTTAGTACATCCTCCACGGTGAAGCTGTCGTTCGAGCAGCGATCAACAATGGAGCGAGTCATGTCGATATTTCGGGAGAACCCGCCGTAAGTTCATTCAATTATCAATCCTTATCACACTGAATTTCTTCCAGTTCATTGAGAGAATGGAGCAGAAGTATGGGAAGATGGCCCGAGACAAAGGGGTGTACATCATTGGAGCTTGCGGGTATGTCAATAATCATAACCGAACAACAAGAAAAAAAGAGACAATGATTAACCCATTCAGATTCGACTCTATCCCATCCGATCTCGGATTCGACTTTCTCAAACGTCACTTTGACGGAACTCTTGCTTACGCGGAAACTTGCTTTCGGATAAATAGTGGGCCGGCTGTACGTTTCTTTGTTTCACTGCGAATTCACTGGTAATTGCACTTTGTTGTTTCAGGGTTACTCTCTGAACACGGGTACATGCGACAGTATTCTACTCGGTGTGAAATCGATGACTGAAGGAGGAGCAGCAGTACTCCATCGATCCCTTATACCCGATCCTATACCTCATCCGGAGTACAAACCTTCCTGCAGGTTCGCAATGATGTATCTGCCGAAGATTCTACTTTTTCTTTTCAGATTCCCATTGACTAAATTCCGCGAGCGTGAATTCAATGCATGGGCACTGCCCTTCCCCGGTGGTGATAAGGTCGGTTTGTGTCCATTCCATGATGTCTACTGATCTCGTTCAGGCAATAATCGAACGGTCGCAGTACTATGATTATCACGTGAACGGAAAGAGACCTGCTCAAGTGTACATGTACTTCTCAGTCGGTAGAAACCTTTGTTTCTTTTATTTTTTGTTAATGTAGTGTTAGTTCAGGTTCTTTCTGCACTTCAATCCTCGTCTCTATCTGGGGAGCAATATTCGGATTCTTCGCCCTTTTCGGACCAACTCGACGATTTATATCGAATCACGCAGAAGGCTTATCGTTCGGCATGTTCAAAGTAAGTTCATTGAGAGATAAAGTAGAGAAAAAGCCTATCCAAACTTCCAGAAAGCCGGTCCGACAAGTCAGCAGATCAAAGAGGCTTCGTTCGACTATTACTTGTTCGGAACGGGATGGGCACAGGGAGAGAATACGGATGGAGTGAGACCGACTAAGAAGGTTAATTTGAGAATGGGTCAATCCATCGCCGATTAGAAACTATGGCTCTGGTCCGTTTTGGGTGTTCCATCAAAGTTTCCTGGACCCGACCAAGTTTTCCGGTCCCATGAAAGTTGTCCGGTCCCAGTGATATTTTCCTGGACCCGAAAATAGTTTCCTGGACCCGAAAATAATTCCCTGGACCCGAAAATAATTTCCAGGACCCAGAAATAGTTTCCTGGACCCATCACGCCCCAAGTGCAATTGTATGTACCAAGTGCTATTCAATGCACGGCTCAATTTATGCTCGTTGCCATTGCTTTGACTTCGGCGTTGTACCTACTAATTTTTCTTCGCAGAAAATCGATGTCATAAACGTACACGGATGGGTCCCGTCAGCTATTTTCGGGGCCAGGAAACTATGGGTCCAGAAAACGTTTTAAGGACCGGAAAACTATTATGGGACCGGAAAACTTTGATGGGACACCCAAAACGGACTAGAGCCAAAACTATAAATCGACAAGCGATAATGGCATAACTGTAGATGGCAGCAGTGTGTCACGGACCGGATCCCGGCTACATGTTCACTTCTGCATCAATCTCTTCTGTGGCACTGGCGTTGATCGATGAAAGAGATAGACTTCCGAGAGAGTCAGTTAAGGGATTATTATCTGCCAGACACAATCATTGCAGAGGCGGCGTATACACAACGGCCTCAGCACTCAGAGATACGCGAGTCTACGAATATCTCCGGGCAATGGGAGTGTCATTCGAATTGCTCAAGAAAGAAAAGACTGATTTGAATCAAGTTGTTTGATGATTATGGTAATCTGAATAAAGCGGAAGTATTCATACATTGTCCCTGTCGTATAATGTACGCAGTATCTCGTTTTGCACAGCGTGTTTACCTCATACAATAGAATGTGTAGAACAGGGATGTGGGATTATTATCTGCCAGACACAATCATTGCAGAGGCGGCGTATACACAACGGCCTCAGCACTCAGAGATACGCGAGTCTACGAATATCTCCGGGCAATGGGAGTGTCATTCGAATTGCTCAAGAAATAAAAGACTGATTTGAATCAAGTTGTTTGAATATTATGGTAGTCTGAATAAAGCGGAAGTATTCATACATTGTCCCTGTCGTATAATGTACGCAGTATCTCGTTTTGCACAGCGTGTTTACCTCATACAATAGAATGTGTAGAACAGGGATGTGGGATTATTATCTGCCAGACACAATCATTGCAGAGGCGGCGTATACACAACGGCCTCAGCACTCAGAGATACGCGAGTCTACGAATATCTCCGGGCAATGGGAGTGTCATTCGAATTGCTCAAGAAATAAAAGACTATTTCTGGTGTATAAGTTATGCAGTATCTCGTCTTGCACAACGTGTTTACCACACAATCGAGTGTGCAGAACAGGGATGTGGTTGATCAGTGAACACGTTTCGCAACACTCACGCATAACAACTTGTTCCGCCTTTAGCACGGGAAGAGGGACAAAACAAGAGATGGTCTGTCGATAAGCGATGAGTGTTCGCCAATTTTCACCTGGTATTTCACCGTTTCCCGTCTGTGATTGAATGTGAATAGCAGGAATATGTCTTATCGCTACGATATCGTCGTCTATGGTGCAACGGGATTCACTGGAGGATACGTACTGCGCACACTGGCGAATGAACACCTATTCAAGGCAAGTCAAAAATCAGCATGCCAATTTGATCTGTATGCGATGTAGGGCAAGTCAATCGCTGTTGCTGGACGCGACGAGGGGAAGCTAATCTCGACTCTTGAAGCGATTGAGAAAGAAACAGGCAAGCATCTCTAACAAATTTCTTTCACAAATCCTCAACTCTGAACTCATGCTCGCAGGAAATAAAAATGTGCGCATGTGGCCAATAATTCTCGCGGATTCCTCTGACGAAAAGTCGCTCGAAAATATGGCAAAGCAGGCTAAAGTAATCATCAACACTGTCGGCCCGGTAAGTGAAAATCATCATTTCTTTACGATCTCTTATACAATTTCTTCAATACCATTCTGAAATTCGAAGATTTTCATTCTTTCAGTACATTCTCTACGGCGAGTCCGTAGTTCGAGCAGCAATCAACAATGGAGCGAATCATGTGGACATATCGGGAGAACCCACCGTAAGTACAACATCTCACTCTATTCAAGCGCTTTGTTTCAGTTCCTCGAGACAATGGACCTGAAGTACCGAGATTTGGCCAGAGAGAACGGAGTTTATGTCATTGGAGCCTGCGGGTAAGTAATTTTCGAGATTTATTGTCTAATATCAACTGTTGAAGATGGGACTCAATTCCTTGCGATCTCGGAATCGACTTTCTCAAGAAGAATTTTAATGGTCGTCTTGCATACGCGGAGACTTGCGTGAGAGTGAATAGAGGACCATCGGTGAGAGCATATTCAACAAGTTAACTGATCATCATTTTTTCAGGGCTACGCAGTGAACTCTGGGACATATGAAAGTCTGATTCTGGGAATAAAATCTAAAAGTGAATTAGGCGAGGCGAAGCTTCATCAATCAGTAATGCCTAAGGGAGTGCCTAAATCAGAGACCCGTGTGCCTTTCAGGTTCCTCGAATCGTCTTGAAACAATAAATCCATAACAAATTTTAGATTTCCACTTTCGAAAATGGAGATCCCTTCAGTTAGTGCATGGGTGATGCCGTTCCTCGGACCCGACAAGGTGAACTTCCGTCATCGTTGCATGTTTTATTCATAATTCATCAGCTTGTCATGGAGCGCTCACAATATTATGATTACCATGAAAACGGAACGAGGCCGGTACCAATGCGCTCATTCGTCACTTTCGGTGAGTTACAACTTTTCTTCGTCATTTCGATCTCCTGATTTCAGGATCACTTTTCAACATGCTTCTTATTACAATTTGGGTTGGAATTGTCGGATTCTTCACCCTTTTCTCGCCTTCAAGAAGATTCCTGTTGGCCTATCCGGATGTGTGCTCCTTTGGAATGTTCAAGGTCGGAAATTGTAGCTATTTCATCCATAATGGTTTCGCAGAAAACTGGCCCGACAAAAGAGCAGATCAAAGAGGCTTCCTTTGATTATTTCTTCTTCGGAACGGGGTGGGCAAAGGGAGAAACACCGGAATCAACGACACCGACTAAGAAGGTATCACAGAGTTTTTTGGAAAAATAAAATAAAATGAATTTTGCAGCTCTCGGCCGTGTGCCATGGCCCGGATCCAGGCTATGTGGGCACATCAGCATGCGTCTGCTCAACAGCTCTCGCACTGCTCGATGACAATGATAAACTTCCACAGAAGTAAGTGAGATTTAGAAAAATATTTGACAAATTGGAAGTTGGATAAAAAAATAACTAAATTACATTGCAGGGGTGGCGTCTTCACTCCGGCCTCCGCATTCAGAGACACAAGAATCTATGAGTATCTGAGAACGATGGGAGTGTCGTTCGACCTACTTGCCAACGAGAGCTAATAACAGTTATACAAACAAAGACAATATTTTTATTTATTCTCAATAAATCTTTCATGATATTACTATTTGCAATGATATGGTCCATTCTTGGAGCTTTCCCTTGGCCTCCAAATGGGACCTGTTTCACTAAAGTCATCGGCTCCTACTCTAGTTCATACATCAGAGAACAGACACATTCGTTGCACGCAAAGTGTGCTTAATGGAGAGCCGAATGAGTGCGAAAGGAGGGAGAGAAGTAGAGACACAGGGAGGAATGAGAGGGCGCAGTAAACAAATAGAGAAGCAGAGGGTTAGTGAAAGATGCAACGAGGGAAGGATTCATTCTTAGTTCATTTTCGCCGTTTATAAGTTCCTATAAAATATTGTTTATCCTTTAGAATGACTCGGTACGATATCGTCGTGTATGGAGCCACGGGTTTCACTGGTATCGTTATTGTTCGAATGCTGGCAACTGAGCCTCTATTCAAGGTAAGTTTATCGTAAAAACAGCTCAAGAACTATATATTTCTAGGGACAGTCAATCGCTGTTGCTGGTAGGAGTGAGAAGAAGTTGCGAACTGTTCTGGAGCAGATAGCTAACGAGACAGGTGTGTAATTTGTCATTGAAAACACTAACCACTTACAATCAGATGCGTCAAAGAAAATATTCCTTACAATTCACAATTTCAGGGTATTCCGAAGTTTACAAGTATCCGATTATCGTGGCAGACAATGAGAATGATGAGTCTCTTGAGAAAATGGCCAAACAAGCAAAAGTGATAATGAATGCCGTCGGACCAGTAAGTCGATTGTTCCTTCATAAAATGCATTCCATTTATTGTTTCTTATTCAAAATTGCTTTTAGAAATTCATTACAGTTTTTTTTCTAAACTTTAATTTCAGTATACTCTGTACGGTGAAGCAGTTGTTCGTGCAGCAGTGAATAACGGAGCAAGCCATGTCGACTTGTCGGCCGAACTATCTGTTGGTTTTTTTCCTAAACCGTGTGTGTGATTAATAATATTGAAAAATAATCCGCAATTGAGTTTAGACTGATTAATAAATTTCAGTTTCTGGAAGGAATGGAGAAAACATACGGGAAGCAAGCTCGAGAAAACGGATCATACATTGTAGGAGCGTGCGGGTGAGCAAAAGCATTAGTTTTTTTCTCAATTCTTAAAATGTATTTATCGCACATGTTTATTCACTCTCAGATTGGCATCAATCCCTGCTGATCTTGGAGTTGAGTATCTCAAACAAAACTTTGATGGGACCCTGGACTACGTCGAAACGTGCTTCCGATTGAACAGAGGGCCGTCAGTGAGTTTCGATTTCTTATGTGAGATAAAGTTTTATGGTTGAACTTACATATTCTAGGGATACTCGTTCAACACAGCCACATGCGAGAGTGTCCTTCTCGGGACTAAATCGATGAGCGAAGGAGGGGAAGGGGCACTTCATCGATCTCTCATGCCCAAGCCTGTGCCAGTGTCCAAGTTCAGACCATCATTCAGGTACAAAAGGGATATTTGAAGCGGTCAAATGAATTTACAGATTTCCACTGAGCAAAATGAGCAACAACACTATCGATGCATGGACAATGCCTTTCCTAGGGACTGATCAGGTTGGACTACATTATTAAAAAACATGCCAACGTCCTCATTGTACAGCCAACTGTCGAGCGATCGCAGTATTATGATTATCATGAGAATGGAAAGCGGCCAGTTCAAATCTACCCCTACTTCACTATTGGTAAGACACCCTTCATTTTCTTTTTTTATGTATGTAAAATTTTGCAAACTTCAGGTTCATTCCTCAATTCCATCGCACTCGGTTTGTGGGTGGCAGTATTCGGCTTATTTGCTCTTTTCGGCCCTACTCGGAGATTCGTCGCAGGTCATGCTGAAGAACTCTCCTTCGGAATGTTCAAGGTATCTGCAGTTCAATCATAGACCGTCAATACATCCCCACTTTCCAGAAATCCGGTCCGAGCCCTCAACAGATGAAGGAATCGTCTTTCGACTATTTCCTCTTCGGAACTGGATGGGGAAAGGGAGAATCGACTGATGATAAACCAACAAAGAAGGCGAGCATATTTATTTGTATGGAAGGTGAAATACGCGACTCTATTATTATAGGCATCCGTCCTCTGTCATGGTCCTGACCCTGGCTACACTGGTGCAACCGCTTGCTTGTGCGCCTCGGCACTCGCATTACTCGATGACAGGGAGAAACTGCCCAAAGAGTGAGTCTATGCCATCCTCATATTCTTCTCCTTGATCCCCAATACTATCGAAATATAAAATTCAGTGGCGGAGTGTTCACCACGGCTACGGCATTCCGTAATACACGTATCTTCGAGTACATGAGGAAGATGGGAGTGACATTCGATTTGCTCCCGTGTGAATGGTGAAGAACATACAGAAAAAAATATTCCAATAACTGCTCATTTGTGTATGAATTTATTCAATTGATTCTTTCTTGTATTTTTTGCGAAATAATTTTGAAATACATTGTCTGTTCACGAGTAAGAGGAGGTATTTGTTGTACTGACGAGTACACTATTCGACACTTGCATTGTCGTTCCCCCGATCTTTGGCTGAGACTTGACGAAGATTTGTTTGCGCGTATGAAGCATGATGATTATCATGCTGAAAATACCAGTCTACCATAAGACAGCCATTTGTAATCACCCGTCCATTCCACTGGAGATATTCCATGTCAGAGAACAGAGAAAGATGAGGAATCCGTCTTCGAGAGTGGGAAGTACGTGGAAATAGAAGAATACGAGAGTGAGAGTAGGCCAGCACTGGAGAAGACTCTAGAAACTATAGGTGATTATGTTTTCAAAGTATCTTTCTTTATACCTGAACGACCAACTTTGCCTCCGCAGAATTGTTCGCGTCCCAGATACTACTCGATATCTGCATGATATTTTCGTTCATGATCATTCCTATATCCTTCGGCTTACCTTTTTCTTCAGCTTCGTCAGCTGAGCGAATGAAATGGCATCGAGAATGAATACAACGACAACTTCCGCATACGAGAGACTCATTTTGATACTGAATGACGGACTACAGAGCAAGAATAATCATTCGATGTTACTTCTTGTAGAGATTGGTCTTGGGGGTCATGGTGAACAGCCAACTCATCACTTTTCGATCGAACATTAGATAGAGATCCTTGTCTGCAAAAATTTGATTTTAGAACTGCTCAATTTTCAATTTTCAAATTCGAAAAAAACGGAGATTTATACCTAGCATCTGTGTGAGGAATGATTTGACGACAGCGAAAGCGACACAGACAGCGATCGCGTGATTCGTGTACGATCCCCATACTTCTTTTCTCTTCGGGAAGACAATGAAGATGATACGATGAATAGCGAATAGAACGTGCATGAGACACGATGAGAAGTAGAAGATCTCGCATGTCTGATCGAGTGAATTTATTACTTCAAGTTGTTTGTAATTCTCACCACAGTCACTGTAATCGCTGTTCTTGATTCCTGTGCAGGAACATACTCGTCTGGAATGAGCGCGAACGCAGTTGTTAGAAATATTTTGACGATGTCGCAGATCATTTGAAATGTGCAGATCGTTCCGAATCTAATATTGAAAAATTTGACAAATTTGAATAAAATGCCGAACGAGTTTTGGAGATATTTAGCTCGTTGGATCGTAAGAATTGCAACTACGGAGAAGAATATACCGATGATTAGAACCTGTGCAAAAGCATACTTAATAACTGTGAAAACACACAACAAAAGTCACAAACTTACAAAAGTCTGCAGCCATTTGGAAAGATCTTTCTCTGATTCACTCATTGGGAGCATCATTTCTGCAGGTAACAGACTTACTCTACCGTTGAACAGTAGACAATGATGGTGTAATCTTCACCAACCCCCTCTCTTTCAATTCTCTTCGCCGATAGTTAACATTCAACAAATGTCGATTGTACTCATATATAGAAAATATTGATGATAAACGCCTCTCCTTGAACTAATGTTTTTGGACAATGTGATCAAGCTATATTTCTCGTCGCACCCCACAACTACTCATAAACTTATCGGAATACGTATGATTTGGTATTTGGGATAAAGGACGACACGACTAAGACAGTGTCGTAGAATTTGAACTTTATTTTCCTAAATTGAGTGAAAATGGAAAGCAATCGAAAGCAGTCATCCGGAGTTGAAAAGGTTTAGCTTTGAACACAAATCCCGAAATAGCACTTAGTTCTTGCTAACTATCAATATTTTCAATTTGTACAATTTTTTCTAGTGAGGTTGTTAACGAGGAAGTGAATATTAGTAATGAGCTTGTAAATTTATTTCTCACATGTCCTTCGTTTAACTATCTCACGACGCCTATTACTCATTGAACATTTTCGCCATAACCTTTACATTATCATCACTATTATACCGTAATACTTGACGAATAAATATACGGAAAGAGGTTCCGTTAATTTTCAAGCAAATTTTGTTGAAATATTCGAGTTGAGTGATTCTTATTATTCATCGTTATTCATATTGACGTAATCATGATTCTTATTAACACTAATGATATGTTTTCCTTATCATTCTCTACGTTCACCACATTTTAATAATGGAGCTCTTTACATTATTCACGCTACTTCTCGGATTCATCGGTGTAATTGCAAACACAATGCTCATTTTCGTGATTATCATACGGTTTCTGCAGTTTGACATCAAAGTTTAATACATACACTTCAGGACACCTTCTCACATGAAATTTTATTCGATAATCTTACTGGCATCGGCCTGTTGTGATCTAATTTGCCTTGTTGGAATGATGGCATCAGTTACCAAGTGGCCGCCCAGTCCTGAGTTTTACCCAGACATCCCGGTTTCAGAGAATTCATTGTCGGCACTGCGTGTATTATGGAGATGCATGGAGTTTGCGCCCAGGAGAGTGTGTCACTATGTGCTTACATATTCGGTTATCAAATCATCTTACAATTGATTGAAAAAACATTGAAGGTGTGCAAGAGTTGATGTACAGTGCCACTTCGGCACTTCTTTGTTTGTCCTTTGCGTACAGATTTCGTGCAATTGAATCCTCATCTGGCAAAGGATACAACCAAGTGATTCGTTCTTTCTCTGTCAATATTTCTAGATGTGTTTCAGTTCTGGATCATTGGCGCGGTATCTATGATATTTATCAACTCTCCCCTGATCCCCCTTTACCACCACGCATTGACTTTGAAAGACCCTCTGCTCGAGGAATATAGAGGCAGAAGCGGACACAATGCATTGAGTATTCATTCACTAACCTTTTTTCTTCTGTAAAATCATTCAAATTTTCAGCTATTATGCAATATGCGGATCCATTCACTCTGTGGTTGGTAAATTACTCTATGATGAGTTCATTAGTTCCCTTTCTCGCTTGTCTCAAACTGAGAAAGATGACTCTGGCCTAAACTAGAAATTAATGAAGTAAGAAATTTTGTTCAAGCATCCTGGGATACGCCTTTTCCAGAGTTCAATGAGTGCAAAGTTAAAGCGGCAACATTCAATGCTAGTCAGAGTATAGTTAAAATTGAACATGTCATTCATAACAGTACAATTGAGGCACTCAATATTCAGCTTCTCGCTTCATCCGGATTTTTTGTCGGCTGTGTTATTTTCAGTTTCAATCTCTTTGTTCGACCGATGTTTGATTTCATTCCCGAGACCACTCCTCTCTCAGTTCCGGTTAGAAATTATAGGAATAATCATAGAATATCGACTATCAGATTCCGAATTTGCAAAACGTGATCACACCAATCAGCAATCTCTACGTTATCACTCCGTACAGAAAGTATTCAATACAATGAAGAAACCTAATCGATTTAATGTCTTTCAGATTTTACTGCAGAAAAATAACGAACGATGCCGAAGTCACGCGAAGTTGAAGTTGTCAAAACTGTCAAAATCACGAATACGATTTGATATTTTTGTCTCGCAAACGAATATCGAAATTCTCTCAAATATATAAGGTTCCTTTGCAAGTCTTGTCTTTTTGTTATGTATCCAGAATTCAAATATAACACAAAAACAACATTCACCGATAATATATTTCTTATTATCTTCAGCTTGCTTTCTTTCATACATCAGATGATGATCACTACCGTAATAACGATAGAACTCATCCGAATGGAGCAGTAGTGTTTAACCATTGATGATTTTTGCAATGACCTTCACACTTTCTATTATATATTTTTATAATCATCACACGCCCATGGGTATGGGAAAGTAATCTATTTTATATTTTTCTTATATTTTCGCTATGGATCCATTCACCCTCTTTACAATTGTGTGCGGAGGCACGGGCGTCATTTCGAATTCTATACTGATCGTAGTCATTATTTTGAAGTGAGAATAATTTTTATTCGTACAGGATCTTTTTTTATCATTCCGAACGCCAAACGACATGAAAGTGTATTCGAAAATTCTCCTGGTTTCCGCTTTTTGTGATATTATCTGCATTTTGGGAATGATGTCTACTATTGCCAAGTGATCAATTATACCTGACTTTCTGCTGTAATTCGATTACAGAGAGGTTATAGTGGGCAACGCTTGCTTATTGAAACTATACGGAATGTGCACAAAACATAGCGTTTCCTTATGCGCTTTCATTTTTGGTGATTTTTGGTTGTCCAATGAAAAAATAAGTTATGGAGTGATGTATATATATGTAACAGGTTTATTACAGGCGTCCAAGAATACATGTATACTCTCACAGTTTGTCTGCTCTGTCTATCGTTTGCATTTCGATATCTGGCCATCGATCCAGACAAGAAAAGAAGGACCAATCTTTTACAGTTTTCGTGAATGTACATTTTTCGACAATCATTTTTAATATTCTTCGACTATCTGATACCACCAACCTTGCAGTTCGCAAATGTAACCATTGCTATCTTGATAGTTCTCAACAGTCCGATGGCACCAATGTACCATTACGCCATTGCCAGGGACGACGATCCTATCATCACAAAATATCGAAATACTAGTGGATTTGAATCATTGGGTAACGCTTATTTTTTTCTAAAACGAACAACGGACTTATTTTCAGCCGTAATAAATTACGAAGATCCGTTTACTCTTTGGCTATGTGTGTATACAGTGATGACGTCCTTAGTCCCCTTTCTTGCCTGTGTGAAGCTGAGAAAAATGACTATGGAAGTGTTGAAAGAACACGAAGTAAGTTCAATTATGAAATATGATCGACCAGAATCCAAAAAAAATCAGAAATCAATGATTGTTCTGCTGAAGCAGCAGCATGCAATGCTTGTCAGAGTGAGCATATCAGTAATATTCTAAATTATGGCTTATACCTAGGGGCCACAAGCTCCGCCCACTTTTGTGAGACATGATTTCGCCTAAAAGCGAGAAATCAAAAGCGCAAGCTTCATTCTAAACCAAATCGCTTGTTCTAAAGTGCGCTGGATAGCTACTGGCATCCCCTTTCGATTGAGCACTGCCCAAAATGTGCACAGCATCACTAATTAGATAAAATTTGCACATAATAGAAGGGAAGAGGCCGTTTTGACGGGTTGCTGTGTGAAATTTTTGTTTGGGCAGTATTTTTCTGACTAATTCGAATATTTTAGGATTTTTAGAGAAAAAATTAGATTTTTTATCATGCTTTAAAAGGGTGCGCTTTTTGTTTGAAGAAGCGCGGGGAGAGGCGAGCGAGAGAGCGGGGGGGGGGGGGGGGGGGGGAGAGGCACACGCAAATTAGGCTCCGCCCCCTTCCCTCTCGTCTCGCCTCTCCCTCCTCTTCCCCCCGTGCGTTGCGCGCGTACTTCTCGGGCTCTAGCGCGGCTCAGAGACAAGATATTCACAAACGGCAAAAAGCATGATGTTATTGGGTCCATGATGGATGGTTGGAACATACTTTTGACACCATTGCGTAAAATCGGCTACCTCCGTTGTGACCCCTACTTATACGAAGGCTCTCAACATCCAACTATTTGCTTCGTCCGAATTTCTTGTCGGATGCGTTGTACACAGCATCAATTTTATTCGAAAGCATAACGCGCCAGCACTCGACTTCATTCCTGATACTACCGTTTTAGTCATTCCGGTAAGATGAAATGTGCGGTTTACAGTAAACTACAACTCAGATTTGTAATATTGCGAATGTGGTCACTGCAATATGCAATCTGTATGTCATCACACCTTACAGAAGGTAATTGAAAACAAATGCCAAGAAATTCCAGTAATAAATAAATAAATAACTAGATACTTTACAGATTTCTGGTTGGGAAAACGTTTTATATCGTTCTGATAAACCAGTATTTTCATATTTTGAATTATCTCACTTATTTTCAACGGCAACGATCAATTACAATACACAGATGAGCATGCGGTAAAGGGACAACGCTGGAAACAAAACAACTTACTATTATGAAAGAAAATATAAAAATTAAATGTTCAGTGATTTGTTGGTGGATTCAAGATGGTATATCGGCTACGATGATAGGAAAGCGAAAAGAAAACACTGTGAAATTTCGTACACTCTGTTTCACAATGGCGATAATCCTCTGATTCATACAGAGAAAGGACAAGAATGATAAGCATAGAAGCGACTAATCTTAGCTAAATCTTTGGAATCTTTTCGCAATCATCATTTTCACAAATTGTGAAACATCAAAATATAAAATTGGACAAGTAATGGAAGAGCGAAAATGTAGGAAACGATTAGTACGGCGAAAGAAAATGAAAGTTTTGTGACTATCATAGATGAAAATATAGATGTTTGAGATGTTGTAGAGGAAACATAATTCATAGCGAGGAGGCAGATTGATTATTAAATTGTCTTTTCAAATCTAAATACGATATACCAAGGACTACAAACGAGATTTCTCTGTCTGAATGAGTCAGAACATTCCAATTTGTGCTAGTGATGTCTCATTGTATAGATTCTAGTTTCGAGGATTATTTTTGCACTGACTAGCTCGAGAGAGTGCGATCTCTCTGAGAAACATTTCGTATATAACTGAAGTGGAATAAGGACAACCAACGACTCGTCCGACAATGATCGCAAAAGTGGTCGCTGCCTTACTGGTCTTCGGCGTCGCAGGTTAGACTCTTACCTTGTTAACAGTAAAATTGGAACATGCTTTCAAGGTGCCGTTGTCGAGTTTAAACACAGCAAAATCTACGATGAGTTTGACTTCAAGGGACAGTCGACTGTTAGTTCTTGTTACTATGTATTATCATTATCGAACTTCGTAAATTTACAATTGTAGGTGACCGTCTCCGACTTGTGCAAGGATTCCTGCCGCATCTACGTTTCGATCACTCCAGATTCGAAGAAATACGCTGCTAATATTCTTATCTCGCAGCCAAAAGGATTCACCACGTTCGTTCTTTTTTAAAATTGTTACCTGGATCGTATACGCTTCGCCATTTCAGACTTGCTGACATCGCGGCGAAAGTTGACGCGACAACAGGACTGAAGTCGTTCTTGGAAATTACTGTAACTTGATTTTTTTCATTCTTTCGGTTTGAAAATTCAAGATTCAGAGTACACCATCACTGAGCATTGTGAACGGGAATGCACAGAATGCAGCTGGTCCACTTGTACTCTACGTTGTCAACACTGCCTACACTAACTTCGGAGGCGAGTTATCGATTTTTTCCTCAAATAAAATTATTATTCGAAATTGCAGATACTGCAGAAGTATACGAAGCAGACGGAATGAATCGTCCCGTCTCCACAATTCCTTCTTCCATTACTGTGATGAGTGCTCGTCCCTTCACTCTCAAAGGAGCACCGCTCCAGGGTAACTTGCCTCAAGGAATTATTGCAACAATGTCGGGATACGATGATATGGACTACGCGCAATGCCCGTATCTGTACTATGTGATGTAAGTTTGACGGAATCTTCATCGGTTTCTCTACTTTTGCCCTTCCAGAAACGATGGACCCTTCCTTGGTTTCACATGGCATGTCAACGGTCCCATTATCTCTCTGGAATACGACGTTCATACCTTTCCTTACCCTCCCGGCGCACTCACAGCAACTATTGGAATCAGTAAGACTTTGTTCATAGTCAGCTATCCTGAAAATTCTTTTCTAGGCAACACGTATGACCTTGAGAGGTCTGGGTGGGTTGGATCTCCCGGATTCCATGGTTGCGCCGGAAAGCAGCCATATCGTTCCAGTCTCTACGATTTCACCCTTCCTTTCCACGCAGAAATCATCTCGAAAAAGTAAAAACTATTTAGTTTTTCTTATCATCTCGTAATTTACAGGGAAACTAGTTTTGGAGTGACGATCGAAACGAATTCGGATGATGCTCACGCGGTTAGAGTGACCGATTCCGATACGGGAGTGAACTACAGGTTCATTATTTTATAGGACGAATGAATTAATAATAACGTTTTAGTATCGGAAAGACGGCAGAGGGAGCTTATGTTTCCTACACTTTCGTCAAGGCACAGGTTTGAAAAAAGTGACACATATTTGGAAATTATTCTGTTTCAGAACGTGACCCTCGATTGGAAACCGGATGGAGTTGGCAATATTCATTTCCTGGCTCGTTATCGTGGATACGAATCACGATTCCTCCATCCTCTTATCAATTAGCAAACCTCATGGAGTTGAATTGTGTAAAGATTGGGTGTGATAAATACTTGTTTCTTATTACGAACTTCAACAACTTTCTCTACAATGTATGGTGAAAAGTGGCGAAAAAGAAGTGAGAAATTAAGCGAGAAGCGGACGAAGCTTAGGATTAGTTTCTTCTCAGTGCTCTGTATCAAACAAGAGATAAAAAACCGAATGACTGGTGACTAAAATAAATCCACAAACGACGTCTCTGAGCACTTGATTGTCATCAGTGATGCCGATCTAGACCGTCGAAGATGAGATCTTCAAGCTTTTTCAGCCTAATCTGAGATAAATGGTAGGCAAATCTTTGAACTATTGTCATCTTAAAGAATAGTAAGATTAGCTATAAAACTGAACAGAAATGCGAAAATGACGGACTGTTCGGAGCATGATCGGAAGAACAATTGTCTTTCTCTTTCTCGTGTTCTGCACAACAGGTTTGCATTTTGGTTGCAGCTCTTAGAACGGATTATTTCTCTTAGAAGCCATCGTCAAGTTCTGGAGAAGTAAAATCTACGATGAATTCGATTTCAAGGACGAGGCCATGGTTTGTAGCTGCAATTCATCACTTTGTAGTCGATCGAGATGAAACACAATCCATTGCAGGTCACTGTGTACGACATTTATGCGGAATCTTGTCACATTTACGCCTCCGCAACTCCCGATTCTAAGAAATTTGCGACGAATCTTCTCATTCAACAGCCTAAGGGATTCGTCAGGTTCATTCACACGCCAGTTGATTGTTTACTACATAATCCCATTCAGTTTGGCCGATGTCACAGCGAGAGACGATCCCGCAATTGTTCCTGGAAATCAACGTAAGAACATAGTTATATAACACCCCAAACATGCCTAATTTACTCTTGAAAGGGATTTACTTGATATTTCAGAGTACTGCTCAATTGACTATAGTGAACGCGAATGCTCAAATGGCCGCTGGTCCTCTCGTACTCTACGTTGTCTGGAACGATCACATTGGTCAGATTTGTTGCATTTGCCAGGGTATTCAGTCAATCTTATCAACCAATTATATTTCAGCAAATCCTGAAGTGTACGAAGCGGAAGGAATGCCCTGTATCAACTATTCCCAGTTCAATAACAGTGATGAGTGCTCGTCCCTTCACTCTCAATGGAGCCCCTCTGGATGGATATAAGGTAAATTAGAAATAGGAGATCATAAGGAAAGATTGAAAAAGATCACGAATTTTTAATAGTTTTTAGCCTCAAGGTGTGATTGCAACAATGTCGGGATATGATGACATGGAATATGCTCAATGCCCGTATTTATCTCTACTACGTTGAGTGAGTTCAAGTCGTAACTCGAAATATCAGTGCCATTTTTTCCAGAAAAGATGGTGCATTCCCTGGTTTTACATGGGAAGTCAACGGGCCGATTATCTCCCTCGAATACGATTCGCATACATTCCCGTATCCGCCCGGCGAACTCAAAGCCACCATTGGAATCAGTGAGGATGTTCAAAAAATAGTTTAAAATAGTTTTGAGTTCTATTCAGCGAACAAGCATCAACTTGAAAGATCGGGCTGGATCAGTTCATCCGGATATCACGGTTGCCCTGGCCAGAAGGTCAGTGACTAGAGTTCTCTTATTGGAAAATGATTTTCCAATAACACTAATGGATTTCCAATAGTATCCTCATTCTTCACACTCTCTCGTCGCGAGAGCAGTCCAATCCCTTTGTTCGGCTTATTGGAAATCCGGAAAATTTTCCAATTACTCTATCAGTGACTTATGATGAAACAAGATGTCATTTCAGCCCTATCGTTCCAGTCTCTATGACTTTAGCTCTCCCTTCCATGCAGAAATCACGTCGAAAATGTATGATTGAAAACACTAAATATTTCTCACGTGATAAACAGATCGATGACGATGTTTTGCGGCCCCTTGAGTATCGGAGTGGAAATTGTTACAATTTCTGACGATGCCCATCCCGTTTCGATTACTGACCGAGACTCCGGAGCCCAGTACAGGTATTTATTGACATAAATAACAAGGTATCGCTTTTTTCCAGCCTCGCAAACACGGTAAACGGAACTTATGTCTCGTACACATTCATTCGGACTCAGGTTTGTAAACACAGGACCTATTTCAAATTGCATGTTATTCTAGAATGTGTCTCTGGACTGGAATCCCGCAGGAATTGAAACTTCGCATTTCCTCGCTCGTTATCGAGGATTTGAATCCCGATTCCTATTGTTTGAGATTATGCTGTCCAAATAAATAATTATTTTCAAATTAATGAAACAGAGAATCAATCAAGAAGTCAAAGCATCGAACTCTTGGATTAGTGGACACTCATTCTTTGAATCAAACAAGAGATAAGACCAAGGGAGTGGTGACAGATGATAACATAATCCACATCTTAAGTATTCGATTGTCAGCAACGCCTATGATGCTGATCAACGATTGGAATAATACTACTTTCTCAAAATGACTTATCATTGAATACATGTTTCTAAAATTCATGAATATACTAATTTTCGGGATATCTGAAGTCTCAATTATTTTTTCTATAAATTTGCTCGTTTGGCGAACCAATTTTAGCTTGATTCACGTAAATTTTCAATATGGTGCAAGGCTTTAGAGGGCAGCGGTTCAACATCGTTAATATCTTCGATTGTGCTTGCGCGATGCTTTCTGCGTTGTGTTGTGTACATTCTAGTAGTGCTGATCAGCTTAGAGTCCATAGGTCCAGCTAGAGAGAAATAGAGAAAAAACCCCCTGCCATCTATTCTGATATCACTAGTGGACTCGACCGAGAATGTACGGAAGACTGGTCGCGGGTCTCTTTCTCCTCTTTTCCGTTTCTGGTTCGTTCATTTTTTTCATTCGATTAAACTTTTGAAGCTGACCATCATCTTTCAGATGCCTACGTAGATTCTGGTAACAGTCGAATCTACGACGAATATGATTTCATTGGAAAGTCCTCAGTGAGTAAAAATGTTATATCCTTTTTTCATTTCTCAGTAATTCTCATTTGTAATTATCCATTTTTCGTGAAATTATTGTAGGTAACAGTCGATGGTCTATGCGCTGAACAATGTCTTATCTTTGCATCCATCACTGAAGATACATATAAATTGGCTTCAAATATTCTTATCCAACTGCAGAAAGGATTCGACAGGTTTGCGATTCAAAATTTGAACTCAAATTATCATTCTGTGCAGTGTTGCTCTCATTGCTGAAAGCATTGATCCTGCTACAAATCAGAAGATTCCCCTTGGAGTGAAGGTATAGAGGCGAATTGATCACTTCTTCTTCACTCTAATTTCAGAATATGCCTTCACTGACAATAGTGAACGCAAACGCCCAATTGACTGCTGGGCCGATGGTAATCTATATTGTGAAGGTCGGAAAATCAATGCGTGCGTTTCATCTGAAGTTGTCGTAATTATAAGGATGGAAATGGCATAAAGGAAATTTAAGTAACGATTTTGCAGCCCTTCCTCTGCCGGAAGTATACGAAGCGAGTGTCCTCCATCGTCCCGGTACTTCCATTCCCAAATCAGTCACTATAATGAGCACCCAACCATTTACTGTCAAGCAGGCGGCCGGTCAACAAGTGAGCTGAATGATATATTTTTAAATCGTCTTGCCATTATTCAGCCCAAAGCAGTCGTTGCCTCCCTCTCGGGATACGACGATACGATTGGCGGATGTCCGACTTTCCAATTCACAGAGTGAGTAATATCGAATGTTTCATTAACCACGAATTGTGGTTCCAGATCTGAGTTCACATTCGAAGTCAATGGACCGATCGTCACTCTGAACTATTCCACCTTCACTTCTCCACCCGGTCTTCTCTCTTCCACCATTGGAATCAGTGAGAATATTTTGTGGACCGTCTATTTTCATTTTCAACAGGTAACAATAATGAGAAAAACTAAATTCAGCGAATATGCTGCCCATGCAGTCTGAGGGATGGGTCAGCTCTCCGGGATACAGTGGATGTCCAGGGAGACAGGTTTGATATTGTTTTATTGACTATTAACAACAGTATTTTCAGGTATATCGATCAAGTCTCTACGACAACATGGGCAACTTCCACGCTGAAATAACGAACGATCAGTTGAGACTATCAATTTTACATTATCTTTATCGATCAACTTCAGGCCTACGAGCGTTTCCGTTGACATTGCGACCAATTCGGAGCATGATAACGCTGTTTCTATTACGGACGAGGACTCAGGAGAATTCTACACGTTGGACATTACTTTTTTTTCTGGGTATAATATTCCGATTCAGTGTGTATGGGATGGGAGACAGCAATCCGAAGGGATTCAACTTCAATACGAAGGTGAGTGAAACAAAAGAAACGGTAAAAAAAGCTCATTTAATAATCGTAATCACAGAAGTTCTCGATTAGCTGGATGCCAGATGGAACTTCGAAGATTCATTTCTTCGTCAAGTGGAGAAAGAACTGAATTTAGGGAACTAGAAGCTATGTAAATACTGGTCTGGATTTGAATAAATTTGTATTGCCACTTTATTGTGAATAACTTTTGAATCAACGAATGCTCAATCAATGTCTTTGAATCAATGTCTAATTTTCCTTTCCTCTTCTGTACTTGAAAATGTTGAATGACCACATGATATCCTTCTCTTTGTCATCAGATTCCTTTCCGTTTTTGACTGATTTCCAAGTAGACCACAGCGGATGCTTCATTGATCCCTTCACAACGTCGACGTTTGTATCCACGACGTATTTGTAGATTTGGAGGCCTTTTCTGAAGTAGATTTCTCCATATGAACTCATGAACGCCACTCATCAATGATCAACACTACATTTCTCGCACACTCTACACTGCTCGAGGTCTCAAATGAGTGTCGTGTTAGCGCAGCGATGAAATCTTTATGAAATTGACCTGGCAAAGATTTGCGCCAATAGATTCTCTGCAAGAAGACCGACTCCTTTGCCTCGAAAGGGTTCAAGAGTGAAGAGGTGGGTGAGCTGGAATATTTTCGTCATTCAGAAACCACAATCGATAATATGAACCTGTCCGAAAGCATGGGTCATTTCCCATGATGCGAGATTTCCATCTTCAGCACGAACGCAAACCGAGGGAAGATTCTCAAGTCGAAGTCTGAACTTTCACATCAATTCCGTGTCTTATTCGACTTCGCACGTTCGTGATCAAATGAACTAACCTGAGAATCTCTGGCGGTGCCGTTGCTCTGTACGGCCAAACTGAGTGCATCTTATCATAGTCATTAGCGATGTCGACTGAATCGATTCGAAATCCTTTCGGAGCCTCGAATTCGATCTCAAAGGCCTTATTTTCGTTTCCAGCTTAGAGAACAAAACAAACCTCAGCAACTTTCTGCTTCTGTTCCTCATCCATATAGAAAGGAAAGAAATCTCCATAGTAGACAGTGTCGAAGGGTGCGCCCTCACTTTGTAACTCGAAGAACTATAATTCAAATACTTGAATTAGCAATCTAAAAAAAGTGCATACCATGGCACGAATGGTCGTGTCAGCCTCCAATAGAATCTGTCCGTGCTTCTCCAAATCCGGAGTGAGCATCTCTATCACAGCACTGAGACTCTCCTTGAGAAGGACACTTAAAATTTATGTTTTGCTCGATATTCCAAAATGTGAATAAACCTGACATGGCCCGCGGATGGCGTCCGAACTTGAACGTGGGGGCTCAAGTAGAGGAATAAGTCAACAATACATTGGTTTCACTACTCACAATTGTTACTTGCTCTCTTCAATCATGAATACGTAGTAGGGCTTCTCTGAGGGATATCCGAATATGCGCATGTGTCCTTTCGGGAAACCGTCTGTTAAAAAGATATTCGAATTTTTCTGATTTAGTGCAATGAAAATACCCGCTAGCATCCATGTTGAGATGTTCTGAATGGAAAAGTTCTCGAATCGGTGCTTCTTTCGACCTAAATTGGCGTTTTCGCAAAGTATGATTGTATTCGCTCACCTCCTTCCGTTAGGAAATCGACGAGAGCGCGCAATCGATCGGACGATGTGAAATCACCGAGAGTCGACATGAGAAGTTCCTCCAACTAATGGGTGCAACCACTCTATCCCTCCTCTCATTCACTTCCCTTCCCATCTTTTAAACTCGATTGTCGATTGCTTGCAGATTAGGGAACGAAAGAAAATGTCTCAATGAATACTTTCACTTTTATTCAAATGATCACGTACAATAAGATCACAATGAATCGGGTACAATAAAAGCACACGGTCATCGAGTTACTCTGACCCCAACTGGTGTCTTTGATGTATTGTGATGCGAGCCTGAACTTGCGCTTATTCGTAAAATAGTAGTGCAGTTGAAGAAATGAAGAATAGTTTGCCTGCAAAAATACTTATTTTGCTGCATCATCATTATAGTTTCATGCGTGTGCGTATTTTTCTACATCAATGAAAGCTTAATTATTTACCTGTAGCTCTTCACTCCAAACATGATAATGAATGCGTCGATTAGAGGGAAGAAAGTAAGAGAAGCGGAGACGAGATTTGGAAAGACATTCAATCGAAATCCCATCATGGGAAGATTGATGATTCCAGCACACGGGAAATATACGAAGATCATGGGAATTATCATCTGAATAGAGGTGGTAAGATGTTATTAATCCATTGAAGAACTTGAAGAACGAGTGTCTGGAACAGCTGAAGTTGCATTCTCTTCGTTTTTCCAGACCACTGGACGTGGGTGCTTCTGAAAGAGTTATTTATGAGGCCGTTCGCCTAAGAATCGGACAAATCTAAAGGAGTTTGGCACAGCTCAAAAATCTCGATTCTCTGAAACAATGTCATTTAGGGTTCTCGAGGGTGCTGATGACGATGGGGATACTCATTTTTTCATATCGACGTCACGTTGGCTCCAGACGGCGTGACGTCTAAAACAGTTTTTCCAGAATTCCTCAGTTAGGATAAAAGCGAAAATTAGGCGAGTTTGGCTCCTGAGGTAGAATTCGATGCTGATTACAGCTGCAAACTTTATTTTTTGCGAATTACAAAAATAACTGTGTAAAATGGAAGTTCTCAGGGAGCTAATAGGGATCGGGGAGAGTACCATAGATCGGACGGGAATGATGCAAGGATTCCAAATATATTTTTACATTGTCAAGAAAACATGCGGATAAGGTTTTATGCAAAAGATAGTTTACCGATTTGTAAGTAAATTTTACCATCCTTCCCCTTGTTGACTTCCGATCTCTTGATCTACCTGAGTCTCTCTACCTTGACCTCTTCCCTTTCTCTGTGCTCTCTCTATTCCCCATGCTCTCTCGCCTCCCTCGGGAAGGAGAGAAGGAGAGGGAAGGAGATCGATAAAAGTTCGGAAGTAAACAAGTGGAAGGATGGTCAAATTTACTTACAAACCGGTGTACTATCTTTTACATAAAACCTTATCCGCATGTTTTCTTGACAATGTAACACAGAGATCAGGAGAAAATGTAGCTGCCCGGGAACAATTTTTTTCAAACTCATTTCAAATGGCCCATATTTTGATATATGAATACCCTGGCCAAAAGATTTTTTTGTATCCGGTCAATTTGTCCCAAAGCCGGCTTTTAGGAAATTCCCGGCTCTGGTCACGGCTCTGTCGTATCTCAGCACCCCGAATAGCTACAATATCGCTTTTAGGCTTAAAAAATGCGCAAAAATGTGGTGATCAATTTGCAACCAAAATCAAGGGTATATGTCAAAAATTGAAAAAGTTGTGAGCCGAAAACCGATTTGGAACACATTTTCAAAATATTTTCCCTATCAAGGAGGTCGAACGCAGAACTTTTTATTGCAGAATATGAAAGTTTATGCACATAGGTGTAAATAAAAAATAAAAAGAGAATTTTTAAAAATGACCCAAAAAGCGATTTTTTAAATCAAAGATGAAAAATCGAAAAAATCCAAAAAATAAAGTTTTTTGTTTCTTTTTCTTTTTGCAATTTTTTGTTCCCAAACATCATTAGCATGATTAAAAATAATTTTTCGAGTTATTTACCACTCGCTTAGTGCTTCAGAACAATCATTTAATGCTATTTTGTATCATAAAATGAAGCTATTTTTATTCCATTTTTATTGCAAGTACAATCGATTCATGTGAACAGTATTATGAGTATTAGGCATAATAATACAATGATACATCATGATATTATTAATCAAATTCAGCCGCTCCGGCAGGAACTGGGGTATTAGGTGTCACAGGCTTGTCGACATCAGAGAAGAATTTCTTGAGCATCGTGGGTGTAAGATGGCGGTAGAAGTCTTCTTCTGTGATGACAATGTCCTCGTCGGACGGTTCCACTTCCACTTCGAAATGCTCATCGTCCATGTCCTCATGTTCCACTTGTCTTCTCCAAGCTCTCATCTTAGGAAGCTGCAACTTGAGACTGTTGATGTAGTTTCTCAATTGACTCTTCGTCATCCAGTCCTTCGGCTCAATGCGCCGGGAATTGAGCCGGGAATTTCCTAAAAGCCGACTTTGGGACAAATTGACCGGATACAAAAAAATCTTTTGGCCAGGGTATTCATATATCAAAATATGGGCCATTTGAAATGAGTTTGAAAAAAATTGTTCCCGAGGGGGCTAGTTTTGCTACATTCTCTCCTGATACCTGTGGTAAAAATACATTTAGAATCCTTGCATCATTCCCGTCCGATCTATGGTACTCTCCCCGATCCCTATTAGCTCCCTGAGAACTTTCATTTTACACAGTTAGTTTTGAAATTCGCAAACAATAAAGTTGGCAGCTGTAATCAGCATCGAATTCTACCTCGGGAGCCAAACTCGCCTGATTTTAGCTGTTATTCTAACTGAGGGAATCTTGAAAAACTGTTTTCGACGTCACGCCATCTGGAGCCAACGAGACGTCGATATGAAAAATGACTATGCCCATCGTCATCCGCATCCTCGAGAACCCCAAACAACATAGTTTCAGAGAGTTGAGATTTTTGAGCTGTGCCAACTCTTGTCCGACTCTCTCGCAAACGATCTCATATATTAACAATAAGATCAGACAAGGAAATGATCGAAAATTAACAGGGAAAATTCAGACCTAGCAAGTCCGCTAATTAATCCCACTCTGGGAAGTGCTTTTGAGCATGGGAACAGTGAATATGGGAAGTTCTCACCGGAAATGCGCAACGATCAAATAAGAACAAGAGACGATAACTGAAGAGCAGACTGCCATTATTGAATTGAACCCCATTGTGGCTAGAAATGCCCGCATTCGAAATTTGCCTTCGACACTCTGAATTTGACAGTAGCACTCGCCGAAACGCCGCAGTTCATACGTAATAGAGTGCACCAATGAATTCCTCGCCTTCTCCAGTGAACTCTTCTTCGAGAAATGTCTGGACATAGTCAATCGTCTCGTGATCAGGACCGTAGTTGAAGTAGCAGTTTGTAAACCTGACAACTGTTTGTTCGGCTTCATCAAATTCGCATTCATACCACAAAGATGATTCAAAAGCCACAGTGAAGGTAACCATAATGAAGCAGGTTCGACCGGTGTAAAATTGAAGATATCGTGGCCTGAAGATTAGATAAATGTAGTCCTAGGATGCTGTCTACCATTTGGTAGCAATGAGTCGATAGACGAACAAATGAGCGAGAAGAGGCATTGTCTGTGAGAAAGTGCACGCAAAGAGACAGATTGAAATCTGAAAGAGAAAAATATACGAAGAAGTGAACAATTTGGCCTACTCTAGAAGTAAAAATTCCATGGGAGAACATAACGAACGCATCTTTGTAAGAGCAGATGACCTGCAATGAAACGAGTGGTGTAACGAGTATTCAATAACAACGATCACCGGGAGAGTGAATAAATGGACTAGAGGAAAATAAATGTCGTTTATCGCGAATGCAAGCAGCAGATATCGATAAGCACCGATTTCTTGAGATGATCGGTAAAGAATGAGATAGATCAAGATGAGATTTGTGATGACAGAAATGCCTGAAGTACATTATGAAAGTGCATTATTCAAAAACAAAACTCACCAATATTCACTAATTCAAAATCAGCGAAGAACTCGAAGAGTATTCTATTCTGCTCAGAAACCATAGTCGAACTAAGCTGTACCAGACGGAGGAATAGTGGGAGAAACCAAAGAGAAAGGCGTGGTAAGAGGGCGTGGAAATAGACAGAAATTTCTCAGAATTATCGTGTGCAAAGAGAGAAATATCAAAGGCTAATAATTATTTGCAACAAAAAAGCGAGAATGATTCGATAAAAAAGGCAAGAATAATTAGATTTTCCACCTGCTTAGTAATTGTCTACAGTGAACATCCATTTGGAAATTAATCTTCCCTTCTTCATTACACCAAGGGTATCCATGTTCGTTTCATGCCCTTCACGCGGCCAAACAAATGAAATGAATTTTGGTCCCGAAAGCACACCTTCCATTGTTTATCTCCCATTGTCTTGCGTCGCCTCCACAATATCGGATGACTCGAATATCAAATAACTCTTGCCTTCATTGATGAATCGAAGTATCCTCAAAGTCGGCTATGTCTCCTTCTACTTCCCTAATATATTCTACGATGAGGAAAAATCAACATTGACTGGAATCTACCCCGATATATGGAAGGATTACGGTCGAATATCTAAGAAGGATATTCACTTTATCAAGAAGGACGAATACGGTTCGATTCGATCATTCATGCCTCCATTCACTGCTTCTTATTGAGGCGGATATCTTCCCGATGCAGAGACTGGATTGTATGCGGGAATGCTGGGAGATGTTCAGAGAGGAGAATTGGATGGAATTGTCGATGCTTACAGTAGCCAACCAGAGAGAATTCCCTACTTTCGGGTTTCCAGCGAAGTAGATTACACAACTGTTAGTTTCTTTCTCATCATTTTTTGATTGATTTTTTCATTTAGGAATCATTCTTCGAAGCAGATTCCATTTCACTGTGGGCTAACCTAATCGAACACTTTATCTTCGATGGATGGTCTTATCTACTCATATCAATCTTTCTCATCATTTTCAATCTTATTTTCCTAATCTTCAAACTCCAACCGCTCAAGAACCTGAAATTGTCGTATGGAATGACATATGTTTTCTATCTTATCTTCGTCACTTTTCTCTTTCTCTTCTATAATGCAGAATTCAATGCAATCGCAATCGTGCCTACTTTCAACATTAGCACGTGAGACGAGACATTCCCCTAATCTATTTTAATTCATTCAATCCTCAGTAACTTTCGAACACTCGTTGATGGTTTTCACAACGGTCAGCGGAAAATGATAACAACAAGTGGGACTTATTTACGAGCAGAACACGTACGAACCACTTTCATTCCTTTTGATTAAATTTCTATTTACAGTATCGGGAACTATTCGGTGTAAATGCTCCAGGATCAGATCAACTGATCATTGAGAAAGATGTGCAATTAATATTCAACAAGGTGACTCAAGGGTCAAATGCGGGGGTGGTTTGACTGGCCTCTCGAGACTCCTCTATATGTGCCCCTCTCCTTTCAGTTATGTGCCGACCCTCGTCTTGTCTACTACGATGGAGATAGTATTATGATGAGTACGAGCCAGAGCAAGTATCCCCTGTCCATTAAATGTCCGCTTAGAAAGTACATGCAGTGGATAATCTAAGCATAAAGACGAATTTAGAATTGATACTTCCGATCTCTTCACTTTTCCTGTCGATTCTGCAGTGAGAAGAAAGAAGTTCGGACAGCAGAAAACATACGTGTTCTACTTGTGTAGAAAAGGAATGAATAAAAAATAGTATGAAAAGTTCGTGGATCTTCAGTTGAAGCTGTATCGATATGAACAGGTTAGTATTTGTACATCCAAACAAAGAGTACTGTGTTCCTCAGATAAGTGGAATTCACCTACGTCGATACATAAGTCGAGATGGTTCTTCTAATCCAAATCACCTCGCGACAAATCAAGTCACTTTTTCTTTCGTCGCTGCTTTTTCTATTGTTCTGGTAGCTTCCCACTCATTCTCCCTTCTATTATTTGTGTTCGAGATCATTATTGGCAATCAAAATAGTTGTCGGAAGAATGGTGACACTGTGTAAATGGGGATGTTCAAGTAGATAAAATGGCATTGTAATAATCTGATTTAGCTCATGAGATTCAGCTCACAGAACATTTGAGTGTTTAGATATTGTTAAGTTCCAATTAAAATGGGAACTGCGTACAAGGAGAGCGTGATAATGGGAATCCAGAAAAACAGTTTTTTTTTATTCTGCTGAAGAAAAAAATATTACTGAACATTTACAAA
The DNA here is from genome assembly GCA_000180635.4 of Pristionchus pacificus. Classification (NCBI taxonomy): domain Eukaryota; kingdom Metazoa; phylum Nematoda; class Chromadorea; order Rhabditida; family Neodiplogasteridae; genus Pristionchus; species Pristionchus pacificus. Next base: position 12,691,809 of record CM026578.1, on the reverse strand, counting down.
GGCTGAGCATGAATAATTCGATTTACACGTTTTCTTGGTGGAGCGAAACAATGACTCAGCGTAAACAATAATAAGTTTAGCTAATCAGGAGCCCTATTCATCCCTAATCATTTTTTGCATTCAAAAGTGCTGAACGCCCACACGATATAATCCTTATTCTCATCTGACGATTCTCTATTAATCGGAGATTTCCACAATGACCACAGTGGATGCTTCATTGTTCCTCTCACAACATCATAGTTGTCGTGCGACACATATTTGAAGACTTGAAGCTCCTTTCTGTAAGGATTCTCTCTATTTTTGTTAACAATGGATCTACCCTAGAGAAAATGCTAACAATCATTTCCTAATCAACAATTCAATTGGAGATACCTTGCTAGAACTTGAGCAAGAGATAGTTCACTGAGCACCCCAAGACCATTTCCTCGATATTCCTCGAGTGTAAAGAGATTCGTGAGCTATAACATTTTTTTCTTCAAAACACTTTAAAAAATGAAAATAGATTAGACTAATACCTGTCCAAAAGATTGGAGCATTTCCCATGCAACGAGATATCCATCCTCTGCTCGCACTCCCACCGACGGAAGATACTTCAGTCGATCTCTTCAATTATTTTTATTGACGATGTCTAAAGTATAATTTCAACCTGAATATCTCGGCGGGTGTTGTGAAGTTATAGTGCCAATGTGAATGGAGGATCTTATGTTCAGTTTCCCACTTGACAGAACCAACGGTATATCCGTCAGGAGCTTCGAATTCGATCTTCAACAAGTAATAGTGAACTCAATTCATAACTCTAATTGTAAGATCACCTCGACAATTTGCTTTTTCTGATCATCATCCATGTAGAAGGGAAGACATTCGTTCGATTCTATATTCACAAAATATGAGCCTTCCCTCTCTATCTCGAACATCTGTAAACTTCGCTCTTCAGAAATTTAATTTTTAGAGTTCTCTTGCTGGAATTATTTGCCTATTGGAATTCCATTCCACCCCACTCATTTCCACGGAATCGATTGCATACGACCGGCGCTCAATTAGAATTCCACCCCGAATGGAATTCCATTTCTTAGTGGAATTCCAATAAGAAATTCCTCACTCTTTGTAACAATAATTGTAAGCAAATCTCTTAATGGAATTCCAATAACTGATGGAATTCCACTAGACCACTCGATAGACGAGAAATGGAACGAATGGAATTACGTCACACCTTTGTTCTCGTTATTCTAATTCCGGAATTGATTCCAACAAGAGAACCCTAGTAATTTTCCCTTGTGTACCATCGCTCGAACAGTTGTGTCCGATTCTATAATAAACTGTCCGAATTTCTCCAATTCAGTCTTCAGCAAGTGTAGCACGGCTTTAATACCTTCTTTGAGAAGAGAACTGTAAATCGAAATATCAATTCGTGTAGTGATTACAAATTACCAGTCATGACCAGCAGAGGGAGTGCGAACTTGAATGTGTGGACTAAACGATCATTACTAATCAACGATTGACTTATAATAAACCAACACTTGCCCAACTTCCGCTTCGATCATGAACACATAGTAGGGTTTCTCCGAAGGATATCCAAAAACGCGCATGTTAGGAAATCCCGCTTTAATTATCTATTGTGCTCAGCAATGAAATTCAAACTTACAAGCGCTAATGAACGCAGAGATGTTGTGAAGAGCAAAGTTTTCGAATCGATGATTCTGTTTTCCTAAATATCACAAATTGATCCCAAATATCTCGATCGCTTACCTCCATCGGTTAAAGATTCAACAAGATCGCGCAATCGATCGAGAGAAGTGAAATCGCCGAGTGCCGACATTTGTTGAAGAGTGAAAGCAATGATCTCTCTGTCTCTCATTCTGCACATTTCTTATCAGTAGTGCTGATTGTGAGCTTCTGCACACTATCCCCTGTTTCTTTGTAAGTTTGTGCATCAAAAGATCAATTGCAACACCATTGAAAAATAGGTATTTTTCACGGAAATTCAAAGAAACTGTTTGAGAAACAACAGGCGACTGTGAAGTTTGAGTTGTGTACGATATGTTTCATCATTCTCTCCTCTCAGCCCATCTCGTTGTCATCTCTGAGACTGTCGAAGATGGAACAGACTTCTTCTCCCTTTTGAATCCCAGTAATTGCAGCAATCCTTCCCTGAAATAGACAAATGATTACATTACGCCTTTTTGCTTACCTGTAGTCTTTGATGAGCGCAATGATAACAAATGCGTCCCACGCGGGAAAGAACGATACGAGCACTGGAAATGTGGCTGAGACACCTAGATCTGGAATCCCTAAGAATGGAAAGTATAGGAGGCAGAAGTATGGAGTGTACACAAAGACCAATGGTACGAATGTCTGCAAATAGTGAATCAATTTGATTATACGGACTATCTTGCCTGAGCGCAGACCGCAATGAGAATCTTGTACTGAACTGCCTTGTATGCTTTTGAAATTGATTCTGACTTCGCGATTCCTCGGAATGTTCCCCACGCTAAGAATGTAGCCAGAGAAAAACTAATCACAATTATGATGAAGGTTGGAATAAGAACGAAGAGAGACTTGATGTTCAGTTGACCATCTTTCTGAAAATATCCAATGAACGCCAGTATACTCAAATGCATACCCAGTGATCGATAACGAGATATCCTTCCGTCGCAGTATCATTGTACATTTCAGTGAAAGCTTTTCTGAGAATAGGAAGCGCCGATTCATCTCTGTCCGGCGATACTGATATTCCAAGGACATACATGAAATATTCATCTAATTATATTCGAAACAAGTACCAAGTGTCTTACCAAGTGGTTGCTAGGCCTAACGGATAAAGTGACAGTAGGGCTATGAATTTTGGATTCGAGAAATGGCTAATCAGTGTCGGTCTGAACCAAAAGAGTATGCAATTAGAAATCATGACTTACTGATTGATCGTCCAATATCTGTAGAGAAAGTGTATATTCAGTAATGCGAATGGAGCTGAGAAACATGCGAAGTAGAATGCCATCAAGTGCTAAATGCAGTCAGCATCTCATCGTTTTAAGGCAAATAATTACATCACTTTCAATTCAAGTATGCGCAACATCGCCAAATGTTGAATTGACTCGTTGTATTTTCTAAGACGATTTTTTGTCGAGGTAATTTTTTTCAAAATACCGGATTCGTTGCCCAATGTAATACTGACAGAAAATATCAATGACCGCAAAGGTTGCTAGCAAATATTTGTATGTTCCGAGCTCAATCTTGGAAAATCGACGAATCAGAAAGAGTAATATTGCGTTGAAGATGATGCCAATGGCATTGATATTACGATGATATGGCTGATTTTGTGAGCCTTATATTCTTACCGACATTTAAGTGTTCGAGGAATAGCAAGATATTCATGAAAGATTTTGAGATAGATTTAGTGACTATTCGGTATATTGTATTGTCAATCGGCACTTTACATACGTACGCATTGACATTAAATCAAGCAAAGTTTATTATGATGACATCCGAGATCTGAGGTTTTATGTGCACTGATATCATAAATGAGCAAGAAATGATAATCAACCGAAGAAGCCGAAAACAGGGTAAGTTTTAAATGATCCGAATCCGTTTCCATACGGATAGTAGGATGTATCATCGTGATGTTCCAGATGTCTCAGATATCTTCCCAGTCCTCCACGACCATTTGCGATGGCTCCTGAAAGTTTCTCGGATATTCGTGATCCAGTGACCGAAGATTTCTGAATGAGCAAAACCGACCACTGTAGCTACCGGGCATTGTGTGAAGCTGCGAACTGACGATTGAGATAATGAAGAAGAGAGCGAAGACGAGGTTGTTCGTCGGAAACATGTCGGAAACTCATTGAAGGTGCTTACTTAGATATTCGACTTCTTTTTATACTCTCTTTCTTCAACAGAGAAAAGTCTGATGACGAAGAGAGCACTCATTATGCACGAGCTCGATCATATTGTGTTTATCGCCTTTCTTATTTGGGGAGATCGCTGAAACAGCAATAGAGGTGAAAAGGGTAGTTAATAGTATGAGATCGTGTGAACCGAAGAGAGATGATCTCTATTTTAGCGTTGGTCGCAAGTTTGGGTGCGATCATCGGAGCAGCTGAGAGAAACTTTTTGAACGATCTCGATCGAGTTACGTAAGAGGACGAATAAGAGCGACGACTTAGAAACTTCTCGGCCTGTGCGGAGATTGTAGTGGATCATCAAATATTATGGAAAACGAGAACTTGGTCATATCTTTATCGTGGTTATTATAGAATAGTTTTTACAGAAGGAATACAAATTATTTTGAATAAAAGAAATGTCGAATTCAAAGAGATCTACTTTGGAAATGTCGAAAAAGATAGAGATCGAGAAAATATTATCTACTGGTGTTCACTCGGCTACAAATACTTCTACAGATATACTCAAAGCTTACTTATCAACAATCGTCGTCTTTTATAATCATTTAAACAAATAAATTAGGCCGACTAATATCTGAGTAGTGTTGTAAACAATTCTTTTAAAGAACGTTAGATACAAGAGAATGCGAATGATGGTTGTTTCAATATTTACAATAAGTTATTTCTTCTTGTTTGGGAATTCGCACAACTTTCTCTGGACAAGACATCTTCTTGCACTTAGTTCACACCAATTATCCAGTTTGAGAACGTTGTTGAATCCAATGAAGATGAGCATGTCCAAGTAGAGAGTCGAATAGAGATCCAGGCTGATATTGCACAATTACGAGTTTCTTGATTCGAGATGCTTACAATTTCTGTTCATGCCAATAACGACGAGCGTACCATCCACCAAGGATAATCACTACGGGACGGACATGACCCTGAATGCGAATTTTGAAATCTACGCAGTTTTTTTCAATATTTATGGATTCGTTATAACCTTACCACGAAGTCATCAAACTGGTGTATCTCCAATTCGGGATCGTAATCTGCACAGATGAACTTCATCGATTCTTGATGCATCTCATCCATTGTAAGAACGACGATTTTCTTTGTTGGAACTCGACATTGACCGAGGAAATCGAGCACCTTCAATTTGATGATATTATCCACTTTATTGTACCCTTGTCAGTAGAAGTGTATTCGTTTAGGGAAAAAGCGCAAACGAACCGATCCCATTTTCTCTACTTCAGCTCCTTGCGAATACTTGAGTAGTCCATCCATCAATGAGTCTTCAATGGGAGCTCTCACATAGAACGAAGCTCTCATTTTCTCTTTTTCTGGTGATCTCTTGATTTGTAGAATGGGAAGTGAATGGGGACGTATGTAAGAGACAATTCCATGTAGAATCGGTTTGTGGGCTTGCATGTGGAAGGTTCGTTCAGCTGAAAAAAATAGCTCGCTGAATTCGTGAACTAATTTAAGATGGCGTTCTATTGCTGAACTACAGTTTCAGTCCTTATTTCAATCACCTGCAATGGCTTCAGCTTTCTCGTGGTTACCGATCACAATGACACGAGAGGGATGAATGGCCTTGACGAGACCGTAGAAGTACGCCTGATGGAGGAGTTTCATTCTATAATATCATTGTGTTACCTCCGTCACTGTATCCGCATTGTCGATGATAATGGTGTGAATGCTCCTGAGGAAAGGAATGAGCGGATCTTCCTTGTCCTTGTGATGATGATGAACGATCTGCGAGAATGAACTTATCCTTGTTACCCTGTCGTTAACTGATATACCTGCAGTACGCTATCGATGGTAGCGAGAACGATATCTCCGATTGGCCAAGTGAGAAACTCTTTCGATTCTTCTTCCTTCTCCTCTATTAAACTATCTTCGTACTTTGTCTCCAATGGTATTTTATTCATCGGAATCATTGTCTCATCCACTTCGTTTCCTTCACACTGAAATATTTAAAATCTAAGTATGCTCTCAAACCCATTAGGTTAAAATTTGATTGTGCTTAGAATTGCCTTTGACCTTTTTGCACTCTTCATCAGAGTAGAAAAGGCTGATTAGCCAATCCCACGCGTAACGAGCGTCCTTCCTAGTAGTAGTCAGCAGTAGCTTATTGTACCGACGAGGAGTTGCTAGAATACGTATTTTTGAAATTTTAATGAGATAGAATTATACCGAGAGTGATAGCAGCAGCAGTTAGTGTCTTGCCCGATCTTTCCTCTCCAATAACAGCAAATGAAGTGGTCGGATGAGCGACAGAGAAACGAAGACATCTCTCCTTCGCCACTTTTCTTCCCATTTTACTAGCGAGAATACGACGAGATCGTCTCAAATTTTCATCGCTAAGGGGCTACTTTAAAGCTAAAAAAATGAGGACTCACTTTGGAATCACCGATGCCCCATCTTCGAAGGGAAGCATCACACCGTAAAGATCTCCAATGACTGCGGGCAGTTTGACACATCCAGGATTATCTAGGTCGAATCTGAATTGATCAACCATTAATATTTGATTGCAGCATTATTCTCACCTGAGAACATAATCGAGAGCATTCGAGGGTGTATCAGAGAATCGTATATTGCATTGAACGTCAGTTTTATCGGAGAAACCACATTTCATCTTCAATTCTTCGAGAGCGGATGATGGACGACAGTATGCGATGCGGAAATCTGAAGAACGAATATCTATTTGAGGCACCTTCGTGGGACAAGTGCTTCCAAGAATAATTTTTCTCAATTTATTTCTTCTTTCTCTTCTTGCTTTCACCTGCTTCTCAATCTCTCTATTCTCAAATGTCACTCGTGATTATTTCACCTGACTCCACACCCACAGAGAAGGTTGTGCAACACTTCTTCTGCTGCATTAAGTCAACTACGAGTACTATTAATCATTTCCCCAATAAAGGGCGCGCATTTGATTAGTATACTGTCAACTCGAAAGTAGAAAGAACTAATGATAACTCACTGTCTTTATGATGCCAACTGACGAGACTGACGACGAACATCTTCGTAGAGACTGTTGTATTGAAGTAGAGGTTTGCATATCTCTTGTGCATCGGTAGAGTCTCATGACAGGGATAGAGAAGGAGACGAGGAGTAGGAGAAAGGGTTATGAATCCACTGAATTCACCGAAACCGATAAAGTCCTTGTCACGACTGTCCGAACGCTGCAAATTCAAGTATTTCACTAATCTCTACTTTAAAAATATTGGGTTAAACGCACCGCCATGGCAGTTCCAATAGACAGTGAACGCTCCATCATCCATACGAAAGATTGAGAATCTAATATATTTTGTCTGAACCATTCCTTGTGTCCTTCGTTGTACAAGTCGTGCTGTAAGGAATAAAAATGGTTGAATTCGAAATAATTTCCACTAACTTCATGTTTCTCCGTGCTGAATTCATCCACTCTGTATCCACTCTGCATGTTACTCGAATCGATATTATCGACGACTTTCTGGTAGAGGGGCAAGTTACGAACTGGTTCAACAGAGTACAACCAGGATGCCTCTCGCTTCGTTATCGTTGCACTCTGCACCTGAAATAAAGTGTTTATCAATTTTTTTCGCAGCGCGGACTACATTTTTCGATCGGTGAGATGTCAAGTTTAAAAATATGCACATGGCTTTTGTGTTGGCGGGGCGCCGGCGGCAGACCCACCGGTAGATAGGTCTGGCTCTCTTGTTAGGACTACAATACTATGTAGCCAAATGCTTTCTAAGGTAGACTACCTATCACGGCTGTGATAACTACCAATTAGACGGACAGAGAAATTGTTTGCATGAATGGAAAACTCTGTTTACTTATTTATAGAATTTATGTCTACAAAACTTGAGTTTTTTTCTTTATACTGATGCTTACCTCTCCCGGCTTGAGTCTACTATCGAATAGACTTGCTCTTCCATAGACAGGAAACGGGAATTGACTGCACACACCCGCCATGTAGACAGATTGCTGTACACATTCCTTTCCGAAATCGCACACCTGTAAATTACAGGCTGTAATCATCTCATTATTTTTCCATTTTTATAATTGTGCTACTTTGTTCTACGATGTGCTACTTTGTTCAAAGCATCATCGAATCTCACAGTGGCTGCGACGCGAAAGGGCACAGTCCACGTTTGTTCATACGAACAAACGATGTGGATGATGTCGTTGACTCTCCATGATATGAAATAGGGAATCATGTCATGGACATCTCTGAATCTCGTTCTCGATCGAATGGGGACACAAGAGAGAGAAGTAGATGAGATCCATACGAGCATTCCTTCCTTCAGAGAGTACTTGTCCACGACTTTCTTCGTCACTTGGAAATATCGAAGATCAAATCGATCAGGAAGGAATAATTCGAAGTGGACTGCTTCAAGCATGAAGATGTTAGGTCGGGCCTCTCCCATGTATCGATAGATAACTCGATCGAGACTCAGTGGAGGTTCTCCACTACAGCATCGACCATTACAGGGATACTTCTTCGTCTCTTCTGATTCCAAGTACATATCGAGTCTCTTTTTGTTTGCATCAACGAATCGATCGGGATATCCCATATTCGAGTCCAGTAGATTCGTTGCTTCTCTCACTTCCTCTACGAAGAACTTAGTGGATGCTTTCTCTTCAGGTGGAATTTTATAGACATCCGACTTCCTCGAACTGGCAGTTCCATCTCTGAAGGCTATGACGTTTCGAAGACGAACGAGTTCGGGATAGTAGAGAGGACGATGGGTTGGAGGAAGGAAGTGAGAGTACAGATGGTAGTTGGGAGGAGGGGGATTCTCGTTTATACGAGTCATTTCGGATGCATCATGGACCATGTCTCTTTCACAGATGAGACGTTCCATTGGATGACGAAGAGACGGAGGAGCCATGATGAACAGTGAATTAGAAGAATCTACAATGGAATTTAGAACGAGGTATGGAGAAAAAACCTCCTATTATAAGAAGGAGAGAAGGATCACGTGAAGAATGCAAGCGAGCGAAGATGATTCACTATTCATTCAAGCGATTGTAGGGCGTTTCATAGAAACAGGACGGTGGTTACCAATGAATCTTAGTTTTGAGAAAATGAGAAGTACTATGGGCTACAACCGCTTCTACAATTCAAATGCTTCTTGGTCAGAGATAAAAGCACAGGAAAACGTACAAAAAATTTTTTATTTGGCCGTCTCAATTAGGAAGAATGGATGGAGAGGAATACATGAAAGATAGCAGCAAATGAGGGTTCGATGGGAGATTCAAAGGAGAACGGCAGGCAAAACGAGATAGACTAATGGAGAAGATGCATGGAAAATCAACAGGGAAAGAGATGAGACGAGAGAAAAATACAAGCGCATTTAATGAGAAATGTAGACGAAGATATGTCTCGTTTTCCACACTTTCCAACCAAACTTTTCCTCGTCACTATGGAACGAAGTGACGAGAGAGGTAGATGGAAACAAGGAATAACTGAGGAGAGAAGAAGGGAATAGGGCGATATTCCGTTGTGTGAGGCAGATGGAAGACAAGAAAAGAAGAGAAATGAACGGCTGAAGAGAGAAAATAGAGTAGAAGGAGAAGGAAAAGGGTAGTAGTACTAAGATCGATGGAAGGAATGAAGATGAAAAAGGACTGCATAAAAATGTGAGAAAGTAGAGTAAGTCTGTTAGAGAGAACAGAGAGTCGAGAAGAGAGAAAAAGAATGGATGAGAATTTGGAATTCGGAAGGCCGAGTGGAAGGAAATAAGGGCAATGAGGGGCTAGTGTGAGGGAGAGCGAGAGGAGGGGAGAAAGGGTGGGCGGGAGGAGTGAGAAGGAGGAGGATAGGATAGGGGGAAGAATAAGAGGGTAGAGATTGCATCGAATCGTATTTGACGTCGAATGGAGTCTTTCCTATTAGAGAGAAGGGCGACGAGAGGGATGATTACCATAGAAACAACGATTGGGAATGAAGAAGAGGGGGATGACAACGAGGTGAGAAGATATCTACTAATGAGGAGAACTCGAATCACGAGAAAAATGGAGAGTTGGTCATCACATTGGGCGTGGGAGTCATTGACGATAACAACTACATCAATGTGAGAATTTTTGCAGGATTTGAAATAGTCTCATACATGACAAAAATAACGAGCTGCCAATGTTACCCAACAAGAAATTTTCCACACGTAGCCATTTAAAAAAAGAAAGGTACATGAAATACAATGAGACACAAGCACGAGAAATGCATTCGGACTCACTGCAGTTTAGCCACACAAGACGCACAACTATGCTCGTACGTTTTGCAAACTTTCGCGAACCAAACAACTTGGACAATGTTGTTGGCTACCGTGATAATGGGAATCGCTGTGAAATATCGTTCTAGGATCATACTGCACTCGTTTTCTCTTCTGCTCACGTCCACCTTCACATAATATTGTTTCTTCACGAAATGGCTTTTGTTTCAATCTCCTTCTCTATTCTCATACTTATCATTTCTCTGATTGTCCTAGCAGGAAATGTTCGTTTCTTCGATTCAAACCGAAGAGAGGCGAATATTCACAGTAATAGTGTCCGCATAATGTTCATTGATACAATTGTATTTCAGAACACCTCCTAGTATTAATGACCGCTTTCCACATTCCACTCTGCCTACTCCAAATTATTTATATGACAAGGTGTGTTGCGGATTATTTTGAAGACAAATTATTTTTCAGAGTATAACTTGGCATAAATCTAACTCGTTTGATGTGCCTTCGATCCATAGGTTCTCTTTTTGTTATTTTCGCCTCAGCTCAGTCCGTTGTACATCCACTTATTGGTATTACGTTGATTGTGCTAATTGCAAGTCTTTTCAAGTGCGTTTTGTGGAGTCTCAGTCTCATTCTCCTTATTTTATTTAGATTCCAAAGACTAAATTCCTGGGGTTTCCATGTTCCAATTTACTTTATTGTTATTCTCTCTGTGTATTTCATCCACGAATCAAACATCGAAACTGAGAATGAACCGATTTCTTTCTGCATTCCACCAACAGCCCTTACATTCGACATTTACAGGCAGCGCTCAAACGTATATTCACATGGAATACCATCGAAATAACGTAATGTCAGATTTTAGGTTATGGTTATCGACAATTTTTCCGTTATTATTATTTATATATTTGTTTCTGCAATGCAATGGATCAAAGTGAAAATATTTTATCCCAATTTTTGGTATTGGGACGATGATTCAGAGCCAATCAACCGCTCCGTTAAAACCAACAGAATTGTACGATTTTCATTTATTATTGCCGTTGTTTACGTTATTTCATGGTCAGTGAAGACATGATAATGTAGATAAGAATTGAAAAATTTCAGGTTCGCAACGATAAATTTGAGTACATTTTCGGCACCGTTGAGTAAGATTTTGGAAGTGAACAGATCAACGATACTCACATTCACAGTATACAGTAATGTCATTGAAGTTAGTGCTGAGGGCAATATTGCAGTCTCTACCCGGTGCGCTCACATTCAGTCAGACTCGCTATGTATATTTCTTCTTTTCCTCGAGTAATCGGAATGCGTTTCGTCGTCTTGGTTTGCAATTCAGTAACATTATTGAGTGTAGTCGTGTTCTCAGAAGTGCGTGCATTATTTATGCCAAGTTCAAAGATAGCGTTGAGTACGAAGAACTCAATATCGATATTACAATATGATAGAGAACGATAATGTTTCGATATTATATTTTTTATCAAGATTTTCGTCCAGGAGTTACAATGTGATCGCTAATCAAAATAGTACTTGTTGCCAATGATGACATCTAACATCTAATATCAGTATACAGAGAAAATCAAACAACGTAGACATATCTTTCACCTGGTTGTATCTAGTCCTTGATTACATATGCAATAGCGCCTTTCCACGCTTTCTCAGCATATGTAAACTTTCACATTTACGATTTACCGTTGAAGATTATATCTATTTCTTTTTTCTAGTTCATACTGTTGCACTGAAACCTGATAATGGATAATTCAACAACGATGGTAATGAAAAATTCGGAGCAATGATATTTTTCAACGATTGTTTTTTAGCTTGCCTATTACTTTAACTATGATCGAGATCTTTCGATGGGAATTCTTCACAAGTTTTTGATTTTGCGAGATGTTTCAGTTTCACACATCGATTTAGGTTCCAAACTTCTTATTGTCTGTTCTCTCTCTTTACATGGCATCCTTTGGTGCTCTATCTTCTCATATACGAGTCACCCTCTCTTAGCAAGGAAATTAGAAACGGATACATTGCAAATCAGGTATGAACATTAGCACTATCGTCATTGATTATTTCAGATCGGTCTCTTGGTGAATGAGTGGATATTCTCTTTCGTATTTACCCTCTCATGCCTTACCCGGCCCTCCATTGCGGTGGAATACTATGCGGATTAAGAATTCATCCTCAGATTCTCCTGGTGCCAATTTTTTACTTTCCTATCAATGATTTTTCCTGATTCATCAGACGATTCTTGCGACGGGTGTTATTCTCCCCAATCCTCCATTCGAATATCTCCTTCTTATTATGCATCAGAAACTGGTATTAAATTCAAACTCGAAGATCCGTCTCTCGAAAAGGTGTCGTCATCTCCTTGGAATGTGTCTACAATTTCACATGTAGATCTCAAAATGCCATGATCTCAACGCTCCTTCTCTTTCTTCTAATTAACATTGCTGGATTCGGAATATTCGGCCGTCGTACGAGGAAAGCAGATGAAATTTTGAATGTAGATTGGAAAGAGTAGTAATCGATCACAGTGAGAATGTACTTCAGAGACCCGAACTCGCTTGGCTCTCACCTAAAGGCGGCGAGGTCTTCATATTTGGTGATATTGGCGACCCGGAGAGCTTTGCGATAGGTGAAAAATACGTTGCCGATAAATAATTCCAAACAGAAAATAATTAAGAATGCTACATCCTCGGGGCCGTTCTTGTCATCGTTTTTCCTGTTGTTGTCTTCTTTTCATTTCATGCAGTGTACATCATTGCGCAAACGAAGGCAATTACCTATCCAAAAGACATAACAAGTTAATAATTGTAGAAGAACACGAGCGTGGACAGCACAACTCGATTGCAGGTTCGACTGGTTAGTGTGCTGCTCACTCAGGTTAGATACTAGAGCTGGCGAGTCATGATAATATAGTGGTGAATTGAAGAAAACTGACTCTTTCAGTTGGCATCCGTCTTCAAGTTCTACGTGTTGCCTCTCGGTGTAATGATTGCGATGATTATGGTTGGGTCCATTTCCTTACCCGGTTGGGCATGGGCGGCAGGGAGACCAATTCTCACGGTTATTTAGATATACTGAAAGCACAAGACAGGCAGATTGTTCAGATTGAATTCATAATCAACCCCATGCCACAGTCGCTGATCTTTCTTATAAAGAACCATACTTACCGAAAAGTTCACCGGTAATCACTCACGCCTTCAAGTTTTGCGTTTCAGATCATTTGGAACAAAATGAAAACGGTGTTCATCTCGCTATCTCCATTCGCATATGGGACTAGTCCATCAGTGCAGTCTTCAAATGGAGCATTCTCCCATCTTCCTTCGAGTTCTATTACGAGACCAAGTGGCGCTTGATGCTCCTTCCACATGATTTCACCTTTATCATTCTTTGTTTGTAGCGAATTTGATTTGCTTGATTCCTTGTAACATTTAACTATCTATTCAATAAAAATTCACACTTACCGCTCACAAAAAAACGAGGACGATGAGAGAGAATGATAGATGGAGCGAAAGAGTGTGTGGAGTTTGCGCTCTTTCTCTATCCACTCTCTCCTCTGTTTCATTGCATGTTGGCAATGCTTTCGCGCCCTCGTGAGTCACTTGCTAGTTGATGAGTTTCGAGGAACTTCCTTGTGCCTCATTTTTTCAAGGAAATCACAAATCGCTGATATTTCATTCATAAAGATTTTTTTACACATTTCATGATTGCGTTTCGTGGTTGTTCGGAAACCATTCACTGGTGCCGATCTCTCACCTCGATCGTAATCTGTTTATCGATAGATAAGCGTGCGTGTCTCTACCCGTCTCTCACTCGCGCGTCTTTTCAACCCAAACCCACGCAATGGCAGAGGAGGTGAGCCATTCCCTTTCATCTATTGACAACATTCAATTCTAGAACGAAAGTATCGAAGACATGATCGACGAGTTTATCGATCGATTTGACACGGAAATCAATGTTCAAACAATCGCCTCTCGATCATCGATCAAAGAGGAAGCAGACCGATATGAAATGAGCGTCAATCAGTGCTTAGATGTTAGTTTTTTTAAGAATGATAAATATTATGATTTATCTCAGAAGAAACTGCCCATCTTTGAATGCCTCACTCTCGCGTTCTCGAGAAAGATAAAACTGGAACTCGTCAACTTCAATGAGACCGCAAGAAGCCTGCAGAAGTGTTTGAGGTGCGAGATTTTTTTATTAACACTGTCAGCAATAAGTGAATTTCAGAGAAGAGTTTATTCAAAAGCTCGTAGATTATGATGACGATGCCGTGGAAGAATTCAACGAACGATCGACGAAGATTATTCATGAGTGAGAATACTGATGAAAATGACAATTACATCAACGTAATTGTTCAGTGAGAGCGAAGCATTGCGGGAGAGTCTACGAGCTTCATATTTGGGAGTCACGGGAGAGACGGATAAACAAGTCGTCAAGGTCAGAGATCTCCCGTTATTTGTTTACAATTCGAATCTCAGGAAGTGAAAGAATTCTCCGAGATTGTGAGCGCGAATGATTTCAAAAGAAGATGTCGCCCGACAGGTATTTCAAATTTATTGACCATCTCAATCTTTCTCCACTCAGCGATGAACATGCCACTTGAATCAACGGAGGTATGATTATCAAATAATAATTTCTTGAATATAGCCTCTTTTATAAATCTCAATGTCAAGGACGCCGCAACGAAGGATATTGAAAAAGAGATCGAAAGAAGAACCGAAGAATTTGATGGTCTTCTGAAAACGATTTCGAATAATTTTACAGAACTGCTTGAATCCAAAACAAGGTCCCTTTCGAGCGAATTATCATGTTATCCGCCAATTCGGTTTACAGATACGCAAAGACACTGATCGATGCAAACATCAATGCTGAATTACCTCGTAAGTAAACAACAGCATCACTTTCAATTTCGAAATCAATGCAGTGTTCGGAATGATTGGAATGCATTTCAATATGGAATCATGGGAACATTTCAAGTATCAGAAACAACTCGTCAATTCGACTGTGGAGGAGATACTGTTGAGTGATATCGTTATTCAATCATTCAACATTAATTTCAGATCTCAAATCTCTCGATTGACCCACCAACCCGATTCATTCTCTGTCACTGCATTCGAATTGCAGCAAAAAGCGAAGGAACTATTCGAGAGGTATGCAATCCCATTCTTGATGGGTGGTCATTTAGAAATCATTGTTGTTTCAGCCTCAAAGGTCAGCTGAATTCATCGACTGCTGCGCTGGACAAATATCTTGCCGATGAACGGCGTGATGTGCGAATTTATCTTTTTCTAAATTATTATAGATTTGTTGATTCGGAATAAATATTTGAACCCATCTCCTTCAGATCTTCCGTCGTGATGCAGCCACTCGACCGGACGTCGACTGTATCGAAGTTCATGCTATTGAAAACGAGGGAGAAATTCTCTTCGATGGACGAATCAGACGAGAAAATGCCCAGCCTGAGCTGAGTCTGGAGGGAATCACACTGAAAACAGATGAGGATGGTCGAGTCAGTTGTTTTTTTTTCAATAATTTGCTCTGAAATTGCCGATATTTACTTTTTTTCTTGGATTGAAACATTCGATTGATTCAGATCTCCACTGAACTGCGCAAGTCGGTAATTCTCGAGCGAATTGTGGATGAGAACAAAGACGTCGAAGTATTCGCCGTCCAGAAGTATGAACATACGAATCTGCTTCGATGCCTGTAAGTCCTTCTTCGTCTTTCCATGACCTGTATTATTGTTCAGAGGAACGAGCAGCCACGAGGGAATTCGCTACTTGGCATTCGAGCACTTCCCTGATACCCTCACAACGACCCTCCGCGAGCACCCGGAGGGATTGAGTGAGAAAATCATATCGAATAAGGACAACTTGTTGTTCAGACAAGGACGACTTTATTCAATTTCTCAACGGTCTTCGACAGGCGGTTGAATATCTACACGAGAACAATCTGTATCATGGTGATCTGAGACCCGGGAAGTGAGTAAAATTCAGAAAGAACGTTCTCTGAATCGCTGAATTTTCAGCGTCTACTTCGACTCGAAGGAGAAACACGATTATTACAAAGTGAAACTGGCCCATTTCAACATGATAAGTGCACGAGAGATTGTCGAATCGGGCACATCGGAACAGGTTTGATCAACTTCGCACCTTATCTTCAATTCTATTTTCAGAACCCTTTCAGCGCTCCTGAAGCCGGGCCAGAAAAATCGTTGATGCTTCTGCAGAAGGTAAACTAAATTCGATTCGGAAGATCATGGGCGAATTCCTTCATTTCAGGCTGATATCTGGTCATTCGGTACTCTCATCTGGCATGCTCTCACTGCCGTCACTCCTTCCGAAGAGAAGACTGCGTAATTACAATTTATATTTTTTACAGTATAAATTTTACATTTCAGTGATCTCCCATCTACAATAATCAATGACTCAGCAGTGAGCACGATTGGTGATTTCCTGAAGAGATGCTGGTCAGAGCAACCCGAAGATCGACCGTCGATATTCGAAATTGGCCAAATGATGACACAGATCGTATGTGAGATGGCGTTCGGCATGGAAGAGGTTTGGAAATTGAACCTTTTTTGTAATATCAATCTATTTGAAGGACAAACAATGGACTGATGAATGCGCAAAATGGAAGAGAGCCGCTGCTCAGACTCATTTGAGAGCCTAGACTCGCTTCCGTTCTATTGATTAACGATAATGTATCTGATGAATTTAGCATTTTGTTCGCCATTTACTTGTTCCTGTTTCATATCTAATTTCGATAAATATTGGAATCCATTCAATTCAAGTATTTTATTCACTTGCCTTCGAATACAGATATTTCACAGGACGAATTAGTGAAGCATCAAGAACAGATCAAATCGATAAATACACGTAGTGAATGAGATCAATAATACTATTTGACAGCAGGAATCAATGACGAAGGACTATCAAATACGAGTATTTTACCAGATTGCAACATTACAATGCAAGCATTGTTTTTCATTAGATCGTCCTCACTTTTTCTCCTACTCGAAGTGAATTGATCGGTAATATCTTTCCGCTTCAATGAACTTTTCCAATATCGTCGCACGAATTTGCGAACTTCAGGAATCCTGAGAAGCCTTTTTTCAGCGCAAGCACAGAATATTGTAATTTACCGAGTGGCGTAAATGATTGGGTTAGTGATGGTTTTTAGAATCATGCATAGCATCGAAATGAAGAATACAACTCCAAACCATGATTGCTTCGCATCGTGAAGGGGCATACCCTGAATACGAGGCCTGATCTCTGACCCAACAACTAAAATGAAGTGAAGAATGTACCTCAGCAGTGAGAATGAATAGACAGCATGCGGGTGTCCATCCGAATAAGAAAGTTCCATAGATAATAGTGGCAGTGACTACGGTTCGGTGACCTGATAAAGAAGTTGTTCGTCCCTTCTTCATTACTCACCTCTATTGAAATTATTCTGATCTCCACTCGTCAGACTCTTCCCGCTCTTGTCACTCTTTTCACTCGTGTCGCTTATTTTGTGGTCTCTCTTGGGAATACCAACAGCCTTTTGGCGAATCTGAATTTTATAAATGCTCGAAAAGAATAACTATGGATCACCAACCGAATCGACGATTTTGAGCAGTCTCAAGTAGATTATGCACGTTGCAACCATCATTGTCACAATTACAATAGAGATCAACGAGCGAAAGTAGATGTTATAGTAGAAATACATTCCCGTTGGACCTGCGTTGCAATTTGTGGCTCTGAAAATAACAATTATCACATTTACGACTCCGACGATTAATGCGGCATATACGAATAAGGAAAGTTAGATAGCTTACTGGAATCCAGCTCCTGGAAATGACCAGAAATAAATGGCCATTGAGAGAGTAGGAACGATCCACAGAATTATCATGAGCACATGGGTTTTCCTGAACATTTAGATTACTAGGAATAATTGATTGCTTGCATAAATCAAGACTGCACTTCAAATTGACTCTTTCTTTTTTGGTCACAGAGCTTCTCACACTAATTGTGTACAGTGAAGCAATTTGATCTCTACTCGGAGAATCTCTCTATTCGGAGCATGAGGATACAATCGTCCATGTATTTCTCGGAAAGGCTCACCGTAGTGAAATAATTCGCGCGTGGTCAAAGGGACGAGCGATTCTGAGATAATGAAGAAATGCAAGAGCAGCGATGTGGAAGACCCCCGTTAGCATGAATCCCATTCGGAACACCTACGAGTGAATGTTACAGAAAGTAAGAAAATGCAGAAAATAATCTTGGTCACCTCAAGTGCCATTGAAAAGCACCAGCTGTCGTGCTTCATTCCCAGTGCCATCGGACCGAAACTATTCCAGAAAAGTGATGCTGCTTGAGCCTGTAACAACAGCATTATTTCAGTTATTATTCAGATGTTCGATTCTGAATCTCACAATGCTGCTCAAAGTATCAGTGACGGCCAATGAATAGGTCATCTCCAATGTAGATGATCGCGATTTTACGTAAAATCTGAATGAACAACGGCATGGAAATAATCGGATCAATAGTTCAAAATCCGACCTGCTCGCAATAATAGTCGCATTGAGTACAGTAGCAACGAGAGCGAGAAGGATAAGAAAAGGAGCTGCGATGAAATAGAGAATCCATGAGAGAACATCCACCATTCTGCTGTTAGGTTGAGATTCGCGTCGTTGTGATTGACTGAATCTGTGAACAAGATGTTTTCACGATCAGTCACCCTCACGGCGACAACATTACACAGATCAGAGAATAAAAGAGGATGCGAACGCATGGAGGGGTGTGATTGATTCAAATCAGAAATATCAAAATCGTCTTCGCGGGGGAATGTTTTTTTTACCGAAAGATAGAAGTGACAAAAATACGCGGATGATTTATGATCCCCACATTGCGAATGCATTGCGTGATGCAATGATGTATGCAATGAAAAGACCATTCTTAGTTACCACGAGTACACCAATACCGAAGGTGTCCCTTATGAGTATTTTGCATCGTATTTTTATTTTTTTAGTGAAAAAGATAAATGCACCTAAGAACAATACCATAATCGCGACTAAACCCATCGAAGGAATGAGGTGTGATCGTTCCACGAGAGTAGCGCACAAGTGGGGGCTAACACATCCGGGAGACGGCCAATTTGTGAACTGCGAGCGGGTTCTTCCTCTCGCACGTATGTTTTTCGTAGAAAAAGACGGGGGAAAACAGCCCCCTCGGGGTGTCAGACAGAGACTTGCCGCTTAGTAAGGAGGGAACTGTGTTGATCGCGTGCTAAGAAAGAAAAGTGAGTAGGAAGAATTATGATTCCTTGCGAACGCGAGCGATATTTTCTACCCACCAGATGAAAGTTGAGTATCGTAGACTAGTAGTATAGTCAGAGAATGAGGGGGTGGGTCGTCAAATTCTGTGTTGTTGTCCATAAATTGTGAGAGAGATAAAATAGTTGCGATACATTCGGAAGCTAATAACAATATTTTATCTATCTCGGGATATTGTCGTTATTCTAGAAGGAAGCAAAGAAGTTGGACAGACTGGAATACCCATACCACGATTTTTTCAAGCGATCAAAAAGTAAGAAGGAATTAAAAACTCGACTATTTCCGGGATTAGAATGAGTATCGTAGTGGACAAGATGAGAAGGGATATTGCCACTAATCCTATGCAATACGGCGCTTTCTCAGAAAATAGAGTTGGCCATTTCGAAAACACGCTTCCCTTCAACGCACATGTGAGAAATTACTCGAGATCTTGTTCAAAATCAGAAAGCCAATGATACGAAAGATTAAGAACCCTCAGCAACAACATGTAGAATTGATCAGTAATGTTCCAACCGAATGCCCTCAGATGACATCTCACTCCCTCAATTTTCCCTACAATGGTGTGGATCCATCTCAAGTTTCAGGACAACGCTTCGTTTCTTCTGCCCTCGTCTTTCCCTTCTAATCCAACTGTCTTCCATCATCACATGGAAGATCCGCGAGAATGAGAGAGAAGAGGGGAGAAATACGAGTCATCTCTCGCTCTCCGTTGATCTCTTTTCTCTTGGTCAATCGGCCTGGCCTATCATCAAGGTGTTTTGGCCACTCTCTTCACTAAACGCCTCACTTCCTCTCCTTTCATTACTGCTCATTTCACTGGCTCGAAGGCGATTAGATAGCGGGTGATTTTGAGAGAGTTCGTGTGAGTAATTTCCACCTCATCAGCCTAATGAGTGAGGATGGAGGACGGTGATCAGAAGACGTTGTCTGCAGTGCTCTGTGGAGGTATGACAATTCATTTCACTTTATTTCAGTAGAACAAGCATATTATATAACTTACAGTTGATACTGTTTTTTTGTTAGATTTGATAAAATAGGTGAAATAGACAGGGCACGAGACCCTTCTAGGTTGCATCACTCGATGTTTCTCCTCTCCTTCTCAATCTTCTCAATCTTCTCGATCAGGTCCTCCGTGGGGATTTCGCATCGGCCATGACACTCAAAGGAGACCGGTGATCGCAAGGGTGAGATGTCTTTCCTATGAGTATTCAGTACTTGCATCTTTTGTTTTCACAACATTCACTGACTCATAGTCCTCCATCCTCTTCTTCAATTGTCTCAGTAATAAACCGCATGTATCATTTCATCCTCATTGCATCAATCATCTCAATGATCCATTGATCTTCCCCTCCATTGTCTCTCTTTTTCCACTGATCTATCCTCTCAATCGCACCTTCTGCAATTGATTCGCCCCTTCCCGTCTCTCCCTCTCGGTCTAATAGCTGTACACTGTGGAGATGTGTGAGCCATCGTCCAGAGACCTCTTCCTCCTCTTTCGAATTCTAGTCATTTTCGTTGTGTTGTGTCCCTGGGAAATCTTGCGGGCATTCGTAGTGTATCCGAGAGAATTTTAGCCATTTTTATCTTTAATGTTGTCGATAGCAATAAATCTCCTTCAGACAATTCCCGGTGGTCGAGCGGACGTCGCAGGAATGAGAGAGGGCGATGTCATTGAGGTATTTCACTCACTACTAGTCTTTCACAATCGATAAGGCGCTCCAGGAAAGCTCCTAGATAACCATCTCCATCTCAGAGTGTCAACTCAATCCCGGTCTCAACTCCGCTAGAAGCTCAATCGATCGTCCAGGAGATGGAAAGCAGTGGAGATCTGAGGATGAAGATCAATCGGTTAGCAACATCTTGAATTTCGAAATAGGCAGCCCTAGATCATCACTGGTGGTGTAATTGTTCCTCTTGACTCGTTAATCCTTCTCGAGGGAGAGAGATAATCCGTGCCCTTGCTACTTGTTCTGCCCCCTTTTACTTCAGTACCAAAGGGGATTTTTCGCAGTGACGTCCCCCCCCCACCTCACATTTCTGGTTCTTTTTGTGCACATTTGCTATCACTTCTGTCGTTCCTTGTAAATTTCTGCAGTTGGTCTCAATTTGTTGTGGTGTCTTCTTCTCGTTTTCATCAAGTGATTTATCCCTCGCTCGATCGGTCAGTTGTCCATTCCATCTCCCTCTCTCTCTTACTTGACTCCTCCGTAGTAAACATCGTGAGATCGAGGGGAGAAATGAGGAGGGTGTCAGGTGTGCTTTGAATGAGAGAGAGAGAGAGGAAAGGGCTTATTACTGGATGAACAAGTGCGCCCGTCACACCTGCAGCGAATGATGAGACAAGTGCACGAAACAGTATCGTTTTTTGCATAGCCGAAAATATAGTTGAAGCTCAGAATTGAGAGTAATTCATAATGCACAGTTTCTTGCGCGTGTTCCTTAGTGACAGATGTCGTCTACTACAGAAGGGATCAGCGTATAAAACAAGTTCGCAAGTCACGAGATCGAAATGTTGTTCCAATTCTCTTCACAAAGACGAACTCCCTCTTGACTCATACCTCTCATGGATAATCCGCCAGCCAAAGGATAGTAATCCAGTCATAAAACGGGGCACTCCCTTACATTCAGCTGGGCCACCCTGACAATGAACACAAGAATGACATCATTTTATCGTTTCCGGCCATCCCTTTCTTCTTCTTGTTATCGATAGTGAATATCTCCATTGGACAGATGGCTAAATCTCAACAAAGTGCGATCTCCTCTCGTTTTTCTGCTTCTTTTCTCTCTCGGATAGCTGGAAAGATACGCGGCTGTCCTCTTCTCAAAGAATCCTCTTCGAGACTCATCTTAGACTGACTCCAACTCAGTCCCCGTGTAGTTGCCCTTCCTCTGACCCCTTGATCATTTTCCTGACCATTATGATAGCCTACTCCACCAGTTTGCGTGAACATAGAAAATGTGAAACGAAATCTTCGTCTTGACAGGCATATGCCATTTCTTGCTTTCACAATTGTACTAATTTCAGATTGAACAACACTCCCTCAGACGTCGTAGTCACATCTGTGCTCGACAGTCCAGTTCCCGTCCGCAAGGAGTGAGATTTCCGCCCTATCGTACATGACAGAGAAATCGGAACGGCTACCGGACGTTAACGGAAAATATTCACATTTCTCGTACTTTGCGAATACTGAAAATTAAGAGTCGCGCTCGGGTAGATTCCGGCAAATAGCCCATAGTCGATTTGCCGGAATCTACCCGGATATGCCCGGTGAAATAATTCTAGAATTCGAGGTATCGACGTCCCCCCCGTTGATGACGTCACGCGTGACCCCTCTTCCTCTCAAGGCCAACACCAAGGTCACGTGCGCATGACGTCACACCTTAATATCTCAAATTCTAGAAAAATTTCACCGGGCATATCCGGGTAGATTCCGGCAAATCGACTATGGGCTATCGAATGAACCCAAGCGCGACTCATAATTTTCAGTATTCCCAAAGTACGAGAAAAGCGAATATTTTCCGGTAACGTCCGGCAGCCGTTCCGATTTCTCTGTCATGTACGATATTGATCACCTTTAATAGAACGCGTTTTGACATTTTCTTGTCGACAAAGATCTGGCGGATCTGATCCATGTCATCAATCATTTCGTCTTCTTTTTTCCAGATTCCCTGCCCCTTTCTCCTCTAAGAGTTCAACTTCATCGGGAGGAAGTAATTACTCTCCCCATCTTCCTCGTTCACTTCGATTCGAGGGAAATCCACAAGCACGAACACAGGTAAAGAGAATGGGATAATATTTGCTCGAGGGAGATCATCAAATTAGATGACTCAATCGACTTCGATTTGTAGCTAGTACGAATCTGACAGTGTTCTGCGTTGTTATTCCAAGCAAATCAAATGATAAACTGCCCACATTCCACTCATTCCTCCCCTTCTTTCGATCACTCTTGCGAAATCAGGACAAACGTCGTTTCTTCGAATCATTGGGAGGATCTCCTCGAGCCATGAGAGATCCTCTTCTAGCGAGGAAGATTCAGATGGGATTGGCTGATGTTCATGCGCCACCGTCTGAGAATGGAACGGTATGTCATTTTTTTATTAGATTTTGAAGAAAAAGATCACGGCCTCTAAAATTAGGTATTTTCGTTGTAGGAGACGATAAAACGAGAAATTGGCTGCGATTCAGAGAGAAACGGAGAGTTGAAAGAGCATTTCAGATCGTTTCCGGGTACGATTCCGTCTTCGGTGATATCTGTGCAGGAGGGTCATCGAGACTATCGAGTCAAGCGAGTGTCCGCAGTGATATTCCATCCTCGGTGAACAGGTGTGTGAAGGTTTTCGAATATTTTTATTTGAGGATATTGAATTTGATGATTTTCTTCGCAATTCTTTCTTCCACACAATCTTCCATTCTCCCATTTTTTTCCATCCGTTCCTCATCTCTTTTCGAGTCTTTTCGCTTCTCTTTTTTCTTCCCCACTTCACACTCTTCCGAACCCCATTTTTCACTCACTCAAGCGCTCTTTCGATGGACTTTTCTTTATTGTTCATGAGAGTTCCTAGGAATTTTAAATATTTACCCATAATTTCCGTAATTTTCTCAAATTTTATTCATTTTCAGTGTGAACGGGGACGATGAACAATGCGATATGAGTGAGTTCATTCCTCCTTCTTCAATTCCCCCTCTCATCCATTCTCCTTTGGATCCCCTCTGCCCTTCCGATCCCTCTCCTCCAGTTGTAATACACCCCTCCATCCATTCCTCTAACCAACTCTCTTCGATCTCTCCACTCTCTCGTCTCTTTTCCGTCTCTTCTCTCTTGTTATCGCACACTATCTCTCTCCTAATTTCAGCTCTAAGTCTCGATCCGGAAGGCAACACTTCGCGCGGTCCATCACATTTGGTCAATCAGGTAAACTTCGAGATCATCCGACCTTCTCTCTTTACCCTCACCTACTCCTTCTTTTACAATGTGTCTGGAATTTCTTCGACGGGGTTTTGTTTTCTGAAACCGCCCACATCATGAATTCTCAGCTGCTTTCTGCGTAACTTTCGTGTCTTTAGAAGTTTTCGGAGCGAGAATTTCGCACGAAATGGCCACTTTAATATGACGAACACGAAATATTTGGTCTCTTTTTGTCTTTGTGCAGTCAAAATCTCATCAACTCGTCGAGTTGTTTTCAGTCTATTCTCAGTCAAACTCACTTTCATTCTGTTTCCTGATTTGTTCCTCACCCTCAATTTGCATTTCTTGCAGCAGTTTTCTCCTCCAGTGACCGTCTCTTCACCCTTCTCCATCCTCTTCAATCCAACTCCTCCTCCACCCTTCGATCCCGTCCCAGAACCCGAGCCAGTACCACAACAACTCCCGTACTACCGTCCTCTATCTCGGGCTGGTCAACCAGAGCAGAATCCGTTCCCTTACCCAGCGATTCCCTCGGAGCCCACGCTTCAATTCCGCTCGTACACGCCTCAACCGCCTCAACCGATTCCCAATCTGAACAACAAGCATCACAAGACCTCCCAGATCCCTGTTCTATCGAATAATTCATTCCGAGGACCAGCCAGTCCTCGATCACCATCTCCTTCCCTTCAAGCTCTTCATCAAGCAGTCTTCTCTCCTCCTCCACCTCCGGTCGATCGACCTCTATTCACACAGGATATTACTCAGAGTGAGTCATTGTATCATTTGGTTCAAAGCATTGCGCAAGCTAGATTCTGAATCATTTCATTGCAGACACAATGGAGCCGGCCGGTCCTTCGAATGGCCAATGGCAGATGAGAACTGAGATGAACAACGTTGAACCAGCACAGTGTGAAATCGAGGTGAAGGTACAGCTATTCACCGTAGGATTAACCAAGAAATACCCGGGCGCGACGATGACGAAAACCGAAATACTCAAATGATCAATCCTTCTTTCAGGTTCCCGGTCGTCGTTCGGTCGCTGCTCTTCGTGATCAAATCGCAGTGAAATTAGACGTTCGTGCACCGGGAGAAGCCCCGTCAAAACAGCCCCCTGCAGTGCAACAACGGCCGAAGACGCCTGTCAAATCGTGGATAAAGGTACGTGAGATCCTCCTGTTTTCTTCCCACTCTTTCATTATCAACAACGATGGTGTTGACTGGAATTGTCTTTAGAATACTAGAAGATTCGAGGTTCTGGCCTGCAAGTTCGTTGCTCTGCTCTTCCATCTCCCTTGCTTTCTTGATTTTCTTGAGTATATTATACATGAAAATTAAACCGCTATCGTTATTTTGTAATCGTGTTGTTTCAGGTACACGAACCGGGAGGAGACAACATGGGATTCGGTCGAGTGCTCGATGGACCTCCTCGAAATGAGGCCAATTTCTACCAGGGAGTGCCTCCGCCCAGCTACAACTTCGTCCCACACAAAGTACACTATACGTTCAAAATAACTGCTATACTGATCAGTGATCACGAAAACAACTGCCTAATCCTCCCCTCGTCGACTTACTGCCGCAATGCAACGAAGGGACAGTTATTGTTGCTCGGTTCGAAAACAATAACTTCCAGAAGTCTCCCTCTCAACCTCCTCTTCCTCACGAGTCCTCGGGATCTTCCACTGTCTCTGAAGACTCACGATCGGAGAATCGAGCACCTTCTCTCGTTGGAATGCTGAAACCTGCACCTGTGAGTTTCACTTTTTCTTAATTAATTGACCCGTTCAGCATTGCGATTTCCAGGAAATCGAGCGGGCCGAACTGCACATTCAGAGCAATGGATTCGGAAATGACATTCACTCGGTGAGATTCACTTGACATTTCCACTCCAATCTGTCTTGTCTGATCAATGACTGGTGTAAAAAAAGAATAGTCATCTCATGAATAATGTGACAGAACATTGGAAAATGCTGATTAATTTTGAATTTGTGACTGAATAATTGAAATGGATGCCCTTGCAGAAGCCTCAAGAGGTACCACACGCTACACTCGTTGAGTCACGAGCTCGATCGTGTACAACTCCTCTTCCAGTGAGAGAGAGACCATCCATTGATAGAGTATCCGTCGAACGAGCCGTTCTACAGGTACGGTACATTTGATTTCGAATCACAAACTGAAATAAATGACCAGCAGCTTTTCCGTGGGGATAGTTTACACTACAAGTATGCGGTGCGCCGCGACGACAAATGAAGTGTAAACAAATCCGAGGCCCGCGCGCGTCCCTCTAATAATTCGTCCTCTCCCTCCCGCATGTTCAGTGATTTTCCGCCTCAACGCCCCTTTAGGAGAGGTTTAGTCAGACGCTTCTGGGTGGTGTTCCAACATCGACTTAGGAGTAGAGATGGTGAAGGAAGGGTTATTTTGCGATTTTTCGAAATCTTTGAGCGGTCGTACCGGGCGAATGAGTACGGAAACCTAGGGAAGAGTTGATTCCTATCGATGACAAATCTATTCAAGAACGCATTCCTCTTTTGAACGGGTCAAAATATTTACATCCTTCCGTTTTATTCAAAAACCCTTCCTTCGAACTGCGTGTTTTTCTGCACTTTTCGGTTTATTGACTAGATTATGCAAATGAGGTGTACCATTCCCGAGATCAAAAGCTCTATTTGAAGTAAAACGGCACCTAAACACATTCCTTGGTCAATTACCCAAATTCATTGCTCCCCTTATTTGTGCAGCCCAATTGAAAATTTGCCGAACCCTTCCTTCACCATCTCTACTTAGGAGGTCTAAACGGTTCTTATTTGAAGAATTACCTAACAATTAGTGCTCCTCCCCATCATTCCTACCTATCCTTTTATTATGCATTGGCTCGCAAGAAGATAAAATCAGATATTTTCAGACAGCCGATTTGGAATCGGCGGAGCTTCAACGTCGCCATTCTGCCTCTTACTCTTCACTCAATTCGGATCATCTTGGAACTATCAGAAGACGACCGAAAACTGCTGAGGAAGAGGTTAGACAGTTTCACAATCACTGAATATTTTCCTCCTCTAATCAAACCCACCCATCATTTTTTTCTTCGCTTTATCTGCCATGAACAACGTCTGTTTGTGTCTCTCTCATCATTCTCTGGAACTTCTTGTTTCTCCTTCGTCTCTCTCACAGTGAAGATTTGCTTGCGTAAAGCTTACGCACAAAGCGGAATCAAGAGCACTCGCAAAGTGGAATACAACACGTGAGAGCATGACAAAGAACGAGAAACTGTTGAGATTTCGGAAGTATCGACTTACTTTCAGCAGATGAGCTCACAAAGGACATCGGAGATTGGGCTGCTCAATGGGGAACACGATTCACCCTCTGATAGTGGATACGATGCAAGTCCAGAAAGTAGAAAAGCGTCCATGCTCACTGTAAGTTGACAATGGAGAAAGAGTTCCAGCGTGAACACTCCCCATTACTCATGCAAATCCAATAACAGGTTCGTGATTCTCCTCCGCCGTTTTCGGGCGATTCGAGGGAAGCATTCACATCGTTGCCACCAAGCGCCCTCACAAAGGTTTGTATCTTCAAAGTTTCAACCAATTCCATGACACGTCACCCCGCCAATCTTGAGATTAGCCCTGTATGCACACGTAGTATCGCCTTACTCCTCGCCCATGAACCAAGTGTTATTTTCCTCCCCCTCTTCCGCCTCTTGGAGGAGGGCTCAACAACTTCCGTACCTGGCGCTTAGAGTGGAACTATTCCTTCTCTTTCGAGACGGATAGGAAGCTGCATCGTCTCTCGTGGCAACCTTTCACACTTCTCCCTGACATTCTAGTCGTTTTCTGCGTCAGTCGCTTTTTTTGCGTAATTGAGAATGATTTCAGATCGAGATCGAATTGCCCAAACACGAGCATGCGCCTACTACTCAGCCCGAGCCAGAGCCAGAACCGGTGAATAGGGTAAGTAGACACCGTCTTTGAGATTTCATTACTCGACAGCCTGTATTTGCCCACATTTCGCAATAATCGTCCATTCTCAGGCTGACGCAGTCGTCTCTCCGAACTATAAAAGAGACGATTCGGACATGGGATACTGGTATCGAAACATGTTCAAGAACCTCCACAAAATCGACAATGGCCAAGGTAAGAGATATTCCTCCCATTCCATTCCCTCCTTTTTCCTTCCGAATAGCCTCCCTCCCTCTCATGCAGTGTATTAGTAGTAGCCGCCCTTCGCCATCTCCAGATGTGCACAATTCCTCTCCTCATTTCGAGGATTCCATTGTACGACCACGCGAGAGACGAATACCATCCGGCTATACTTATTTGTTTTCCTCCCATGAGGAATCATACGTCCTAATGCCCCCTCACACCGATCATTTCTCTGTAGTTACACCGTCTAGATCCTATTTTCATCGTCTTCTCCTTGCTATCACTGCTCTCCTCTTCTCTTCTCTCTTCACCCTCTCATTCTTCTCCTATCGTTCTCAGTCTCCCCTCTCTTCGCTTCTTGAATCTTCTCTTCGCATCCTCTGGTTCTCTTTTCGTTAGCACTCGGGATTTGATGGCACCTTTCTATCTCGCGCTCGATTGATCCATCCATTTATTCACTGTTTTAGGCTGAATCCACTGCATTCACTAGGCTGCGCTTTCGATTTTACATTCTTGGCTAGTTCAATACTAGACCTTGGCAACAGTCATTTGTAAAGCGTCTCATATTCCATTCCCTATTTTTCTTCCTTCTTTTCAACCCATTCTCCATTGCATGTCTATCAATGGATAGTGGCCGTCTCAATTGGACTCCTCCATGGTCTTCATAATTAATTGAATATCCCTTCGATGACTACGGAAGAGAGAGGAGAGGGAGGCTTATTCGCCCTTCTTTCCTGTGTTTGTTCGACCGAGTGAGAGACGGTGGCGATTCGAGAGAGGGCCAAGCGAAAAACGGGAAGGGAGAATAAATAATGCACTTGTGTCTTAGAAGAGTTGAGAGAGAGAAGGGGAAACACTATGTTTGATGTGATTGATTGTAGCTGCGTATGTACATCCCTCATCCATCTCATTGTTGCTCACTTGAGAAGAGAATTTGTCGCCTCTGGAAAGATTTTAGAAAAGTATGCGAGCGCCCTTCGAAAGTTCATGATTTTCTCAATTGAATCTGCGCCCACCAGGAAATTCCTTTTCGCTCCGATAAGTTCTCTCTATGCTTGTTGCTTTCTCGAGACTCACTGCTTTTCCTTTTTTGCCTTTCTTAGTCACCTGACCTCAAGGATTTTTCCTATTTATGTTAATTTCATCGTTGCAGATGCCTCGATTCTGAAGTATCGGCTGAACGAAGACGCACTTCGTGAGTTGCATGCCTTCGCTCATTGAAAAATGTGAAATTAATTCACGCTGATGCATCAAATAAGATCGCATTGAGAACTTTACAAAAACTGGTAAGAAAACACAAATTTTCCGTTAATTCAGAGCAGAATTCTCGTCGTCAGTCTTCCCCGTCTCCTCCTTCAGTCTGCACAGCGATAGAAGTGGACACCCGACGGGCAAAGAGCGTCGGACGGTCAGAATTTAGTATTTTTATAAACACTGTTTATCTAAAAATACAAATTTGCATTGAAAAACAATGACAAGATGATGCCCATTGCAGTGATCCCCTTCCGTCCACTTCATCCCACTCCACTCTTCCTCCTCAGAATCAGCCCCCTCAATCTCAGACTGGTGCCCATCGTGGAGTGACGCCCGTTGGTACGCCTATTCAATTCGAGATCGCGAGAGTCTAACCATCAACCATAATCCGAGAGTGATCTAACCTCCTTCTTCTCTCTAACCAGGGCGTCCGTCCTCATTGACGTGTAATGGTCACGGTCCTTCGACGTCTCAGAAGACAGTTCACTTCCATCTTCCTTCTTATCGATTCATCGATGAGGACGCAAGAGGAATTGTGACGCCCGCTGGACGGTAATTGAGAGGGAGAGACTAACTCAGTACTACTTTTTGCTGGTGTTTCTCATATAACATTGACATTTTTGAACTGAAAGAATAACTTGTGAGACATAATCTTGCTATTTTTCAAATTAGTGTGCTCTCTAACCTCTTCTCAGTGCGTGCCTCCGCTGCGGTCTTCCTCGTAAGCAAAATGATGACGCTCTCGAAAAGATCTATACTGCAGTCAACACAGAAATGAAATCGCGTCAGAAACGATCGGGCGAGGACCGGACAATAGGTTTGAGATTCTGGTCGGGAACCAGAAAATAGCTCGAGAGTTCTAGCGGCATCCAGGATTGCTGATAGGCTCGAAGAAACGGCTGCGGAATTGGAGGATTTCATCGCTTCTCTCGATGCGAATTACACGAGAAGGAGCAAGTCGAATCCCGTCAGTAACCAAAATAACGTTTTCTCTGACAAAACTAACTCCGGATTGCAGTCAATAACACCATCAACGTCGAAAGAGCATCGACAAGCTCGATTGGCCGATGCAACGTCACGAAGGGAAATTGAGAAAAGGAAAATACGAATTCAGAGTGAGATTAATCGATTGATGTGATTTCAACCAACATTGTCTTTCCCTTCATCATCTGATGGAAGTAAACTGATAATTCGTTGCAGGACTCGATCTCGCAGAGGAAATCGAGCAGCTGAAGCGGATAACGAACGAGGAAATGACGACGATGCGAGCAGAGAAATTGGGAGAGGAATTGGATAGAGAAAGGGCGAGACGACATGGATATCAGTGAATACATCCTTTCCTTATCAAAAAAGTCTCGAGATTTAAAAAAAAAGATCGTTTCAGACCTAACTCCGTTCCATCGCTCGCACACAACACCGATCGATTCACGGGTCTTCTAAATGCGTATGGCGATGATCGGTCAGTCGAATTTGTCATTAGGATCGATTGTAGGGATGAAGAATTCGTCTCTTTATTTTGCTCGATCTAGCCACTCTTGATGCTTGTACAGATCGCACCGTATTCATCTCGTTCTTCCAGTGGTCACAGTCCAGCCCGATCGACGAGCAGCAGTACAAACGTTCGAACTGCCGTCGTCCTCCATCGATTCGTGCCACAGAATGAACGGTTAGAATTTAGTTTATTTGGGTGTTCCTCCATTATTCTCATTCTTGACCATTCCGCATTGAGAGCGGTTGTTGTTCAAAACAGAGAAGTGTAATCATATTTCTTCCAGTGAACTCGCTCTTAACAAGGGCGACATCGTTCGTCTTCGTCGTGATATCGATGGAAATTGGATGGAGGGAGAGAGAAATGGAAGGGTCGGAATATTCCCGGCGAGCTATGTTGATGTGAGAACCTTTTCCTTATCGTACCCCCAAGAATTATTTGACTCATAAAATGTTCATCATTATTCACAAATTGTAGATCGAAGAGTGCGTGGACACGATTCGTCAACGTCTTCGTGCCGTCTATCCCTTCACTGGACGAAATCACAACGAGATGAGTCTGAAGATGGGCGACGTCGTCAGTTTCAGAAGGCACATCGACGAGAATTGGACTGAGGTAAGAATTCGAGCACTTTTTTTTACCGTTACTTTTCTCTAGTTTTTGTCGACAGGCGTGAAAAAAAAGGTTAAAACGAATCGTCGCGATATCGATGGTCATTTCTTTCATGTAAAGTTTTTTTTATTTTTTTTTTATTTACGGAACGATTTAATTTTACAGGGAGTGAACCACATCGGCGAGATCGGAATCTTCCCCTCGTGCTATGTTCGACCGATTGAAGACATTCCCCAAGAGATGCCCAATATCGTCCCCGATCGACCGAAAACGCCGAAATTGCCCGGTGTCACTTTCGCTGGAGGAATAAGTCAGAGTACGAGAGGAGAAGAGGGACATTATCAGGCATTCGATCGGTGAGTAGCTTTCTGAAAATATCATGTTCGGTCATAGGTTTCACCCTCTCAGGGAGAGCTATTGGATAGGGGGGTTGTAATCATAGGGGGGTGGCTACATCACATTCTGGGGTATATTTTAAATTTTCCCAATCGAATGTCTTCAATTACCTTCATTGCAGTCCATTTGACCGCATGGATCGTCGCAGTGCGGAACCTCAGCTACAGCAACCCGCCGTGCACCATCATATTCCCATTGAGCAGCAACGACACTCTCAACCACCCGCTGTGATTATGCCCGCCATTCCTCCTCAGATGCCTCTACTACAGAATCCAGTGTACCAGAATGGAGGCCGCGATCCCGTACCTAATGTCCATGAGGTTAGTCCGAAAAAGTGGCAACAAATCCGTGTGTAGAGACCGATTGAGAGGGATAGAGAATCTACCTTAAAAACGGGCCGAGGTTCAGCAAATCGAATACATCACCAAAATGGTCGATCAAGTGCTCGTTGGATAGGTCTCGGCCATATCTTTCAGGGGGCCGATGGGCACTTTGTTCAGAAAAATTGAAGTTGGTCAAAATTGGGATAAACTAGTCCGGGATAGGCGAATAACTCATTTCTAGTGTACGTCGCAAAGTGCCCATTGCGCAGATTGTTCTTTTTTTTTAATGAAGAATTTTAGAGAAGAAAAATCAAGAATCGAAAGTTTCCTCGAATTGCTAAACTGTTTTAAAGGTTTTAGTACGCGCGTATTTATTCCAGCCCTATTAGCGCTAAACATAGTGTGAAAGTGGGAGGAGCTAGTCAAATGAGAGAGAAGGGAAGAGAGATCACCCTCTTACCTTCTCGCTCCGTCTCGCTCTCCCTGCTGTTTCTATTCCGTCGTGACTAGACAAGAAGAGATTTCTCTCCCAAATTGTCTCTCACGACTGGGCGAAGCTATCGCCGTCGAATTTTGGGAATAAGCTTGAAATAGGTCTTGTCTCTTTTGTCTTGTCCCGGTTTCGGACGCTTCTCTGTTGAGCCCAGATCGCATGGTTTTTGGCTCATATCTCGGTTCAGAAATGAGATATCGACAAACGGTAAAAAATGTTCTTATTCAGACCACTAGGGATACTTTTAGCACCAATACGTAACCCTACGAAAGATTCGGACTATCTCGTTGTGGTCTCTATCCGTGTGTTCCAATTTTTTTGCAAGCAATCAATAAATGCATTGCAGGTGGAGATCCATCTTCCTCATCCCATCCCCGAAGCATGCCCTCACGTCGACGCCTCTCGTGAGCAACAGGCTCGATCTCGTGCCATGGACCCTCACCATCACCATCAATTGGATGACACTCTCGAGGATCTACTGAGAACGCTTCCTACAAGCACCAGCACTCCCATCCTTGCTTCATCTCACCACCCGCAAGCCCGCCATTCGGAACCGCCCGCGTACCAACAACAGAATCAGGCCCCTCGGTTCGAGAATAATGGATATGGGGAGCATGCGAGACCACAGCCCGTTCTCACCAATGGATACGGAGGAAGAGAAGAGCAGTATGGACAAGAGCAACAGCGACCGAGACAGAATGGGTTAGTGTTTGGCACCCAATCATAATTTCAACCAAAAAATTGGTGACATGGAAGTTTCCGGAAACTTTTCGGGACGCACCACACGTTAATAAATAACTTAGCGAGGTTTATGTGCCTCTTCTTGTTTGCCAAAATATAAATTTCCAGATACTCCGATCCGCCGTCAAACACTACTCCTTCTCATCTGTCTACTGCTCCACCATCATCGCAGAACGACAAGGTAAGCATACTTCACCCACTCTTAAAAATCGAGCCCCACTTTGAATCGCGAAGAATGTTGCTTATTGATTTGTTGTTCCAGGTGGCAGCTTGGCAGCAGAAGCACTCATCGAGTGGCTACACTGGAACAGCCAGTATCATTCCCAAGGGAGCCAGAACGTAAGTGCTGACATGAAACTGTAAATAATAGCAAATTCCCATCACGGTCCCTCGTTTGCACCCACCACAATTTCTCTAAACCGTTGCACCCACCAATCGCGTTTCAAAGATTACCGATCACTCCGGATGGATGATTTCACTTCACGCGCGTCAGTGCTAATCTAGTACGTGCGAACCTCGACAAACCGTCAATTTGTTGAGAGTGACGTCATCGAATATGCAATCGTGCACTTTGTATCCATCTGGCCAATCATAAACCATTCATTACAGATTCCGTGCCCTGTATCCATACTCTCCGATGAACGAGGATGAATTGGAATTGAGAGTGGACGATATCATTTTCGTCGTTGAGAAATGCGATGATGGATGGTTCATCGGTAAGCTTCCGGATTCTTAGCTAAAGAGGAAACTGTGAACTCATCATTTCATCTTTTCAGGAACGCTGCTTCGCACTGGTCAATTCGGCACTTTCCCCGGCAATTTCGTCGAAGAACACTGAACATTTTGCCTAGATTTCTTTCCATCGAGATTAGCGATCCGATCACGATGCATTTTGCCTTGTTTTTTCCAATTACTCTTTCTCTTGTAATTCGTTGAAGAAGCGCGCGAGAGATTTCTCCCAATTGGTGATATTATTGCATTTCTCGGTGTGTCGCTTCTTCCCTTTCGTCTCGCATTTCCATGTCGATTGATGAGTCAAATAAATTTATTTTATTGATTGTGAAGTTGAAATTCTCGACCGATGGAGGTGTAAATTGTGGAGTAGTGCATTCTGTTGACACTCCAAATAGTAATCCTCTTCCCAGTCGATTCTACTCATGTTATCTAGTAGTGAAGTATTATGTCGACATCGGCCTCCAGCCATCAATTTTATGACTCTGAGAAACGTTCGATGATCAAGGCTCTTCCAATTCATCCATTTTTTTAGCATTCCACATATCAAAATATTTCTCACTAAGTGATGTTATCGAACCAAAGTCTACAACTATTATTTCTTCTTTGGATGAACTATTGGATCATCTCAAGTTTGTTTCTTTGGAATCCCTATCGATATATCTTTCTTCCATTGAGATGGTCCCCGTTTTCTTTCTTCATAATCATCGTCCAGTCAATGCAATGGGCGATAACAGCTCAAATGTTTGTGATGACTGCCTATCTGACGCCATCAGGGAAAACTGTCGCAAATGGGACCTACACGAGTGTCAGAGACAGGTATCCAATTCCCGATTATGAATTCTCAGTGCTGTTCTTTATCAGA
This sequence comes from Pristionchus pacificus, assembly GCA_000180635.4. Taxonomy (NCBI): domain Eukaryota; kingdom Metazoa; phylum Nematoda; class Chromadorea; order Rhabditida; family Neodiplogasteridae; genus Pristionchus; species Pristionchus pacificus. The sequence continues at coordinate 12,656,446 of CM026578.1, read as the reverse complement.
TACGGTAGACGTGCCGTGCTCGTAGCTGTGTTATTTGGCATAGCAATAGCAACCACTGCGTGCGCCCTTGCGCCTAATTTCTGGTTCCTCATTCTGTCGAGGTTCTTCCAAGGAGCATTTCTAAATGTGAAGTCTGTCAAAAATCTCCGACCAACATTTCATTTAGGCTATGTTTTCTTTGAACTTTGTTCATTGTATGGAATCTGTAACGGGGCAGAGTCGCTTTCTGGCTACTTGCTGTTTTGGTGAGTAATCAATCGGATCATAAATAGATCGATGGAGAATGATATTCAGGATTGTTTTGGACATTTGGTTATTGTGTCATAGCACCGACCGCTCTTGTGATCGGTTCATGGAGATGGATACTTGGAGTGAATGCAATCGCTGCAATTATTTGTGCTGTCATTCAACTAATGTGCTAACTTCAACTTTTTTCAGAAGGACATTACAGTAAAATTGCAGGCTTGTTCCCGAGAGTCCATGTTTTTGTGTAGCTCAACACGACACGACTAATCTAGAGAACTTCGTGGTAATCAGTAAACTGTAAGCGAATCCATCATGATAGATATTTGAACTTATGGTCAGGTATAATCGAAGCAGCTATGAAGTAGATTATGATGCAATCTTGGGAAAGAAGATATTCGAAAGTATTGAAGAAGTGAGCCAAAGACTTTATTTAGAAAAAAAATGTATTCAGCTTGACGTGAACTCCATTGGTACGATATTCAAATATCTGTTCAAGAACCGACCAGTTTGTATCGTTTTGATCGTTATTTGCTACGCTGAGTATGTTTTTGATTTCTCCAAAGAGATCGACATTATCACTGTTTTGAAACAGATTCGCCACTTTTTTGTCCTACGCGGGAATATCATTTGATTCCACTTCCCTTGCAATTGGAGACTCAAACTGGATTTTTATTTTTTCGGGTCTGGTTGAATTTCCCGCCTACTGTGTATTCCCGAAGCTCCTCGATTGGTTCGCCAAGTGTCCTAAAGTTCCCAATCAGATATTTCAGGTTTCCCTGTAAAGTCGTAATGGTTGCTGTCTTGAGTTCTGCGTCCGCATCTCTTTTAGCTCTTCGATTCATTAATGAAGGTCATTGTATATCCCTTCCTTCAACAATCTCATTTTAGATCTTGAAACTCTGTTAGTAGTGTTTTGGCTTCTATCCAAATTGTTGGCTACATCTTGTTACGTAACCATACTAATTGCAACTTTGGAACTCTTTCCGACCAAGTGAGTTTCATTTTCTTCATGGGGATAAAGGAAAATATTTTCATTATTCATTTGATCAGATACCGTGCATCTGCCGTGGGACTGGCACTGACTTTCTCTAATATCGGCTCGATTCTGGCTCCGCATTTCGGCCATTTGGTGCGTGGTATCAATAACAATGTACGAAAAGAGCTAATTTCAGACAGAGATCCGACCTGATCTCGCCTTTCTCATGTTCGGAGTCGCTCTTTCCCTCGCTGCCGTCCTATCGGCCATTTTCATTCCCATGAGAACGAAGTTTGAGCCCTAACAAATTTAACGATGTCCATCATACGTAATGGGTATGGGATGACATCCGGCGCGATCCCTCGACCTATTTACTATCGAGTGTACATTGTTCCTGTGAACCCATCCTCGAATCCCCCACATCATTCGTTGTTTCGTAGAATGGCGATTACTCCCGAATGAGATTGCACCACTCCGACACGTGTCCCTTCTTCTGCCTGATAATCCTGTCATGTACTGATAAATGATAAACGAGAAACTGATGGCCATTTATGGACACACGAAACGCACACGCGAGTGTAGCCAAGCACAGAGAAACTGGAAAGAAGAGAACGATGAATTTTGATCAAGCGTGCAAAATATGGTGGTTGAATAATTTAGTAAAAATATCACCTAGTCTTGAAGAAACAAATAAAACAGAATCGAGCAGAAAGCGCCTCAGTGTCTACGAAATAGTGCCGTATTCAATAGAGATTAGTGCTCACGATTTTGATAAGCGAAGAGAAAATCGATCACTCACTCGCAATAGTATTGCGTATCGTGTTGACATTCACACTGTTCGCCACTAATACCTATCGCCCCTCGCCCATTTCCTTTGTTGCTGTTGCACTAGCTAACATAGCAGAATGAGTGAGGGTTCCGACTCTGAAGAAACTGATGCAATCGAGCCGAGGGATCCGGGCAGAATATCAAAACTCAATGAACTGTTGGAGAGTCTTAAGTTAGTTTCGAGTCAGTTCAATCGAATTATGATCAATTCAGATGGTCTCCTTTCTGTTTCTTCATAATGATCCTTCAATCCGTTCAATGGGCCATCTCGGGGCAAATGTTCGTTATGACGGCGTATTTGACACCCGCAGGTGATACAATCGCGCCCAATGGAACGTACAAAAGTGTGCGGGATGAGGTGATCTCACTAGTATTTCCATTGTATTGACACTTATAGTGGCCGGATGAACCTCCGATATTTGGTTTCATGGACAGTTACGAGATGATTTCATCGATTGCATTTGTTGGCAATCTAATCTTTGGAACGATTCCGAATCTGCTCAGTGACAGGTATCATTAGTTAATAATGGTGTCCTCCACGAATTTTTTTAGATACGGTCGTCGTAAACTGCTCGTTTTTATTCTCTTCTTCATCGTTATAGCAGACACGGCGTGCGCTCTCTCACCCACTTTCTGGTTTCTGATAGTGGGAAGATTTATGCAAGGATGCTTCATGAACGTAAGATCATGATCACCTTTCTTGTCGATTGATCATCATACAGGCAATAGCATCGCTCAATTTCGTTCACTGCATGGAATCTATCGCAGAGGGCAGTCGATTCCTTGCGTCCTGTGCATTCGGTAAGCGCGTTTTGTCGAAATTTCAAAATTATGCATAGTCAGGGTTGTTTTGGACAATCGGATACTGTTTGGTCGCTCCTGAAGCACTGGTAGTCGGGACATGGAGATGGATATTCGGAATTAATGCAATCGCAGCTCTAGTTTGTGCACTGGTGCAATTATTGTGATAACTCTCTACCAGCGCTTTCGAAACAATAATGTTGTGCAGATTAGTCCCGGAGAGTCCGTATTATTGCGTCTCGCAGGGTGATCGAAATAAGTTGGAAGCATTCGTGAAGAGAAGTGAATGGTATGTGACAAAGCAGAGCTTTCTGACAGCTGAATCAGGATAAACCGACAAACTTACGATGTCGATTATGAAGCGATAATGAGTAGGAAAGGACCGGATGGAGAAGAACATGTGGTGAGTTCACATTGAATAGTCGCAATTTAATTTTACTTCAATTTTCAGCCAACTGTCGTTACCGTAGGCGAAAGTCTGTCTTTTCTCTTCAAGAATCCTCCTGTTCTTCTGCTATTATTTGTTATGGGCTATGCAGAGTAAGTTCATTACATTTATGATCAACAGCCGTACACAGTCTTTTCATGATCATGGATAGTAGAGAGAGAGGTCGGAGCTGATAGATAAAAAGGTGATAATTCAGAATCGCTACGATGCTTTCGTATGCTGGAATATCACTGGCAGCAACGACACTTGATGTAGGAGATGCGAATTGGAATTTTGTGTTGTCGGGACTCGTGGAGTTCCCTGCTTACTGTGTCGCGCCCAAGTTTCTTGACTGGTGAGTACCTGAAAACAATAGTGCTAAATTCTCATTATTTTTCAGGTTCCCTTCCAAATTTGTAATGATCGTCGTATTTGCTTGTGCTTCCGGATCTCTCGTTGCTCTCAAGTTCATTCCACATGGTAAATTCATTTATTTCGAAAATCGGAACTAATTGAATGAATGGATATTTCTACTAATCATTAATAAATCATAATGGCTCCCCAATTTTTTGATCTCACCGCTCTCTACATTGCCTTCTGGTTGCTGTCCAAATTCTTCGCTACTTCCTGTTACATGACATCACTAATTGTGACTTCCGAGCTGTTTCCAACCAAGTGAAAACAAATATTTCCGTGAGATAATCTCACAGATTTCATATTTACAGATGCCGTTCATTCGCCGTTGGATTCGCTCTCACTTTCTCCAATATCGGCTCCATAATCGCCCCTCATCTCGGAGTTTTGGTAAGGCATTTTCTTTGAAACCCTCACAAACAAATAATTCAGAACGACATTGCACCCGATCTCGCTTTTCTCGTGTTCGGTGCTGCTCTCTCAATAGCTACCGTTTTAGTAGCCATCTTCATTCCGAGAAATACAAAGTTTGAAGCGTAATCTTCGGAATAAATGTGATGTTTGACCTGTTGGATGCACAGTAAACTGTATTGCTGTCAACAAATTCGGAAGATAAGGCATCCGATCTGTTTAGTCTGAGCGGCTTCTTGGTTGCTATTCTCGATCAATGTGAGGGAGAGAAGAACCTCTTCCCTTCCTTATCGACACTTTGATCTTTCCCAGTCCCCCCCATTCACCAGTTATTCGCTTACAAGAAAGCTCGTCCCTCTCTCATCTTTTTGCTTCGTTTCGTTGCCCTTCGAAAGTCATTCTGTTCTCTAAAGAATGCCCGTGTACATTTTGATCCGCTCTCTTTTTCGCATTCTCTCTCGATTATCGTCCTTCCGCCCTCTCTTCTCTTCCACTTTGCCTAAGCCGACAAAGCGTTAACCTATCCGGGTCCACTCCAAAGTCCGACTATTTCGAGCATGCCCTCTTTGTAGTAAAACGAGCGAGCGTGCACGCGCTAGAGCGGAAACGGGATCCCCACCCTGTCTGTCTTCCCTTCTCTCGGAATAGACCTCAGAAGAAGGGAAGGGAGGAAAGGGAGGAGGGTGGTGCACCATAGAGATCTCGCGCGACGTTGACTCACTCAGCCACATTGCACTACTTTATTTGACTTGCCACCCGCACTAATAACTGCACGAGAGAGAGAGAGAGGTTACCGAACCATTCCTGCACTGAATATCCTGTTTGCGAAACTTTGCGGAGCCGTTCCTTGCAAGAGTACTCTATTCATTCGTCTCTCTTCTCCTCTCCCCTCTCTAGTCTAGGCTGTCGACTCCTCCCCCACGTGCCGTTTACCTTTTTAAACTGTACTAGAAATAGAGAGAAGGAGGGAGGGGAAGTCAGAGATCGGAGAACTCTCTAGTATTATCGGACGTACTGTTAGGTCTCCCGTCCAATGTCTTTCGGGGAATTTCGCGGATTATCCATGCTCTCATTTTGAGAGTGTCGAATAAATCCGTAAATGTTTTCGATCATTATTGGCCAGTGCGAAAATTTATTTTCCTCTCTTTTCGAAATTTCCTGTCTCGGTTCAGACAGAATGACAGATCATGAAAATAAGGGATGTTGGAAGTGTTTTGCGCACCTCTGATCGTTATCATGTCGTCGTTATGTGTATTATTCATCCATTATTTTTTAATTACGCCGTTTCTTCAGAATGGCAACGATAATTCGCGTGTCTTCTCGAGAGATCTGCGAAATTAACGAAATGGAGAATGATATTGTGAAAGTGAAGAGAATCGACACTCTGGATGGACTACTCGATTCTATCAAGTTTGTCATTATCTATACATTTATTCTTCTGGCAGCTGCTGAAACATTCACTTTTACGGATATTCTGTGAGCGTACCAGATTCGCACGCTTATGAGTCATTGCTACTGCCATTCACCAAGCAATCACGCGCCGTATTAGATTTCCACGAGACGTAAGAACATTTCATTAGGAAACTATGGGTGTCTGGAAATAGTTGAATCCGTTCTCCTGCTGAATAGTGCATTCTCATATTGAACGACCTCCCGATAGCGAAAGTACATGAGAACATAGCCCATGTATCTATGACTATTCTCTAGTCTCCCTTTACTCTAGATAGGCTTACACTGTAGTTGTTTATCCCATTGCAGATCGACTCGTTTTACCTTCCTTCTCATATTCCTTCTCTCTGTTCAATGGGCACTCGCTGCTCAGATGTTCGTTATGGCCGCGTATCTCGCTCCATTCAACAATTCCATTGGAGGAGAATTCACAACTATTCAAGATGAGGTAACTCATTCTTTATCCCTTCTATTCGTCATTCTTTCTCACGCGACCGCGAAACGAATTCTGACGTAGAAAGTAGACGTAGACTATGATTAGAATCAAAACTGATGTTTGTATACTTCTCGAATAATCCTTCTTCTTTAGTGGGACGATCTTCCCAAACTCGCTTCTATCGATGCATCTGAATTCGTTTCATCAGCGACGTTCGCGGGCAGTCTCGTGCTAGGATTCTTTCCTGGAGTACTCAGCGATCGGTTAGTTATTTTTTCTTCTTTTTTCAGTGAACGAGTTTTTGATGCTTGTGAAACATAATGAATTGTATTTTCACTCGGTTTCTGAAATTTAGATACGGTCGCAAGCCGATCATCTACATTTCTCTTCTCTGTATTGCCATTACTGGTGCTCTTTCTGCTCTCGCTCCTTCCTTCCTCTTCCTTGTTATCGTTCGATTCATCCAGGGATTCTTCCTCAATGTGAGAGTTTTTCGTTTCATTTTTATTAGCACTGGAAAAAAACAACCACTTCAAAGCCTGTGCTCTATGTGACCTTTCTGCAGTGATTTTTACTTATTTTTTGGTGTATCATTTCAGTCAGTCGCTACAGTCAACTTCGTGCACTGCATGGAGTCAGTCGCCGAGTGTCGCCGCTACATCTCTGCATGCGCATTCGGTGAGTCGTTCAGTTCGCATATTAAGTTATGAAAATAAGAGATAAATAGTACATGCAGTCGTGATTCATAAATACTTCTGAAATCCCCGTGATTTCAGGTCTGTTCTGGTGCTTAGGATACATGATTGTCGCTCCGACAGCTCTTCTCGTCTGTTCATGGAGATGGCTCATCGGAGTTCACTCAATTGCTTCTCTCGTCATTGGATTGATATTTCTTGTGTAAGCCATTTTGCAACTGATTCTTTGATCAATTTTCTGTTCACCACTTTATTTGCGCTGTGATAAGAGATCAGCGATAGCTGAGACGATTGACAGTATTTATGATGAACTGATTAGCCTTTGTTTTTACAACTGATATTTCGCTCCCGATTTAGTGGTACGCCCATGATCACCGCACGTAGTGTGGATGTGGATGTTATCAGCATCATCCAATGTGTTTATTATGATCCCCATTGTAGAGTTATACCCGAGAGTCCGTACTACTGCGTGTCCCAGAACAGTCGACGGAAATTGGAGGATTTCGTAAAGAGGGCAGAATGGTTCGTGAATTTCTCTTTTCAAAATTTCCATCATATTATTGGTAAAATGCGTGGAAAGTTTGACGCACCGAAGAAAAAATGAGCTGGTCCAGCTGTATTCACTTGTTGTTAGGTGGAACAGACGAGTGTACGACGTCGACTTTGATGCGATCATGTACGAAGGACATCGAGGAAATGGCGTAAGTGAATTATTAAAATTTAGGGGGGGACCATCTAGGAAGCAGAAAAGGAAATAAATCTTCATGCAGATGACGCGAACGACGATCGCGGGAAGTCTCCTCTTTATCGTTCGTAATTGTCGACTACTCATACTCCTTCTCGTTGTGGGATACACTCAGTCAGTACTTTTAGAAACATTCTTTGTTTTGAAATAGAAACCAGAATGCTGAAACCAGTTATTGCATGTTATTCCAGAGTGGCGACTCTCTTCGCCTACACGGGTCTCTCCATCGCATCGACTGCCCTTGAAGTGGGCGATGCCAATTGGAATTTCGTCCTCTCCGGACTCGTCGAGTTGCCCGCGTACTGCGGAGTTCCCAAGTTCATTGACTGGTCAGTTCAATATACGTGTTGAGGAGTATTTCTCGAGAAAAAAGACAACATGTGTATTCCAGGATCGGTATCAAGATCGTAATGCTCGTCGTCTTCACTGGATCGTCTATTTCACTGATCGTCCTCAAATTCATCGGACCAGGTTCGTTCCATTTTTTATTGATGTGACCAGATTCCCTTTTTCACGCAGTTGTCAACTTCAAGGGTAGGGTCGTGAAGTTTCAAATGTTGCGATCACTACTCTAACATAATCGAGATTCTACAGGAATTCCTGCCCTCTTCCTCATCGTTTGGCTCATCTCTAAGTTCCTCGTAACTGCCTCTTACTACGTCGCATTGATCGTATCCACCGAGCTTTTCCCAACCAAGTAAGAACTGTGATGCTTGACCCTCGTGGCAATTGTTTCGATGATTGCCGTTGCTAATATCATCTTTATAGATGCCGATCTTTCGCCGTTGCCTTCGCTCTCACTCTCTCAAACATCGGCTCCATTTTCGGCCCTCACGTCGGAGCACTGGTGAGAAGTCTTTCTCGGATCTGAGAATAATCTTCTCCAATTTCAGAATGAATATCTTCCTGATCTCGCTTTCATTATCTTCGGTGTCGCACTCTTCATTGCCACTGCCCTCATTGCCATTTTCATTCCCAGGAATACGACATTCGAAGCATAGAATTGTAGACATTCGCACTTAGGTACAGGTTACGCACTCCACACGGGTTCTATGTGTTCACCGCTGCTGTTTTTGTGATCGAGTAAATAGATTTTCTGGTTGCTCATTTTGTTACTCACTCTGCATTTCAGGTTCGGCTATCCTCAAAGACACTTTTTCGTCCTCTTCTCTTTTCGTTCCATAATCTTTCTCTGCAAGATCAAACGCTCAACAAGAGTTGAATCAGTTGGCGGAAAAGAGGTGAAAAGAGAGAGAGAAAAGAGAGAGGAGAGCACCGATTTGCATTACAAAGATGACGGATTTGAAACCGAAAACGGCACGGAACATTGTAGCATTTATTGTCACTTTAGTCAAAGAATTCGAAGGACTTTTGAATTTGAAAGTGCTGGATTAATCTTGATATGGGAAGACTGAAAATCTCCGAGTGAGCTCCTTCTACGAAGAATAGTGTGGTAAACCAGCAACAAGGCTCTATAAATATAATTTATATTTTCCAATTGTAAAAAAAACATGCCTTTGTATGAACAGGATTCTTTTGAAGAAGTATGATTGTATGAGCTGGACTATTTAGTGTCAGAAGTTTCTACCAAAGAAATTAAACTTTATCGAATTTGTGACACTCACGATTATCGAAGGTCTGATAGTTGATTGTATCCAGATAGGCCAATTTGATGTATCGATTAGGGCTGGCAAATGAAGAACGGAAATGAAGCCTTCATTTGCCACACAAAGGCGCGCGCACCGCGCTAATTCTTCAATAAGAGGAGAATGAATCGGCCAATCCTTAAATAGGGGAATGGAACTCTTATTCAAGAGTTGCTCTCAGATTGACTGTTTTCACTGGTATTTTCAACTTCAAAATGCTCCGATCAAGTTGAAATTTTTTGTTGGAAGCCCCAAGGGGTCAACTATGGTCATAGCGTATTTTGGTGTTCATCTTTGATCTTTGACCTCAAAAAGAAAATTTCAACTCTGGATCTTGAATTGTACACCAGTTGAAAGAGCATTCAAAATAATGTCTAAATCTTGAATTTGGCGGCATTTGAAGAAAATTTGACCTATTTACATTCGAAAAACCTAGTTTTCATGGGCAGGATCAGGTGATTTTATAGGCAAACACAATAACGTTTCGTATTTTTTCTCATTATTTGTTCTCAATGCATGATAAATCACCTACTAGAGACACATTTAAAATTTCATGATCAGAAACTCATTCGTTCGAGAGATATACCCATTTTATTGAGAACAGCTCTTATTTAAGGATTTGCGCGACCGCGTCATTCTTGAACAAGGGACGAATGGGAGGGGGAGAAAATCGCCTCTTCATTTCCCCTTATTCTCTACATTTGCCACCCCTAGTATCGATGGTCATCAATCCAAGAAAAATGGTTAGTGGGAAGCAGTAAAATAAGATGATTGAAACATTCTGAATTTTTAATTATTTCAAATTATTCAAACTATTCATTACCTGAGAGAAGAGGACTTTTTCTAATCGGTTCTCTAACTCATGAGTGTAGGCGGAAACACTTTGCTGAAAATAAAAGATTAAGATAATCCAAAAAAAGAAGAGAAACCTCTCGTTCTTTTATTGTCTTCGCTGCTCGGAAGAGTATTACAGACACAAATGGAAGAATAAGAACAACAGAACAGCAGATCAAGTAGATTTCTGTGCCAGAATCAAAAAGAATAATAGATTTTAAAAAATTTAAATCGCATCTCATCCCTTACCGTATTTAAACTCCGGGTTGTCCCGGGTGTCCAAACATGATCACTCTGCCTCCTCTCGAATTCAGCAAAGCTGCCACTTCAGGGACCTGTAATGTTAGGCATTTTAAAAAGGGCCTTTCAATTTTTGTACATTATGTAATTCTTGCATGAATTCAGGCTCCACTGCGAAAGCTCCAAATGCGACAGTATTAGCCAGCAGTATAATTGTGCTAGCAACTAAAAAAGCTCTTCGGTTTTTGAAATGAATATTTGATATTATTTTAAGAATAAGATTCATTGTTTACCTATAGGCTATGAAACTCTTTGCTTTCGGTGAAAACACCACTTTTGAGTATATCGATAAAGTGAGGTACTGGAAGAATGGAACAACTGATACGATCGCCAAGGCAGAAATGAACTGATAAATTAAAGAATATGTTGAAGTGTCAGGTGAACATTACCATGATGACCCAGAAGGGAACATTCGAAAACTGCATATAAGACCATCGCAATAGAATCTGATATTGACAACTGAATCAGACGCAGATTGTAATGCGTACCCGGTCCAAGGAAAGAGAGGATACATTTGGACGATATAGCAAACGGTGCAGCCTTAGAATATCTCACTAATCTAAATAATGTCTTCAAATGTAAAAGTATTTTCATTACAACCTGTCCGAATATGTATCCTATTCTCATATCCTTGGACATTTGAGTCGTTTTGGAATGTAGAATCACAAAAAAATGTTGATTGGAAAAGTAAAACGAAAAATTCAGAGATCCATTGAAACCTAAAAATAATAAATTACTGTAATTATAGGCGTGAGCTTGACATGAATATGTAGTTCATTATGGCCAGGTCCCATCCGAATCGAAATGCTCTGTTCATATTGAAAGGAGAAATTTGAATGGAATGCTTTTGAATACCAATTGGATACAACTAGCCGGGCAACTAGCAATGTCGCCGGGTTGTGATAGTCTTCTGCGAGTGCTTCGCGCGACGCCGGGTTGTGATAGTGCTATGCGAGTGCTTCGCGCGTAGCCGGGTTATATATTCGAAATATTGGACAATGTATGAAAGTATAGAATATTCACGGTTGCAAACAGAGCTGACATTGTCCCTTGCAAAAGGCTCGTAGGTTAGGCTATCAAACGCCGGGTATTGAATTTAGGACAAAGGCCAATCTTTGAATGGATAAAATATTCACAGTCGCGGACCGAGTTGGCATCGTCCCTCGCGAAAGGCTCGTGGGGCCTCTTTTTTCGGCTCGCCCTCGGCCCCACGAGCCTTCCGCCAGGGACTCGCAGGCTCGCTGCGCTCGCTAGCTAATATCGCTGGGTCTGACCCGTCGAACCGAGTGTGGTACAGTATTCGTGATACGGTATCAATTAGCGTATTAATTTTCATGTAAGGCGTACGAAACGAGCAACTCTGGCCAGAACTGGCACACACATATGAGATAATTTCTCTACATAAAATAAAATAAAATCACGTCAAGAATTATTTATCGTTTGGCTAGAAGACTAGGCAATAAATCCATAACTAGATGAATAATAATGTCCTTTTTCCAAGCACATAACAAGGGACTGATATCAATCTACTTGTTGTCATCCGACTTTCCACATTGTCCGTTGTTTTTCCATCCACTCCTCGTATTGGATATTATCGTCTTTATGGGCTTTCACCTGCCAATAAGATTTTCTATCACTGTCCTCGAGGTGTTTTTCTCGATAAGTTCAGCTCTTGTCCTACTACTCACCACTTCCTTCATGAGACCGAGCGATCGAAACGCCTTTCGCATTGCTGCACTTCGAATGAATCCAATCGCGTACAACAGGAGAAACAATGTGGAAAACTGAATAAAATATTCAGAGATGAACTGAAGATCAGCGTACAAATTGCATTATAGCGATCAGAGCTTCTATACGTTCACCGTCTGTTTCTGTTAGATAGAGGTAGACGAGAGGGAAGATTGCTATTTGGAAAATAAAACAGAACACCATCAAAGGAAACATTGAGGTGGACAGCTGAAATAAGCTTTTTTGAAAAACTAAAATCTTGCAAATGTTCGAATATGTACAAATAACTGACCAATACGTTTTCCTTTACTTGAAACCGTGTGGAAAGGTCGGCACCAATTCTATTGCGACGAATGTTCACAACTTTGATTACGTAAAGCACCTTGCGATAATTTTCTGCTTATTTCGATTTTTCTTATATACCCACAGTTACGCAAGTCGTAATATCTAATCCGCACGCAAATATTATCGTTGCTCGAGGATAAAAATCTGAGATTTTGAAATATTAAAAAATATACATGTCAAATATTATTCATACTTACAAGCAGAGATGTTTTGGAGAGCGTTCAGTATCGTCTGCAATTTAAGATCAATTTCTCATTTGCGTTTTTTTTTAGGTATAATCACTCACGAATGATATCATAATAGCCGATTGTGTTTTGCATGAGTGAAATCTTTTCTCGTAATTGCTAACAAATATTGTAGCAAAAGCTCGTTCAGCAGATACTGAAGCTAAGGCAAGCCAATAGGAATATCTAAATTAAGCACTAGTTCAACGCGAAAATATTGGAGCCAACTTGCATGGAAATATCAAGCACTTGTAAGATAACACTTTTTATATTCAATCGAATCGGAATATCCTTCAGTCGGGAACATCTGCCTGAAATAGTCAACTTGTGCTGTCTTTTCAATACAAATTATGACCTTCCATGAAGCAATCAACTCTTAGAAATATTGTGCTAAACATAGCAATATTTACGGCAATCGCATACATTCGAAACGTTGTTCTGGAAAATATAAAAATCCTTTACGAATTTTTTTCAAAATTACCTGAATGATGAATGGAACAGCTTAGTTTTGGAGAGAATGTAAATAATGAAAGAGTAGAAACAAATACAAACTAAAGAGCATGTGCATTCGAGAAAATTTAGAATGAGCGAATCTGCCATCTGCAAATTATAAAAATATCGGAAGAACTTCGAAATGTACTCAATTAAAATTGTTCATCATCGAAACATGAAGTAAGAAAAACTAGGAGCTGTGACTTGTTGTGAACAGAACTGTTTCTCATTATATCAACACAATCCCAGTTGCCTTGGTGATGTTTTGTATCTAAATCATTAGATAGATACAGGCAAAACAAGACAAAAAATTACAATAATTCCTATAAATTGAAAATTACCCACACATTACCACTACAATTTTAAAGTATTTGTCTGATAATAGGTTTCTGACTCTTCTCTCTTATTGCGCATTCCCTTCAATCATATGTTCTCGTTCAATAGAATTGCTAACACTAATCAAAGGCACTGTGTGTACGTATCATAACAAGGACATTTGAACTGCATCGTTGATTTTGCCGATTTGCTTGTTCTGATTATACGTACTTACTACTGGTTCTCAAAGGCTAATCAAATACGATTCAATATCTGTTGACTGTAGGTACAGTTCGTTCAATACAAACACTGTTTTTCTTATGTTATGTGACAGGACGGAAACTTGAAATAAAAGATGGATGAGTTGAGATTGCCCTCGTCCTCATAGAATAACGAGAAATTCCAAGCGAACGAAGAAAAGCATATCTGGAAAATAACAGTTTCCAAAACACACAATTTTGTGGTTTACCAGTATTCTTTAATGCAAAATATGAGGAAGAGGGGGTCGAAAAGTGGATGCGATACGCAAGAAGGAGGACAGAATACTGACACCCAATTGAATGTATAGCCTGCATTTATTAGTTCTTCTGATATCTCTGAAAAACAAAGTACCAAACATGGGCAATACGACGCAAACTCCGAGTGGATAAATAGTATGTTGTTATTAGAGGGTAGACAGTCTGAAAGGTTCGAAGACATTTATGTCGAAGGCTTATAAGCTATGTTATTCAATTATGATTACTTGACAGATCAGCGATCGAAACAGTTGACGATGAAGCAAAATTGCTCTTGTACTCTTCGCGTGTGATCTAATTTTGTTTTTAGGTTTTTCCCTGATTATGCCATCTTACTTTAGATATCCTTTAATGAGAAAACAGCAAGTCACAATCATAATGTATGCAATCACTATTATTACTATCACAATTAGTGCTCCGATGAGATTTCTCCAGCGGGGCTCCTCAAATGTCTCTCCTGCCTTAAATAAATTGCTCTTTGATCAACGGGAACTCTGCTTACCCAATAAACTGCTTGCAGGTATTCATGGGCATTATGTTTGTTGTGAACAACGGGCGAAGAGAAGTTTCCGGCGAAGAACGGACCAAGGACATTCATACTCTGTTCATCCGGAGCGAAGAGAACAAACGAGACAAACAAGCTGAAAGCAAAACTCGTTTTTGTGAGATTTTTTGAAAATATTACCCAATCAAGTTTGCGGCACAAGTCGTTGTAACCAACGCTGCAAAGAATCCAATCGGTTCTTGAAAAATCCTTGGGCAAAAAATACGAAATTAATGAATGAACAAAGTTAGCTCAGAAACTTTCTGATGGCGAGTGTTCGATAGACAAAATGAAATGCAAGGATAGGAAAAGCTTGTAAATAAGCAGCAGCGTAGATGCACGGGCCAAGACGAGAATGGAAGAGACCATGACCTTTCAGGAGGAATGAGTTGTGAAATGTTTCGGGGATCTCAAATGATGATTTCGATTATTCATTTTTGTATTTGTTTGGCATACCGGATATACCTGCCAATGAATGATTGTGTAGTACAGATCAGATAGGCAAAACCACATAATCAGATATCGATATGCCCCGATTGCACTTCTTCTCGATGTTCTCAGAATACGAAGAAGCATCAGATTGACAATCAACGACAATGCTATGAAAACATTCACACACACAGCATCTTCAGCCAATTACTTGTGATAAAATATTGTAGAGCTCGTGAGAAATCCTAAAATGTTTAAAAGGGTTTGCATCACATAAAAAGTCGAACGTACATTGAGAAACTGATTATGATATTGTAGCATTATCTGTGCAATAATGAAGAGTAGACAGTTAGGTAACACTTTCTTGGTTGAGTTACGATCTGGTAAAGTCTGTGAGGATGAATGGTCTGAAGGAATAGTTGATTGCTCCTTTCATTCTAGAGATTCTAATGAATTCAAGATAATATCTTGGTCTAAGACATAGATCGCACGTCAATTCACAAATGCACGTCTTTCGATCTCGCGGTCGGAATCTGAATTTCAGTGGTTGCGTTTCTCCTACTGGAGCAATCAACAATGTTTATCAACTGATTCAAATTAATTTGTATCGTTTTTTTCGTCAGATTTGCGCGAGTGTATCAGTGTGAAGGTCTTGCACACTCCGATGAAAAGTAACGCGAGGAATAACTTGTTTGCTGTCGAATCGTGACAAACCAAGATCGCGTAAAAAGGTTTTGCTGAAAATATGAATATATTTTTTCATGTGAAAAGTAATCAAACCTATATTCGGGAATACAAAATATGAGAACCAATGGGTCGAAGAGCGGATGCGAAACACAAAATGGGGGACAGAAAACGGAAACCGAGTTGAAACTTATTCCTGAAAGAAAATGAGGTTATAAAATCAGAAAATAAAATTGAACCGAATATTGGAAAAATCACACAAACGCCGAGAGGATAGTACGTCGTTATAAGCGGATATATCGTCTGAATGTTTAATTTCGTTACTTCTATTACACTTATTCATTTCGCCTGATATACGAGCGATCTGAATATTTGGCGATGAAGTTTAAGTGTTCTTGGGCTCTTCGCACGCGATCTGTGAATAAACAAGAAAAAATGGGTGTCTGATTGATCTATCAATGCTATCTTGAGAAAACTGTTGATGAGAACGCAGGACGTGACGATAACAACGTATGCGATGATTATGATAACAGCCATGATAAATGCTCCAATTAAATCGCGCCAGCGAGGCTGATCGAATGTTTCTCCTGCCTGATAGGTACCATATCTCCTGTACAAATGAGGAACGAACCCAGTAAAGTGCTTGCATGTATTCATGCGCTTCTTTTTTGTTATGAATAACAGGAGAGGAGGAATTACCAGCGAAGAAAGGTGCAAGGACAGCCATACTTTGCTCGTCCGGAGAAAACAAGAAATATAGTACGCAAAGACTGTAAACTTGGATTAACTTCTTTCGAAAAATCACATACCCAATCAATTTTGTTGGGCACGTCGTTGAAAAGAACGCAGCGAAAAATCCGAGCGGCTCTTGGAGAAGATGAGGGCTATAAGTTTCACGAATTAGCCAGATCTCAGATATTATTCTCAACCGTTTCACTGCAATTGCCCGATAGAGGAAGTGAAATGCGAGAGCGGGAAAAGCTTGTAAATATGCGGCACCATAGATACTTGGATACAGTATCCCTATGCCCTTTCATTGCGAAGGCATTGTTGTATGTTTCTGGGATCTGAAAGACGACTTTCAGAATTATTCAGAAGTATATTAATTTGACGCACAGGGTAAACTAGCCAATGAATCATTGTATAGTAGAGATCGGATAGGCAAAAACAACCAACAAGATTTCGATAGGCGCCAATTCTATTTGATTCTTTCAGGAGGCGATCAAATTGGCAATCAACGACATTACTATAATATACTAGAATTAGCCTGCAATAAATGGTACAAGACCTGTGATAAGATATTGAAGACACAGTGAGAAATCCTGCAATGTAGAAGAAGAATTTGAAAACAGGCATTCAAAACAAAAATCTCACGTTTAATAATTCATTATGATAATCTTTTGAGAGCCCCACACAATACGATCGATGGGTGAAAATGAATCAGCGATATTTGAACAACTGTCTACTTACAATTATTACTTACCGACAACTTATTCTTAAGATGATTAAAAGGTCTAATTGTCCTCAAGGGAGTTTAGAACACGTGAATATTCACGGTTAAACATACCACACATGAAGCTCAAATATTCCGCATCACTATTATCAGCGATTTCATTTTTCATTAAATACACATCAAAATGTTTGAACAGTGAAAACTGTTAAAGGGGTCTTTAGTGACTCGAATACGTGACGACTTGGACATTGGATACCAGTGGGCTGCTTTTTCTACACCGAATAGAATCGACAATAACCACGAAAACCCTCTGAAAAAAATTGTTTTATATTGTAAAAAAAGTTCTTCCACAATTCTCTTGTACCTTTGTGTAGTTAGGATTTTTGAGTAGAAATATCATCGATTGAACAGTGCTCTTTAGGGATAAAAGAATCTAGAGAGCAAACAGTAGGAAATTAAACATATCTCAGGCTCACAATAATCACGGGTCTAATCACAGCGAGCGCCCATTCTGGCCAATTTGAAGTATCGATAATCATCAAATCGAGTAGAAAGATGAGAGGAACGACGTAGAATATTGCAACGCAGATAATCTGTGTTCCTGTTATCCGAATATAATTTTTATGCAATTGTTCACTTGAATGAAGAATACTTTAGCAAGGCGAACTTCAATTTTATGTGTGGATGACGATACGAAACTCTGTACTTATCGTGCGGTGACTGATGATTCTACGGGATTTACCTCTCGATTTTTTATTTCACTTCTAGCATGCAACATCATTAGGGAAAGAATGGGGAGAATGAATATTACAGAGCTCATTATCAAATATATTTCTATGAATATTTAGAGTCGTTAGCTTGTTAGAAAAATATAAAAAAATTGCGCATACCATATCTGAAAAGACTCGGGTCGCCAGGTATCCCGAACATGATAATGCGTCCACCTCTCGAGTTTAGAAGAGCGTTCATTTCTGGTTCCTAGAAAAGTCCGATGGTAGCATGTCTACTTAGATTATTTTCCTTTAATACATTGTAAAGATATTGCACAAATGGCGGCTCCTTAGAGAAAATCCCGAAAGCAATTACATTCGCAGCAAGCATTGATGTCGACATTGTGAGAAGGAAGAATTGAGTTCTGAGAGTATAGCTCATTCATCCAACATCGCCTTTCTTACCTCTGTCCTACAAGGAATGGACTGGTTGATAGAGACATCACATGAGTGTACATTCGGAAAGTTAGATACTGGAAGAATGGGACAACTGAGATGATCGCCAATGCAGAAAGTGACTAAAAATTAAATATAGAACCATTTGATTGATTGCATTTTCGTACCATCAAGCACCACATCGGAACATCCGGAATCATGATACAGAGAATACCTTCGCAGTAGAATCTGAAGTTAATTGGATCGTCCTATTGCCTGAAAGTTGTATGCACCCTGGCCACGGGTAAATTGGATACATTTTGATAATGTAGCAGATAGTCCATCCGAAGAATACCATCGCTACCTTCAAATGAAGGCGGTCATTATTTCCTTTCTTAAATTTTGACCTGATCCATAGTGTAGCCCAACTTTATATCCACAGCAATCAAAGTTTCCTGAGACTTGAGAATCATGAAAATCGTCAGATGAAGAAGAATTACAAATGACTCGATAATCCATTGAAACCTGTGAATATAAGAAAAAATAGAAAAAAATAAGATGATGACAAACCAAAAAATGAAATCCATGAGTATCAAATCAACTTCCCAGCCAAATCGAAGCGTGACATTCATTTTCAGACAGCTTCTCTATTATTCTAGGAAGTATTTTGAGTAAAAGCTATCGTAATCATAAATTAAAATAGTAAGCCGCTTCAGCACTTCGGTGGTTGATTTACGCCAGGAGGTCTGCTTGAAATCCTCAAAGCTCACTGTTCTTGTTTACGCTAATAACTGTCTATACAAACCTGATATTATGGGAATTGCAAGAATAGGAAAAGGCATTTATTAATAGTCGTACTTTCGAACTGTAGTAAAATTGAATAAACCGTTGGCAAAGAAGAAATAAACAAGAATATGAAGGCATCTAATTTTGCAAGGGAATACTTGAAGAAAAATTTTGAGCATAGCTGTTCAATTCAACAGTGAATTCAACAGAATATTCTTCAATTTCTTCCGCAGTCTTCATCTGAACCATGCACCATACGCACTTCTGAATATAAAGAGCATTATTTTCGAAAGCGTTATTTCTTACCGTCTCTTGATCGACAAAGCACAAATCCTTGGTAGACCGATTTTTCAGACAAACAGCACATTTCTCGCCGGCACTCGCTGTTACAAGCAGATCTGAATAAAGCATGTTCCTTCTCGATTGCACATTTGTTAGCTCGGCTTTCGCTATAGGTTTAAGAAATAATTATTGATAATTACCATTTAAAGAATCGGATCTGATGCCATCCTCTTCAATCTCCATATCGCAAAAACAGCATGATATGCTGAAATCGATTTCATTATCGAAAATCAAACAAATTAGATATCTGAGATGAAATGGAAAACACCTACTTGTTATGGTCGATGTTCTTACTAAGACATCTTTGACTGCATACGAAATGACCACATTGCAGGGCCTGGGCAGAGGAAATTCCAGCGGAGATGATGACATGATCAGTGGGTGAACTGGGAATGATGGTGAAGGGCAGAATGATTGCCGTCATCGCTGCTTTACGCATCTCTTGTTGAAGATTGTCTGTAATAACATTCAAATTCGATTGATTCAATAACCAAACCCTCGGTTTATAAACATTCCCCTCATCTGTATCCTCTCAACTCACATCGATGGTCGAATTCTACATTACTTTGTCTCTTCACAGGAATTCTCCGTTCACACAAGCAGCAACACACGATTGTCCGCATTATTTCAATTCCTTCCTCTCCAAGGGACGACATCATTTCGCCATCAGTAGGTCTCCGCGAAACATCTTTGATGTCCTGAAATAAAGTTGTTGAGGAAGAATCACAATGAGCGGGAATCAGAAATCACTAACCCGTTCTTCTTACACTTCCCACCCACTAAACAACAACAGAGCGACTCTCTTATTATTTATACGCCAGTTATTTTCTGGCCCACGGTGGAACACATGGGATAAGTGGTCTTATTGTTAGCGGAATAGTCAACATACTTCGTCAAAATGAACGGCGATTACGCTCGCATCTTCAATGAGTTTAACAAAGGCGCACCACACGCAGAAGTTGTGCTCCTGATCTGAAGATGGACTTTACTTGGAATTTACTTTCCAGAAAAAAAGAAACTCATCTCACTCACCATTCTCAAAGATCAGTCTCACGCTGTTCTCTATGGGATGGAGTCTCTCACAATTCGAGCATCGCAGTGCTCGAACGGTAGATAGATGGTGAAAAAGGCCTGCAATGATCAAGGAGTAATTGCGACACTATCAACTCAGTAACTTACTCTTCAATGCAAAACATTCCATAGCATCTTCTGCATCAAACCTCGTACCGCACGGGCATTCGATAGATTCGCTGGAAATGGATGGGATCGAATGGGTATCAAGGCTCACCATTGGGTGAGTTAGGTATCATAACAAACGCGGAAAAAAAAAGATAATGGAAACGTACTCGGAATTATCTTGGAGACACTCGTCACAGTACAGATGGCCACAAGGAGAAAGAAAAGGAGTGTGCTCTGATGGGAAAGGAAAGTAAAAGTTGACTTTTGAAAATGCCGGCAATTAGTCGTCATTAACAGAAACCAAAAAGATAATATAAAAATATACTCACCGTCTCCATCGAATCCCTGCTCACAATATTTGCACTCCAATCGGAGTAAAATATCGACGGATGAACGCTCGTCGATTGCGAGAAACTGAAATGGTGAGAACTATGCGGTTGAATATTATACATTATTGAAATTGAATTCTCACCTCTTCTTCGTTCGTCGACATCCGGAAGTTCTGACGCAGTCTTCTCAGTGAATTGAGATAAGAAGAATGACCTTCGACTCAAGATGAGAGCCAGAGACCAGCTAGGCGAGAGGAACTAGAGATGAGGGAGAGGGGTGGGTCCGTCGAACAAAACAGCCGCTCTCTCTTCCTCGTGTGTTTTGAGTCTAGGCGCCTGGGAAGAGATTATTGAGCAAGCAAAAACGTGGTATTATTTTCGCTGCTTTGAATCATGACCCCAGTCATGAAAAAATGAACGCAGGTACGATTATTTATCATAGTTGGGCAGGATACATCAATTTTTAAATCGGAGGGTGTTTTTCTTTTTTTCATCACAAGTTGCTCTTTCCAAATCGTTTCTGGATCTGTTCTTTCGTTCTCGGATTGGCATGGATTTCCTTTACCAGTTCACGCTCCTCGTTGTGTATCGAAAGCATCTCACGCCGCCAATTCTGATTCCGAATCAGTGCGCGCGTGGCAAGAAGTCACTGAAAATAAACGAATTATACTCATGATGAAATTCCACAGATGGCAAAGACCCACGTGTTTGGGAAGAGTGGAATACTTATCGACAAGAGCTGCGGTCTTCTCTGAGAATTCCTCTTTTCCGAAAACTTTCGAGACGAATCCGCGTTGGAGTGCCTGTAGTGCAGTCATCGGCTCATTGAAGAGAAGCATTCCGTTTGCCTGAAATGCTTCAATTACGAATAACTGAAAAAGTGAAAAGCTTTTGAAATAATGATAATTTAGCATACATTTGAAACTCCCATTATCTTCTAAAGATTGCAGTTGACGCTCCCTCCGGTGGCATTCCTAGGGACATGAAGGGAGTGTGGAAGTACGCCTGGATTTGATTATTTTTAGAGAGTAATATGATTAAAATTCAAGTGAAAAAATTCTGAAAACATACCGATTCTGAACAGACAACATAGTCAAATAAGCCAAGAAACGTGCAAGGAAAACCAATGGCTGGTCCATTCACAAGACCGATGACAACCTACAGATTACAAATTCAAACTTGTTTATTGAAAGCATGACAACAGAACCTACAAATCCAATGATAAAGAAAACATCGAAGATGTCTTATCAAAACATAAAAAAGGATAACCTTCTTGTGCTGAATGAGCATGTTCATCGTACTCGAGTAACCTTCATCACTATCCTTGCTGAAGTAAATAGCGTGAGGAAGAGCAAAAAAAGAAGTTTGATCTCTTGAAATTCACTGTTCTCTTTCCCATGATGATCACGTTTAGTCCGTTTGGTTGAATGATATATTATGATGGAAACATGATCCCTCCCCTTGCCATCAGCTAACTCTGTCATGCACACACTAAGCTCTTCTGTTATGCGATTCGAAGAACGCGTGTTATAAAAAATCATATTTATCGCCAACTTTCTCGTATTTGCATCAATATTTAATCGGTCGTTCGTATTTCTTTTACAATGTAGAATATTTCAATCGAAAATAGCAATCAATCCCTTATAGCTCTTCGAACTCGCGGGATTCAGCAAGGATCATTAACTGTTTGCATCCGAGTATTTGATCATTACAAGACAGTTCGGTCGACCTGAAGCGAGATAATGAAACAAAATATTTGAAGCTTTGATAAAACAGCTGAATAATTTGCAAGCGCTCACTTCTCAAGTTGTTTATTGTTAGTGTTGTCCATGCGAGCAGCGCCATAGTTAGTCTGGAGAATATTGAGAATACATTCCGTGATTCGAGAAGCTTGTTTGAAAACTGCAATGGACTCTCGATATTTTTGTTTAATTTACGCTTACTTTGAGCTCTTTCCTCCTGAATGTACGACTCGTGGTTCAGAGCCATCTTGTAAGTAGAGATGGTGAAGGAAGGGTTCAGAAAATTTTCAATTGGACAGCACAAATTAGGGAAGGAACGAATTAGGGTAATTGACCAAGGAATGTGTTTAGGTGTTGTATTACTTCAAATAGAGCGCTTGATCTCGGGAATGGTTCACCTCAATCTAGTCAATAATCCGAAAAATGAAGAAAAACACGCAGTTCGAAGGAAGGGTTTTTGAATAAAACGGAAGGATGTAAATATTTTGAACCGATCAAAAGAGGAATACGTTCTAGAATAGATTCAACTCTTCCCTAGATTTCCGTACTCATTCGCCCGGTACGACCGCTCAAAGATTTCGAAAAATCGCAAGATAGCCCTTCCTTCACCATCTCTACTTGTAAGCTTACTCGACAGTGGTACAGAAGTAGATCTCGTTCAGTAGTCCAGTATTTGATCCATTGATGAACTGTTGAATTGTGCGCAATGCTATGTCAACTCCGTGTTGAACTGGGAAATTGACACTGAAGCATCCGATGAACGGCACGACCTGTAGTTTACTGTTTAGAAACAAAATAGGTAAACATCACACTGACAATTCTCTTAGCCTTCTTTTCCACGGCTTTGTTCAAGATAGCATTGTAGCACTGGATCAGTCGAATGTTCGACTCGTTTTGATTCAATGGAGGTAAATATATCGGGTTTCTAAGAGTGTAGCAATGCGATCCACTAGAAAAAACTTTGGGTCCCCGATTTCCATGAAACTTGGTAGGTATGTACCCTCTGGGGTCAGGAGGAGCTCCATCTACTTGGTTTGGTCAATTATCGATTTTATCGATTTTTTAGAGCTGAAACTTTGAAAGGCCATAACTACCTTAATTTTCATCGCACAGCGAGCTGAAATATACCATTGGATTCCTCTCGAAATTCTCTACAAAAAGTCGAAAAAGCACATTATGAAAAAATTTAGTCTTCGGTCTCAAAAATCGATATAACCGATTTTTCGACTATAAAACTAAGTTTTTCTCGAAAATTAACCGGAAACACAAAAGGTTTTTTTTCAAAAATAGTTTTTTCAAACCCATTATGAAGTCACCACGTCGATCGTTTACGATATCTCTGGCCCCGGGAAGTCGTTTACTAGTAGAGCCCGAACATAGCCGATTAAACACCGTTTTGATCATAACTTGCTTCAAAATGGACGAATCAGGATTTTAAAAAAAAGGGAAACGTAGCTTTCAGTAAGCTGAAAAAAAAGTTTTTACTCAAAAAAATCATAGGACTTCCCGTTTTCAAGTTGTTCAGGGAAAACCGCGTTTTCAGCTGGATTTCTCACTTTTTGACGGCGGGAAAACGCTTTTTGCGGTTTCTAAGCTTCGATAAATTTTATATCATTTATTTATTTTGATATTTTAAACACTCCACATTCCGCATTCCCCATTCCACATTCCGTTCGGTTTTTCCCTCATTCACCTTTCCCCTCTTCTCAAGAATCACGACTCTCCTTACACAGAAGAAAGAACTCCAGAGGAAGGAGCATGGAAACAGACAGCGGAGATACGTGAAATTGATTGATGATTTCGAGAGAGATTTGGCTGAGGAAGGAATATCACATTCCGTTCCAATATTATGGATCCAATATTTTCATACTTACAAAGCAGTCGCTTGAATTGGGTTGAAGTAATTACCACTTGAGAAGAAATCGCCGACACCTGTAAAATAACAATCAGGTAGTGGGTTAGATGACAATTTGAACCTGTGAATACTGTGAGAAAGAAGTCTTCATTTTGATTCGCTTCCTCTAATCCAGCACAAAGTTTATCGTACATCTTGAAATATACGCATTATGTCCGATATCTCTGCATGAACAATTACTGCACAGGGCGTGCGACTATTCTGATATCGAGAGAAAAAAACGATCAAAATGATGAGGCACGTACAAACGAGCACAAATGACGCACGACCATGAAGAGATGTGTCGGCATATTAAAAAAAAACAGTTATGCAACAAAAAGTAAATTAATTTGTTAAGGTGAGTAGGCCTTGCAATCTCAATGTTGTTAGAAGTCGATGCAAGGAGAGTGGTTTGAGTTGAAATATTGAAAAACAATTTAAAAATACAATAAATGAAATATAATGAACAGGAGAAAAGCGTAGACTAAGTGAGAAAATGTTTTTGCTCCGTGATAATTACGAAAGAATGGCAGGAGAGTAACAACAAACCTTATAAGTCCAGCCGAATGGAGAAGATGCTTACGAAATGACTTTTTTATTGCAACCATGGCAACGGCACCACAGAAAAAAAATATATTTATGTTACGAGGTTATGATAAAATACTTCGATAACAAAACCGAACATAAGAAAGATAGTGGTCAACCAAGGGATGGGACGAAATCCCACTCCGAACAGAGACTGAAACGAATAATTTTAAAGAAACACCGGAAAACTTTACCTGCTGGAAGATACCAGGAATAGCAATTGCGAAATTAACAATTCCGACTTTCAACAGCATTCGCTCTTGTCGCGCAGTCGCAGAACTTCTTACCAATTTACGAAGACTCCACGCAGCCATAAAGTATCGTACATCGCTCCCATTACCGAACAAACGGCCTTTTCTACCTTTTTGGCCTTTTTCCCTTTAAGCGAATTCACGCTTAATATTCTTGTTTTTTGTTTCATATTTTTTATCCACCCCCATAACTGGACGAATACAAAAATTGGCCGGTGAAATATTATTTTAAATGGGTGAAAAATTACAGCCGTAATACAGAAAATGTACGGAAAATTTGTGATGACGTGGAGATTACGGTAGAGCCGTATTTTAATTGAAAATGGAGGCAACGGCATTTTTCACCTATTAAAAATAATATTTCACCGGCCAATTTTTGTATTCGTCCAGTTATGGGGGTGGATAAAAAATATGAAACAAAAAACAAGAATATTAAGCGTGAATTCGCTTAAAGGGAAAAAAGGCCAAAAGGTAGAAAAGGCCGTTTGTTCGGTAATGGGAGCGATGTACGATATAGAACAATTATGATTATACTCGTTATTATCATTTCCATTGTTGACATCATGTGAAAGTTGATCTAATGAAAATCATAGTATTAATTAATGGTCAAAAAGGCGTGTACCCAAGGAGCGAAACTTTCGTCTTCGACAACGAAGTAGTCGGATTCACTTCTTTGCACATGGTACATTATTCTGAAAAAAAGTTGTTATGTTCATGAATGCTCTTCATACCGAAAAGCGGAAGATGTGAAAACAATAATTGACAAAAGGTAGCTGAAACCAATCCCGAAAGGGTGCAATATTCTCCAAATCTGAAACACATGTTGTCTACATTTGCTAACTCCATTGTAAACCGTTGCATGACGTGCCGGCAACATAATTGAAGTGAATTTATTAAGAGCAACGAATTGAGAAGATCTTGAGTGAACGGACAAATGTAAGAAATTCTGCATAGATCCTTGGATTTAATGCGGAGCACAGAAAATAAAAATGTGCAAACCACAACGGCTGCAGCTACGAATAATGTATAGAATGAACCTTTGAACGGAGTTCCGGGCTAAACCTCCCATTCTCAAGATGATTCATTCAAATTTGAGTACCTTGATAATAGAAAAAATTTCAGAGAAATACAAGAGAAGAAGGAATGGCAAGTAGCAGCATTGTGCGAGGAGTATCAAGTTCACGGGTTGCATTGGACGCCTTACAAGATACTAGTAGTAGCTGTATGAGAGAGATCCGAAAGCACACAAGACTTCGTTTGCTCAAGACGACGTCACGTCGAAATCGATTTTTGACCCTTATTTCGATCCCTGATCACGATAAATTTTAATGAGAACGGCCCATGGGACAGAATTTGATGGAGAACACGACTGATCACTTTATTTTTTATTAAGTATATTAATTATTGTGTAAAATGAAACTTTTCGAAACCTACAGTGGGAAAGTGGAGACTAGTATAGATCGGACCGGAATGTCATGAGGATTTGCACTTCAAAATCCATCATGCCCCTTTTGAAATATTCAACTTATAGTGTACCTGGATTGTAAGTAAATTTGACCATCTCTCCCTTGCCGGCTTCCGATCTTTTGATCTACCCGAGTCTCTCCTCCGTGACATCTTCCCTCTCTCTGCGCTCTCTCGATTCCCCATGCTCTTTCGCCTCCCTCGGACAGGAGACTCCGATCGATACGAGGGAGGAAGTAAACAAGGGAAAGGATGGTCAAATTTACTTACAACCCATGTACACTATAAGTTGAATATTTCAAAAGGGGCATGATGGATTTTGAAGTGCAAAACAGATTTGAAATCTTCATGGCATTCCGGTCCGATCTATACTAGTCTCCACTTTCCCACTGTTGGTTGAGAAAAGTTTCATTTTACATAACAATTAAAATAATTAAAGAAGAATAAAGTGATCAGTCGTGTTCGCCATCGAATTCTGTCCCATGGGCCGTTCTCACTAAGAGTTATCGTGATCAGGGACCGAAATAAGGGCCAAAATCGATTTCGACGTGACGTCGTCTGGAGCCAACGATGCATCCATGGTCAAAATAAGCATGCCTATCTTCATCAGCACCCTCGAGAACATCGAATCGCAAAGTTTGAGAGAGTTGACATTTTTCTGTGCCAACTCTTGTCTGATTCTCTCGCAAACGGGCTCATATGACTACTTCCATTTCTCTTTATCGTGGAGAAGATTTTTTTACAAAGATTTTGTATTTTCTTCATATTCCAGATCTTTTCACGAACTGTACGCTCAAATCGAAATTGCAAATCGAAAAGAGAAAAGAGAAGATCTTCGGGTCAGAGCCAGAAGTTACTGATAAAAATATAACCAAAAACACTTTATTAACTTTATTGAGCGTTGCTGTTTCAATTATGAGTGTTGCTCGTAACAGCAGAATGTGTGTCATAAGTCGAAGCGAGAAGAGTAGTTTGAGTTGATCTGAAGTATGTGAAGTCGATCCAATAGAAGAGAATGGCGGGACGATAAATAGCCTCAAACCTTGTGAGACCAAGAGAATTGAGAAGATGTTCCCGAAATGACTTGTTTATGGACACCATGGCAACAGCACCACAGAAAACTATTTAAAAAATATTATGAGAAAATAACTGATGTTTCTAACACTTTGAATCGATGACGAATCCATTCACAAGAAAAATAGTGGCCATCCAAGGAATGGGAAGAAATCCCAATCCCAACAGTGACTAAATCGAATGATTATTAAGATAATTTCGGAATATTTTACCTGCAGAAAAATACCCGGAATCGCAATAGCGAAATTGACCATTCCGACTTTCAACAGCACTCGCTCCTGTCTCGCAGTTGCGGAGCTTCCCACTAGCTTTCGAAGGCTCCAAGCAGCCATAGAGTACAAGGCAATTATGATTGTGCTTGTAATCAACATCTCTATTGTAGAGATCATGTGGAAGTTGAGCTAATAATAAAGAAAGTCAATGTAGTCAGGTAAAGGGAGTACCCAAGGAACGAAACTGTCATCTTCAACAACGAGCATGTAGACCACATAGTCGGAAACATTCAGTGGAACATGGTACATGACTCTGGAAAGAATCAATGCATTCATGAGTATTCATCTTACCGAAACGCGGAGAATGTGAAAACTGTGATTGACAAGAGATAGCTGAAACAAATTCCGAATGGGACTAAGATTCTCCAAATCTGAAAAAAATTATTGTCTAATAGTGTTCGTTATTTTTCCTAGCTACATTAGCATGACGTGCTGGCATTCGAATTGAAGTGAATCTGTTGAGTGCGACAAAACAATTGAGAAGATCTTGAGCGAACGGACACACATACGAGATTCTGAACAAAAGCGGACGATTAGTGAAGAACACCATACCCACGAAATTCTCGCTCCCAAACAGAATTTACAGTCATAATTCTTGAAACTTCCATTAACAAGAGGAAACTTCATCATGCGAAACTCGTGAAAAGTAACCACAACCATAAGGAGATCCTTAGATTGAATTCATCTGAAGCATAATTAAAAATACGGATATGCAAACCACAACAGCTGACGCGACGAATAGAACATAGAAAGAACCTTTGAATGGTGTTCCGGGCTATAACTGACCATTCTCATGATGGCCAATTTGATTTACCAAACCTTCAGAATGGTTAAAAGCACAGCGAAATACAAGATAAGTAGAAATGGCAAGTAGCAACACTGCGCAAGGAATATAAAGTTGACGGGTTGCATTGACCGCTCACTAAATGCTGAAGATATGAGTGGATTGTATTGCGGAAGCAGTAGGGGTGAAATCCGAAAGCATACAACTCCGATTTTCGCTCGAAAAAAAGTGATCGTGAGAAAGAGTACCTCACGACTAGGGCCTCTGATGGTGAAGAAACCGTCCATTCATTTCGCATGCTCTATCGCATCTATGAACCGTGACAGAGCACACGAAATGAAGAGACGGATTCTTCACCCTGAAGTCCCAACTCACGAGTAAGCCACGTATGTGATGTTAAGATACCTTCATTCCATGTTCTCACCAACAAGTTTTTTAGAATGGAATGGCCCCTCTTGATATTCCAGACTTTCTCACGAACAATTTTTGCTATCTTGCGTATCGCATTGAGAAGATCTTCGATAAAAGCGTGAAATGGGTATAACTGTTGCATGAGTCGAGGGAAATTGGGCATGTTTATCAGATGAAGAGAATGGTTTCTCTCGTTGTTTTTTTTCTCTCCCCATTCTCTCGTTGTAAGCGTATGCAACATTCTAAGAGTTTCTTTCTGCCTCCATACTTGGTTATTCTCTCTACTCTGGTTCTCTACTTTCCATTCCAGTGTAGGTCATACCTCCTCTCTCTCGCCTCTCTTGGTCTCATTTCCGTCTTCTCCCCTCTTCCCTATCGATTCTCTTCTCTGTTTGTGTTCTCTAGTCGCGACGTCGCCGCACTTTCACGTCTTCTGCTTCGCCATCCGGGCGTGTTTTCTAAACAAACTTTCTTTGTTTCCGTGTTTTCATTTCGTCGCTGATAAATTCATTTTTTCCAGTATGTGCCCTCCTCCTCGTCCTCGTAAGCTTCGTGGGGCCGAATTAGCTGCAGCTGAAGCGGCTGCAGCAGCTGCAAAGAAGAGGACAAAGAGAATGAGGAAGATGGCTGTAGTTGTCGCTTTCCTGTTGACAATGATCGCGCTACTCGACCAAGGCTCTCGAGCGCCCCATCTCACTATTCCACGAGTGCACAGGTGAGTTGTTGTTGTTGTTGTTCTTTTGTTGTTGTTTATTCCTCCCTTTCTCAGACTGGCGCAGTGCGACCCGGCAGCCGAAGAGTACGAACGAGACTTTATTATGTGCAAGGGAACGGGTGCGTCTCTCACTGTAATTCCAGTCACACTGGGCGCTAAAATAAGAGCCAAGTGTGAGAGATGAGAGACCAAACACCCAATAGAG
This sequence comes from Pristionchus pacificus, assembly GCA_000180635.4. Taxonomy (NCBI): domain Eukaryota; kingdom Metazoa; phylum Nematoda; class Chromadorea; order Rhabditida; family Neodiplogasteridae; genus Pristionchus; species Pristionchus pacificus. Next base: position 12,626,331 of record CM026578.1, on the reverse strand, counting down.
CGAGAGACGTCATTTTGTCTATTCATGTCTATCTCTCAATCTCGAAAATTAAAGTAAGAAATGCGCGAGTGAGGGAACTTATCTGAATTCAGAAACCATTCAAAAATGTTCTTTTCAGAGGCTCACAACACAGCTTTGCTCAAAGAAGTGCTGGACAAAGCCCAACTTGGATTGATAGTCAATGGAGACGTTGAACGATGGAAATCTGCTGATTTCGCTGGTTCGTCAGTTGTTTTGCGGAATTTTGTGAATGGAGAAACGTGGGTATACACATTATTTCAGCTGGTGCCACTCTGGCAACATCTATCGTCCAGTACTACACTGCATTGGCGATGCGTAGCGACAAACTATTCCTGATCAACAGTACGCCATTCATTTTTCAAAAAAAATTCGTGAATTTTTTCTACCGATTTTCATTGCAGAAGTTGTACACGACTTCCTAATGCACTTCTTCAACACACTCGCCTGCACGAAACTGGTCAATGTTTCCGAATCCATCGGAGTGAATGACACTTTTAAAGCACCGCCTTTCCTTTGTACAGAGGCTATTTTTGGTGACGTCCAAAAAAGCATTTTTTGAAAACATGCTTTATTGCAGCAATTCCGCCAGCTAAAGAGTTGGCCAAGTACGAAGCCACAGAGCTCATGCTCAATGTTCAGTGAGTTTTCACACACCTGACTCATAATCGATCATTTCTCAGGAGAATGGCTCTACTCTTCTGTCTGTTTGGTAGCGAATTCCATGAAGGGACAGTGATTTATCTATCAGCAGTTTCTTTCGAGAAGACGAAATCTGACACACATCCTCGACCCACTTTTGGATATGATGCAACCGTAAGCAATTATTTTACTTTGAAAGGACGCCCTTTCATTAAATAAACGAACACAACTTTTTTTCTTCAGAAAACATACCTTTCCGCGGAGCCAAGAGACACATGGTTTGAACTTATGACAACCATTTGGAAAACTCCAAAGGTCCCCTTCTTGTTTTTTGTTCCAATAATTATCACCTGTGCAGAATGTCGAACCAATTCTGGTGATAATCGTGAATAAGATCATAGCCACTCTCAATTACATGGCAAAAAATCTTCCGAAGGAGAAAGAGACGGTTAGTTATTGATGTTGAACGGCTCGAATATGTTTCAACCATTATAGTGGAATGAGACGTTTCTCGCTCCCGTACACGAAGTGTTCGAATATCCTCTTGATGGATACTATAGAGCAACTACGAAATGGTATGAACGGATATGGAATTGGGCTAAGGAGAAAGTTAAACGAGTGAACGGAAATATCATCACTGCTTCGATCAAACACTCTTGTTATCTCGCTGCTTTATTGTTTTTCTCCCTGTTTCTTCTCGAAGGTTATAAGAATATATCTATTCTCCGCTGGTACTTCATCCCAATCACTCTTGTTATTTCCGAATGTGTCATATTTTCCGTTTCCTATGCTTGGCCCAATTGTCCATTGTTCGAATATCTTCCCGAATTACGATGTGATAGGAAATGAATGATAAATTATTTTTTTTTTCCGTTTAGTTAGAGGGACAAAAAACCGTACCTATTTTTAATGATCATTTTTTCTATTCACTGTGCCCGCATGACAAATATTCGGTTGAATGGAAGTTCTCACGGCAATCTTCCAGTTCGGAAGAGGAAGACAATGGCCATCAAGACAATGAACAATTAATTAAGTCACGTATTCACAGTTTTGCCGTCGATAAAGATCTAATGAGCAAATTGCATCCAAACTGTTTCCCACGTGCATTCGAAGGCTGTTTTTTCTTTCCTCTCAACGAATCCTTTACAAAATATATATGGAACAAACTCTGTAAATTATTGAATTTAACAATCCTTCAACAAGTGATGTATGTGATTACATTGATATGTAAGGTATGTGTGCAAAATGAACTTACTTGAACTGTTGGCATCGCATAGAATCCAATTGATTGATATTGACCAATGAATTCGACTCCTTCAAAAAGCACCCCGATATAAAATATTGAAAATGGTATAGCAACGACAAATAACGGGAAAAGGCACTGAAATGTTCGCGATTGTTAGCATGACTTTTTAACCTTAGCGAACCTGAACAATCTGCAACTTTATAAATTTTCGTTGCAATTTTAGTATTCTTCCACTCATCACTGATTTAGCGAGCAATATTCGAACTCGATAAAGAATCCAGAAGAATAGAATGTAAGATATAAAATAAGTGAGGCCTATGATAGTAGCCATAACACTCCGATTCAACGAACGATTCCCCTCAAAATAATGTGGAATAATAACTTGAAAAATTTCCATATTATACATTTATCGGATCTTGATCGAAACTCAAACCATAAACGAGGATTGTTTGATTATTGGGAATATTATAAAACGTTCGAGTGGCATTCATAATTTTCAGTTCGAAAGCCGGAGTGGGAATGAAGTCAATCGCCCAGATCTTAATTTGAAAACATATTGATGGTTTATTTGCAAAAAAGTCTAACCACAGAAAGCATCATCATAACAATGCTGGGTGCGTAAGCTATGAATATTATGCTGTGTTTAGATCGAATTCGCCTATTGGTCAGCCCGCTGCAATTTTTTTCTTATTATGTTGGTAAACGTACTGTATAATTCACAAAAACCTACTTGGACATAATTAGATATTGAAGAATACATGGTGCAGGAGTGAGTTGCCACATCGCAGTGATGAGCGAAGTTCCAACTACATACCATACATTCTGCACCCATTGAGGAATATCTACTGTCTCCCACAAAAATACATGTAGATAGTAGCCATTCAAGTACATGTGGCTCTGTGAAAAAAAGAGAATTCCTAAAAGGTATTGACATTGACTTACAAATGTGGTGATTAATATAGTCTGGCTGATGAAGAAACCATGTAATGCACAAATATTTAGACAAATGAGAAATATTGCAAAACGGGACATTGATTCTGCAGTTATTAAAATTTAAAAAGTCATGAGTTATAAGTTACCTTTTTTATATTATAAAGAAGGTAATATAAATTATTTTGATAGAATAGTGGAAACTCACGTGAACAGAGGAGAATCGACAAAGCGACGTTGAGAGAAGCTCCGATAATTCCGAAGAAATAGGAGGAGATCATTATTAACATCATAATGACAATTACTATGAAGATGAGACTTCTTGAAATGATTCAAGAATGAGAGACCATGGTAGAAAAATACGATTGCGATGAGACTGTTTTTCAATTGGGCGGAATGCGTGATGTCTGGCAGAGGCAAAATAGGTGACGATTCCTAATGGCTTTAAAAACAACTTCACGCAAAATTGTCTATACTGGGGGAAATATGAAACACATCCCGCATGAGAATGATGCTGTCGTTATCCATCCAAAAATTATCTCTGGGTGGTAATACAACTTTTGATTGCCAGCTAATTTAGTTAGCCGCTAGTGAGTACACAAACTTCTCAGACAATAGGTAAAGACATCTGAGAATTTTTACTATTTTCGGTGGGTGTTTGGACAGAGACGATATTCCGTGGGAGAGTTCGCTAGTATTCGTGGAGGAAAGCGAGAGATCTATGGATAATGGAAAAAGTGGTCATGCATAGTTAAAATAAGCGCATTTTCTTGGCCAAAATTTTTTACGAGCGATCTTTTGTGATGGAAGGATAATGGTATTTATGTTTACCGAAGCGTTTCACAAGGTTCTGAAATGTCTGAATTTATTTTTAGAAAGCTATGCAATTTCGATCATCATAAGTACTATAGAGCAATTCAAGCCTGCGGTATGAAGGTCGTTCAACACATATATTTTGGCATTTAGCTCATATGTTGGGTTGTTACTTTGCTCGATTCACTCCATTTCCCATCTCTTTCCCTCGAACTCACTCGTCCTTCTGACGTTCTAAGACTGTTAGATCAGTCTCGTCACTTGGTGGGCGGAGTCTGGGGATTAATATATTAGGCCAGGCTGAAAAAGGTATGCTGTTGACGGAAGAATACCCCTTCCCTGGTACATCCTTCGGCTACCACTCAACTGGATGCTCCACTGCAAAGAGACTTCCGTTGCAATGGAAGATCATCACCAAAGTGTTCATCGTGTGATCTTCACTTCTTCTTGGTCTGATGACGACTGCAGATCATTCACGACTCCTTCACGAACAACAGTCAATGGTGGTTTGGTCTCCTCGGAGATCGAAGAACCTCCCTGCTCCCTTCCCTCCTCTCATTCACCCCTCTCTTCATTGCACCCAAACGAGTACCCCCCCCCCCATTCACCCTTCCCCTAACCCTTTGATTTCCATGACTTTCGCTCTTCTCTCCTTTCTCTCTGCTATATTCCCACGCGCGTGCTCGCAATGAACTGAGAAGGAACGCATCGAATGATGCGATGAGACGGAATTGGGCTGAGAAAGGAGAGAATGGGGAAAGTGATAGGGGAGGAGCTCGATCTAAGCGTCTTCGAACCCGTGTTCAACCGAACAACCACAGCCAACTTTGATCTCATGGAAAAATTAGAGCCAAAGGATTATCTTCGCCCGGCGTATAAAGGAAGGAGAGGTCATTGGCCCAACCTCCCTGCAGGCAAAGATGTCAACTGGGAACGAACAACAAGTCAAAGAGCTTCAGGCTACCATCGGAAAGGATGTGGGTGATCAACATAATTTTAAATAAAAAATATTAAAATAGTGATTCATAAGGCTAAAAAAAATTCCGACGAATTGCAGGCCCCTGTGAAATGCACATGCCCTCATTCCGCATCCACTTCAACTATCACTACAGAGGGAGGAGATGAGCCTGTCGGAAAGACTCCTGAAGATCCCGTCGATGACTATTACAAGTATGTTTGTATTTATTATTCCGTGTTTGGGTTGTTCTCCGATCAAAGTGCTACGCATTTGTTATTCCACAACAACAGAAACTTATTCCGCTCGCTGAATAAGGATAACTTAAAGGACAATCGAAAATAGTTTTGGTACTAGTGGCGTCTTTTGCAGTCGCTACACTGCCAACCAGGCCACCGTAAGATCGCACCAGAAGAGTCAACAATCTACCCAAAAACATCCGAGAAAGGTCAGTATAATCGCACTGTTTTCGACACTTACTCACTCAAGATTGAAAAGAGATTAAGTATTCGGTCATGATGCACTCACTCATTGTTGAGTACTACTGACGCAGTGAGTACTCACTAGTGACGAGATCGAACACCCAATGGGGCGACCGGTTGGAATGACCTCTGGGAGCAGAATGGGAAGAGAATGAATGCATTGCAGAGAATGATGAGCGAGAGAAGCAGAAGAAGCAGCCATCGGTGTGAAGAACCCGTTCCTCCTAGTAAGTGGAGGAAATATGGGATAGCACAAACAATTCATACCTAGACTCCATTCCAGATAGAAACAAAAAGCGTTTGACAACAAATACTAATCATTACACAACTCATGGGATACGATCATAGGAAAACAAATTGTTTTGTTCCAGAATTTCTCCGTTCTGCTCCTCTCGCTTCGGCCCTTCGCCCTCTTCGTCATATTCTTCATGTCGTCATTCTCATCTTCGGATGGATGCTCGGCACCTGTATCTTCTACGCCATCGAAGTACCCGCCGAACATCAAGTATGCCAATTGCCGGCTCTGCGTTTTCCGGTTCCCGGTTCTGGTAATTACATAGATATTTTAGGCAGTGGCGGACACATATGTGCAATTGAACGATGCCTTCAAGATCATCGCTGACGATCTGGTGATCAGGGCGAAAAGTGAGAATGAAACGGAGATTACGGAGCATGTCAAGGTGAGCGTTTCGATGAATCATAAATCCAACTTGCCATTTCTTAAACCGATATAAACAAACAAAAATAATCGTTTCAGAAAGCCTACATCAAACTGCTCGAGATCGAGGGCAAATGGAGATGGTCCGCTATCCAAAAGGTGATTATTTAAGTTTATTATTTTTCAAAACGTTAATTTGAGACGGAAGGCCCAGAGGCCCATTACATGTGGACGTTTGGATCATCCTTCTTCTTCACCTTCACACTCTTCACTACGGTCGGATACGGTAAGATCATCAATTATCGATTACCCGAATCTAACCTTGTCTTTCAGGTTCAATCTTCCCTGGAACGGATCTCGGTCGTCTCGCAGTCATTCTCTATTCCTGTATTTTCTATCCTTTCTCACTCGTTGTAATTCGTGATCTCGGACAGTTGACACTCATTGGAATGACCAGAATATACGGAAAAGTACTAATCAAGATTCGGTGAGCGACTTTATATATAATGCTTGTCACATGACATTCATTGCGATGTGGGCTGATTGTGGTTTATAATAGGCAATTATCGCGTATTTTCCAGTGAGGCTCGCGGGTATCTCACAACCGAATGGGAGACGATCACTCTTCCCTGGTGGATAACTGCCATTGTTTCATTCGCATTCATCGCTCTTTGTGGTGTTTTCTTCAAATACTACGATGAATTCACTGGACCACAAGAGGTTTGTGACTGTATTTCTTGCTAAATTTGACTGAACTAATCGAATGACAATACCAAATTTGCAGGGTCTCAGCTACTTCATCGCTTTCTACTTCTCGTTCCTTTCCTTCACTGCGATCGGATTGGGAGATATCATGCCAAATAACGTTCCCGTGAGTTTATCGATCCTCTAATCTCCTTATTTTATTACTATTTTATTTTCATACTGAAATTTGTATTTTCAGTGGGCGCCAATCGTTGCAATCATCATCATGGCGGGTCTCCCTCTGATGAGAGTGATCACAAAGATGACGTATGCTCGAATGGAGAATGCCTATTTTGGAATCATTATCTTCATCGAAAGTCGATTGGGAAGCAAGGAAGAGGAAGAAATGGTCACTCATCAGAAGGGACAAGATGTCGAAGAGAAGGAGAATGAAGATGATGACGATGAAGATGAAAATGAGAAGAGGTAATTGCTTTTTTGCTTCTTCAAATCATACAAATATTTTGTTCCAGGATTCGGGAGGAGCTCATGCGCAACTTCACCATTCGTTCACTCGCAACATACATTTCGTCGGGCAAAGATGTTTACGGAGGAGAATTTGCACGAGTCAATCTTAGAAAGAGTGAATTGTAGTCCGCATTTTTCACTTTACTAGCTGTGCTTTCATTGTGCATTTCCGTGAGCTTTTATTCATTAATTTTCTTGCCACTTTAATTGACGCTCAACACGATTGTTCTCTAATGAAGTCAATGAATACAGCTGCAAACCATCGATAGTATTTGATCGCCCAATGAACAATGAATGGCCAGATAAGAAGGAAGAAGTGAGAACGCCAGGAGAGATTGGATGGGACTGCGATGTAGATTGTCTGAATTATAGTTTATTGATTTCGGATCAGGATTGAATCCGAACCGAGCTCTTGATAATCTTCATGAATGCTTTGTGACGAACTTCAGTCGCTTCGTTGATCGAGTTGAGATTCGCGTTGATTGACCTGCAAGATATAGATGAGTTTCAGATGAGATCGATGATTTCTATGGGTTTCCGACTGTTAGAAGATAGTTGTTGTGAACAGATTACCGCAACTCGCCATCGATCTTCGCACAAAGAGTGCTCACTCTCCTCGATCGATTCGAATGCGTTCGAGGAGAATCACTGAGTGTGTTGGATGACCTAGTAAGGAGAAGATCTCATACGAAACCAAAAAAGTGAAGTTCACCTAGAAAAGCTGCGCTCTTCAATAATTGGTCCGTCTTGATTTGAGGGACTGGCTTTCGCCGTTTCTAAAATCCCGAAATCCCCTGCAACGATACATTTGTTTTTTTCCTTCTCTGTTTTCTCTGTTGTAATATCAAGCGATCTTTGACGCAAGAATAACCGATAAATGGAAAGGTTCCGCAATACAGTAAGACACAGAACCAAAATAAATGAGTTTGTATTATTTCGCATCAATGAGGCTTTTTTGACTGCTTGGAGTGGTGCTTGAATTTCTGGCCGGTGCAATTGAAATAATGGGTGAACATAAACCTCTCGGAATCTTCTCTTTACGAGGATTTGATGACTGTTCTTCCTCCGAAATTGGTCTTTTGTTTGTAGATATTCGATCGCGATTCTGCAATGACCAAGTTTACGATTACTCCTTTGATTTTCCCGTAAACGGGCAAAGGGGGAGAAAGTACGGGAGGAACGCTCACCACTCTCGTTCCATCCTCTTTGATCAACTCGCGGTCGATGATACGGAATTTAATTCTGCAAACAGTAAACTCATCTGAAGTGTTGAAGATATTAACATACCTTAGAACCGGTCCCATTTTCTCGTCAGAGTATTTTTCCATCATTTCGTCCCAATCCCAACTGACAAAATAAATAGATCATGAGAGGTCACATGTATGGAAAATATAATTTAATTTAATGTTTGAAGGTACGTAAAAAATGCAAAAATCCTAAAAATATGAATCCCAAGAAAAACCAACTGTTCCGCGCAGTAGTCGATTTTCTCAAGAACGAAAGCGACGTATTTCTCCATAGCCTGAACACTTATTCTTTTTGGAAGAAATCAGCAGCTAATACCTCACTCTTATCCAAATCACCCAGCTGCTTCCACGCATCCCTAAACAATTATATTGGGCACTATTGATAGGGGGGGGGGGGATCACAGACCATTTAAGTCGTTCAATCAGATTCCAGAATGCTGGTTGAATCGTGTTACAAGGTCCCTCAGTAACCTAAAGTTCATATGTCATCTTCGTATGTCGCACGTTTGAACCTGCTTGAATAATGAGTACATATTGAGCTTCTCGCCAATAGTTGGATTGAGGGGACCTGAGATCAAACCATCAAAAAGCTGCAGCTAATGCGAATGCAATTGCACAATGCAAACTCGATGCAGTAAAGGATAAAGTCGAATGCTAGAATTTATAATTGGGAATGCATGTGCTCACCAGACTTTGGCATGGCCTGAATAATCTCCACACACGCATAGAATTTATCCTCCAGAGAGTACTCGATTGGCTCTGATGTCGCCTCGCTCATTTTCACTTTCTATCTGAATACAACGTGGGAACAGTACTGAATGCATGAAGTCTAATCGTTCGCAAACTATTTCAATTAGATCGAAAATATGTCATAGCAACACTTTCCTAATCCCGTAAAGAACCAATCGAAAAAGGAAGAATGTCTCTCCATGTGTTGTTCTCTCGTTTCCCTATGACTACTCAATCACACCAAACACGTGAAATGGAAAGGTCGGATGAGTGGGAAAACAACCATCCTATACTTCGAATGATTATCAAAGGGTAATAGAATAGACTCTAAGGTGTATGGTTCAGCACAGTTCTGAATCGTTGTTATGCTTTGAAGACATTTTTTTCTTATTTTTTCCATTGTGAGGATTTTCACAGAAGCCTTTCAGCGCATAATTTATCACATAGTTTTCATACTCATACTCTCGGGAATAGGTGTCTACGGGGTAAACAGATTAGTTATCAACAGTATTCGTTGTTCCTTGGTCCATTGATGGAGCAACCGGCTTTCCTCTCGCTTTCGCTATGTGAATGTAGAGTTCCTGCGAAATAGCGATAAACATTGTGAAGTGAACACATTGACTTACAGGCACAGTGTAAACAATGGACAATGCGGAGACCACGGGGAGCAGTGGTGTCGCATATTTGGCGTATTCATCAGGAGTGTCCGATTCGATTGATAACAATGGAAGAGTCAACCAAATGTATCGAGGGATATGGTCAAGAACCATGATTAGAATTGTCTGCAAATAAATTTTATTATGGTAATCATTGCGAAAAAATAATTACCTGAGACCAGAAGCACATTAAATGGCGCTTCTCTAGGAATTGGCGCCTCTTCGAGCGACCTCTGCCTCTGAAAAAAAATATAACAGTAGAGTTGGCTTGAGAAACAGGGAACTTACACGACTTCTCTCCTGATCAGAATCGTTACTACGATTGCGACAAAGAAGTAACCAATCACGAATGCGTAGACAATCAGTAATCCAGTGAATGCTTTCCAACGCTCCTCGAAGCTGCCCTGAAAATGCCCTAATTTTAATACTTTTATTTCTTCAAAATCGATACAATCCTGCCCCGGATCTGATAGGCGACTAATCCGTTTGAGCAGTGGCCTTATCAAGAGCCCGGAATTCATGGAATTCATCCCTATCCCATGACTGGACGTCGCACAAACAACTTCGTGATTGGGAAAAGGAAGGGAAATACTCTCACCCTGTAGTATCCAATCATTGCCATGTAACCATGATCCTTCGTCAGTCCAAACTTCTGGAAAGTACAATTTGTTTTCTAATTTCCTCATTTCTTTCTCACTGATTTGAGCAAAGGAGCCGCAATTTCAGTGGTGATTGCATCCGGTTTAAAGAAGAAAGCAGGCATGCTGCAAGGAAACTATTGACATTTATTCTTTTTTTCTGCAAGAACGCTTCCATCGAGACCTTATCTATTCCCTTTTCCTTCCTTCTTCTAAGTGAATAACCATAATCATCGAATCTCATGTGTCTCTAATGGGTATCTCAGATGTAAAGGACATGCGGGGAGAAAAGGAGAGTGAGATGGGAATACCAGTAAATGAGTAGGCCGCCCATCGCCGTTAGAGCACAGTACGGTGCTATTGCATGGACTGAGGAGATGTGGTGGTACAGCCAGTTCCTGAATGAATTGAGGCGTGAAATTTAATGATATGCATGGATACCTCTTGATAGCAGTGTATCGAAAGACGGGAAGCGTAATGAGCACGATTAGTACGATGGACATTATACCAAGATAGATTCCCACTCCGAGGAGACCGCGGATGATGCCCTGCAATGGTGTGTTTACACTTGTATTTCACCCTCGAGACAGTTCGAGAGGTAAACTCTACCGCATCCCTATCCTATCCTATCCCATAAGTCTATCTCAACATAATTATGATATTCATTGTAATGCACAGACAAGTGTGCTAACATTCCATGCTCAAACACCAATCGATGACTGATGTTTAGTATCAGTCAGTCATTCCCTTCCCTTGTCCATATCAGGACAATTTCTCTCACCTGGGACATCATCACGAACGCTTGCGGAGATGATGCCATCGACTGAAAATAGCACGATAAATCATCTCATTTTGAACTTTGGAATCCCACGGTGGAATATTCCCCCATTGCACTTTTCCATGCTTTTCCTTTGCACTTTTAACCACAGTCCTGAAGGACAGTGCTCCCCCCCCCAACGGATCGAGAAACATTGCTCCCGGCTCGAAAAAAAAATCCTGATAACTCACAATATCACACACAGCTATGGCAACGGAGTACACGGAAATGCCGATGGAGTAGATGATTAGATAGTTACTGAAAATCGAAAAATTTAGATACAAGGAAGTCCGTAACCGATTACTACCGATATGATTTGAATGAGTGGCTTGTGATCTTCATAAGGCCGAAAATGAAGAGTCCGTTCAGTAAAAGGCCCGCAGCTGAAATTGAACTGGAAAATAATGAACAGGTACTATCAACTAACCCATGCAGGCTGCATTGTACAGTTCCATGTGGAAATGTGTCAGGTGAAGACAATCGAAGAGAAGAGAAGAACGACTCCCTAATCCACTATAACAGGCATCGAATGCTGACAACGAGGAAGAGTGCGATAGAGGAGAGAAGATGAGAGAAGATGAGGGATATGAAGGGGGATGGGGGGGCGGCAGAGGGGAAGGCGATATTCATAAGGTGAAAAAGTCGATACCGCAGAGATTTCTTTCGTCGATTATCTTATTAACGAGGTCTCTCGGGCGATGATATTTGAGATGGAAAAGTGAACAGAAGAGATGTATCGAGATGAAGAGATTATGGAAAAGGGAATCACGGTTTATCTGTAGAACAGTTATCAATTAACAACACATGTCCTCCGCATCTAAAAACTCGAGAGATAAGAAGAACAGAAGTGCGCCGTACTGCACTTTTCGCCACAACGAAAAAAGTAATCTGAACAATGGTAATGGTCGATATATCAGGGTGTCCCACATATTTTTGGAATTTGCTTGCCAATAATTACTGCATGATCGACAATCATTCTGATGCAATACAATATTACGTCATCATGTTGTGCAATTGTTTACACTTAGCCGCTTCTCGATTGCATCAGTCTTTGACTAGTTTCATCAGTTATAGTCATGAACACTGCTCGAGACTACCGCTCCGTTTTGCTTCATTATTTTCTCCTGGGTCGAACGGCGACGGAATCCCACCGTAAGCTGGTCCAGACTCATGGCGAAAATGCCCCCTCCCTTCACACCTGCTTCAATTGGTTCACCCGATTCAAGCGAGGGGATTACAATCTGGAACACCAACCCCATCCTGGACGCCCTTCTTCTCGTGTTCGGGGTCGTGTTCTCAGGGAACTGAAGGCCAATCCCAAATCTAGTGTGCGCGATATTGAGAAGACCATCCATATTCCTAAGACCACAGTTGCTCGAATCCTGCATGATGCTGGGAAGACACCTAAGCTCCCCCAAGTGATTCCGCATGACCTCACGACAGCTCAGCTGAAAAAGCGGGTTGACGTTTGTCAGGGATTACTCCACCGTAGATCCAATTTCAATTGGGTCAGCCACATCGTCGCCATGGATGAGAAGTGGATCACCTACGATAATCCTGAGAGGAAACTTCAGTGGGTGGACGTCGATGAGAAACCCCAGCAGGCTCCAAAGGCGAAACTTCACGGAAAGAAGGAACTCCTCTGTTTCTTCTTCTCCGTCCTCGGTCCCATCTACTGGGAGATCCTCCCTCCCGGCATCACCATCAAGGCTGACCTCTTCACTACCCAACTGGAAGAGGTGGCGGTCAGGGTCCCTCCCAAACTCCTGAGCGAGGGCAAAATCCTCATGCTCATGGACAACGCGCGCCCTCATCATGCGAAAATCACCCAGAAGAAAATGGACGAGCTGGAGATGGAATGGCTCCCTCACCCACCTTACTCCCCTGATCTGTCCCCTTGCGACTACCACTGTTTCCGCTCCCTCTCTAACTTCTGTCGAGGAAAGAAGTTCAAGAACCGAGACGCACTTGTGAAGGAGTTCGAGGCATGGATCAACTCTAAGCCCCAGGCCTTTTGGAAGAGAGGGATCGAGACCCTGCCCGATCGATGGAGGCAGGTCGTGACTACTAAGGGAGCATACATTGATTACTGATCATTTGTTGTTGTTGAAGGAATAAACAAAAAAATAAAAATAAATAAAAATGTCACAAATATGTGGGACACCCCAATAGACTACGGATCTAAAGCCGATAGGATATTGAAGTTGCAAATGAATGCCCATTTATATTATTGTTCCTGAGAGACATGGCTGATCGCCTCTCAATATGGATCTCGAATTGAATCCGCTATCTGTGCTTTAGATCTCACTGCATTGATCAGAATATCATTTATTATTCTTTCCCTTCAAATTTCGATAAAACCGAATAACGAAGAGATTTTCGCATACAAATTTCTAGCAAGTCTGTGAAAAACTAACAGAAAGGTAAATATATACAACACGGGAGCATCTCATTATTATGCGAGTATTCTCACGTACAAGACACAGAGATTTGTTACAAATAATGTATGCACCGCGACTCCTTTATTAGACGAACGTTCTGAGTTGACCCATACACCCTCGATATGGAAATGAGGAGAATTAATCTTTGATATTGCCTCTCTACCTTCATTTTCATTTTCATCCAGACTCCACACTTTCGTTATTTTGGGAAAATTCGTTTAGTAGTTTCCTCGAATTGACAAAATGATCTCTAAAGATTATCCGGTGAAATTGAAATATTGGTCTGGAAACTCGAGCTGATTGCATGTACGATGCTTGACAGTAAAGTGGTCTCAACGTACTGTAATGTACTCCTTTTCTCACCCTTGAATTCCAATCGCTGTGAAACCCAGCGTCATAAAAGGCCACCACTAATATTGAAATCTCAAAATGCGCACCTCAGCTCATATAAGAATTTTGTTATTGAAGAATTTTTGTGGCTCATTTTGCCAATTGCTTTAAAATTATCGACACAGCTGAAAACACAACAATAAATGATGACTTTCTTAGCTGATCATTAACTATCCTCAATATTCATAATTATCCGCGACATGTGTTTCTACATTTCCCTTTCCCTGTGTTTTCTATTCAGATGCTTCGCTCCTCTCGTCGTTATCACTGAAGACGCTGTTCCATCGTCTCCGTTTCATCCCCATTTCTTCTCACTCTTTTCTCCGATGCACCCGTATATTTTCATGCAGCTCCGCGTCATTAGCATCCATAATAGAGACGTCACACCACGTTTCTTCCTCAACGCACCACTATAATCCTTCACGATTAAAAACAACTCTTTCGAATTTGCTCCTTGATCCTAGACACTTCTATTTCATTGATCGTTTATTTCTAATTTTCATTTCCACCTTTTCTCTTGAGATTGATCATTCAGATTGTACGTGATGATGCTTCGACCCGTAATGCAGGGAGTAATCGGTTCGGAGGTACTTTATTTAATATCAGTTGAATATCTAAATCAATTTACTTTCAGGAAATGCTCGGAATAATTCTCAATGTTATCGTCGTCGGTATAATTTCGAAAATGTCCGATAAAACTCTTCTACATTACAAAGCAAGTCAAACATGTGTTCAGCTATACCCAATCGTACTTTCAGTTTTGTCTTCTCATCTCCACCATTCAGTCCATTCTCTATTCGTGCATTAATATCGTCTGCGTTGTGGTATCCATTCATTTCTTATCACTGCATCTCATTTATCATCTCGTCTCTGATAATTTTGATTCCATTTAGTGTCACATTGTCGATCATGATGCAGTGTACTCAACACTCAATGGGTTCGTTATTTTCCTTCCCCGTTGGCTGGCTGATCTCTCGATTATTACGTGGATATTCCTTGCTGGTAATCACTGAATCGTTGTATTCATTTTCAATAGCTTTTTCAGTTTTTTCTTGGACAACACTTCCAGCAGCATTCATGCTACAGTATCTGATAATTGTGAAGTGAGATATTTGATCCTTACAATCTGATCGATCTCTGATTTTCGAAGGTACACAATGCCCACTTGGCAGACTCTATCTTACATCTACGGTATCTGTCTTATCATCTCCACTCCAATATTCGCTACAGTCAATGACGCTCTTCCCCTTCCTTCTTTTGCTGATTCACTTGAGCCAACAGTCAGGAGGTACTATTCCGTTTAAACTCACATACCAACCTTAGAATCCCACCAACAGACCTTCTCTATCTGAAATAACAGAACGAGCAATACGAAAATGCGAATGATTGCAGAATGTACTCATTAACTTCTGAGGACCGTGTGCTTGTGTACGGTGGGACTCTCTTCCCACGAGTAGCCAATGTGAGTGTCCACGTGCTAATGATTATGTCAGTCTGATACTCAGGGAAATCGTTCATTTGCTCTCTATATCTTCGTAGGAATCGGTTTGACATTCATTGTCGCCTACGGAATTGTACTCTTCTGTGTGGTGAGAAGATCAAGAAGGTCAGATGAGAAGGTTGATTCATTCAGAGAGGTATTCTTAAAGCCATTCGTGAACAAACGGTGAATAATACGGCGAGAAGCAGTAAGAGTCTGAGAATGCAGAGAAGATCCACAACCATGTTGATGCTAGAAGTGAGGGGATCTTGTTGGATTGAAAAACACAGAATCTTCCACAGGCAACAGTTCCCTTCTTCTTTCTCGGTGTTACAGTGGGAGTGTTCACTTTGGCCGGACTCGCAGGGGTCGAATTAGGACTGAGTGCCCTCGTTATGAGTGTATTCGTTGCCATCGTTCCGGCTGTGCAGGTTGGAAATGAAAAATAGGAGAGATAAATGATAATTCTAGGCGGTTCTTTACATTTGGCATCTACGAGGAAGATCGGGAGAGAAAACAACATCGAGAACGACGACAATTTCAACGTTGAAGACGACTCAAATAACAGGACGAAATGATAATTCGCCCATCCCTACGAACCAGGAATCTTTAGTCGAATCAAATGCGTAAAAAGTGATGATAAAATGCAAATTTCGATCTGCCGTTTTTATCAACAAATATGGCAGAAACAGGGAAGTGCAGGTGGTGATGGCATGTAACCGTATCCCATCACATAGTGCGCTACCTAAAAATGTAAAGTTCTCTATCGTTTCAATGATACCGCTTGCCTGAATTCCGTATTCAATCCACGCATTGTCGTAATTGATCATTTGATTTCTCTCTGCATTACTCATCGTGCGAGGAGCGTATCCATTTTCGAAGACCGTATCGTTCTTCAAAAATATCATTTCAAAAGGAAATGGTATCGCCCACAACTGTAGGTGTATTAGCATGACTCACTTGGTAATAACAGAAGCTGTTATACACATGTTTTGCGTGGGAGCAATATGCCACTGAGAATAATGTAACGAGAAGAATGAGGAGTCTCATTTTCCGGGGTCCACTGCTGACTTTGCCACAGACTTACTCTTTATGGAGTTTTAAACGTTCTGTTGACACTGACTAATCATTTGCGGTTGATAAGCATTTCGCTGTGTCTGAGAGTGAGCTTTTCCTTCGGCCGTTATGAAATTTCCAGCGAAATATTCTTAGCACTACTCAATATTTGATCTGATACCACATGAGGGTATTTCTAGAGAATGATTCATTTTGGATTCACCGACTTTATCAGAATTTTAAGGTTAACAATAAAAATTTTAGTATAAATTTTGAAAGAAGAAGGCGATGCGGTCAGTGAATGCAAAGTGAAACTAACTTTTTGAAGAAAAAAATAAATTACAATAATGAATAACGAAAGACATTTCCGATCTTCTCGCCATAAGCAACACACATGGTCAAGCACATCACACAAGCACAATTTGAAACCGATGAGTCACTCGATGAGTCACTCACAAATTCTTCTTGCGATCACTTTTGTTTCGTTCACCGTTTTCACCAGTATTTCCCATGCTTTGGCTTGCTCATCATTATTTCACGGACGAAGAACCGCTATACTTCACTTTTCTCAGCCAATCGGTAAGGCATTTTTTTCAAATATTGTTTACCGTAATTGTTTTCAGTTCGCTATCGATGAAAGAGTACACATAATGTACATGATGAGCAATGGCAAAGAAGGCTTCCCCGTGTATCGACTAAATCCCTGTAAGTTATCATTTTTCATTTTCATGCAATACATTAGTTTTCAGCCAGTCTGACTGCTCAAAAGATAAGCGTCGTTTACGAGGCTTGTGAATTCAAAGAAAAAAAGTAAGAAATGTTTTAGAACTTCGATCCTCCCTCAACTCTCGCTGGCTGCATTTTTGCGGATAAGAAAAGAGTGTTAATATGGAACGCAAGGGACCACGTGTTGTACGAGGGAGAAGAGGTGGGCAAACCAACTAATCTATGGACAATAATTATTCACAGGCCGATAACGGACTCAGTTTTCGAGAATTAAATACCAGTGGCGATATGCCTGATCAAATATTTGGATTCGCATTCTGTTTGTACAAGGGTTTGTAACAAATAGTGTATCTGTTCGAGAGTGTATGAAAAGAAGATTTTCAGGGAGTCTTATTATCTATGGCGGAATGACTGTTAATAATGCCACTAGCACGGAGACTTACGAGTTAAATCTGAATACTCTGGCTTGGAGTAGAAGGAAAACGATAGCAACTCAGGTAAATCGAAATATTATTTGCAGAAGTGTCATCATCATTCAGGAAATAAGAACTCAGCTCTCGGAGATAGCAGAATGTCTTGATGCAGATAATTTATTGGTTGGAGATCGAATGCACATTATCGGACGTTCAATTCATGAACATTTTGTAAGTCTGCGGTTTATTTTCTTTTCAATTTCAAATTACAGGTGCTCAATCTCTCAACGAACGAGTGGAAGAGGATATCAATTCACGATGATTATATAATGCCGCTCTTCTCAAATAAATGCAAGTTTCGGCAATATGAATTGGTAATGTCTGTTCTCAGTTGCCTGTGCGTCCCATTTGTTTGCCTATGGACGAAAAGAACCGGATGCGCTTGGAATTGTCTACAAATTTGATGAAAAGAAGGAGAAGTGGAAAGAGGTTTCATCGAATTTGAATAGCACAAATATCGTTGAATCAGGTTTTATCTTCTCCCTCTCATCGCCTTCCTAGACGATTCGAACACGTGACTATAGCAGGAGGCAAAGTTTACTTTATGAAAGATGCTAATCTCGGGTGAGCTTCAAGTGATAATTATGATCCAATTTAATTTATTTTCAGTTTTCAAATCGTCACCCTAGTGTCGGTTCTTGAAACTGGTGAGACTGCAGAATAATAGATTGTGAGGATACGAATTCATTGTTTTCAGATCCCACAATATTCCAACGTTCCGCTCCTTACCTTCGAAGTTCACGATTCGGACGATCTGTTGTGAAGAAGTTATATCCAAAATCTGTGAAGTAAGAATAGTTTTCTAATCTGTGCCCTTAAGAAAATTTTCAGTGAGCAGAGTGGCCAGAAAGAAGAAACTAGAAAACAATGCCAGCTATCGCACATTTTCTAGAATTGTTGAGTTGTTGTATATATTTATTCTTCATTCTTCTAAAGATTCTGTTCGACAAAAGAACCTTATCATGAACAAGTCAATCTTTGGAACAGCAAATGATGTGAGAATAGTAGACAACAAACTCGAAATAGAATACGATAAGGGAGAGAATGAGACCGACGATCAAAATACTGATCGGAACTGAGGCCTGGTCGAGATTCATGGGAGCATTCTCACTGATTGTATATCGTTTGAGAAGGAACTTGACGGCATTGAGAAATGCTCTTGCATCGAGGTGTCGAACCATTAGTGCATCGTTCAACTGAGAATTTGTTCACTCTTAGGGGTAACGGTGGTCTGACTTTCTCTCTCTCTCTATTAGAGAGCACGCGATATGAAGAGAGTAAGAACTTTGCTCCAAAAATGAATAAAATCTCACGTTTTCGAAGCGATAGACGGATAGAAGGGCGAAATCGACCAATTCTCTGTTCTTCTTTGTCTCATTCCGATGGAATTGATGGAAGGTCGCTTTTCCTTCTCTCATGTTTTGAGTCAACCACGGGACTGGAGTCGATTCGCCAGGAAGGAGACTGATTCTCAAATTACTAGGTGACTGAAGCTTTGTTATAAGAGCGAAACCTGGCTATATTGCAATGAGATTGCAGTTCCAGATTCGTCTGATAGAGCATGAAGTCCGTTTCGTAGAAGAAACCGACACGAGAGAAATCATCACAAGTCGTTCGAAGACGTTCACTGACGGAATTCCCGTAGATGAAGTTGGAACTACCGCCGAAGAGAATCTTTGCCTGCAATCTTGTTCTCATCTGGTAAATAATCGACTCGAAACCTACTTCCCCATCATCAAAGTAATCAACACCGGCTTCAATTACCAATTTTCTCTTTCCCCTGTTGAACTGAGAGATTAGTTCGGTGAAGATTCTGAAGGTATTTATTATTTAGCGTGTAATTAACAATTCGCTCACGTTCCCTGTTTCTCGATCGTAATGAGCGTATTCCCATTGAAGTTGCCCTGCCATGTCAACTCGAGCAAATAGAAGGAGACAATGATACAAGAGAGTCGAATAAAGTCTATGTAGCCGATCGTTGTCTGTAACGATGAAATTTTCAATCATAACGATGAAATGACATCTCACATTGACAACTGGATGAACATTCTTGTTCTTTCCATTCTTTCGCACCCATTTGATCGCTTTCTCGAGAATTGATTTCAACACGAAAGCTAAGAAGATGTAGAGCAGAACTTGAAAAGTGAAGACGAAATAGAAGATAAAATTGGGAATAATATCAAGCGTCTCATTGGTTGGCTCCACGAATATCCACTGAAATTTGTTTATAACTATGAAATATGACTATCCTGCCTTTCTCCATAGTGCTACGGTAGAATATCGATAGGAGTGTGTCTGTTCGGGTGAGACGGAACGAGGTGAAACGTATGAGAATGCATCCATAGGAAGACATTCATCATTCGCATCTGAAGCTTCGTAAAGAATAATTGTACACATTTCTCACCAGGGGATGATATTTTCTCAATACTAAGTTCTTCTCCTCTCATCGACGCGATTGTCTCCCATAGTTCGATTAGAACTCCTTTCAATTTCCCGCAGGCATTCGAGTAGAAGAATGGATAGTTTTCCTCCTTGTAGAATAACTTCATTGAGGAAGACTAAGTGGAAGGCATAGATGGGATAAATGAGGATGGCCAAAGAACCAAGCCCAGACAAAGCAGTCATCCCCTCTTCCCTCGCCACGTTTGCTCATCAATTTGTGCCACTCACATGCCATGAAAGCACACAAACGTGCCAATATTAGAGGGCTTGTTAGTGAATAAAATGTTAACAAAACTAAGTCGGTAAAATGAGAATGGTCCTAACGTTATGAATCACAAAGCAAAGTGAGGAACAGGATGATGTAAATTGAATATTTGATGACGAACGTGGAAGATTGAAAACATTCAACGAAGAGTAGCGATCAACGAAAAGTATAATTATACTTTGATACTTTAATTCATACAATTCTGCAAAAATTTGCCGGTTTCGATACACAACTAATCACATAAAAGATACGAGAGAGGCACTCATTGCGAACGAAAACAAAGTTCGATGGGTTGTGTACAAGATAAGAGATCGTGTTGATAAGGCGGAGATGCAATGTATTGACCTCTGTTCTCTCTTGTTGATAGTGTTGTTTTATCTCGCCCATTATTTCTTTGTTTCGTTCAGCTCTTGTTGCAATGTCCTACTCATACAAGTGTCTTCTTGTGCATCACATCGGAGATGGAGTCTTCCATGTTCAACTCAATCGCCCGAAACAGCTGAATGCGATCAACCCGGAGATGTGGGAGTAAGTGAACATCGATTTACCCTTTCCTTCACAATATTTTTTCAGAGAAATCGAGGATGTCTTCCGGAAGTTGGACACGGATTCGGACTGTCGTGTTGTGATCTTCTCTGGCAATGGTCGAGCATTCACTGCCGGGATTGATCTCAAATGTACGATTCACTTTTTTCGTTGAAAAACATTATCAATTGCAGCATTCAGCTCTAATCTGACTGATTTGATGGCCAAGGACCACGACGTAGCGAGAAAAGGAAGAGAGGTTGAAATGGATTACACGATCAGCTTTAATTGTATTGCAGATACTGCGCTTAGCTGAGAAAATGGCAGTGGCTTTCAATCTGATTGAGAAGGTGAGATTTCAAAGGATCTAAAATCTAAAATATTTCTTGCAATGATTTAGTGCACCAAACCAGTAATTGCTGCAATTCATGGCTACTGCATTGGTTAGTTTTGCACTTTATTTCATCCCATTACGATTCCTATTTCCATGTGGTGGAATCGACATAACTTCGGCATGCGATATCAGATACTGCACGAAAGATGCCAGTTTCTCAGTGAGGGTAAGCGAGATTGTAGTGGAACGAAGATATGAAAACTTCCGCAGGAGTTGGCTGTGGGATTTGCTGCCGATCAAGGAACTCTCAATCGACTGCCCAAGGTGACACAAGTCGGAAAATTTAGTTGACTACATCCTTTTTATTCATAGATTGTCGGTAATCACAGTTGGATGCATGAAATTGCGATGACTGCGAGAGATTTTTACGGACCGGAAGCACTGCAGCAAGGTGAAAACGTTCCACGGACGCTGAACTTGATCAAATGTCATGTCAGGATATGTTTCACGTCTGTTCGACACCCAGGAAGCAATGATGGCTGCAGCTAAGGTATCACTGACGTTCTCGCTAAATCAATGAAAACTTTGAAGGAAACCGCCAATGCAATTGCAACGAGCTCTCCGGTAGCTGTGCAGGGTACTAAGGTGAGTAAACCTTTAAAAAAATGATGCCTTGTTGAATATGTAATTCAGATTGTTCTCAACTACGCTCGTGATCACTCTGTAGATGAGTCTCTACGCTATGTGGTATGAGATAGATCAAAAATTTGAATAATTAGCTATTAAGGCAATCTGGAACATGTCCCAACTACAGACGGAGGACATGGCACAATCAGCAGTTGCAGTGATGACTAAAGGGCCAAAGCCAATCTATGCTAAACTTTGATTTCTGTTTAATGTTACAGTAACACAGACAGCAATAAACGAGCTCTTCTTTTAATTATTTGCGAATTTCTGGGCCTATTAACAGATACAATGCGATACAGTGAATATCCGATGTGTTTCCTTCATCCTTCTCCACTCCTTTCCTTCTTGTCAGTTTGACAGCTTTTCTTCCACCAGTTCTCACATAGTAAGTAGCAGCAGTCCCGTGCCCTCTCCCCTGTCAGTCTCTAGTTTCATCAGTTATTCAACAGAGAGAGGGGTGTAAAGCCATGGGAACTTTTTGCCATTGCAAGCAGTGGCTGTTATGCCTACTTCCTACGACGATCGATCCGAATGGGATCTAATCTATGAAGGATCTTTCTTCCCTTATCTCTACGATGGAAAGGATGGATCACTTCGTGGATTCATTCCTATTATGTGGAAGATCATCGGAGAAGTTCTTCAGAAGGCGATTCGATACCATGAAATCAGTAGTAAGTTTTCATTATATAGGTTTTATCGAAATGTTTCCTTTCCAGACAATCAAGTACAAGTCGGAAACGATTCATATCACTTGTCCGATGTCTTGGTATGGAACGGCACTTATTTATCCTTTATGGATGGATCCGAAATAACAGCGAAAAAGTTGCCGTGGGTACGCTACAGTGTGCCCTTCCTCTACGGCAGAGTAAGCAACTGAAAGACATACCTTCATATCCACTTTCAGTACCAAATCTACGAATCTCTTGGGGAGCAAGAGCATGAAATCTCTTTTCTCTCTTATTATGTTGTCTTCTCGTGGAGTACTATTCTGTTACTATTCATTTGTATCATAGTTTTCAATTTCACACTATGGCTTCACAAGAAACTCCTACCGAGAGAGCACAAAGGTACTTTAATTATCACGAAGAGCAAGAACACCTTTCCCTTTCGGCTGACACTGAGATGAAATCAGCTGTATTATGAAATAAATAATTGAGGATTCATCTCTCACATGCTCCTTTCCGCTGCTCAAGCTCTATTCCTTCTCTCAATTACCCTGACAACCTTCTATCATGGAGCATACTTTCGTGGAGATACCATCGTCACTGTACCATCTAGACCATCGTCTGTCTAGGATATGAATTTGTAGATGACAACATAATAATTCTAGGACACTCACACAACTGATTACTTCGCTAGATAGACGATACATGCTTCTTGATGTGCCTGGAAGAACGACTATGGCGGTTTGTGTTTACGAATAATCTGAAATTCTGGGTATGTTCCAGCAACGCAACCTCACTAACAACAATGTTCAATTCCAACCGGACAAGGCACTGTTCTTCAAGCAATTATGCAGTGACAGAAATGCTTTCACTTTTCTGTTCAGTGGAGAGAAATATCAACGTACCATCATCAATGCTTCATGTGCTCTCTCTCAGTGAGCCTGTCTTTCTGTAACTAATAGTTTATTGGGCGAGAATTTCTCTTGTCAGGGTCACGCTAAATTCGATGGAAAGAACGACGTACAAACCGTTCGAGAGGATGGGTATCGATAGTCCTTACGTTATCACTACTCCTCGTAATTTGACCTCACGAAGACTGATGAAACGAATCAATGGAATCATTCTCAAGTTTTTTCAGGACGAACAGGTTTGATAACGAGATTTCCCGTGAATGCCTGACATCTCAGATTGTGAATCTCTGGAATCCGAGAAGTGTGGACAGCTTGCGCCACTATTATGATGATGAAGCCAAGCCCACAGCTGAATTCAATCCAATGAGGTCATTTCGAAATTTATTTCATTTCTATTCGCTATTTTTTTAGTTTGGAGCAGTTATCTATCGTCTTTTTTCTCTTCCTCGGAGGAGCTTCTGCTGCCATTCTCCTCATGCTGGCAGAGAAGATCTATCACAAATTCTTCCACCGTCACAATCTCATTTCCAGCTTCAAGACTCGTTCTTCCGCTATTGTACAGAAATATTCACTGCACGACAGAGTAATCCTGTATGAATGAAGCTACTTCTGGAGAATTATATTTATCGTTATAGCTGTGCAGTTACAGGATAGGCTGACCTAGACGAGATCATCGGGAGAATAAGAGGAGATCAGTGTAGAGATGGATGAGAACACGGGCTGAGTAGAGGCTGACTATGTTCATGTGACTATGGACAGCGAGAGATAGGAGAGAGGGAAGGAATGGAAGAGAGGATAGGGAGACCAATTCGAACCCTAGGAAATGGACTATTACTGTGGGAGTATTGAATACGGGATTATCACGAGACGAACGGTATAGAATACACAAAATATACATAGTGGGAATGTGAGTGAATTGAGTGACGTCGATTAGACACCTGTTCAATGGCGTTTCAGAGCTCAAACACAACGTAGGTGGAATTCTCAGGGTATGGATATGGGAAACAATAAGCAGGCATAACGGAGAGTGGTTCGATTATAATCCAGAAGAGAAAGGAGGGAAGCGAATGGATAACTTAGAGTAACAATAAGACATAATAATACACAACTTCACGTTGTTTCAGGTAGATCGATAGCGCTTTTTCAAGAACAATGGAGATCGGTAAAATTAGTGCTAGCCCTGTTTCTAAAGTGAATACGGTTGATTAGAACACGATTGAAGTCGATTCCGAGACAAATATCACATGGGAGGGGAACGAAGGGAAGGGAGGGGGCAGATCAATCACGATATCGCCGGTTGTGGTTGTGTACTGTTCGTCGCTACGACTCGTCGTGCAGTGATACGAAGCATCTGCATTTGACGAATGGCCGCCGTCGCGTTGTATGCCTGTAATGCATACGTTGGCGACGAATGGGAAAAGTCGACGAGAACAATGCACCGAGCACCACACCACACTCACCTTCTTCCAGTTGCGCTTTGCGAGGGACTTCTTGAGATGGGATGAGACGGAACCGTGGATGTCCTTTGCGAGTGCAGTGTCACCGGAGATCCTGTATTATACTGGTGTTTTGGATTGTGAAAACAATAACAAAAACAAAATGGTTAATGACGTACCAGGGATGGGCGAGTGCTTGCTCGCAGTCGTATCTCTGGTCGGGATCACAGCACATGAGATGAGAGATGAAGTCCTTCGCTGAAATACATACCGTTGTTCACTCAGAATCTTATTGCAAATCCATAATGCATGAGTTGTATTACTTCAGTATTCGGTTCCTTTCATCATTGTTGTTCACCCAAGCTCTCAAAATCTTGAGCCTTTGTTTTTCGTTTTTGCCAAATTTGTTTCCGGCCTAGCAGTCTCTTACCCGATTCTGAGATCTGATCCCAATAGGGAGCGTCGAATTCATAATCTCCCTTGATGATTTGAGCGAAGAGATTCGCATCATTTTCATCGTAGAATGGAGGATATCTGCAATTAATTTATTATTATTCTGCCCTCGAAGTACTATTAGTCCGATTACTCTAATTTCCGGAAGAGTTTCCCCCTTCTTCCGCCACATGTTTTCGCCAGTACTCCGCTTTCCGGGAAAAGCTTCACTAACGTGAGAGATCTGCCATAACAAGAGCACTTATTCCATAGAATTCTCGGAGTCCGAAAGAATTTTAAATTAGCCGCCGAATCCTTTCGCACTTGTCGGATTCTATCGAGAACAAGTATGAATATATTCTCACCCGCAGAGGAGAATGTATGCGATAACTCCAATTGACCAGACATCAACTGCCTTTCCGTACGGTTTCTGTTGAAGAACTTCCGGGGCGACGTATCTGCATGATATTTGATCACTCATTTGAAAATTTGAAGACGTGAGTCCGCTGATTATTCAAATATAGTGATTACTGTGATGATAATCTTACTCAACTGATAATATTAACTCCACAGTCAATTAAATGCTCTCAAGTCTCATGTGGTAATATCTCGATTGCTTATCTACTCAAATACAGCAAATCTTCCCCGTGCGTCATCAGATGTTAAAATCTCTCGATTCGAGGAAGGATAATCTGAGCTCACCCCGGAGTTCCGCAAGCCGTTGCCATAATGCCCGAATCTTCCGTCTTCGATAGACCGAAATCCGAGATCATTATCTTCGATTCCTGGAATGCAGAGGTCATTAGGAGAACTAGGGAAGGAAGAGAGAAGTATCTTCAGGGTGAAACGGACCTCATCCGAGTTGTAATAGAGAAGATTCTCAGGTTTGAGATCTCGATGGACGACTCCGTTGTCATGCATGTACTGAACTGCAGCGAGCACCTGAATTTATCGATTTTAGTATTTGACAGAATCCCTAATATCTATTTATGCGCTCCGGAATATTCTTCACTTCGAAGCTGTCCAAAAACACATAAAAACGGGCAGTTTCTGCGAAAAGAAACGCTTTTAATTTCCGCAGTCCAGTGAAACTACCGTAGTTTTCCTTCCTCGTTTGTGTTTCTCAGTATTGTTTTCAACAGATGATGTCGAGCTAATTCGAGAAAAATAAATGATGTGGGAGAATGTTTGTGCGCGATGGGGAGATATTCCCATGCAGTCTCTTTGTGTCACTTGAGTCGAAGTAAGGAAGGGACGGACCTGCTTGATCAGAAGACTCGCGTCCTTCTCAGTGTAACTGCCCTTTGCGACGATTCGATCGAACAGCTCACCACCTGAATGAATTAATTAATTGATTGCTTTATTAATACCACGGTTATCATAGATATTTGATTAGATCATTCTCGTCGATAAAGAAGGCAAGTACACTGTACTAGTCGGACCAATTTCTATTCATCAATTAATCTGGCCAGTGCATAAAAGCTCTTCCCTAAGCCGAATAAAGGGACATTTATTCGATGCTCTTTATGCCTCAATGACCGAACGAGAGAAGTACTACAGGCTCTTCTAATTTGTACGCTAATGAATGTTAATTCTACTGAGCATAGTAAGTGCACTTCTGTAGGTTTTATCATTTACTTTGATAAGGCTTCATCAACCAATTTGAATTAACACTCACCAGTGACTAATTCCATCACGAGATAAACGTATTGCTTCTCATCGTAAGTATCGTAGAGTTGGACGATATTCTCATGACGAAGCCTGCAAGAATGAATTCCATTCTTAATCCTGTCATTCGCAGGCATTTCTTTGTGCATGTCCCCTCAACAACATCACGTTGTCCCCTCTCTTTATCCCCTTCGAAGAATGGCCTTTCTCACGAGCGAATGCATGCAATTGTGTCCATCGGTAGTCGTCTCTCTCTCTCTACTTCTTCCCCTCAGGCATCAAAATGAGCAAAGGACAGTGAACGAGAGACATTCCAATGAGCGTGCGCGCCCCTATTTTGCAAGCGAGATGTCCCCTCCCCCCCCCCTTCCTCCCTCCCGTCGGCCCTCTGAAACCCATCTCCTTTATATGCGGAATTGCCCCTCGTTCCGAGTGGTTTCCTCAATAACCCATTTCCTCAAGTCTAGAAGATGGGATGGATGAAAACCCTCCCCCGCCTTCGAATCTTCAGTGGAGAAGGAGTGTCTACGACAACCCTCGAGAGAGACTGAGCCAGAAGGTACTTATCGAGAGAAGGTCAGGCGGGGATTTGAGCAGATGAAAAAGAGATTGAATGTGGAGAAGCTGAGTTGAAAGATCGCTCCTAGCCATGCATCAACAGTTCCATTGCAAAAATTGCCTTATTTACCACCACACTCAAAGATTCAGCAGAGCTATTTTATAGCAGCTATGGACATTTTTTTTGTACAGACCACAAACCCGAAATGTGTAGAAAAAGTGTTCCAAACATATCGTGGAATACGGAATAGCACACTCACTTTCTCAGAACTTTGATTTCGTTCTCGAGTGATTCCTCCTTTCCCTTGAGAGCTTTCTTGTCGATACATTTGATTGCAACGAGTCGACCTCGATGTTCCTTACTCTCGGCTAGGAAGACCTGAAGAGATTAGAGATGAAGGAACTTGGAATTGAATTCAGCTGTCATTTTGCAAAGGTCACTCATAGATCGTTGCACCCACACCCTTCATTCTTTTCATCTGCTGATCAATTCTACGATACATCCAGTGCTAACAATGACTAAGAGTGTAATTCGACACAAAGAACAGGAAAGAGTGGGCAGTATTCTCATCATTAGTCTTCCTACTCATTGACTCGTCATTCTCTCATTCCTTCTGTGAAACACTCCCCGTTTCTTCCTAGTCTGCTCTCTAGTGTCTAATTGCATTTGATCCATACGAGGAAGACCTTCACTCTCACGGGACAGTCGAGTATGGCTTGATACAGACATCCAACCACTTCATTTCTGGGTGCATCACAATTTCCGTAAATGAGAGACGTGGATCTTCCGTCCTTCCCGATATCATCTCATGAATAATTTCAGCGCAAATTCGCGTCGGCGGTGCCGATTCCGAGTGTTTTTCTTCACTCGATTGCGCATGAGCGAGGGGATCCAGGAAACGATTTGTTTTCCCACAACTCCACGGGTTTGACAGAGGCTCCCCTCTCTCCATCGCTACCATTATCCTCGATTTCACCCATGACCAAACACCTACCAGCCGATCCGGTCCCATGACTTCTTTTCTCACCCAAGGGACCAGAAAAGGGTGTGCGAATTCGCCAGAATACATTAGTAAAAGTGCGGTTGGAGGTGTTTTCATCTCCTCCTGCCATCGAATGGAATACAACTAGAATGGCGTCATGTCTTCTGTCTTCTCCCTATTGGTCTCCCCATCCAATTGCTCGTCTCCGCTCAATTAGTAATGGAAAGCGTTCGCGTGTTTGATTCCACACGATGAATTGATGGCAATAACCATAATGGAGAGTGGAGAAAGCCGTCTAAATCGTGCAGGATAAGAGAGGGGATAAGATGAAGTCGATTGAGATGATTTCGAATGGAGATATGCATAGACACTGCACAGTGATGTTCGTATCTCAGCTGTGAGCGACTAGGCTCATCCAGATTGATGTTATTCGAATACCTACCGATGTTCTTGAACGTACAGTACATATTTTGTTTTCTCCGAATCATTCCTAACCAAGTGGCTGTTTTCCCTCCATTTACCTTGTCCTTTCTCAATGCGACTGAAGAAGACGAAGAAGGAACAAAGTGGATTTTCAATGGTTATCCTGACCCTCGGAGCTCCCTTTTCACAACGAATTTTCCTTCTCTTTTCCCTTTTTCGTCCACTGAATTTCCTCCCTCAGTCTCTGATTCAGATGGCGGCTATAAATAATCGGGGCAGCTGAATAAGATCTCGAGTCTATTGTGAAGTGAGTTAGTCGGGAGAAGAAGAAGAAGGGATTGGTCCATCGACAACACTGAAGAGGAAATGAGTGAAGGGAGAAGACGATTGAAGTCTGGAGAAGAGAAAGGAAGGAAGAAAAGGGAGATCAGATGACTGGAGTTGTCTCTCGGAAAGGTGAAAGGAATCCATGAGAGGGAGAAGAGAGAGGGAAAAGAGTGAGAGCAACCGCGTGATTCCATAATTTCTCCGTGAGAAATTACCACTGAATCAATCACGAGTAATGGCTAACATGAGGAGATTCTCGATTATTGGCTAAGATGGTAATAACTAGGCCAATAAGTGGATGGATTAGAGAGAGAAGAAGAAGAAGCCGCCCCTGCGAGTGACATTTCCCCCCCATTGCTTTCCCAGCTCTGAAGAGGACGATTACTGGATAGAAGAAGGAGAAGGAGGAGGAAAGGGCCCATGAACTTAGAAGATCTAGAGTCTTGGGGATAACTACCGGGGACACGTAACACTTTATGACGAGCTTTCATACGCATGTTCTCATTCCTACCACCCGAAATCTGAACTACCGCGTCACGAACTAGACTGCGAATTTGTACTCGCAATTGTACTCCCAGCGAGCCGATGACCGTTTTCAACGTACAAAATGGTTGAAATTCGTACCTTTGAGAATGCTCCAGTTCCGAGAACATCACGAAATTCGTACTTCTCCTTGATTAGATGACCATCGCGTCTCTTAAAGATGGTGGGCATTGAACATGAAGGGGAAGACTAAGGAGAGACGACTGCAGTAGAAGGGAGAAGGTCGTCGAGTGAAGGAGAGAAGAAGAAGGAGGGCGTGTAGTCTCCCTTCTCCCTCTCTCCTTCTCTTCTCTCCATACAACATGAATACTCTCTTCTTCTCTTCCCTTCTCTCTTCTTTTCCTTCTCTCTCTCGTCTCGCGCAGTCACGCTTTCCCTTCTTCTCTCGATGTCCATTTATTTCACACTATCGAGAAATTCCCGGGGTTTAGCCGATTAAATTGTGAGAAAGCTTGGCTGTTTTTAATATTTTTCAATCAGAAAGAAATGTAGAAAATAGAAAGTGGTGTGTGTGTGGGATGATGATGAATAATCAAGCAATAACAATGATGATTCATTTTCATCATTCAAGTCTTAGAATACTTGCCCTAATCACTCCTTAATCACTTCTTAATCAATCATAATCTCACCTCCCACGCCCTCGTATCCTCCTCCATTTCAACGATCTCCGTCTGTGCCATCTGATGCGCCATTGAACACGATTCAGATTGAGATGACAACGAGCACGGAAACATGACTGAATTACCCATTTGAGGAGTGAAAATGAGTGAAATTAGGGGCTACGGATTCCTCATTAGCTACGGGTGATAGGCTCGAGTGTTAAGAATGAGGAAACCGTGTCTTAGTTGAGTTCTCTCCAGTCAAAGAAGTGAGAGAGTAGGTGAAACGAAGATACGAATCCTCATTAGCGAAGGTTGTGATTAACTCGAGTGTCCAAATCAAAGAATTCGTTTCTCAGTTAAGATTGTTTCTTCGCTCAGAGAGGTGAGAGAATACGCAAAATTGAGAGATTGGAGCCTCATTAGAGAAGGAGTGATAGGCACAAGTGGCCAAAACTAGGAAACCGTATCTTCACTCCGTCTGTTCTTTAGTTGAACAGATTCCATGAGAATATGTGAAATGAAGAGACAGATTCTGACATCCTCGCTCATTAGGGAGGACTGATATAGACTCGATTTGTCGAAATGAGGAAACCGTATCTTGCATTCCCAAGTTCTCTTTGATCAAAGAAGTGAGAGAGTATGCGAAATTGAGAGACGGGAGCCTCGTCAGAAAAGGGATGATAGGCACAAGTGGCCAATACGAAGAATCCGTTTCTTCACTCCGCGTGCTCTCTTGTTGAAGAGACTCCATGAGAAAATGCGAAAAGAAGAAACCGATTCTAACAGCATCGCTCATTAGGGAAGAGTGTGATAGACTCGAGAGGCCGAAATGAGGAAATCGTCTCTTAGTTTCCCATGTAATCTTCGGTCAAAGAGATGAGAGAGTGAGCGAAATGAAGATACGGGGATCCTCATTAGGGAAAGGAAGGGGCGTGATAAGCTCAAGTGTTTGTTTCCAATTATCGAAATACTTGAGCGATCTATCGTTTGATTGTCTGTGTTAGTTTCGTATCGGATTGAGGCGGAAGTGAATCATCCGGATTAATTTTGTAAAATTGTTTCAGTTTTTCTTCGAAAAGCTGCAAAAAAAACTTACGTTTTCGCTGCGAGCAGCGGTAATTCGTCCTTGTTTCCTTTCCGATTCAGAATACGCTGAAATTGCGAAATTTAGCGATAAGCCAAAACAAAGAACAATGGGAAAATGATGAGAAGTGACGAAAGGCCAACGCGAAAAGCCATGGATTATTGTCGGATTATAAAAGAAAGAATGAAAGAGAAAAAGATCTGGAATGTCACGCGCTTACGACCAATAGAAATCGTTTGACGCATATTTAATTCAATTGGAAGCACATTGCACTAAGGTGTAGTTTGCGGACGGTTGGACAATAAAGGAGAGTTCGCTAGAAAGTGACAGTTAGAAAGACAGAATTGCCCGGTCGTTCGTAACTCGTACGTGAGTCTCTAGACGCGTCTGTTGAGCGTCGAAAAGGCCATTCACCTGAAAGGGTGGCGACTTTCCCAGGAGGGGACAGGCGACCGTCAGCAGTCAGTCTCCACTACACAAACTGGTAGAGTGAATAACAACGACTCTTCAACTTTTCACTGTCGACCAAACACGCGATCAGTCATTAGAAGAGAAGAAGAAAGGCAGAGAAAAGGGGTTATTTACAGATGACAAGAGACTCAATTCACCAGTCAATTACCACCAGTCGAGAAAAAAATGGCTGTTCAATAAGATATATTACTATTTCTAGCATCACACTTCTCTAGTTCGAATGGATAAAACATTGATGAAATGGTCGAGAATAGCAGAGAAAGCTCCTCGGGAAATATGCACAGAATGGGGAAAACGATTGAGAGCAACTATGAATACATCGACTCCTTCTGAATGGGCTACAAAAAGGCAATAGCAAAGTATATCAAAAGTAAGTATTGCCGCCATGTGTGCCATGTGCGCAGATCATGAGATTAATTTGTGACTGATATGCACTTTCTCACGATAGTTGCACTCATTCTCCCCTCCCCCCCCCCCCCCCCCCCTCCGGACACTAACAAGGAAAGACGTTATTCCTCATTCTACGAACCCCTATTGAATGGACTGAAAACATGCATTATCTCGCCTATTCTGAATGAAAGACTTGAGAATGTAGCAAGTAGTAGTCATTGGATGAGGGGAGTCTAGAGAAGAGGCCTCACCTTGATAGGAATTCGAGAAGGCAAATGAGGATTAAAAGGGGCGGAGTCTACGAATGAAACATGCCCGAGATTATGGTAGAGGAAGATTGAAGTGGGGCGCCTCTCCAAAACATTTCCCATTTACCACTAACGGATATCGAATTCAACCCCGATTTCCTGTCCATTGAGGAACTGTCAAAGGATTGACAAGAAAATGAACGAAGGAGACAAGAAATGCGGAAGAAAAAGCAGAGAAATGGGATTGAAAGGGATTGATGGAAACGACGTCTGTAAGAAGGGAAAAGGATAGGTGGAGTAGACTCCTTACGGCTCAATAGAGCAGCAAAAAGAGCAGAATCATGAAGAGATTCATTGTGAAATATCCATCGAAGAGGCTGGACAATCCTTCTTTCCAAGTTGCAGAGAGGCTACAACAGAGCAAGATTCCAGAAACGGAATGTTTTCCTCTTTGCCGATTCGCGACAAAAATATATGCTAGGAAACTGTGCAGCTTGTGTGAGAGAGAAGTGATATCATACCAATACAGGTATTATTATGGCTACAATTGCGGAAAATTATTTCCGCCTACTGTTTTACACTGAACAGTGAACGACAGATGAAATAGTGAGACACATTAGACTCGAGAGCAGAAAGTACAGTCTACTCTGTGCAGCACAGAGGGGAAGAAGGAGAGACAATGAGAAATATGCTTCCTTCAGGGGAGAAATTCACTCAACTGGCAGCCTTTCTTCGCCTTGGATACGAATGGTTGAATGCGCCTCGTAAAATGGACTGCGAATCGGTTGAGGGAACGAGAGGGGAAAGAGATTCAGTTATTACGGTAGGTAGAAACCCTTTTTTACGAGAAGATTTCAGGGAAGTCTAACGATATCATTGCTGATAAGGTCTATTGATGAACGAGACATCACTTTCGAAATCCTTGAATGGCAAAATCCCAAAATAAGTTATCCAATCAGAAGAAATGTGAGAAGAGCACGACGGGCCACATCATTCCTAGTCACATTTCTGTGTTTGTGTGCCTATTTCTATCCCCATTCTATCTATTCCTCACACGGTCTTCCTCTCCTCTCTTCAAGGCTCCAGTTTCCATTCATTGGCCAGGAGGAGGGAGGAGAGAGTGATGCTATTGTCGACCTGAATGGTCGAGAGGAAAAAGAACGGAAAGACTGCTTACTCAACCGATTGAATTCAGCGGTAATCGAGTGAAAAAAGTCCGATAATCTGTTCCGGGTCGTCAAAGATCATTCACCACCCACGATCGAAAATGTCAAAATATTATCAATCTCGAGCAGCTCCGATAATGCCACGATTATCAAATTATGGTGCTTGATTTCTTAGTAGAGATCTCATCTTTCAGCTAAGATCAAACACGGAAATTTCTAATTCTGAATCCACCCGTCGGTAATCAGCCTGAGGCCAACCGGAAAGACTAATGGATGATAATGTCAAGAGAGTGATTAGCAGTGAAATTCGATTAGAGATCATCGCGGTGGAGGTGAGAGTGCTTCCGATTAATCACAAGTTAGAAGTGGATAGGAGAGAAGGGAGAGAAGGGCAGAAACCCGATTAATCAGCACTGCTGCTGTCGTAAATTGAACAGAAACCCCGACAGCGCGAGCTCATTCGTCGTTTATGCGATCGACGTCGTTTCCTCTGAATTGGAAGAAGGACGACGACGTCGATGGAGATTAGAGATAGGAACTGATGTCAGAATGACAGATTAGATACGTGTTATCGAATCAGAATGACCTCATTGAAGGAGGCAAACAAGTATTTGAATGGGATGAAGCATGAGATCGAACGAACGTCATCATGAGAAGGAAAGGGATGATCACTATTGTTAAAGGGCGAGAAGTCTGTGAGAGTGAATGCAGTGAAGGAGATACTGACACGGGACGAGTCTGAAGGGGCGAAAATGGAGTCTCGAGGATGGGAAAGAGTCGACTTCTCTGTGGGGATGCAATGGAATGGAAGAACGACCCGTTGAAGAAGATGAATACAAGGAACGAAAGAGGGAAGGAGAAGGAATGAGGAGAGTTGAAGTGAAACACGGCTGATTACTCATTCAAAGAAGAGAAGATTGATGGATCGTCAACGGATGAATGGAAGACATTCAAGTTAATGAATGAAGGAAAGATCTTCGAGTGAAAAGGGAGAATTTTGATGATTAGTCGAAACTCTTGCAGACTCGAGAGATACTTACGTCTAATACTTCTAATTCTCACTGTCTCATGACTACGTCGTCGATGGAAGAATGGACGTGGGTGAACATAAAACCGAGGGAACTCAGACAAGAAACGCCTTTTTGTCGAGCGCAATGCGCGGATGTTTGGTGGGGAGACTGAGCGTACGGTGGGCTGTCTAGTGTAGCGAGTGGATGATTGCAAACACATTAAGTTGTTTTCAGTGGTAGATAATTGCAAATGGAACTGTATCCAAGGCAGGCACTATAAGAGATGGCAAGTGTCTATTGTAGTGGGCTGGTTGACAACAGAAAGAAAGAGTCGCATAGCGAGAATTGATGCAGGTTGAACTAGACAGCAGGTGAGCCCTTCATCTTGGAAAGGCGGAAACGTACAGTCAGGAAATTATTTTCCCCAGTCTCTCGGGGAGTTCCCGGGAAACCGACGCAACATGGCTACAAGAGAATATGTTTGTGATGATAACAATCGGGATTGACGCAAGCATCGTACAATCCACGAGCGTTTTGAGAAAGCGAACAAAAGCAGAATAGAGAACAATATCCGATCGTTAGGTTGTAGTGAAAGATCGTAGTATGAGCTAATTCACGTTCATTATGATTTTGATACAATTTGATCGCAGATTGAACGTGACCGTAGAAAGGATCAAATATCACAGTAACCAATGCGACATCGAAACAAGAATAGAACATATCCGAGAATAGAAGAGGTGTTTCCGTAGAGAGGAAGTAACTCAGTCCAGAATAAGAGAGAGAGATAGAGTTGTTAAGTGAGTCGAGTGGCAGAGGGCCCACTTCGCCTCCAGAGCAGAAGAGTGTTTCCTTCTTCCAACCCTTCCCCTCCTCCTCCTTCCCTCCCGTCTTCCTCTATCTATCTGTCTTTCCTCTCCCAACCACAAAAGAGCCTTCACTGTGGAATGGAGATGCATAAGAGACGAGAGACAGAGAGAGGACTCGCCCTATTGTTCTCTTTTCTCTCTCTCTCTCTCTCTCTCTCTCTCTCTCTCTCTCTCTCTCTCTCTCTCTCTCTCTCTCTCTCTCTCTCTCTCTCTCTCTCTCTCGAGGGAGGGCGAGAGACGTTCTTCTTCTCAACAATATTTCGAATTCCTTCGTGTCTCTCACAGCTGCAATAGTGTGAGAAACGAAGAGGATCAGGGTATTCTT
This sequence comes from Pristionchus pacificus, assembly GCA_000180635.4. Lineage (NCBI taxonomy): Eukaryota > Metazoa > Nematoda > Chromadorea > Rhabditida > Neodiplogasteridae > Pristionchus > Pristionchus pacificus. The sequence goes on along the minus strand of CM026578.1, from coordinate 12,590,361 downwards.
AGAACAAAAATGCCGTGTTTTCGTAAGAACAACGGTTGGCGTACCAGACACAATAATTCAATAAGCATCTTTGTTGTTTGACGAGTGCGAGAAAATAGATGAAGACTTTAGAGATAGATTTGAATAGTAACGAAGATATCTGCGGATGCGTGATTCTTCTTCAGCAGCTAACTGGGCGATAATGGAATCCGATAGAGGGAGCTGCACTATTTCAGTCCGAAGTGTTGACGAAACGAACGAAATGGACGACGATCGGTAATGAGATAAAGGACATACGATGGACTAGAAGTGAATTTCCTTCTACGTGGTAATCGTTCCTCCGTGTCAGACGGATATCAGTGAACGCTCTACACGATAAATGCCAGCAGTAGGAAAACGACAGATCGGGTGGGCAGGTGCAATGAAGGAGTTGTGACGCAAATCAGATGCCTATTTCGGCCGATGACCAAAGCAAATATGAAATTAGAGCACCGAATGCAGGTGTTGCGCCATTTAGAACACGACTGCACGGAAGACGTAGATAAAATACGGTAATTCAGTTTAACCCTCGCATATTTGTCTGCTTCATCGTTGCAGTCTTCGGCAGCCAAACGATAAATCTAGATACTCTTTGAAGGTAATCGTCGTTTGACCAGAAGGAAAACCTTCATCAAATAACATCCGCCCATATCTCTTCTATGTGCTACTTCTCCTCACTTCTCATCCAATATTGAGGGCGCATCAATATTGAAAATCACATGATGCCTTTCTTTTTTTTTCAAAGAGATGTTTCACTTCCTTCTCCACATGATATGCACGTCTTTATTAGGTGGCAGAGATTCGGCATCACTGACGGAGGGGGAAATGAGATAGGGAAGGAGAGATATGGTGAGGGGAGAGACATCATTGGCAGATATATTAGGACCACTACAGCCACTGCAGCGACAGCAGCAGCACCCGCAGAGAGTCGACTGAGGGAGAGAGAGGTGTTTACCTGTAAGGAATTCATTGGATACGGTAGGTAAGATTAGTATACCTTCTGGTTCCATCCTCGAAGAAGACTCCTCCATCGAGGGCGCAATACTTGGGACAGATTCCTCTCTCTCCATTGGGTCCGGCATTTCCGTCCTCTCCACGAGGACCGGGGCTGCCAGCAGGACCGATGGGTCCAGGAGGACCAGGAGGACCGGGAGGTCCATTCTGACCGGGTTGTCCATCGCGACCAGAAGATCCATCGGGTCCGGGAAGTCCCGAGGGTCCTGCAGAAAGAAGCTGAGTAATGAGTTCGAAATTGGAGAGCCAGATGCGATTTAGTTGTTTGAAATGAGCAGCGAAATTGAGGGCCATTCGTTGTTTTGTGAGTAAGTTCACTATAGAGAAAGAAGCCCCGTGATGAGTTCGTGATTCGGTTAGGCAACTAGGGAAGATCTATGGAAAGAGGAAGATTGGCTCTTACCGGGCTCTCCAGGTGCTCCAGCATCTCCGGGGGTCGAGGGAGACGATTGAGCGGGTCTTCCAGCATCTCCTCTCTCTCCATCGCGGCCAGGGTTTCCGGCGGGTCCAGGAGGTCCATTGGGTCCCTGCTGTCCGGGAGGTCCGTTGTTTCCTGGGCGTCCAGGGTTGCCAGGTCTTCCACTGTTTCCGGGTGATCCGGGTGCTCCCTGGGGTCCTGGAGTACCGGGAGGGCAGGGATTGCACGGGGGCACGTCGAGTTCCTCACAGACAATGGGCGGGCGACCGGGAGCTCCGGGTCTTCCGGGGGCACCGGGGATACCGGGCTTTCCGTTGGTACCGGGAAGACCGGCGCGACCAGGGTGACCGGGCTTGCAGCAACCTGAAGTGGGTTCAGTTCATGATCGTTCATGATGATGTGAAGGAGTACGGTAGAATAGGTTTGAATATCTGACCGGCGCATGCTCCTCCAGCTTGCCTCTTGGCACGGCCAGCAGTCGAATTGGCAGGCATGAGATGGCTAGGGACGACAGGCTTCTTGTGAGTCATCTCAGACATGATATCGCGAGCGGATCCCTGCAATGATATGGTAAGGGGTATATCGTCCAGGTTACGGTAGCTCTAACAAGAAGTGCGAGCACATGTTCTTCCTAAGAACAGCACTATCTATGTCTGACGTAGAGGATAATCCTTCTAATAATTGACGCAAGATGCTCAAATGATGATGACATAGAAGCCTCATCATGATCCCAATGAGTCACGTGTTGTTGTGGGCCTTCTATTTCTCTCGAAAAATTAACTCCTTCAGATGTTGGCACACATTTGGGCACAATTTCTTCGTGTTTCCTCTTTAGTCTTTGACTTGTTATTCTCATTAGCTTATCACTCAGAGAGATGCTCGAGAATCGCACGTGTCTTCCCAAATAACAGGAAGCCCCATCCCTCACTCCATCTATCTTTGGCCCGAGGCCCCTCAGGGCTTATATTGAGGGACCTCCGAGCCCCCTTCAAGTGACTGTACCCAGTACACTACCAGTAAGTGACTCAAGGCAGCGAGAGTGAGAGAAAGAGGGAAGGAGGGAAGGGGGAGGTGAGGGAGGAATGCCAATGTGAATGAATAGAGAGAGAGATGGAGGGCGTATTGGAAATGGCTCCGTTCCACCGTCGTGACCGGGGCAAAGAAATGAACGAACGATTTCGATGAACGGTTAGTGAGAACGACGAAAAAAGAGAAGAAGAGGGCAATAAATCATGATAGGCAGAAGATACATTACAGTGAAGCACGTGATAACTATGATATGGGACTAGCATCCCATTGAATGGTCACTAATTTTACAGGGCCCTCAAGATGAGTCTCATGAGCGTGAATTATCGACCTTTGGTGATTTCGAGCGCAGAAGACTTCGAGAAACCTAGTTTTGACAAAGAAAAGCTGAATTGGTGTGTACCTTGCAAAAAGAGAGATCTCTTCTCGTCTGCTGCTCAACGTGCTCGACGAAATTGTAGACGATGGGCATCGAAATGCAGACGGAAAGAACTGAAATCGACCTTCTGATTCATTTCCTGATTCAATTTGACTTCCGTTTTCAGTTGAAGAGCAGCTGCATTCTCAAAATATCGTTCATGTTTGCGAGCACGCTCAGCACGTTTCATTGCTATTTTCAGTGCAGTGAATAGTTTTAGAAACTTGTGATGTGAGTATGACTGACCTGCGAGGATGGAGAAGGTGACTGCGGCATACGCGACGGCCTTGTAGGCGCGCTCCCGGGGATCGTCCGAGCTGAAATACGGATTTACGGATGTGATAAACTACTTTTCGGCTCTGGAAACAGCCGGTCCTTTGGTGTATGAGCACAGTGAGAGTAACAAATGGTATCAATGGAAAGGTAGAAAGTGGAAGTCGAAGTGTCACTCACCAGTCAGTCATCGTGGCGTCTCTTGGCTTCTCTTCGGGTCGACCCAAAGCCACAACCAAAGATGCTCCTCAGAACCAGCTCTGCTTATATACATGAGGCAAGACTGTACGGGGATGTGGAACGAGGAGAGACAATGGAGATTGAGGAGAGTGAGGGAGAGAGGGAGAGGAGAAAGGAGAGTGAACCCAATCGAAAGGAATCGTTTCCGAAAAAGTCAAAGGGCACAGTGGCTCTCACTCTCTCTTTCTTACTCAAGTAGACGAAGGCACTGATAAAAAGGGGCCAATTGTGAGGAAGCCTGAGGGAAGAAGGAATACTGTTACATTGAGTGAGGGACCGAAAAAGATGAAGAACGGCTCTGCCTGAAAGTTGTTTGGAAAAAGAGCACTAGAGTCAAGAGATGCTAAGGACTCTTCGCCGTTCCTTCGTGAATCAAACTAAACTGTAGTTTGATCTTTGGTATTCAGTTAGTGATCGTGACTTTCCCATTCTCGAGATCGATTACGGTATCTGCCGCGTGATCATTGAGTGATCAGCGAAAGTTTCGTCTATTTTCGCATTCCCTTTCTCTTTCTCTTTCTGCTAGCATGACTTTCACTCTTCATGTAACAAACACTTGAGGAGAAAGCCTAACGGAGCTAATTGAGCCTTCGCCCTTCTTTCCATCCCTTTTCTCTTTCCTTGGTTTGTGATCGGTATGAGTCTTTCTCTACAGTGCACTCGACAAATCCTTAACAAAGTTGTTTCATTACTACAGTAAAACAGTGTATTCTGCCATGGGAGTACGAATATGGATTATGCTACTGAAGGGGGTCGAGTAAAGGAAGAGCCGGATGTGATGGAAGAATGACCAGCACTAAATCTCGACTCGATTGCACTCAATGGGGTACGAATAGATGAAGAAAGTGTCCAATATGGTACATATTTGGGTAGAATAAATAGACGCATAATAAGAGAATGTGTGGTAATACATGGTAAGTCTGTGTCAACCTCGGATAGTTGGGAACATTTTCGTGTGCGTTGAATAAGAAATAAAGTGGTGTGAAAGGGGTGCAACTAGTGGGTTGATATCCATTGGGTGGGGTACGCACTGTATTGGGAAGGATACAAACAACGAATAGATATTATTTTGATTAGAGAACTGTTAGGAGGAACCGATGTACTAATTGAGTACGAGTGGTGAAAGACTGAATTGATGAGAGGGAGACAACGGTTGCATAGTAGGGACACAGGTTGTACAGACAGTAAAGATAACCTGTAGGAAGGGGGACTAGAAGGGGCGAGACAAGAGAAGGGACGAATACAGAAGGAGAGAATATGGCTAAGTGATCGGGATGTGACGAAGAAAGGCATTAGAACTACTGAAGGAACTACGAATAGAGATCATCGATGGAAGAAAGAAAAGGAAAGGAAAGAGAACCCCTACAGGAAGAGTAGGCTTTTGATTGGTGTGAAGGGTGAAAGAACGGGAAAGAAAAGAACGAGTAAGCACATCCCGGATAATGGCAAATGGGGAAACACACAGGGTCACACACACACGGGTACAATAGTATACATTCACACTGGAAATAAGATACACCGGCGAAGAAAACTGGGAGAGGAAAGGAAGAAGATGGAATACAGTCATGACTCGGGTTGGAGAGAGGGATGAACAAAGGGAGAGGTGGGGAAATATTCACACGGATGGAGAGGCTCGCGCGGGTCTTGGATCAAGCGGGAACCCGAGAGGAGAGAACAATGAAGAGGAATAACGGTACATAGAAACACTGTGGTCGACTATCAAACAAGTGGGAATCTAGACCCTACAGAGGGCCAGTTGGCATCTGAGGAAGCTGCAGACCAAGGGGATGAGGGAAACGACCGACCATCGGCTGCAAGGGCTGCAGATTTAGAGGAGGAGGAAGGGAAGACTGGGGGACGGAAGGAGGAGCAGAAGACTGCTGAGTCACTGACTGCAGCAGTTGCAGCAACTCGAGGGAGAGATTCGACTGTTGAGGAGGAGGTGGAGGAGGAGCAGGGGCTGCAGCTGCAGCACTCACTCTCTGCTGCAGCTGCTGCAGAAGAAGATTCGTCAGCATCTGCTGCTGCTGATCGAGAATTCCTGCAAAGGGATTCATTACGTCTTCTCATTTTCAATTAGTTGGAAACTAAAAAAAAACTATATCAGTGAAAGATCTGCTCACCCTTGAGTAGATCGGTGCTATTCGGCACTGGAGCGAAGGCCGAAGTCATTGACGTGGTCAACGATGCCATCTCAGGAAGTGAAGCCGTTGTTGTTCCAATTGGAGCCTTCGATGCTCCCAGAGGACTCAATTCCTGCTTCTGTGACTGCATCCACGAGGGAGTGGTCGGCTGAGGGAAGGAGAAGGAGCCGATCTGCGACTGCTGCTGCAGGAATGGCTGCTGCAGGGGAAGAGTCGTCTGCTGCAGGGGTTGCATCCTCTGAGACTGTTGAGGTCGACCAACGGCAGCGTAGATATTGGGAACGGCCATTGAGGGAGGAGAGGGATCGAGGGACAACTTGCGACCCTCCACCAGCATCACGTTCTCTTCGCCGCCTGCAATTTATTTGTTATTTTTCGTATTTTTTCATTTTTTTAAAACGCAGAATGACGAAATCAATAGATTATTGTATACCTGATTGCCTGTGTAGACTGGAATCATCATCTGAGCTGGTCGAGTTGATGGGCGACTGCGACTGTCGAAGATTCGACGATGACGATGAAGAAGCTCCGGATGAATTCAAGAAGACAGCACATTTCTCTTGATGGGATTTCAGTCCTCTCTTCTCTGCGTAGGCCTTGTCGCAACCAGTGCAGCGATGACTGAAATATCGATTGGTCAATCGATCGATAGTCTTGCTCTTCAGAGCACGTCAATTTGTTGTGAACACGCAAGCGTAACAGCGGCGCATTCTTGAGCGAACCTTATCTCTGGGCACAAACTCGTTTGAACTCATCTTGCGCTATTCTTTTTTTGGGAACCCCAATGCGTTCCGCCGAGGGAACTTTATCGAGGAAAGAGAACGAAACTGGGGATCGATTGAATGAAGGCGGATAGCTTACGTCTTATTCGGCTGTTGCTGATGGACCTTTCCTTGCAGGATTTGATCAGTCGATGCCCCTAGAGCAGCGGCGACCGATTGATTCAGATCGAATGGAGCCATGGGAGTAGTCGATGGAGTTCCTCCCATCGTATGAGTCGCCTCGTGAGCTGTCAGCTGCGACTTCTGCAAAGGGTTTACTGTTATTTCATCACTAGGTGTCGCCCTATTTGAAAAATCGATATCCTTCCCTCTGAGATTACCGTACCTGAATGAAGCTCCTTCCACACGCCTCACACGAATACGGTCTCTCTCCAGTATGAGTCCTCTCATGAGATTGAAGATTCCCTTGAGAGGCGAAGGCCTTGGGACAGAATCGACACATGTACGGTCGTTCTCCCGTGTGAGTACGAATGTGCACCTAGATTACGGTAGTTGGAATATGGTCAGTTCTCGATAATCATCGATGGTGTGTCTACCGTACCTGGAGGCTTCCTGCATACGCGAAGCTCTTGTGACAGAATTTGCACACGTGCTTTCGCTCCGTTTGCTCGTGCACCTGCAAATCACACTTATGTTTTAGTGTTTCGCTGATGCATTAGATTCTGATTTCCTGGAATTAGCACCGACCTGTCGTACGTGCAACTTGAGGTAGTTCTTGAGAGTGAATGTCTTAGTGCAGAATTGGCAACGGAAGACCTTCTCTCCATGCGTCTTCTTGTGAGTGTAGAGAGCGGAGGGAGAGGAAAGGCACTGACAGGAATAAAGTAAGGATACGGTAGGGATACGGTAGAATCAGTAGGCAACACTCCTCACCTTATCACACTTGGGACACTTATAATTCCTGATTCCCAGATGGGCACTCTTCTCATGGACAGTCTTCGTTCCGTACTGTGCAAATGTCTTCTCACAATATCGACATTTGTACCTGAACAGGGACCAGATCAGCATCAATCTCTTGACATTTACACACTAATTATTTATACTTATCCCCATGATTTTCTCTCATTTACTCGAGAGCTTTGTTATTTCACTGAAATAGACGCAAAGAGGAACTACGAAATGGGTTCACGTTGCAAAAATCTGCACAAAATAGAAGGAAAATGTAACACGAATCCAATTATTCTTTGATTTCTTAACCCATAAAATTCTCGAATAAACTCACGGTCTCTCTCCCGTATGAGTTCTCTCGTGCACTTGCAGAGTCGCCTTCTGCGCGAAATTCTTATCACAGTAATGGCACTTGAATGGTTTCTCGCCCGTGTGACAACGCTTGTGCGACTCGAGAATCGAGAGATACGGAAAGGCCTGGAAGAGATCAAAGATCAGATTGGGTTGAAATGATCAGGCTGCAGCAGCTGCAGCAATCGCTTACTTTGCTGCAGATGTCGCAGATGTGTTTCTTCTCTGGTGGCACTCTCAGGATGTCGTGAGGATGATGAGAAGGAGAATCGACGTTCACTCCAGAAAAGGAACCGGCGGATGTGGGAGAGTGACCGGAGAGCTGAATTCGATAATTTTATACAGAATATACAGAATATTTATCAGTGTCGCTTTCTGGGCGCTGATCAAGATGGGGTGTCAGAAGGCCGTTCTTCTTTCAAGATAGTCATTTTGAGGGGTCTCGGGCCAGTGGATTGGTCTTCTTTCCTTGTCACAGTCGCAATGGCTGGAGAAAGAGTCCTGTTCCCTTGGTTCCCGATAGGACTGTTGGCGGAGTTGCACGCAGATTGAATCCCGCTGTAGGTCGAAAACGAAGCCTGGCGTGTGCTGGAGTCTTCCGTGTGCTCGAGTCCTCCAAACTCGAAAGTCAATCTTTGAGCGAGAGATACGAGCCTGGATTCTGAGGGACCAAACATCTTAGGCGGTCATACCCATCACACGGCGACCAGTCCGGCTTGGATGGGGATTCCGATCTTGTTGAGTCGTTGGTTGAGACGAGGGGAATTAGAAGAAACCGCTCTCCATCAGAGAGAATGGAGAGGGAACCGCTCGCGACGACTAACAGAAATAGGAATGTTTGTGTTTGTGATAATTTTATAAATAATTAAAATGCTCACAGATACATAATTAATAAGCACGCACCGCATTAATTAGTAGCCTTTCTAGGATGTCATGGATTGAACAGCGCATTATCTACTGAGATAAGGGGAGGGGCGAAAACGAGAAGTCTCATGGATTGTACCCGAGAGTTTTGAAGGAAGGCAACTATGCGAATAGGGAATCAAACACGAAAAGCGGTGCGGATTTGTATATTATCACACGAGGATTCGGGCTTATCCCCCGCACAGCAGAGGAACGATTATACAAATTGCTCTAAAAACGAAGTCCCTATTCTGAGAATGTTGTTGGAACTGCAAGCGAACCAGGAAATGAGAGTTGCAGGTGAATATCGAAATACATGTTTATTATTATCCAAACATGTGCAGATGGTTGTTTTCAGCGATGCATCAATATAATTACAGGGTTTCATTAATTCGAAACATCATGGAGCAGCTTGTTTACCAACTACAATCCCATTTCAGCGCGTGGGGCCGATTCCAGAGATCCACGACAAAAAGCGTGATCATAACTAGACAATAAATTGTATTCACCTCTCTCGGGGGCGAACTAGATTCATCCGTTGCGATGCCTGATGAAGTGGAGGAATGCGCGTCCTGAATTACAAAACTATTTAAATGAGCCGAAGAAAACATCGAAAAAAATAAACTTATTGCTGAAAACTGACCACTCCGCTGACGTTCGAGGCCGGACTCGAAATGGAGCTTTCCTCTTCAGCGAATTGCTCGTCAATCATCTCCAATCCCTTATCATCCTCGTCCATCTGAACAAGTTTTTTTTCAAATTTGCCTCGATTTTGATCTTCCACAAACCGTTTCATGCAGCTGGGTGATCATCTGTTTGTGTGGAGTGACTGCAGTGGAGGGAGAGACGACCAGATCGGCCATCTGGAGAAAGGATCGATCAGGATTACGGTACTCCAAGGGGGAAAATCACGGACTGAGAAGAAACGTCGATGTGAAATCAGCTATTGGCACACGGAAAGTTGCGAGAATTCACGGCGAAAAAGTGCAATTTTGAGGGAATTGCGGGGTTTGAGATTCGCAACACTTTCAATTCTTCGAGATGACCGAGAAGAGTGAAGGAATAGTGGAGAGACGACGAGGTGCCTATTAGAGCGGAGACTGAAACCTTTTCCCCGGTCCAGAGTGTCAGGCTACGCGGCACACGACTAATTGAGCCCCGAGAATATCGAATGGACGAGTGAAACTATGTTTAGATTTCGACTATTAGGTTATACATGGATTGAGAACTTGTGTCGCCTTGAGAATAAGACTGAGAATGGACCGAACCATTGATAGTTCAAGTGTGTTACTCCCTTCAGGTCCTCGTGCCTCCCTTCCCATAGTGCATCTCCCCTTCTTCTTCTTCTCTTTATCTCCTTCGTCGTGCCATGCAGTGACCACCAGCACGAAGAAAAGAAGAAGAGAAGAAGCAAAGTGCGATAGGACTCGAGAGAGGAAGAGAGACGAGAAGGGGCTGGAGAGACGACGAGACAACAAAAGTGGGGGGATGCAAGGGGGTTGGACATGGGATGCAGTGCAACCATCTAAAAATACTCCTACCGTCCAAATGTGGAAGTCGAAATCTGACAGTCTGATTGATCGAGCAGATGCACAACTATTTCAAGCGTTCCTTATTATTGGAGAATGACGTCACTTCCAGATCGGTCCATCTCACAACTGTATTATTCCAGTGTATTCCTGCCACCTGCCCTTGACTATCATAATAATTCGCGCATTTGCTTCTCACAGGGCAAACAGTACACACACACTCATGGGTACACTCATCGAGGGCGAGAGGAGGGAAGAGGAGAGAGGTGGGAGGAGGGAGAGAGACCAGACGAGCAGAGAGTGGTCAGTCGGGGGGATTCTCCTGAAGGCTCCCTCCCCTCCTTCTCCCCTCCCTCTATTCTGGTGCTAGTCGGTGCCTGCAACACCCCGCCACACATACTCTGTGTTGATGGATGGAGAAAGGAAGAGAGAGAGAGAGAGAGAAATAACTATACAGAGGGAGAGAGAGAGCAATGAATCAGTGAAGAGAGAAGAGGACATCAATGTGATGAGAGAGGGAATGGAACAGAGGATAACGGACACTGAGTTGAGACAACGAGTTGGATCAGTTGAGACAATGGACAATGGGTACTGTAGAACAAACCAGCTGGAGTACGATGAGGGGTTACCGAAGATAATAATCGGCAAAAACGTCTAGAAACTTCTCGAACCACCATGGATTCCACGAGAGCACTAGCGTTGATTGAATGCTCAAATGAGAATGAGGATGGAAACATCTAATGAAAGACGGCGTCAAGAATGACCTCTCCTCTTCCCTCAAAGTGAATGAAGTCCTCCTCTCACAAAAGGTCTGCCCATTGTCCTTCTCCTCCTCTTTCTTCTTTCTCTTTCCAGGATCTTCCAGAAAAGGACACTGGCCGGCACGGCAGCCCCTTAGTCGGGAACACGACTCTCCCGTCTTCCCCTTCTCCCTCATCCTCTCTCGCCCTCTGCCCCTCTCAAACCTCCCTTACTCCCTCACTGAACTTCCGGACGTTTTTGTGAGATGCACTTTTGCACTCTGTCTCACTCTCTTCGCTGTACCAGCCAGTGGACTAACCCCTGAGGACGAAGGATACAATTGGAGAGGGGAAGGGGAAACAGACGAGTCTGTATCCGCTTTCGGCGTAGAACCACAAGGTGGCACGAATAGCAGGTAGGCATGGCACGACCTTCTGGGGCTACAGTAATCATAGGGCAACGGGTAACTAACCAAGAGTGTACTGTAACTGCAGAGCAAAGAGGTCAAGCGATAACAACAACGATTTTGTAAGGGTGTAAGATCAAAATTGAGCACCGCTCAGCAGAAGAACAAAATCGAGATAAAAATGTGACAACGCGTTGAGGTCAGCGGGAAAAAAAGAAAGGGGAAGATTCACTCGTGTTGTCCGATAAGAGAAAAGAAGATGATGAAGAAGAAGGCAGTGCCAGGAACTTGAGGGAATGAAGAAGAGATTAGCACCCTTAGAAGAGAAGACCTATGCATATTGAGAAAAGATGGTGAAACGGCATACTTGCGAAAGGAGCGAGGGGTACGGTAGGCCAGTTACATGCCTAGCGTGGTCGAGGCGTTGAGAGATACTAGGATGGATACCGTACTTCAAGGATACGGTAGGAGGGAGAGGAATGGCATGGGTACCGTATCGGGAGAGGGTTCAGGGCGTGTTAGTTGTTGGTCAACCCTTCGTGTCTCTCAACGTCTAGTTATTTTTCTTTTGGCTATTTCTCTCTCCCTCCCTCTCTCTTTTCTCTGGTGTTCTCTCTCTTTCGAGGGGACGGAGTTGTGTTGGGCATTCGCAGACAACATGGTCCTGGCACCGCCGTCCACCGATACTGCACCACTCCCACTGGAGAGGGGACGGAGGGGGGGAGGGGGGAGAGGGGAGGGGGATTGAACGGTAGTAGTGACCAACCCCCCCCCCCCCTCCCCACCCTCGTCAGTAGGCAACACAACCAGTCACAAACACTAACTAACGCGCCTGGAATAAGCAAGAGCCTTCTAGTAAACACGAAGACGTGACATTACCCAGAAGAGGCCTCGACCTACAGTAATCCAGAGCTGCTTAAAGAACTCCTACCGTATTAAGGGATACGGTAAGAGGAAAAATGATTGACTAGCATGGCAGGCAATGATTTCGGGAGTGAGAATGACTAAAAAGGTGCTGAAACTGCAGATACAAAGTAGTAGTTGGTGATAGCGGTGATAAGACAGGTGATAAGTAACGATCAAAGGTTTACTGGTTATAAGAAACGTGCGAAAAATGAATTGGTGAGTTGCGTGCTGAGAATCAGCTGTTTCACACACGGAGAGTTGACCATTAGAGAAAAGAGAGGAGAAGAGAGGTAGAGAAGGGGAAGAAGAGTACATGGAAAGGAGAGAGTGAAGGGACGAAGAATTCGGATGGCACTGACTGATACATGAGCAGAGTGCAATGAAAGAAGAAGAGAGATAGAGAAGGGATGGACGGGGGATAGAACTACGAAGTAGCATTGGAGAGATGGGATGGAAGGAGGTCAATGGACGGAATGGAACTGTGTGTTGAAAGTGAGAAGGAGAAAGTGAATGATTTCTCCATCTCGAGAGCGGCAAATGACATAAGCGAGGATGGAATGGTCAAAAGAGAGTAAGGGGGCAAACTGGTATGAGGGAAGATGCTTTTGATGAGTGAGAGGGAGAGTAGTGAAAGTATGGAGAGAGTCAAGCAAGAGAAAAGCATAACAACTTGAGAAGGAACTGGTTCAGGACTGTCGAAGGATGATGATACTACGTCAGTTTGTTTGGAGGGAGGAAGACGGAACAGAAGGAGCGAAGGTAGTGGAGGAATGAAGTGGAAGAGGTCAAGGGGAAGATTGCTGAGTTAGTCAGATTGATATGGGAGTATGGATGGACGATAAGAACAATGCAACCTCAGCAGGAGGAATGGATGAGCATGGTACTGTCTTCTCTCTACACATTCCATCGTTCCATCCAGGAACTCGCTCTTGCCTATTGTGAAAGATGATGTTTTGTCCTCTCTCTCTTCTCTTTCTCTCTCTCTATTCCATGCTTCCCTCCCTCGCCCCTCAGGCACAGTGACCAGTGCACTGCCTGACACGAAAAAATAGCCACACACGCTGGAGACAGCCGGTGAGAGAGGGGAGAGGAGGAGAGAGGATAGACGACGAGAGGGACGAGAGAGGAGGAGGGAGGGGTGGAGGGAGGAGACAACAAAAGTAGGGGGAAGCAAGGAGGAGAAAGCCCCCCGGCTGGCACCCATGCGAAAGTGCATTGAAAGTAGAGGAAAAGTGAGAGGACGAAAAGGGGAAAGTGGTAAAAGGGAAAGAAGTGAAAAGGGTGAAGGGTTATGGAAGTGAATATTTGGCAGCGGCGACAGGGTCAGGGTTAGAATGGATGACCGAGGCTTGAAGTCTCATGATTCGGGTATTAATAAGCTGCTCGTATGGCTAACATCAGATTGGTCCGAAGGACTGCGAAGGTTGTCAACAAGTAGTAGTTGTGATTCTGAGTATGTCTCACTACTAATTGAGACAGGGCGGTGCCTGCCTTTGAACGAATGAGAATGAGTGAGAAAAATGGAAACAGAGAAACACGAGTTGTGCATGCCACTTTCTCGCCCCTTCTTCGAAAATATTGACGATGTCCGGCGGCGGATCTCTGAGTTCCATGAATGGAGAAATGTTTCAGAAGAGAGAAAGAAGAAGAAAGAAATGGACCGCCCCAGTCTCCCTTTCCCATGGAGGGAAGAGGGGTTCAAAGTATTCGGATGGATTAGCGTTTTTCTTGTGGTGGGTTTTCGTTTGTTCTCTTCTACTATCATGTGGAATCTCTGATCGTATAGCATCTCTCTCTCATATCATTCAGTCTCTTTCTCTTCTTCTTCTTCTGTCCAAGAGAGAGAAAGAGAGCAATCGAGCACTGACTGGCACACACGCGCATGTTGTGTTGCAGAGGAATAGAAGAGGAAGGGAAAGAGAAGGAGGAATGGAAAACAGAATCTAGAGAGCAGAAGAGACCAACAACGACGTGCCAGGCGAACGATTTAGGAATGAGGAGAACAGGGGATAGGAGATTTGCAAGGAGAACAGTTTCAAGTTTGCACAATGGTTGTAAAACCACAATAGAAGAAAGGTTCAGCAAGGTTCTGGAACAAACTGCAGAAAGAGTATCATGGAGAGTGCACGATCAGTCAAAGGAAAGGGTACAAAGGGAGACAAAGTGCCGCAATGCAGAGTTGGACGAAAGAGTCGCTTCCGTACTCTCCATAAATCATTGTTCATTCTCGAACGAGATCACTCTGCCGTAGGGTTATTATCACTACTGATAGAGAGAGAGAGAGGAGATAGTGATACCAAACTGTGTGTGTGTTCTTGAACCTGTTGACTAATGTTGTGTTCTTCTCTGCCTTCGTATAGCTATAGTGGTGGGTGTCTCTCCTCCTCCTTCCCTTCCATTCCTTCCCTTGGCTCGTCTACTGGCGCGGTGCCTGGCACACGCCGAGGCACACGCTTTCTGTCTCCCTCGACTCTCTCCTCCTCCTCTCCTTCCCTCGTCCCTCCCTCTCTCTCCCTTCCGCGCCTGGAGCAGAAAACACGAAGAGTGATGGGAGTGACCGACAGAGAAACGAGAGAGAAGAAGCAGAGAACGATGAAGAGAAGAGAGAAGATATCCAGAGGAGAGTCTTCGACGGTGGTCTAAGAGAGGACGGCACGCAATTGATATAGGAGACTGGGAGGTCATCGAGTCTACTGCAGTTGAACTAGATGGATTGTAGGAGTGATGAAACGTTCCACAAAGAAAGCCAACGGTGGAATTGGTTCTATGAAGCATGAAAATTGGCTGACGCACGGAATTATGAAAGCGAAGACGAAATAGATGACTCAGAAAGAGGAGAAAATCAGGATGGGAGGTCGAAGAGCTCGAGAATGGATAAGAACGGAAGAGAAGAGGAGAGAAGAACTCAAATAGAGTAGAAAATAGTTGGTGGAAGAAGAGTGGACGAGGATGGAAGAGGGATAGAGATCAGACTAAAGTGAATGGAATTCGAAGAAAAAACCGAATAAATACTTGTTGAAAGAAGAATTGAGACGGAAGAAAAGTATACAAAAAAATAGAACGGCGTCACGAGCGCGCAACATGCAACTACTGTTGATTTGAGAAGATGGTTAACGGGTTCATCATGCAATTCAAATCCACCGGTGCAAGTTATTCCCCCTTTCTCTCTTTCTTTTTTTTCCCTTCGGGGTCAATCCATCATTTGATCACTACTCCCCAAATTATCTTTCTCACTCACTTTCCGCTAGAGAAAACATCGAAAGATCTCACTTTTTAACCCGGAAGAAGGTATTGAAGAGAAGAGATTGAAACACGTTTCAATTGATATTTTTATGACGCAATGATCGGTGAGATGAGAAAGAACCAATCTTGCAGTGATGCCCTTTACAAACAAATAAAGTGACATGGAAATTAACACTTGACGAACAGTGAATGGAGAATTGGAACTTCTGTCAATCAATTAACACCCAAACTAAACACCTAATTTGACAATTGATGATTCAGAAAAATATATCGAAAACGAAGAAATATGTTAGTAATAATCAAATCAAAAAAGGTGGGTGAATTAGGGAAAAATAATCAATTGAGGTTTGAGTACATAGTTGCCAATTCCTTCTCATAACGAGCTTGAAGTTTTGGTCTCTTCGACTTGAGAGTTGGAGTGAGGAGTCCATTTTCCACTGAGAATGGTTCACATTCCAGATAAATATCCTTTACCTAAAATTAAGTAGTAAGATATCATCATGAGAATTAATCGCGCCTGCTCAAAACTGAACAATCCCGCGGCTTTTCCAGTCGCCAGAATATCATCGAGGATGATCTTCTTCACATCATCACGAACGCACAATTCCTCCATTGTGCCTTTGATTCCGATTGATTCCATTTCAGGAACCAATACCTGAAAATCGCGAATGATTTGTCACGAAATGGCACTAAGAAATTGTACCTCGACATCAGGCACGACGATTGCAATGAGACAGCTTTTGAAGCTTTCTCCATAGACGAATGACTGGGCGACGAATTTGCATCGAGTATAGATACTCTCAATCTTCTCGGGAGCTACGTATTCTCCCTGTAGGAAATGCCACTTTCTTCATTCCTCACTAATTTCCCACCTGTGCCAACTTGAATATGTGCTTCTTTCTATCGACAATCTTCAAACACCCTTCCTTTGTCCATCTTCCAATATCTCCTGTATGCAACCATCCTTCCGAATCCAATACTTCCCGAGTCTGTTCCTCATTCTTGTAATATCCCTTGAAGATCGTGTGACCGCGCACGCAAACCTGCAATTTATATATTGATCAGATCATTTTTCGATGGTACCACACCTCTCCTGCGTCGTCCTTAGCAAAATATCCCAATTCAGGCACATCGACCAGTTTAATCGCGACACATGGACATGGCATGCCGACGTGTCCCGGAATAGAATCTCCCTCCATTGATACTGTCGCTGCGGCCACGCATTCCGTCTGACCGTAGCCCTGAAATGGATATTTTGGTAGAATGAACACTGTCGATGCCAACCTCAATCACGACGCATCCCATGGCAGCTCTCACGAAAGTGAGTACATTATTCTCCAAAGGAGCCGAACCAGTGATCATCAACTTCACATTGCCGCCCATTCCTTGAAAGATCACATATGAGTAGAAGAGACAATCAGTTTCGTTTACGACACCTTCTCTAATCTTCTTGAAGACAATCTGATCAAAGAATGAATTGTTTCTAACAACGAAGTTCTTCATTTCTCTTTCCTTGTAAGCTAGAGCGACATTGAAGAGAGTCTTCTTCAGAAAAGATTTGTTCACTTCTGACATCACCTGTCAAGATACCATTTCATTATAGCACTAAGAAAGATAGACAACCTTATCGTAAAGTCTGTTAAGTACGCGAGGCACAACAGGGACAACGGTTGGGTGAAGTTCCTTAAAAGGAAGCTACGGTAGATAGGAGTGGAACGCCAAAGGTACTTTTATGTCTTCGGGGAGTAGTCTGATGTCTCCACGGTAGAATCCAACTCTCGCTCCAACCATATAACAGATAGTCTCGAAGACTCTCTCGAGCATGTGAGCAAGTGGAAGGAAAGATATCATAACGTCCTTAAACACGCATCATGCTCGAATGAATCGATAATTGATTACCGTAACATCGATAAACGTCGTTTGACAGTAGATTACGGTAGTCGCATCGGCGATTACATTGGCGTGTGTGAGCATTACTCCCTGCAGCACTTATTCACTTTTAAGTCTAAAAAATAAAATAGGGGGGTTGGACAACAAAGGGAGTTCAACTGAGTTCAATCTCCCGCCCCAAGGTTCCTCAAGGGTCCCAAAGCGAGAGGTGATCATGCCCTAGAAGTCTGGCTAGCAAGGGATCACATGGGCCTTGCTGTACCCGACCTTCCTTCCTACCGTCAAATCAATGATCAAATCAATGCAATGCAATCATCACAAATCAATGCCCATGATTCGCAAATTTATTATGTTTACCTTTGGTGTTCCTGTGGTTCCGGAAGTGTAGCAGATAGTCGCCAGAGTTTCAGGAGTTGGTTTGACGTGATCGGGACGAATCTGTGATCACTAACTAAAGAAAAAATAATGATACGGTTTACCTGTGCGTTCTTTCCGATATCTTCCAGTTCACTGAATGAAATCACTTTTATGCCAGCATGACGGGCCACTGTCCTCAGTTCCTGTGAAGGAATATCCATAACCACAATAATTGATAGTGAAGGACAGTGCTCTCGTTGTTGAAGAAGACCTAAGAATCAATATTTTATAATATTAATTCTATGATTTTGCAACTGACCAATAGCCTTTGCATTCATCTCACAAACAACGATCTTCATTCCGGTCTGATTGATAATAAATGCACTTGCATCGGGTCCAAGTGTATCGTATAGAGGAACGATCACATTTGAATATGAATAAGTTGCTAATTCGGTTATGACCCACTACAGTCAAAGTGTTCATTAAAGAATAATGTGCATAGTTTCACCTCAACTCGATTCCTCGAGTAAATTCCAATGAAAGTATCCTCTCCAGTTGGTAGTCCAAGTTCACGAAATGCAACTGCCACATTATCAACGCGAGATAGCACCTGAGGTATTGTGTTCAAATTTGCTTTTTAACCCTTTTAGTGTCTTTTCGGCTACATCGAAAACGCAGTATCGAAGGGATTTGCGCCTGGGCGATGGATTAATGTTTAATCCTTTTGTTTTCCCTTTCTCGCCTCGTGATAACTCTGCCAGATGTATGGTTCTGATCCATCTCCTTGTTTTATTCTCTGCCCAAGCATCGGCCCGTTATTCGAAATTCGAGCTCCTCGACGAACGCCCTGAAAAAAACATTCCAATGAGTATAATGAAAATCAGAAATATTGTTTCATTTGACCTAATCACCTCATAGAGTGTGGTGGCGTCATCAAAGAGATACTTGAGAAGAACACCGTCTTTGATATAGCGAGAAATTCGAGATCCATCCTGCAGATCATTTTTTAAATAACAAATACACCTTTTCAAGATTTTTTCTATTGATATCCATTTGCTCACATCAAAATAACTAACCGGCAATTTCTTCGTCTGCTTCAGAGGATCGACCAGTGGTTCAATCTTTCCTTCTCCACCCGAGGTCATGTAGTATCCCAATCCGATCGCAGCAGCTGAAGCCGCACCAACGATCGCCAATTCGTCCATGGTGCTGTAAACAATTTGAATCAGAATGAAAAGGCCACGAACAAATTAGTTGAAAGAGAGAGTCGATCATACGAAAACGATTTACAAGCGTCAGGTGGTTGCAATGAAATGGCACTTTATTTGCATCTGAGATTATGGGCTCTTTCTCTTGCAAAATAAGGGATTAGATCCTTTCGACTGTTGGTTACTCTCGTTATCTAGTGACTATCGTGCATACGATTCGAATTTTATGCCATTTTGGAACTACAGCGGAAACTGCAAAAAATGGAAGAAAAAAATTCTCCGATGTAAATAACGGTGAACGAACACAGGAAAATGTCCCTAATTGGTTGCACTTTGACAGTAACAAATAGATGTGAGTCAATGACATTTATTGAATTACTTCCTTTCATTACGGAAGTACACAACTGATCGATAATAGAAGGATAAAGAAAAGAGAATAAGAAGTAGTACATTATCATTCGAGTATGAGGGATATGCTCTCCTCGTTCAGTCTGGGAAACCAGTTGATCCTTCCCCTTCTCTCGCATCCTCTTCATCCATGTGGTATCCTTTGCGAGAGGTGAGCTGATTACGACATAGCTCAGCTACACTACATGCAGGAACAGATACTTTTACTTTTATGGCTAAATATGGAATGATTCTACCGATATCGTCTTTCACACTTTCACAAACATTTTTCTTCAAAATAAATGTCATTATATTCGAACTCGTCATGGTACAATCTAGGAAGAAGAAATGCGTGGTTATTCATGGTACTCATAATTCGAAGAGTCAGTTCCGTAGTCTGACATCCTCTTTTGACTAGACTAATGAATAACAATAATAAGCGTGACAAGTGAACATCTGCTCTAAAAATGTAATTGGATAATCATGTAACTTTCTCTTTCTTATTACCATTTATTCTCGACGTTGAAGTCTAGAGGTAATATTTCATTATTTATTATCTTATTTTGATCTTTACAAATATTCACGGTTTGTCGAGATAGTGGTATTGTCAAGAAGCTTATCTGCAATGACCGTTCCTCTCCAATACGGATTTGATTTCGAAAGATACTTAAATGCCTGGGATGTAATTACAATGTGAATGAAAGAGATTTGTTTGAAATTCAGGTATATTTCAGGTTTCAACAATGTTTAATGGTGGTCAATACTCTTATTCTACATCCTACAATGCTTCTTATTCTGTTCAAGTCAAGAAAGACAATGCATCGAGGAATTTTTTGGGGCTATGTTTTCACAGAGGTTTGGTCTTTTCAATAAACAAACTACCATAATTACTTATCAGACTGGCCTGATTATTTATGATTGGTGTTTCTTTCTCGTGGAAATCTCATTTGCTTTTCCTTTCGCAGCAATACATTTTGGAGGCCCTCTTTACACATTCGAAGTTTCCATACAAATGGTGAATTCGTATCCATAACTCCGATATTCGAGTATTTCAGACAGTTCTCGCGATAGGAGTAGTCGCCGAAATTCCCTTCTTCTTCTTTCTACAAGTGAGCATGCATCAAAGTATTATCGCTGAGTTGAATCCACAATGGCGACTTTCAGTGAGGTTTGAGTAATCAAAAAAGATCAATCCCGAAATTATTTCAGAACTAAACGTATTTTTGTGTCAACATTTGCTGTTGTCCTTATCATAAATGTTCTCGGATTTGCATTCTGTGGAAGGGAATCCCATGATCCTGAAAGATTCTATAAGGTAAGAAAGAGGTGATAGCAGAGTATTCACACGCCGATAACAGTATCCCGAACTCGAATGGATGCGTAATCAGCGTGGAAGTCTTGTGGTCTTCGGCGACTTTGGACAATCCGAACAATTTGGAACTGGTATATCCACAAAGCATCTTTTAAAAATAATTGAATATTCAGAGATTCGCATACTTCTCTTTTCACTTGTAGTAATTGGAATTCCCATCTTTCTTATTCTTTTCCATTCTCTAATATCTCTTCATCAGACAGAAAACGTAAGCGAGAAGAAAGTTGATGGTAAATGATTACTCCGAAATCAGTTAACCTCGTGCAGTCGAACCCACGAGATGATGAGGAGAATGTTCAGGGTCTTCTTATTGCAGGTATTTAAAGAAACCAACAAAGACAATAATTTTGATCTTTCTAGATGAACGGTGCCTTTATTTGTTGCACATTTCCGCTGATAATATTTGCCTGTCTAACAATAATTGACACTCACGAAATGTTCCCTGACTACGTATTCACAATTCTCCGTCTTGGATGTCAGGTAATGTCGCATTAATTATCTTGACAAAACTATCTAAATATTCAGATTCTTTTCTTACTCAACCCCTGTCAGTTCTGTCTTGTGTTCATCACAAGAAGCAACTACGCAAGGAAAATTCTGAACTCGATCAGAGAAACGGATAGCTTCTTCAATAGTTCCCTGTCGAATTCAATTGCTCGCAAGACATTCATCAATTCGATTCGAACTATTCTGAGTAGTCGATTCGGTGCAAAACGTTCGACTGTGAAAGTTATTTAGTCGAATAGTTAAAGAAATAAAATAATTCTACAATCATAATGGAGTTTACAAGGGAAGCTCATTTTTGATAACGAAATTCTTAATCGATAACAATCTTCTATTTTGGCAGACCAGCGACCATTGCCTCTTCGAATCCAACCTCGTTCGTTCCGCGAATTATGTATGCGGAAAAGACCTGAGGAATTTGGTATTGCGCGGTATCCTCTTCATCTAATTATTAGTAGAAGTGTCTTGCCCTTCTCTCCCCAATGCATATTCCACGACTTGACAACGAGCCAATAAGGAATTCTTCCTTCCATTCCCCATCCGATAACCTTCGCTGCGTGTTCTCCGATGTACTTCCCTGAGCGGTGCTGGAACAATAATAAATAAGACTGATTCAACGCCAATTATCGATTTTTTTCGAATCCTTGTTCAAAATGAATAACGAATAGCGTACGACATAAATCCCAGATGAGTACTGTTCAAAGTCTTCGTATAGACTGAACGAAGCCTCAACGGGTCCATTCATCATTATCTCCTTCTGGATATCAACCACTTTAGTGCTCAGACCATACGCCGATTTTCCTGAAATTGTAATACATGCATACGTTATCTTCCATCCTGATCATTTTCTTCTCATGAGATTTCGCTCGTTCGCTTCCTAATTACTCACTCAGGAGTGTTTCACATACAAATCGATCGGTATCAACGTACCGTAGCGTTTATCCTGCTGGTAGGTCAGAGGATAACCCGATTGACATTTCTGTAGTAAATTATGAATCTAAATTGTGCATCCTCATGTTAACACAAAACTCTTTCCTCAAAATTGCATTCATTGCGATCTTTGTCATCACTAACTTTTCAGTCTTTCCCGTTTCACCTTATAACATGGAGGATAGCCATGCTCGGGCACTTTATCGCACTGTAAGAAGTCAGTGTTGTTGATGTGATGGTCACACGGAGGAAAAGGATACGGTTTACAACCTTGCTGGAATGAAAAAATATAATTTACTTTCGATGAATGGATTCTTGAATAAACCTTAGCATTATAACCTGATCCAGTGACAATTCCATGAGAGACCCAGAACTTCATCGCCTCCATTGGATTCCCTCCATCGCAGCTTCAAACTAGGAATGCATTAACGATCAACCATAACGAACACTTCATGAAAGAGTGTATTCCTTACCCATTTACACACTCGGACCCACAGCACAAAAGAAGATCTGCAGCGGATATTGAGTACTGAAGACTTCCTCCCGTAGAGATTCAAATACGATCGGAGATAACCCCCGAAGCGGCCATGGCCCAACATGAACCTGAATGGAATGATCAATGATAAGAGAGAACCAATTATGACTACACTGAATGAACCGAACCACAAGAGGATTGATCTGGAATGAATCCAATATATCTACACTTGGGCCATGCCACACGAGCGTCGAAGAATTCGGGAATATCAGTAGCAGGAGTACTTAAAGGCGGTTGGGCAAATTGTAAAGTTCACCGAATCACCGACTCACCGACTCACCGAATCACCGATCATGAACTCACCGAATCACCGTTCCTTAACTCACCGAATCACCGAATCACTAATTAAAGTTCTACAATGTGTTGTTTATCGATTGTTAATAATATATTTTATTATTTTGTCTGTAATTCCACTATTTTTGTGTATAACTTCAGAAAATGGAGGACGAGGAGTTCTCCATGTACGAGAACCGCTTCGGTTCAAGAGACCTAAGCCTTCAGGCTGCTGCCGCTGCCGAGTCATTGAAGTTAGTTTTAAAGATGATTAAATAGGGATCAATAATCAGCTCACAAGTAAGTAATATCGTTGCCGGCCCTACCAATTAGAGCTAAAGTAACACAGATGCAAGTGTAGCGTGTATACTATGAATGGTAGAGAGAGGTCCAGGAACTGACAATTCAAAGAAAACATTGCACACTATTTCAGTTCCACCTCATTTCTCGATCAAATCGACGACGGAATCGGTGAACTACGTGCGCACCCAGAACAATTGGAGCGCAAGTATGTTTGACAGATGGCTAAAGCAGTTTCAAAATATTTACATTAGTTGATGACCAAATCCCTTCCTTCCAATGAAAGAAGGTCGAGGACATTTTCAAATGGTTTCTATGATGAATGGGGAGAGATCCAACGGCGAGCTATTCGTAAACATGTCATCGTATATCTTTTTTCCTCTACTCGCTAGTTTGTAAGGCGCTTGATTAATCGGTTCGTGTTTCTTTCATAAATATCACCCGATTTCAGTCCCTCCTCCTCGAGAGTGTTCGATGTGGACAAGACCGGCCTCGGTGTACGCGCTGCCTACGTTCATCCCTCTTCTGCCAGGTATGTACATATTTTTTAAAAAATATTTACACTCCTTAATGACCAAGTCCCATCACTCCAATTAGACGAAGGTGGATGAAAGTTGCAAGTGGTGTTTATGATTAATATGACAGAGAGAGAGAGAGAGCGCGCGCTTGACGATGAGTTTAAAAAATGTCTCCTCTCTCTCTCTCTATCTTTCCCTCTGGTCGCTCGATCGGCAAAGCGTATATTTATACTAATTCCGTAGGCACCATTGCTTCAGAGAGGGATCATGGGGAGGGGGGATCTTGACAGTATTTGGTTATTGACTCCTGAACCAAGCTCCCCATTTCAGTTCCTCCCTGATCGACCAATCAGATGATGACATGGGTGGCCGGCAATCGACTACGCTGTGGAATGCAGACAAGTATGTTTTACAGAAGACTTAATAAAATTCACATTATTTACATTCGTTGTTGAACAAATCCTGCCCCTCCAATTTGAAGGACAGTCTCAAATGGTTAGAGCTGAAGTGTAAATGCGTTTCGTTATTCGAGAACAGACCTAGACCAACCAAGGAGTGGTTTTTCAGATCTTCTGCCGCCATTCATGGCATGGAAGAAGACGATAGTGAAGAGAAAGACGAAGAAAATGAAGGAGGAAGAGGAGGGATCAAGGAAGGTGAGTGGCTGTAAAAAATAATATGACCTCTGGATCTCTCAGTGTATTCCTGGATGACTCGGGCAAGTACTTCTACCACCGTCCTCTAGAGTCGTGCAATGAGGATCTGTCGATGTTTCTTCTGGGAAGGTCAGTTAATGTTTCCTAAATGCCATACGTCGTATATTACAAGTTCACGAAAAAGAGCCTGACACGGATTAGAATGTTCCGTTACAATCGGTGTGAAACATTTATTGACCGTTTCCAACTGCGTTTTCTATGTTTACGCATAGGTCTCTAGTGTTGAATCACTATTTTAAAAATTTTTAAACTGGAAATGATTATGGTCTTTTTTTATCAAGTTAAGTGAAATCATATATACAATATATGATATTAGTTAAACGTGATCCCTTCGAATAAGGGTAATTTTTTGCCTCATTATTTTCCCTTGCGATTTTTCGCACTCTAACCCGCAGTTTAAAAGGGTGTAGTGGAATGTCTGATGCTCACTTTTTTTCACATTTCTGTCATATAGTTTATATTACGGCAGCAACACATTTCTCGAAATGTGGGTATATAGTTCGAAGGAATGGAAATGTCCGCCGAATAATAACGATATCTTTCTTTCCTCTCTGCAACAACGTGCATCTATATTCTATTTTTGAAAATGCAAATCCACCCAGTGTTCCATGAATGGTATTTAGCGACGTTTACGTTAATGATGAGCCTCCCGACCATGCTCCACTGATAACGGGGACCGGTCGATTTGTATACGTCACTAATGTTACTTCCAAGTCTGACGTGAAGAAGTGCAAAGTGGACCTCTCCGGCAAATGGAATGAGAAAGGTTTGTCTTTTTTTACCTGCATGCCATCTTGCTTCCTGGAGAGCTCGTCTTCTGCCAATCAAGAAAGATGACATCACTATATGCATTGTGTATCCTCTATTGAATAGGCATTTTTAAACTCTCAGGAAACAAGGATAAGGGTATTCTCGGCTGCCGGGAGACCACAAGCAGTTGTACAGTGACAGAAACCGACGGGTGCTATGTGAGAGATAGCAGCGGTAATCGACTGCTTCAGAAGAGCGTCGCTTTTAAACCAGACAATCGGAGGCTACGGCGGAGGGTTTCAGATTTTTTTCAGCGATTTACATAATAATTAATCTTAGATCTGGGTAGATCTCTCTCACCAGAAAGAGCCGATTCAAAGAGTTGTCACTGAATACTATTTCAAGGAGCCTGGCGAGGTTATACGCCTCACTGGGACCAAGGTATGACCAAATTTATTACTCGTCGGTTTAGCTGTTCCATTTAAAGAGAGTGGACGACGACAAGAAAATGGAGATCAAGAGGGCCCTTCTAATAAAGACAACCAAGCAGATCAGTGCCGAGCACGATGATGTCACTACAAGCCAGGTTAGAATTGATGAACATGATATAAAACACTTAGCTGACTCCGAATGTCTGTATTGAATCTGTTTAGATCCAGAATATCACAAGAAATGTCCCAGAAAGGAGAAAATTGAATGTGGGGAGGAAGAAGGAGATAGATTGGGCAGAATTGGAGAAGGAACTTCGACAGAACGAGTTTCTCAAAGCAAGTGTAGTCAAGAATGACCTCCAGATGCTTATTTGCTGGAACACGGAGGTTCTGAAGGTACCACACATATATTTTATTCTCGAATTTTATAATTGTGCTTCAGGTGTTCGCAGCGAGTCTGCCTACGGCCCGTGAATTGGAGAATTCCCGAAGAGACGACCTATCCCTTCTCAGTCTTCCAACAGATGAGAGGAACGCGAAGATCCGTGAGTATTCAGCGCGGGTCGATAAACAGAAGCGTATGGGGTTTATCGGATATACATTGTGCTCGCAGGCGAACAATTCGAATCGCGAGGTGCTCGACCCGGTCAATGCTTTGTCGATATAACATTCGAGCGGGACACTTTCTATTGTGGAAAACTGCTGAGTCTGAATACTCTGTTCAGGTTCGCATTTGTTTGAAAGAAGGTTCCGAATTTAAAGTCTTATGAAGATGACTGCTATATACAGGAAGAAGGACGATCATCAAGTTCCCTCCTTTCCTGTCGCCTTTTTCTTCTCCAAAAAGCATAGGAAACTCGAATTGATCGAGTTCACAAGGACTATCTCGCAGGTAAAACATAATGAAAATTTTATGAGCTCATTCAGATAGAAATGATTATACGTTTAGGCAGTAATCGATCTGGGTCCATCGTTTACGGACAGGCGAGTGAGAAGTATCGTGAGAGACGGTGAATCTGGTCTGGACGGGATCCTACAGGTTATATAGCTTCTACCAAAAGAATCTTTCTCTTTTTTAGAGCCCCTTGTTCGAATGCTGCACGGTTCTCCGATGTGAGGTGCACATGCGGAAGAACTGCAAGGATGCACTCAGCGATGAAGGCGATTCCGTGGCATCGGTACTATATCTTTCATTTTACCTATCTCATCTGAGGTTTTGCAGTTCGTATTGGGATTTACGTCGAGAGGGTGTCGAGAATCAGGACTAATGGATTGCTGTACTGTAGGAGCGGCCAATCGTGCACTTCTCTCTGTCAAGGAGAGAAAGGTGTTCTCTCCTGGCGCAATCGAATGGTGAAATTTATTTCAATTCCATTGTTTCAATACTCATTTCCAGGATCGAGGATCGACTCGAACGCTACTACAAGACAAACGGGCTTCCAAATCGATTGAGAGGTTATATTCGAAATCTCTCCACTTTTTAGCTTTCCAACATTCTGCAGGCGGACATGGATTCCTGACCATTTCCACTAATATTGTCGAGTGTGCCAACTCATGGGACGGAGGCCGCTGGGAGTCAAGAATCTGAACGAGCACATCGGGAAGCTTCGCCAAAGTGCATCCAGTTCAGTTATGCTGGTTGAATACGTAATTATTTTAAATTTTAGCACTCATTGCGGAATGTCGCCAAGCTCCGTTCGGAGGCGCCAGCCTCATCATCGGCGGCTCGCCTTTGATCTACCGATCGATCTGGATGAAATTCACTCAAAGTGCGCGGGACGCTCATCTCTCCAAGGTCGGAATCGATCCCGCCGGAGTGGTGACACTGCCGAAGTTGCCAGAAGTTCTTTGCATGGGTTAGTTTGAATCATCTACAGGGGATGGAAAGTTGGAAAAACGAGTAAGGTTGCAGGAAGGACGCAAGGGGAATTCGCTGCTCTCATCACGAGTACAAGGGACCTTAATGTCGAGAAGCGTCCTGATAACAGCTTCCTTATTATCCACCGAGAGACCGACGATAGGTTAAGAGCTTCTTTTCGCGAAATCCAAGTCGACCATTATAGTGTAATCGTGAGAAGAATAGATTCGGTGTTGACCTGCAAGCACTCCAGATGTCATCGTGTGACATCCAATCCGATCTGTGCTCATCTGTATGTTCGTGCAATGTATAAAACTACGCGAAAATTTCAGCCTAGCAGTGTTTCTGAATGCAGAATTCGGTCGGGATGAGGCAGTGAAGCATTCGAGTTATCTTCTCAACATGGATGCCTATCGTCTCAAGCAGATTAAAAATCAACTCAGAGTTTCTCGATACTTTAGCTTCTTTTCACTTGAAATTTGCAGTCATTCGACGATGCGAAAGGCGGGAAAAAAGGGGGAATTCGAAGGTGGGGAGGAGAGTCGACGAAGTCGAGTCACGGGCGAGTGTGTCTGGCTGTGGAACAAGGAGATATGGTGACAGACGCTTCTCCCCAATTCCTAAATCTCGTCAGTTTTTATCTTTTAGAAAAGTATCTTTACTCAATTATAATCTTAGAAACCGCAAACTCGGCGTCCCCTGGCTCTTCCTCCTCCTTCTCGAACTCGGCAAACAGATGGGATGGACGAGGACTACACTCAGGTTATTCAATAAATTTTGGTGGGCGGATTCTACCCGTTCCGAGATCTTGATACTTTTGAGGCGAAAAAAACGGCATAGAAATATAAAAAGGGGGGGGGGCTTATTCGAACTTGGTTACGTTTCAAATTCGATTCTTTGCAGTCCGATCAGCTCGATATGGATGTGACGTATCCGGCGACGGACGATACAATATCGTTTACGGAAGCTCCATCGGAGAATAAGGAGTCCATGGTTTCATTTGGCCATTGATTGTTTTCCAATAGGTTGTTTCAGTTCACACGATTGAAAACTGCTGGTCGGATCTACAATGAGGAGAAGAAGAGAGAGGCGGAGAAGAGAAAAATGATGGTTTGCTGTCTTGTTTCTTTTTCCTTAATTTTCCTTTTCTTAAAAAAATTTTTTTAGTTTGATGAGGAAGATGATGAGACGACGGTGAACGTAGTGGTAGAGTCGGTATGTATTTCTAACTGACTAAATAATTCATAAGAAATTCTAGAGTGTAAAGCCGGCCAATCTCGGAAATGAAATGGTCGAGGCTGCTTCATCTACAGAGGTGTTAACCTTTTCCCATGACGCTATAACTCGCTATTTTTTCAGATTCAAAATATATACTCGACTCAACAATCGAAATATGAATCGGTATTTTATAGTGCACAACATATCAAGTTTTTGACAAAATCCTCATTTGAGAAATACGACTTGGGGGATTTCGTGACGCCATCTGTACTTCCACCAAAGACCAATCTCCACCACAATGATAACCCGTTCATAATTGGGTCAATAATTGGTTAGTTCGTGTGGCTCTTTTTTTCTCCCAAAATGTGATGTATTACGATAAGGGAGAAAATATGGTAGCGAAAGTTGATATTGAAAAGCTTATACGGTAACTGAGAAGTGTAGGGATCATGTGACAATAGAGGGAATATTATATTCATTCAGAGAAAGTGCCAGTGAACGTTGTGAGTAGACGAACATGTGTCGCTTGCCGTGCACCTCTCCCTTCTTCTTCATCCAATCCTAATATCGTGATATTTCCCCTAGAGAGAGTCCAGACGAATTTCAATGGAGACAGAATTATTCGAACTCTGATGGCGTGAGTTCCGCTTCATTAGCGGATACAATAGGATTAACCACCACAACTTACAGCATTACCCATGCTTCTCGCAAGTGTCTTCGATCACGCTATCCCTATTCGCACAAAGGGATGCTACTCGCCAGTCAGCAGTTGATTTTGAGGCAGACGGAGGCGGACAAGCTGTTCCTACTCAAGGAATTCGATGTCGACCTCAACTCCCTTGGAGTCGCTATCAGATATGGTATCTGAGGAGAGGAGAGGTGAGTCACTAAAAATGAAATTCGATCCATCAAGATTTTGCCTACTCTGAGTGAGCTAACCACAAAAATCACTGATTTTGTTGCAAAACTGGGTGTTTTTCTGCGGGAGTACAAGTAAAATCAGCTTTCGGAGGTTTACTGTAGTTTTGGTGCAATCGGGCTGTTCCGCCCTCCCCTTCACGTTTATGAAATATCATTGCAGAAAATAGGAGATTCAAGATCGACCGTATCTTCATTCATTTCCATCGTCATCATCTCGAGTTATTTCCAAGTAAGTGCTAGAGATAAACACAAAAATCTCTGAGTTGTTTTGGCAAAGTAGTTGTCACTTGGGTAACTATTAGTGAAATCATCGTTCTGCGGATTACTGTAGTTTTGGTGGAATCGGGCGAAGAGACTCTTGTCACTTGTCTCTCATTTCCAATCTCCCATTTCCTGCAGGAATTGCTCTACTCTGGGGAAGAAACATGAGACAGCGTGCATACGAACTAATCCAGGTATGGTGGAAATGGTCTTTGATCTTTCCCGCCGTTCCCTCTTTCTAATATTAATTTTAATCATTTGTAGATCGCCCATCCCGATCAGAGACAGAACCTCGAGTAGGCGGCTTTCGAGAGACTGAAGGTGATCTCTCTCCCTACCAGAGTCTTGATTGTACATCTCACAATCCACTCTCTTTCAGTGTGTGCCATCTCGCGACTTGATCTTCTCACTACACCCGCGGTTCATTCCTCTTCTCCTCTTCTCCCTTTCAGTACTCCTGCTGAAACTACTAGATCAAGGCAGAACTCTTCTCCACTCTAATATGTTTCGTATATCACAGCCGTTTTAGTTGTTACATTGTTGAATCGATTGTTAGAATTGTTGATGTTTTATATGGCCTTTTATTTTTCATCATGAGAATTTAATTCAGCCGAAAGATTCCCACTCATTTCTTATCTCCCACCTGCTAACAAATATTCTAGGCACACTCACACTCGGTGACTAAATAAGCATACTCGGTGAATAAAGTTAGTTGTACTATCGGTATCGATGCGTTTCATGCTGAAAGAACCAATAGAGTCTCTCAAATCCAATTTAATGTATGAATCTTTAAACTTTATCATGTCAGACGATTTTCGTCAGATGAGGATGGGTCGATATGCTTCTATAGGCGCGCTCCACCAGTTGTCGCCAATAGTTCGTCGTAGATCGTCTCGCCAGCGAGCCAGAGATGAATGTATGAATATTGGAATAAAAACAAAATTAATCGGGAAAAATAAATAAATAAGTGATTCGGTGAGTTAAGGAACGGTGATTCGGTGAGTTCATGATCGGTGATTCGGTGAGTCGGTGAGTCGGTGATTCGGTGAACTTTACAAATAGCCGGCGGTTGAGCATCAATCGGGACGGAAATATCCTACCACGATTAGCATGCAATATTTTGAGGTACTGTAGTTTTAGCAAAGTGCGGCGTCTCTGCGCATGTTTCCCTTCAATACTTGAAAGTTTCAACTGCCATCAGTTTTCAATATTACGCGATTTTTTTTTATTCATATGATGTTCAAGGTATTCCTGACCGATTGGTCTATCGAGTAAATGGTTCCGCACCATTAAAACCCCCCATTGCTCTAAAATATCGACTTTCTCAAATCGTTCTTTTGTTTTTTCCTCTTTTGCTCCGTTCTAGTTGTTTATTCTCTTGTTATTTATTTCAGTTTAGCGTCTTTAGTTTGCATCGATGTCCCGTTATTTAAATAATTCAATTAATTTAGAAATTAGACGGAAACAATGCTAGTGGGAAGGGTATTCACATTATTCAATCGTGGTTTACATTATGTAACTAAGCTGTTCTCTTGTATGCTCGTGTTCGTCTTCTTTCCTCGGCTGCCATTTGCTTATACTATGCCCTAAACATACTGTTAATATCAGATCTACGGTGTCTGGGCGTCCAACGTCGAAGACGAATTCAACAAAGTGCGCAGTCTTATCAAAGACTACCCGTAAGTCCGCCCAATCGTCTGCTCTATATTGTTTGTTATAAAAGAGAACAGGGCTTTTCGACTATCCCAACTATTCAAGTAATGATCTCATAATAATTCAGATACGTCGCTATGGACACTGAACTCCCCAAGCCACTCGGACAGTTCAAGAGCAAGGTTAGCTTTCAATTTCAGTAGTTGGGTGTGTAATTGAAATACTTCGACTTTGCCGCTGAAAATTTGATACTTATTCGAATATTTCAGGAAGACTTCAACTACCAGCAAGTTTCCTGCAATGTAAACATGCTCAAGCTTATACAGGTATGTTTTGTGATAATGTATCCTCAAATTGACTACAATTTTGCATGCAAAGGGATAGATCTCAGGTCGGTTTCGCACTAGTGAGTGACAAGGGCGAGCTTCCTCCCTCCGGAGATGTATGGCAGTTGAACTTCATGTTCTCCCTTGGAGAGGACATGTTCTCACAGGTGGGAAATCACTTTGGATGCTATTTTTTGTGATAATTTGAGGAGAGTAGCATAATACAAGTTCGTGATAATTGACAATTGTGTAATGGCCTCTTGTTGTAGGAGTGTGGACATGTTGCAACATGCTGGTATAGACTTCGACCGACTGCAGACCGATGGAATATCCACCGATGTCTTCGGAGAACTCCTCACCACCTCTGGTTAGTAGAATTCTTAATTTTGTTATGAATCAATATATTATTTTAATTTTATTATTCACATTTTTTTGAAACTTATTTTGAGGATCAGCGTGATTGTGATCTCTTAAATCTGGGTTTGCTATAAAGAAAGGGCTATGAACATATATGATAGAACTCACAGACTCCCTCATGATGTAGTTGACGAACAAGGGATCGCCGATGATGCACTGATGTCTGCCAAACTCCTCCATTTTACTTGCCAGTCCATCCCTGAGTAGAACTCCCTTCTGCAGCGGAGTAAACTTGAAGAGTGAAGAACAGCAGTAATCCGCTGTCTCCTGAGTCGAACGAGGAGGGCATTGCTGACAGAGACATTCTGCTGCTTTCTCTTGATCCACCGAGGGAGGAAACATTCTTTGTTCCTTCTCCTCTTTTGCACGCATCTTCTCCACTCCGTCAACTGCCACCGTAATAGAAGGGAATTCGTCCATTTCTGTAAGCGAAAAAATACAGAGAATAAACCAGAAGTAACACACGAAAATAGCTAAATCAGGTAAAAACAATGCATGTTTTTGAATGAAAATGAGGATGACAAAAGTGTGAAACACCGAACAGCCGGAAGCGGCCCTTGATCAATCCGATCTTCCATTGTTGTTAAATCTCCATTGTTATATCTCGACAATGATCCACTTCTTCGCCTCTCAAATTCATAAGTGTTGATATTCACGCGAAACATTGATTGTTCATGATTTTGTAAAGTCTTGTTCACAACGGAAAGATCGCACAGTTCAACATACATAGCCTCTCCAATGCTCTGTGTTCACTTGCCAGCATAGTCTAGTGGATAGTGCGATTGCCTTGGTGTCGCCCACCCGTCGGCTCGACTCCCACCTAGTGTGGTTCTATTGCTGTTCTATTGCTGTTCCTATTTTTTCGACTATGAACCTCAAGAAATCAATATCGGGCTACAGTATCTTTCAAATGCCTGCAATATCAAGGAAACTTTAAAATTCCGTAGCGAGGTTCAAATGCATTTCTAGAACTTCGGATAAAGTGATCTCTGATCGGGTAGCCATTCCCTATCACTCCAGCTGGCCAGTTTATGCACGAAAATATTGATGCCTATCCCCCTTTAAGATATGTATTGCATTAGACTATCCTATGATATGGCGCATGAACTGGTGCGTCATGCGGCCATCCTTGTCCAATTCTGCAGCCATATCAGAAATGGACGGAGAGACACCATTCATCATTTTTCTGTTTCGCTTCTCGGAAATTCCAGCGTATCGAGGATTAAGTGTTGTCTAAAGACGACGATATTGAATGTAAAAAAAATTTATGATTGAGGAACTTTATAAAACTGCTGATTGGTATTCACATAGTCTACTAGAGATTGTCCCGTGAGAGACTCGGCCTGTGCAGAGATTACGTAATCACGAACCTCATCTGACAGAATGATCGAGGAGTTTGGAAAGAAAGGGACTCACAGAGGACGTTATTGCCACTGAAGGCTGCCACAAGGGAAATGAAGAAGATAGGCCTCTTAAGGAATGTTACGTAGAAAAAAGAAAAAAAAAGAAAAATAGTGAAACACGAGTAGTAAGCTTATCATTCTGCTGAATAGTTGCAAAAGGAGAATGGATTACCTTCGATTTCTCTTCCAACTTCCATGGAGATTATGCTGATGTTTGAGTGAAAAAAATGTCATATGTGTTTTTTTTTGCTTGTTGGAGCACGGTTAACATTCACAAACGTATGCTCTATTTTAACTTTCATATTTTTATTGTGACGAGTATCCTACAAACCCCAATACTCAGAGGTAGATAGAAATGTTGATCCCTGGATGAAACATATATTAGGGGTGCGAGGGTGTTCTCTTGACAGGCGTTGTGCTGGTTTTCATTCCCACATGTGCCATAATAGTGAAATCAATATAGAAAAATGGAATTCCTTTATCATACATACATGCTCAAAGAAATCTTACTACGAATAATTCTTAGAATCTCTCATTGGGTCTGACGTCACGGACCTTCCATGCCTCGATGTCAGGCTGCCCACGTCCACGACGAGCCTCTTCCACGATGATACGGTAGATCTATAAAGTACCGAATTGATAAGTGTGTTATTCAATGAACCAGTCAACTCACGGCTCTGTCAGCTCCTCTTCTCACATCGGCGCAAGTTCTATCAGAGATCTGTCTTGCTCCGACTCCTCTCGATCTACACTCAGACTCTCCGTAGAGAACCTCCAGTTCTACATCACGGCCCTTCTTGTGAGCACGGATGACCTACACGCATATTTTAATGAGCGAGTGAGGGATTTTGAAGCAAAAAAAAAGAGAACGCACCTGAACAGGAATCATGAAGTAGCGGGACTTTCCGTAGAACTTGTCATTGATCTCCTCACGAGCTGCTCGCCATGCCACTTCCTGAAACTTAGTCCTATAAATCTATTTCAAATATTCGGATTCTTGTTTCTATTATTCATACCAGATGAATGTAAACTAGAAATGAATTAATCATAAATGAATCATACCATCTCATCGACTCCCTTCAGATTGGTCACATCTTTCCACGTCGGCCCGGACTTCCATGAGGGAGGGGCAGAGAATAATTGAGCTGCTGAAACGGAGAGAAGAACGGCAGCGAGCATGAGACGGAGCATTCTGAATATCCAGAAAAGATAAATTGAAGTTCTTTAGAAAACTGGAGATCTAGAGCAAAAGAGCGGGCGAGTGGTCAACAATGGAAGATCAGGTTCAAGTCTCTGAGAAGCGGTGAGCAGCCCCCTTTAATAGTGTGAACACCGCCATAAAGATCAACACCAACCTAAGAAGGAGGGGGAATGACCCGATTGTTCAGTGAGTGAATCGATGCTGTGAAGTTCAGTGACTGCGAAGCGGACGAATTCGACGAAGCTGATGAAGAAGTGCGAGGGAACCGATGGAATCGGTGAGTCATAGCCCTTGAGGGTATTCATTTACTGTTAGTTGAGCTCGCTGAATATCAATTAGTCATAGACAGACTGAAGATATCCGATGATCAGAAAAACTGTGTCCAAATTGTGTTCAGTGTTCAGTCATTGTATCAAAAAAGAGCATATTTCGAGTAGTTTTTTTCAAACATTCAGATTTGCTTCAAATGTCAATAATCATTGAAATGCTGTCAACGATCTTTCATCACTCACTTCGAGGTTTAGAAATTGATTTGTATTCGTACCATTAGCTACAGCTCATAAACCAAATCATTGTTTTTTCTTATTGTTAGGACAACAGTGTTCCTTTGTGGTAACAGTTGTTTCAAACAGTATAAATTTCAACAAATTGCGTCATCACAATTCTATCTCTGCGCCATTACTCATTGTCAGCCAATGAAAATTCCGTTTTCCTCAATCCTGTATTTCCTGAGCGTTCATTCTCGCAAATCGCAACCCAGAAAACGTGCCATCATGGGATTCAATACTAAAACAAATTGAATCCTTCGATGATTTCTGGCAACAAACATCACATTTCCATTCAACTCTTTTGACCACCATTCATCGTCTTTGAAAGTGAAACCTTTTGCGCCTCTCGCAGTTCTCTTAATCTCAATGATATTTCGTGCTACTCATCGAACTTCCTCTCACTTCCAAATGAGAAATTCAGTTCACCAACCTTGGTGTTGATCTAATAGCAGAGAGTGGACACAAAAGAGAAGCAGTGAATAGGGAAAGAGTGAGAGATCGAGAGAAAACGAGAGAGAATGGACAGCGGGAGCGAACCCCCGAAAGGCGAAGTGACCGAAAATTAGCCGATGTTCGAAAGAACGAGATCATCTATAAAAGACGGACGTTTCTCACGGAAATCATGTTCCTTTGCTCCTTCGATTCTTTCCTCTACCATCATACGTGTCCTCCCTTCTAATTTTATCCTTTCCAGAATGCTTCGACTCGTCGTTCTTTCCGTCCTTTTCTGTGCAGCTGCAGCTCAATTCTTCGGTCCTCCTCCCTCTTGGGGAAGTGGATCCTCATGGAGGGATGTGTCTAATCTGAGAGGAGTCGATGAGATGGAAGTGGCATGGAGAGCAGCGAGAGAGGAGATCAATGACAAGTACTATGGAAGATCCAGATACTTCATGATCCCCGTCCAGGTTGGTGCAGTCTACTAGGGATAGGGATAGTTGCAATGAGATTTAGGAGAACTAGCCCCTCCGGGGGCTTGTCCTCCGGAGGCCACTGTCGGGGGCTGGGGGGCTCGCTACGCTCGCCGACCGCTCCGCTAGGCGCGCACGGCGAAGAATGAATTCACTCGACTCGCTCTAATTGAATTACTCTCCTCTCCCCCTCTTAAATAGGATTAAAATCCCTCGATTTTTGTCCACGAGAAGAGAGAGATTCCCCTAGTTGTAATAGACTAGCCTCCTTCGGAGGCTAGACCCTGCGGGTGGCATGCAGCCTGCGGCTGCAGTGAGGCTCGCTACGCTCGCCTAGTGAGCTGCCTACGGCAGCACCCGAGCGATCGCCTCGATTGCGAAGAATGAAGAATGAATTCGACTTTCACTAATTGAATTACTCTCCTCTCTCACTAATCCAATTTATTTCGCTCGATTCGGTCGCCACGAAATATCAAAACGCGTCTAGATATAAAATTAGATATAAGATATAATACAAAATTACTTATCACATATATATATATATATGTGATAAGTAATTTTGAGGTGATCCGTGCGCACAGACGCGGACGTGATATCGAACTGGAGGTTCTCTACGGAGAGTCCGAATGCAGATCGAGAGGAGTTGGAGCAAGACAGATCTCTGATAGAACTTGCGCCGATGTGAGAAGAGGAGCTGATAGAGCCGTGAGTTGATCCTCATGTTCGGTAGATGAAAGCGAAAGGGCTGTAGTGTGAACAAGATCTGAGTGGTGGTGGCTTTCAACCATTACCTCTCCAGATCTACCGTATCATCGTGGAAGAGGCTCGTCGTGGACGTGGAAAGCCCGACATCGAGGCATGGAAGGTCCGTGATGTCAGACCCGGAGAGCGATTCTAATCTGGATTTGATCGCAATCAAATTACTTGTTGTATAGACGTGTACGTTCATTTAATGACGGATAAATCGCATTTACTTAATTGACACCGTTTGATCTTCCGAAAACATGAACAACACGTATCTTGAGAGCAAAGTGTTTCCATTCGAGGATAAATGCGGAAAATGAAGGAATGAGTTCGAGATCGATCAGCTCGTTATGATCATCTGGTAAGCGAACCATACGAGGAAGGCCGACCTCGTGCGACAGATCAACGACGAATGGAGCATTGTGATGAAATTAGTGAGACGTTGAATCAAGGATAGACGTGTATCGATGGTAAGTTCATCACTTCCAGAGCTTCCCTTGGTCAAACGAAGTCACTCATGAATATGCCACTTCGAAACACCTTACTGGCCGGTCTTCTCTCGTTCACACACAAATTTCGATCGCGATCACTATTCTTGAGCGATTTTGCTCTCGACTTTCCTCAATCTCAATGATCTTTTGTGCACATCGAACTTCCTTTCACTTCCAAGTGAACAATTTATTGCGTGCTACTCAGCGAACTTCCTTCCGCATTATCAATTCAGTTCAGCAAGCTTGGCGCAACAGAGAGTGGACTAAAGGGGAAGCTGAGAGCAGATGGAAATATTGAGGGATAATGAGAGACATTGGGGAGTGCACCTCGAACGGCGAATATAGCGAACAGAGAAGTTCGAAAGAATAAGAACATCTATAAAAGTAGTTAGCTTCTCATGGAGATAACGTTCCTCTGATCGTTCCTGTCTTCTCGCTGATATTTGCTACTTTCTCTGATCTTTCTCCTTCAATTCACCATTTTAAGAATGCTTCGACTTGCCGTCCTGTCTGTTCTTTTCTGTGCAGTGACATGTCAACACTACGGTTATCCTCCCTCATGGGGAAGTGGATCCTCATGGAGAGATGTGTCCTATCTA
This sequence comes from Pristionchus pacificus, assembly GCA_000180635.4. Classification (NCBI taxonomy): domain Eukaryota; kingdom Metazoa; phylum Nematoda; class Chromadorea; order Rhabditida; family Neodiplogasteridae; genus Pristionchus; species Pristionchus pacificus. The sequence goes on along the minus strand of CM026578.1, from coordinate 12,552,342 downwards.
AGAGGAGAAGAAGAAGTGGCATGGAGAGCAGCAAGAGAGACGATCAATGACAGTTTCTATGGAGGATCGAGATATTTCATGATTCCCATCCAGGTTAGTACCGCCTAGTAGGCCTCACATGTCCCCCTCCCTAATATTTCTAATGTTACGCAGCTCAGGGACCTATACAAATAGCACTTTCCAGGTGCTCCGTGCTCACAAGAAGGACCAAGTTATCGAAATGGAAGCTCTCTTTGGAGAATCAGACTGCAAAATGAGAGGAGTCCCAGTGAGACAGATCGATTTTAGAAATTGCGCCGTGAGACAAGGTGCTGAGAGAGCGGTGAGTTCATTCATTCATTCATTCATTGAAAGAATTGAACTCATTTATCAATCAAAACTTTCCAGATCTTTCGTCTCATCGCTGACGATTCTCGTCGTTGGAGTGGAATTGAAGTGTGGAAGATCCGTGACGTCTATTCCTATGAAGGATTCTAAGATGGAACTCCTTCCCTTCGTAGTTCTTGTTGTATAGTTGTTGTTATACTTGTTGTATGTGTCGTTTAATTATGCAAAAATGTTTTCTTTATCGACAACACTTGACCTTTCGGCAACAATCACAATGTTTTTTGCAAGCAAAATAAACCCATTCGAGAATAAATCCGACGAGTGAAACAATGAGTCCGAGAATGAGAAAAGCGAGTGGAAATTGGAGCTGAGTGAGGGATACGACAGTATGGCTCAGTTGAAGGTTGGTGTTCGCTGAAGCAAGTGATGACAATGATCATATAGAATGAATCGTGCTTACTCTTCCGTCGCTCAATAGTAATCAGCATCTTTATTGGCATGTTTCTGCTTAGGAGAAATTTCTCAATCTGATGATGAGTTTTCATTGCATTACTCTATTCAATCTCACATTCTCTTCCGAATACACGGTTAGTAGGGCGAAATCCATGACTTCCCTAACTCGTCTCGTTCCATTCTTAGGAATGAGATACGTGTATGGTCGGCCTTCGTTCATCGCTGCATTCATCCATCCCACACCCGTATTCTGTCCCTTCCCTAGTGTGATCCTGATGTGAACAAATTGTAGACGGATGATTAAGTGAGAGGAATTAGAGACGAGAATAAACATCTCGTAGAGCTCAATGATCATTACTAACTGGACAAGTTTGCACTCAATATTAAGTTCAGAATTAGCGAGATATTCGTAGTATTCATATTCCTCGAAGAGACCGATGCGAGATGACTGCTCGCAAGTCAGTTCAAATCTCTCCCTTATAGAATTTCCATAGATGAAAGATGAATTGCTCCCAAAAAGTAGGGCAACCTAGAATTCAATTTATTTTTAGGGATAAGGATACTTCTTACTTCATCCTCTTGAAAAACGTTTCCGAAGGAGTCCATTACAAGCTGCCTCTTTTTCTGATGAAATTGTGCTATCATAGCGAAGAAAGGACCGCAATGATTGAATTACGGCAGTGAAATCGTGTTATTCATACGTTCCATCAACCGTTATCGACAGTAGATTATTACCATTGAAGTAACCCGACCATTGCTGTGCGAGGAATACAATGGAGAATGAGAATAGAGCGTATCGAATGAGGTCGGAAGCATCGATAATACCCTAAACAAGGTAAATACCTTCTAATAATAATAAATCGCTCACTTTAGCTTTATCATTATCATCTATGATCCTTCCAGATCGACACTTCTTGAAACACCATTCAAGAAAATCGATAATCTTGCAGGATGCGTAAAACAAAAGAAGAACATCGAGAGGAAAAACGATGAAGAAACTGATGGATGCTACTTCCGCACTGTTTCCGAGGGCACTCTTCTCCAGGAAAAAAAGCTGCAAATGGATTTAGAAAATTATGCCTTTGATCATTTCTAGGGTTGGGGATAGAGTGGATAAAGGAAGAGTGAAAGGAAGGGTCTTCCTCTCCGCGCAACGAGGAATGAGAGGGAGAGGAAGAGAGACGGTAAAAGGATGAACTCTTCCGGAAGAGTTGATACGGTAATGAGACGTTTTTGCCCTGTTTGAGAGCGGATTTCTAAGCAATAAACGTACTTTTTTCAAATTTTTTGACTTACAAGCCTTTGAGATCATATTTACATTAGTTCAGGCCAATGAAACCTGCGGAGACCATACACGATTCTAAGAAACAGAGACACAACTGTCTCAAAAACGCATCGGAGTCGTCTTTTTAACGCCTGAGTAGTTGCAAATATGTTCTTACATGCTACTCAGTCACCACTTTGTGAAATGAAAGGAAGAAATCTAGCAATCCACTATCAAACAATGCAAAAAAAAAGAATATTACCGTAACCATTCTGAAAGGAAGGAAGAGTAACCGCACCCCTCTCACTCTTCCGCAAGGAATGATACCGTTTCCTTCACTCTTCCCTCTTCCTTTATCCACTCTAGTTGGGGAATGAGCAGACCTTGTACCATCCCACGGGTTGAGTGTAGCCGTAATTCTGCGGATCTTTCAATAGAAAGTACAAAGGCATCACGGTAGAAAAGAGGTTTCCATTCATAATATCACCGTTCAAAAGATTGCCCTCGTAGGCATTTTCAGTACCTGAAAGACAATCGACAGAATGTAATGAAAGAGGGAAACTCACCCAGGCTTTCGTAATCTCGTAGGGTCGTTCCATTGCATCCCGCCAATCTAGACACATCATTCCAATAGTCGATTGATAGTCCCTTCCAGGTATTAGAGGGGTCAGTATAATAGAACGGGGCTTGCTCAGAATGGAAAGCGAGACTCAACCCTTCTGTTAGACAGAAAGAAGTCATCGAGGAAGTGGGAGCAAAAGAGAGAAAGGGAAAATTCATGAGGGACTCAGTCGCCATTATTTGCCTTTGCCAGCTAATTTCTGCATGAGACCTTGTTTGTTTCCGAGAAAGAGACATCGGGACCATTCTTGACTTCAGTGGAGCCTTTCTGTCTGATTTTTATGCGTTCTCACAATGATGTATTTAGCTTATTTTAGCTTCACAGAAAATTATGTGTCAATTTCGATGCTTCAAAGCTGCTTCCTTGAACGTGCTAATCTTTGTTAATAGTTTTGGTTTGTGGGGATATACGAACTAGATACTGGTACGAAAAAGAGTGCAAATCTTCAGTTGTCTGGGAAGTGTAAAGCGAAAAACGACAGGTCGATTGGCGTAAACCATTTTATTCTGACACGGCACACAGGCATCAATATTGTGAGTGAGGTAAGAGTGTGATAGTACTATTTCAGTGATGATCAACGGAAAATTCACTTAGGCAGCGATCTCCTCGGCAACCGGAGCCTCAGGGGCCTGCAATTAGGAGCCGTTTAGAACCAATGCTTACGGAGCCGGGGATTACGGAGCTGGGAAATGGTGAACTCACCGGGGCCGCGGGCGCATCTTCGAAGTCCTTATCAGGGATCTGGAGGGGAATGGGTGCGACGGGAGGACGAGCTGCGTCTCCCTCGGCCTTCACTTGTTCCACGTACTTGGGAGGCTCGAGGTTCTTTCTGAAAGGGATAGACGTCATGAATCTCTCTTTTGGATAATATTATGTATACCGTCAACTGGGAATAAAACGTTCCACAGACGATATTTTATCATATTTTATCATAAAACACAATAATGGCTCCCATTTCCGTCAGTGTTGATGAAATTGCACAATTTTTGGAATTTGGGCTTTTTTTGTGGTGTGATTTCGAGCCGCGGAGTGCGTGTGGCGTGCACCGGTGCACTTCTCAATTTGTCATTTTTTGCACATATCGATGATGACGAAATGTATCAATTGAATGCCTCGAGTACGAAAAATGGCAAATTGAGAATTGCACCGGTGCACGTCACACGCACTCCGCGGCTCGAAATCACACGATACACCACCCTTTTGATACTGTACTTTCTTGAGTTTTTGATTATTTCTTTTTATCTGTGTCTTAAAGACCATCACTTGAAACGCCCAAATTCCAAAAATTGTGCAATTTCATCAACTCTGACGGAAATGGGAGCCATAATTGTGTTTTATGATAAAATATGATAAAATATCGTCTGTGGAACGTTTTATTCCCAATTGACGGTAGATCGTAACGATACTGCACCTGAGCTGCTCAAGTTCCTCATTCTCCTTTCTTCCCCAATCTGGGGGAGGACGGGCAGTTCCGTGAACGATTGATGGTGGCGGCTTCACGTACGGCTGAAAGAGATCAAAGATCAAATCTATGAATTTGAATCCCACTCTTGAAAGACCAAAGATCACAAGATATCTCACGTTCTCGAACATGGTTCTGCGGTCTCCGTATCCTCTTCTGTCGGTCTGACGATCGAACTTGGAGGCGGTGGTGATCTTGGGCGGGTGCTTGCTGGTGGCGGCCTGGAATTGGTTTCAGGCTGAATGAATCATTCAATGGATGCACTGACCTCCTCTGCATCGAGTCCCTTCTTAATGGCCTTGTTACGGGCAGACTGACGCTGACGCTCAGCGAGTTCCTTCAGCTGAAAGAGGAGAGGGATTAAGATTCAAGAACCTGTCCACTTTATCAATGTCCTCGTTTCGTCATTCCGGTTGAACTCTCATCCGTCAGTGATGCGAGAGAGCATTGCGAAATGAGAGTATGACGATATCTCATCCACTTACATCGTACTCCTGTCTCTCCTGTCTCTTCTCGAGATCGTACTTATCGGCCTCGAGTTTGACGATACGAGAATGAAGTTGCTTGATCTTCTCCTTGAGATCATTGGGAAGAAGGCCAGACACGTCGACTCCACGGCAGACAGCGGCCAGGAAGGTCTGAAGAGGGGATTGGATTACGGTAGTCCATCGGGTCAGATCCCTCACCTTCTTTGCCTCCTCCTGCTGTTCCTTACTCATGGTCGATCCCTTCTCTTGAGCTCCAGCGAGATTACCGAACTTATTCGCCTGTTCTCCTCTCGATTCGATCGTGAAGTTCTTTCCTCCGGGAGTTCCACTGCAATGAATTCATTGAGGATACGGTAGTTCACTCGGTCAGATCGTGTTCGATTGGTCAGAATCCTTACGCGGAAGCTCCAGCGAATGAACCGGCCATCATCTGCTGACGACGCATCTTCTCATCGTTCTTACGTCTCTTCTCCTCCTCGGATTTAGCCTGCGATGAGAATCATGAGGTACAGTTTCTCAGATGATTGGATACAGTAGCTCGATAGATCATCACTCACCTTTCTCTCCTCCTCCTCCTGTCTTCTTCTCTCTTCCTCCTGTCGTCTCTTCTCCTGCCATTCTCTCTCTTCCTCCTCTCTCTCCTGCTTACGACGAGCCTGACGCTCCTTCAGCACACGAAGTTCCTCCTGGAGGGAAGAGAGAGGTTACGGTAGGGCTGTGGGTCAGATTATATTCCCTTGATTTCACTCTTTCTCTCCCCTATCCTTCATGCTCAGAGGCTGCATCAGAGTGTAAAGTGGCAAAAGCGAGAGAAGCTCTGACTCCATCAATCTCTCCAGATGTCTCACCTCCTCTCTCTCCTTCTCGAGCTTTCTTCTCTGTTCGTAATCGAGAAGTTTGGCCTCTTCCTCCTGTTCGTGTCTCTTCTTCGCAGCGAGCATAGCAGCCTCGGCCTCAGTCATCTCAGCCGGTTCGATCTCCTTCTGGACAACGGCCGGACGATTGGGCCTGAGAGAGACAGATCTAAGGGAGGGTAGAGAGAGTTCATGGCGATTGAAGACTGTTAGTCATAGAGGAAAGTTATTAAGCCAAAAAGAGCTGAGCATAATACTCACTTGACTTCGGGAGCTGCCTCCTCCTCAGGGGCGACCTCTTCGGCCCTGTAAGTGAGAGAAGGATAGAGGAGAAGAAGGAAAGGGAGAAGAAAATGGGCACACAGTCTAGCCGGGATGTGAGTAGCCGGGGATTAGGAGTGTTTAATCTTACTTGGATTCCTCCTCGGCTTCGACCTCTGCCACTTCCTCGTCGACCTCCTCCTCGGAGCTACAATTTGGAGAGTTTTTTCAGGTCCTGAGGGGGAAATTCCTCTCGATTCATAACCCCTCTGATGATAATAATTAAATGTAACTCACTACTCCTCTTCCTCGTGGTCAGACATTATTGAGTTGGGAGAAGAAAAACCTGAAGTGAATTAAGGATTAAAGTGAGAAGAAACGACATGATGAATTGGGAATGCGCGTTCACGCAACTACAGTGAGCTATGATGTTCTGTGGCGGGGGGGGGGGGGGGGGGGGGGGATAAGTTAGGAGAGATGAAGTGATAGTATTCCAATGCAACACGAGAATAGTGGGAGATAAGTCAGACGCACACTCGCTCAAGCCGAGTGTAATGAAGAAAGAAAGAGGATGGGCGAAAATAAAGAGGGAGGAATCGGGTGGGAGGAAAGGGGAGTGGGAGGGAATCAGAGAGCTCATCGTGTTGTAACAGAAGGAGAGAGAGAATGGATCAGGGAGATGGGAGTGAGAAGACTCAACGAGATGGAGAGAAGAGGAGAGATCCTCCCATGTTTTTACACTGTGAGAAGGAGGAGAGGAGATTTGCCGGATTGTTTCAGACCAACCTTACGAATAACGATTGGCAGATTAGAAGTGAAATACAAGTTTTCATGAGAATAATTGATTCTAACAGGCTGTTCTCTGTATCTTGATAACCCCATGAATATGTGGAAATCTATTGAAACTTGAAATTGTGCAGATAAATTTGTTTTCTCAACAGCAAAGAATCATGCTAGAATAGATAAGAAGGTGTCCTTCTTCACTTGTCATACAACCATTCAAACTCGAACAAGATTCCATTTTGCAAGAAATGGAATATTCGCTTCTCATATCTCTCACAGGCCAAAGAGGCGAGGGAACAACACTGGAAACTGAACTTGAGAGAAAGGCATCTTGATTCAATTGGATTGTTCTGGATGAATTGACTCGTAATCGCTGATCTGTAAAGCATGCGATCTCACTTCTTCCGAGAACAATTGAAGTCGGCATATTCCTAGTTATTAGTAGAAGATATCATCTGAATTCGTCTTTTCCTTCGGCTTTTTTTCAAATAATAATAATTGACCTTGCGCGCGCTACAATCGCTAAGCGAACTTTCTTACACCGAACGTCCGATCGTTCCATTCAATCGGCTCGTTTTCCCTCGAGGCCATTTCGCCCCCTCTACCCAATGGGTATAAAAGGTAGCGCAGTTCCATTGAAAGTATCGACTTCGATCGAAGATGGACTCCGAAAACGCATACAAGATCAAAGTAAGCCAACTCGTTCATTTTCATACACCTTCTTCCCTTAATATTACTACTCTGCTCAATTTATATTCCATTTACTTCCTTTCTACTGCCAATATCCTCATTCATCCATCATCCCAGGCCTATCGTTACGTCGGATATGCAGCAGTATCCTTCTCATCGCTTGCTGTTCTTTCCCTCGCTGTCACTCTTCCTCTAGTCGCCAATTATGCAAGAGAACTAAAGAGAACTTCAATGCACGAATTGGCTGCTTGCAAGGTCGTTTTTTTTATTGTATCATTACGGACGTAATGAGGACAGGGAACACTTCCACTTCTTCACCTCCAAATGATCCTCTTTCGCTGTCCCATTCCAATATCGATCTCATATCTTTCCCTTTCAGTCATTCACCAACGATGTCTATACTGACGTTCTCTCAATGAAATCTCTTCCTTCTCACAACAGAACTGCCCGTCAATCGGTATACGATCTCCCTGTTGATAATGCCCCTCAAGTCCACGAGGAACCCTCTTGCAATGGATGTTGCACCCCCGGTCCCGCTGGACCCCAAGGAGCCCCCGGTAGACCCGGTCATCCTGGAGCACACGGAGCTCCTGGATCCGCTGGAAATCCTGGCCGACCTCCTGCAACTCCTTGCGAGCCTCTCACTCCTCCCCCTTGCCCTCAATGCCCCGCTGGAGCCCCTGGTCTCCCTGGTACTCCCGGAGAGGCTGGTAATGATGGAACCCCTGGAGCACCCGGATCAAAGGGACCTGATGGAGAAAATGGAGAAGATGGAAATAAGGGAAGAGATGGAAGACCCGGAGCACCTGGAAAGAGAGGAGAGAATGGAGCCCCTGGTAAGAATGCCGATAAGGGAGAACCCATTCCCGGCCCCAATGGACAGCCTGGAGCACCCGGACCTCAGGGAAGAGTCGGACCCGCTGGACCTCCCGGTAAGAATGGAGCACCCGGACATGATGGAGAGAAGGGACAACCTGGTAACAATGGAGCCCCTGGAAATGATGGGGAACAGGGAGAGCCTGGATTCCCCGGACAGGAGGGAACTGAGGGTGAGAAGGGAATCTGTCCCAAGTATTGCGCTCTCGATGGAGGAATCTTCTTCGAGGATGGATCTCGTCGTTAGAATGTCGCATTTTCTATTCGAAGACCAAGATAAACTATTTCTGTACAATCGTAATCGATGTTCATTGTCATCATTATCACTCTCGTTCATTGAGTGATCATCCGTCTGACAGATAACAAAACAAGAGTTCACGATGACATAACGGGGATAACACTCTTGGTAGATAATGACTTAGGGGATTCTTCGTATGAGATAAGTGTGAGGTCGACAGAGCAGGTTCATGAAAAAAAGAGAAGGAGTGCAATGATATTAGGTATTAGGTTGAACGCACTATTAGTTCGAAGGTGAAGAAACGGGATAGGCGAAGAAAAGAGTAGTTAGAATACACTGATTGCACACATGAGATTATTGAGAAGGGAGGATCCTCCATCAACGATTATGTGTTGACCTATGATGAATTCAGACTGAGAACGATCAGCGAGGAAGAGAATCACCTAAAAATTTACATATTCGGAATTGTATAAAACTGCTTGCATACCTTGGCAATATCTTCCACTTTTCCCATTCTCCCAATGGGAATGATGTCAGGTGTCTCCCATGCTGCTTTCAGCTGAAAATGATCATGTTTATCAACTCGACAGTATTTTCCAACCTGTTGCTTCACTTCTTCTCCTGCATGGCGAGTGACGAATTCTGTCGACGTCGCACCAGGGCTGGAAATGAGTACTTGTCGACGATCATCAGTTATAACTCACTTGACGGAATTCACTCTAATCCCTTTGAGGATGAGATTCCCAGCGAGTTGAGTTGTCAGTTGATCGACTGCTGCCTTTGAAATGTTGTAGTAGAAATCCTGATGACATTGTTTGATTATTGATTGCGAACACCAAGTTCATTTTCAAATTTTCACGTACCTTGGATAGATGCGGTTGAGCGGCAATCGAAGAAACGTTGACAATCGCTCCTTTCGTTGTCTCCAGATGAGGAACGGCAAGACGAGTGAGACTGACCATACTGCAATTTGGCAGTCTGGATTGTCCATTATCAGAACTGCACGTGAATAGATTGTTATCCATCACAGCTCGTAGTTCTTCATCCGGAATGTCGATTCCCCTCTTGCCTTCCATATTAGGTATCATCGCACCCGCATTGTTCACCTAAAGGATGTTACCCGTAAATGACGGAGATGGAAACCTCACCAGAACGTCCAGTTTTCCGAAATTCTCGATAGTTTCTTTGATGATGGATTCCTGTGTTTCCTTCAAGTTGAGATCGCCGACCACCTTCAATATTTCTTTCGAGGGTCAGTGTAGAACGAAAGACTCACGATATGAATATCGCCCTTCTTCGAACCTGATCGTATGCAGAATTTTTCCGTTTCCTGAAATATTTATTACTTATATTGGAAGTATGCTTACACTTCACCTGTAGAGCAGCGATATTTCTTCCAGTAATTGTTACTTTCGCTCCATTCTCAGCGAATTTCCGTGCAGTCTCACGACCGATTCCAACAGATGAACCTATTTGACAAAATGGAAATACGTCCAGATTATAAAATTGGTTACCAGTCACAATCACAACTTTTCCGTTAAAGAAGCTCGATATTACGGTAGTAGCAGCTTGGTACATCTTCGTCTAAGATTATCAGTAGATACTGAGATATTGTTCACCTTTATCCTAACCTTTCCTCGTATTCCTTTTATTGTCATCATCTCTGACGAAATCGCATCTAATTGTTTATCTGACCGCCAGTTAGATATGAACTATTCAGAGTTCTCTGAAGAAAAAGGAAAATCACTACAGTACCTAACAATGAATTTGTTATGTACATGGAAAGGATGAAGAGGATTTTGCGATCTTGTAATTGATCAAAAGGAACTATCTAAGCGCTGACTATGGTATAAGAAAATCATCATGTTTCAAATCGTGAGGCTTACAGGTTAAAAAAAAAAAATTTTTCAGAAGTGCAACATGTAAAATATGAACAATACAATAGTGTGATGAAAATCATAGATTTCACGCTCAATGTGTATACATCACAAAATGGGACAGATAAAAAGGCCCATTCTATTTGTTCAAATATCTTGTCTGGTCCTTCGGGATTATTCGCACCGAGCTCAATCACTCTCCATATCATCATCAATCTACCGTTAATCGAGAGGAAAACGTTCCACTGACGGTATTTTACGGTTTTTTACCGTAAAAACGAGTATTGGCTGCCATTTCCCTCAGAGTTGATAAAATTGCACCATTTTTGGAATTCGGGCGTTTCAAGTGATTGCCTATCTGGCACAGAAGAACTTTTTTCACAGATATTTCATTAAAGTACCGTAGTCGAAAGTTGCGTGTGTGGTGTAAATTGGAGCGTGCCGAGAGTACGCCATGTCAGGTGCACTATTCAAATTGCCTTAAATCGCGCTTTCGGGGCAGTTTTGGAACGCCACTGACTTTTTTGTGTTTTTGGAAGTACAAGTGCTGCCTTAAAAAGGACGACGTGGCAGATTCCGATGCCTCCAGCCCGCTCCATCAACTCCTACCTGCTCTGGAACACATTCCTATTATCAAAATCAACAATGAATCAATTTAAATAGGCTGAAACTCGATAAAGAAAGCGTATTCCACCAGCTGGTCGCCAAAACTACCGAGAAAGAACAATATACGGCAATTTGAATAGTGCACCCGACATGGCGCACGCTCGGCACGCTCCAATTTACACCACACACGCAACTTTCGACTACGGTACTTTAATGAAATATCTGTGAAAAAAGTTCTTCTGTGCCAGATAGGCAATCACTTGAAACGCCCGAATTCCAAAAATGGTGCAATTTCATCAACTCTGAGGGAAATGGCAGCCAATACTCGTTTTTACGGAAAAATACTGTAAAATACCGTCAGTGGAAAGTTTTCCTCCCGATTAACGGTATCATCGATGGAAGGTATCCGTTTTCAATTGGCTACGATACGTTCACATTGCAAGTTCAATTTTAAATTTCAAGTTAAAGTTAAAAAATATTAATAAGACATATACATTCGGATTTATAACGAATTCAATCTCGATAATAACGATAGCGAAATGTGTGAAGTTGCACACCTCGTATGCAATAAGTGATTCTCATTTCTTGATATTATTCAGATTCGGTATCCTTTGCGCGTATCTGGCAACAAATAACAGTATTCTTCTAGTGCGCAATTCAGTATGGTTCGTTCAATCTAGATATCTAATTGTAAGCTCACATTGATCTCAGGTATTTCATGCCAAACTCTGGAATTTTCAAAGCAGGAACGATTGTAAGCAGAATAGTCGGAATGGTTGGATTTATCAGTGCGTTCGCCTAAGAATCGCACAATTTCCGGGGTTTTCGGTACAGCAAAAAACGTTTTTGCTAGTTTATGGTAGACCTAGGTGCCGTGCATCGATTTCTGTTAATGAGATGTTCTTAATTTGCTAATTTGCATAATTACATGATCCCAAGTTTGACCACTTTTCCACTTTGGCGGTTGTAACTCAGCGGAAAGATCCGATCTTCACGAAAATTTGGCTCTAGGCTAATCTTGATGTGCTGAATCCGTGTGTGCATTTTGTATATGCAAATTCAAAATTTGAATTTTTCACTACGCGTCCTCTTCTCAACGCATCCTCCGATTGAGTTCTTCTTGTGCCCGTTCGATAGCCCTAGTCCAAACACACAACATATCAAAAAATTTAAGAGGTGTTCGGCCTTGTTTTCGAGAAATCGCAGGTTGAAATGTTAGTGAAAAATTCAAATTTCGAAGTTGCATATACAAAATGCACACACGGATTCAGCACATCAAGATTAGTCTAGAGCCAAATTTTTGTGAAGATCGGACATCTTTCCGCTGAGTTACAACCTTCAAAGTGAAAAATTGGTCAAACTTTGGGATCATGTAATTATGCAAATTAGCAAATTAAGAACATCTCACTAACAGAAATCGATGCAGGGCACCTAGGCCTACCATAAAACAGCAAATACAAAGACGGTCATTTTTGCTGTACCGAGGGAGATGCGATTCTTAGGCGAACGCACTGTTATGAAAAATAAAAACAAAATACAAATTATCTTGGAAGATTGGATTGACTCTATGGTTTGTCGGAATCCGATTGCATCTACTAATTTCTGTCAATCATTTCATTGCGATTGTTTTTCCATTCAAAAATCTGAAGTATGTAACTGCAAAGAGGAGATCGATTGCAGTAGGAATTGCTGTATACTTATCATTTCTCCAATGCTTACCGCTCGTTACTGGTTTGTTTTGTAAGTCCACAACTACATTTTATTCAAATACATAGTGGATGACAATTGGTTCTGCTAGAGAATCTACGAAGCGTTTGCGAATTTCAATAATCTTCTCTCAAAACAATTTGTAGATACATAATCAACCTTTCGAACACCATTGAATTAGCTTCGGTATTGATTTTCGATGTAGTAACTCTCATACATTTGAAGCTCAATCACTCCAAGGTTCCATTCATAAAATGAAAAAAATGGTATGACAGAGCACTACAGACTGTCTCTGCAATGAATGCCATCAGTTCAACCACAAGAACCGTTGAGATTCAACTATTCAAGCAGGTATTTGCATCATCCTTATCTAAAAGCGAACCATTTCACCATACATCGATCTTTTCCAGGCGTTCAGTCAGAGTATTCCACTTCTTGTCACGTTAATATTCTTTGCTTTCGTCACCACGCGGCTTTCCGATGATTTCGGTTTTTTTTCAAATTTGACAATGTATTAAGTCAAATTCCTTACGACGACTTTTGTGTGTCATCTAGCTCTCGGAGTGGGGTGAGAATCGAGAGATGATCGGGACGAAACTTCCAATTTACAGACTAATCATCGATATTTTTCACACTCGATTCGATTTTTTCAGAGCGAAAAAAAACAATGATCGTTCTATTGGCGTATCTTCCTCCTTTGCCCCAACTACTGTCATTTAGTTTGCGAAACTATTTATTGTGCTAAAAAATAACGTCCAAAAACAACGCTACTACCCAGTTGCCTTTAGACTTAGATTTTAGAAAATCAATGATTTTGTAGATAAGTCACCATAAACAAGATTGCTACTTTTGACCGTTTCCATGCCTACCGTTCAAAGATCGAATTTCATATTTCGTACTATTGAGGGGATACAGTTCGTTTTCACAATTAGGCAATGCCCGGGGGATAAAAGTAGTGATAATGATGGAAATGTGACCGGCGCTTTCATTACTCAAAGTGGTGAAATGGATACTGTACAAATTCAAGCTGCTTCATCGCTCTTACATCTTGTGAGCAAATCTCATAATTATTTTCTTATATTGATTCTTCGCCAGGCGTCACTTTTCGGATTTACAACAAATCTCATCGCTTTTCTCACGATAAATTTCAATCCGAAGCTTCACACATCGTAAGTTCTTTTCTCACCTTTAAAGTGGATCGCCGACCTTCAGTTTCGGGATTTTCTGCGCATGGCTCGCGTCTAATAACAGTCTGTTGCTAGTTCTCAATTCCCTATGGTATCTTTCTCCGTTTAAACTTTGAGATTGTGAAATACCAAAGGTACCTAATGCCCGAGACAGAAATTTTCGAAGCCGGTGCACCGATCAGTCGATTCGTCGGAATGGTATCGCTAAATATAACTTTGTCTTGGAGCAAATCATTGAAGATGGCTTTATCCATTTGGATGTTGGGGAATCGTCTTCATCTTCTCATCTCCATAAATCGACTCATTGCCATTATATTCCCTATCGACAGCCACAAATACATTACTATACGAGGGATAATATTATTGGCTACGCTTGCAACATTATCTGCGTTGTTGCAGGCTTCGCCAACTATTTTCGGTTTAAAAATCATTTCAGTACTAGAACAGAATTTAACGGATTTCAGTGGATGGTGTCTGGTTTTGTTACTATCGAAATACAATGAGATGGAGTTTTCCATCAACTGAAAAGGGAAAATTCTACGAAGCGTAACAATCTCGTTAGCTTTAAAAATTGATGATTATTTGCAGATACATTTGTAATCTACCTGTTGTTATCGAACTTACTTCGATTCTGGTTGTGGATACAATAACGATAATTCATCTAAGCAGAGTTCATAAAGAAGTATTTTTACGATAATAAAGCAGTAATAAAGCAGAGGGACGTTGCAGATATCGCTGAAGCTTAGTAATGCGAATGCTGCTGAAACAAATGCAGCCGAAATTCGATTATTCAAGCAAGTTCGTAATCTGATCACATTTCATCATAGCTTTAGCATTTCAGTCATTCAGCCAGAGTATTCCTCTTCTCGTTGGATTTATCGGATTCGCTTTTATCACGCCTCTCTTCGCAGACGATTTTTGTTAGCAAACTTGTTATCATGATAATTACTTTTCCAAATTTCAGCGAAGTTTCTGACGACTACGTTCGCGTGGCATATTCAACATGGAGTTGATGGGTAATTACAATTTTAAAACATTAATGTATTATTATCTCAGGTTGATCATCGATATCTTCCACACACTACTCGATTTGTTCAAGCGAAAGAAGATAACTCATGAGAAAACGAATTCGATCGCTCCATCGGTCACCACTGGCCATGAATTCTCAATGCCTTCAAATGTTCAATAAACACAAAAAAATATCCAAATCATCTAAAACAAAATATTTGAAGAGAGGTTTTTGTTTTTCGCGGAAAATTGTTATGATGTCGTCTGTCAGAAATCGATGAAGAACACGTGGTGGCCGAGAAGAGCACCGTGAAGGCCATATATTAATTCCATCGATATTCTGTCTTGGTAAAAATACAGATTTGCGTGGGTTCTTTCCCTCCGAAACTTTCGTAAAGATCACGGAAAGACTTGGTGGATACGCCAGGAAGTGTCACTTCCATTGATGAGTAACCAAAGAAGAACTGCCTAGAGACAACAGACCACAACGGAGCCAACGTGGGAGAATCCCAGTCAAACTCTAATTTTCTAACATCAACCCATCATTTCGAAGATCAATTTGTGTTGCTTATTCGTTCTCACTTGCGTTCCTCTTTGAGGGAAGGATCAAACAGCTTTCACTCTCAGTAACGGCCGAAATGTCTACCTTTTTAGTTCCTATCTGAAAATTAAAATATTAAATACATGAAAAAATCAATAGAGTATTCGATCAATATCTTATCTCTAATCCGAAATAATCGTTGAAAATTGCATGATATTTAAGAGACCTTCCATGAGAGAACGCACCTACCCCACGGATGAGATTTCTGCAACCTATGCCAATTTTTTTTTGGTGATGTTGTCATACCAAGTGCTGATATTTGGCCAAAAATCTAGGGTTTTGATGCACTCTCCGAAAAGTTACAGGCCCGGCCCAAAAAAAGTCGATTTTTTCAACGATTAAAAATATACGCTTTTTTTATTTGTATCGTAGTATTTTTGCACGTAGAATCCGAAAAAGATACTTAGAAATTCATCCGACATCGTTGAAAAGTCGAAAACCGTGATTTTCGATGATTTTTATTCGTCCTGAAAAATTTTTTCTTCTGTTTACCTTTTTTGACTTGAAATTCGGATTCTACGCATGAAAGTACCCCGCACAGTATTTTTTTCACAGTCATCCGATTACAAGCCCGGATAGCGAATCTCCTGGAAGAAAGCGCACTTAGTGCCCGCACGCCGAAAAACGGTGTCTAAATGAGATTGCGAAATTGTGAACACTCTTTGCCCCGTGAATTTCTTGATATTCTTGAAATTTTCACTTAATCTTCATATTCGTTCACTATTTTTCATCTTCCTGAGATTGTTCAGTTTACACTGATTGCTGAATTCACTGATTTTTTTTGTTCAAAAAGCTCTATTTTCATCGTAATTTTCTTTAACATCATTCGTGTTCTCGAAATGTTCACTTGATCTCATATTTTTTCTCTCGTTATTTATTAACTCCGATGTTGTGGCTAGTGCTCATATCCTCTGGAATTCCTTGATTTGTTTTACAATCAACATAATTAAAAAGGCCCCCTGGATTGTCTTGAAAAGAAGCATTTCTAAACTTACATGCTGCAACTTTCCTGTGGGTATGATCATTCATGTATGCATTTCAGATATCAAAATGGGAAATAACAAGAGTAGTAACAAACAGCCAGTCGCTCACCATCCATCTATTACTGAAGTACAACGTTTGATCGACAGGCAAAATGCAATAAATAACGAGAAAGTCATCGAAGCTCTTGAAAAGCTACCCAAGTTCAATCTGAAAAAGCAAGACTTCGGATCCTTCGTCGATGAGTTCAACAATGCTCAAGCAGTCCTCAATGCGAAGCTTGAAGTGAAGACTGCTAAAAGAGTATTTGAGAGTCTCATCGAGAATGAGGAGCGCCGTCTCTACGGACAAATTCCTGAAGAACTAAAACGGAACGACGACTGGGATGGCTACATCAAGGCTCTTTTTGATGTGTTTCACACACAAGCGGAAATTCGAATCGCTCGAAGAGTACTGACGAGAATGGAACAAGGGAGCGAAGAGTCTGTTCGATCATTCCGTAATCGTATTGATAACGCTGCTGGCTTGCATATCCACAATCAAAAGAGGAGAGAATTACTCCATCCATGGATGCTTTCATCTTCGGACTCAGGAGATCATTACGGATGAAGATCCTCGATCGAGTACCGGAGGATCTGAACAAAGCGTTTGAATTGGCAGAGGTATTCGAATACAATAAGCAGTACGAGGAGCGTTTCCCAAGACGAAGCAACTTAGACGATGACGACATCTGTCTAGTCAATGCAATTACGATTACAGGTTTGTTTAAGATCATCGGGGAGGGGGAGGATAGAATGATTTATCAGCTGTATCCAAATTATCACAAAAAAAATTCCAGATGAATCAAAAAGAACATGCTACTTTGCTGTATTACGGAAGCAGCCTGAAGAAACTCTTCCGAGGGAACCACATTCAGCAGTTACAACAAATTGCGGAGGAATTTTGACAAGGTGAGGAACAATAGTCTGCGAAGAAAAAAGAAGAAAAGAAATTTTCAGCATGGTAGATTTGGCAAAGAACGTAACTAATCAGTTCGGAATTGTGAATGAACTTGAATTAGTTCTCGCTCGTGGTGCTGGACTCTTTATTGATGCAACTCCTCAATTCGCTCGTTCTAATTGGGGTGATAATCCCGAGCGATTCTTGACTGCCTATCTAACCAAGAAAGACTCAAATGAAGAGGAGATTGACGATGTTGACGAGATTGATGATCATGGACACGAGATGTCAGCTGATACTAAGGAAGCAAAGGGACTGTTCACGTGTCAAGAATGCAGTTCATCCTTCATAAATTACGGTAATATTATTCGTCATATGGAAATCGGTCGACATCGCATTCGACCTGAGAAGATTCACATACGCCCTTGGATTGTTCAAGAGGAATCTTGAGGACGTCCAAGCGCATAATAATGTCCTTTCGGAAGTATCGCAAGCGATGACAGAGATGAGTCATGGAGCGGACCTTTCTTCCAAAGCGGGATGGGCACTCAGATTGAAGAGAAAACGTGGTGTTTATTCGGAAAAAGCCAAGAGATTTGCTGAGAAACTTTTCCAACGAGGAGACGTGTCCGGTAGAAAGATGGATCCTGCGGAGGTCGAAAGGTTGATGAAGGAGGAGGAGAGCATCAAACCATACGAACGAATGAATGCTCAACAGATTCGGTCGTACTTTGGAACTCTTTCCAAAGAGAAGAAGGCTGCGAAGGCACCGAAGAGAAGAAAAACACAAGATAAGAATGAGGAAGACGAAGATGAGGATGAAGAAATGATGTTGAACGAGGACGATGAGGAAGATTATGGTGATCTATCTGATGAAGATGAAGAAAATATTGATGATTTCGGAAGAGAAAGAGACGATGTGATCCATGACATCATTAGGGAGAGTTTCAATGAACTTTTCAACGAGAATGATGATCCGATTATTGACGATGATGTTTGAATCG
This sequence comes from Pristionchus pacificus, assembly GCA_000180635.4. NCBI lineage: Eukaryota > Metazoa > Nematoda > Chromadorea > Rhabditida > Neodiplogasteridae > Pristionchus > Pristionchus pacificus. The sequence continues at coordinate 12,534,114 of CM026578.1, read as the reverse complement.
AGAAGTAATACAGCATAACATACGATTATGCTGATCTATCTATGAATCAATTCAATTCTTATTATATTAAATTCTTGTTTTCGAACTAATTACGTTGATTTGTATTTTTTCCCAAGCGTTCTCAATTGTTAAGCTAATGTTATCCTAAATAAAAGATAACTGCCAAATCAAGTGAAATCAGCAATCAGTGTAAACTGAACAATCTCAGGAAGATGAAAAATAGTGAACGAATATGAAGATTAAGTGAAAATTTCAAGAATATCAAGAAATTCACGGGGCAAAGAGTGTTCACAATTTCGCAATCTCATTTAGACACCGTTTTTCGGCGTGCGGGCACTAAGTGCGCTTTCTTCCAGGAGATTCGCTATCCGGGCGCGTACTCGGATGACTGTGAAAAAAATACTGTGCGGGGTACTTTCATGCGTAGAATCCGAATTTCAAGTCAAAAAAGGTACACAGACGAAAAAATTTTTCAGGACGAATAAAAATCATCGAAAATCACGGTTTTCGACTTTTCAACGATGTCGGATGAATTTCTAAGTATCTTTTTGATTCCAGACCAAGTAAGTTCATTGTGAAACTTTCTTTGATGATAACCTCATTGATTGCTATTCCACTCATACACGTTTCAGAGTGCAAATCATGCCCAGCCAATCTTGTCACAATCACGACGACTGGAGCAGGAGCCAAAGCAATGGACTGGGACGAAATCAATGAGAATGGAAAGTGCGCGATGAGAACGTTCATTTGCATGGGAAGAAATGCGAATATCGAGGTACTTTAATCCACTTGAGTTTGTAGAAGATTCTGAAATCAATGGATATCCATATAAGTTGAATGGAGGCGATGGAGTGATTGATGATCAAGGAACAGAAATCGTCATCTTCACTGTTACCTGCAATGAGGATGGAACGGCATGGGAAGGAGCTGGAACGGAGGTTACTCAAATCGAATGTTCAGCAGCTGAATAAGTCTGCCTTTTCGATTGCAACCCTCACGAAATGTAATAATGTAAATGTACATGTAATAAATTACTCTAATATGTCATGAAATGTATTATTGTGCTCATGTGGAAACTACTTCCACATGCCCGAGTAAACATCGGAACTGGGAGTACAGAAAACCGTGAGATAATTTCATTTACATATATATTTTCAGTGGCACTGAAAGTATCAAAGAGGAAGGTGGGTGAATAACATTAATCAGTGAACTGTTAATAGGTTAATTCTCGTCTTGAGAAAATCGTTTTCTGTCCTGCTCTTTGGTTGATAGAAGCGAGTCGACAAGGTCTGATTTTCTCCTCTTCGCCAATAACTCAACAATGAAGAAGTGGCCGGCTGCGATAAGTCCAGTGAGAACGAGTAAGAATATTCCAGCAGTAGACGAGAAATCTGAGAATAAAAATCATCTCAGGGACAATTTAAAAGTGCTTCACCAAGGGGCTGTTGACTGGCGAGAACTCTCTTCTGTTCAGCACAATTCTTCTTTAGCACAGTGACGGGCAACTCGTCCAGTGCTAGATATTTCTTGCGAGTTCTGAGCACAGATTCATACTTCGAAAAATAATTGAACCAAATAAACCAATAGCGAAAGCTGACTTTTCGATGAATTCTCGGCTCAGCCCAATCGCTTGGTTTATTATTCTCAACTGTTCGGTGCTCTTACGATTCCACAGAAGTTGAACGAAGAGATCCGGTAAACCTGAGTGACTGAGCCCATTGAAGTGGTTTATTATAGGATTTGAGCTGCATTCAGATTAACCCTCAATTCGATATGCTAGCTATCTGAAAAGTCTTAAACAAAAATCAAAAATGAAATCTCACCCTGATCGAAAGTAGTGAGATTGCACTGTGTACGCGCTTTCATCATAAACCGAGAATCGATGATTTTTCCACACAAATATCTTCCCGTCTGCAGCAGAGAAAATACTTGATCCAAGTCGTTCACTGCAAGCTGTAAGTAGATGTATTCAAGCCCGCACTATTCTAATTTAGATGATGAAGTGTTAGATAATCCCTACCGGCGGATTGATATTCACTGCTTCTTTGAGCAATCGCGTGCCTGACGTTGAGTATTCACCTAGGAGAGTCACTTTTCTGAAAGAGACCACTGCTTGAAACTAGGAGATAAACACACAACTTTGACTAGAATGTGACTCGTCTATCCTTGTCGAATACTCACATTGAAGACGCGTAGTCGATGAGTGTGAGTTTCCCTGCAGCGACCATAGCTGCGGCCTCTTCAATTGAGTGAAAACGCTCGAACGAACGTTCCTGAATCACTTACAATTAGAAAAAATCACAAAGGAAAATAAATTTTCACAAATATTCTAGATACTCGGATACTTTCATGATAGCAGTAATTGTATTGGATCCGTATAGATTGGCCACCACAGCCAATGCAATCATGGAATATATGAAAGATATGAAATTGTCTGAATGTTATTCAGTTTGTTTGGAAAAAACCAATAACCATCTGCCTCACCCAAAGGACGAAATGAAAATGATTCTTCGTACGATCCTTGCATCAACTGAATTCGAAGTGTGCGCCAGCAGATATGAAAACATTAAATTATTAGTTCGAACATACATAACTCCATTACTGTTGCAAATATTTCGAAGAATGTAGTCCTTCCTTGCCACGATTCGAGCAGAGTTAAAATCACTGTGAACGACAACCATCCAATGAAAGTTGCCATCCACACCTTCACAAATTTGTTTATGACTCACACAAACATAATTGTTTCTGGATAGAAAACTGTTAAGTCTGATAAGTACCTGCCAAGAGAAAAACCTCATAGGGAGACCATAGATTGGGTGGCATTGTCTCCGTTAGCTGTCGACTCACACGAGCAACGGGGGTCTCAATAAATTTAAAAAGTTAAAAAATACCCAACGAGTTCACAACTAACGCACAACTAACTCGTGTGAAGTCGAAATCCTTGGCCCTCATTTCATTTCTCTGAGCGAGAAGGCAGACTGTATCCAGTGTATCATTGTAGATGTATCCGAAAGAACCAGACCACGACCCGTCATGTAATGTGCATGATCTGCTTCTTATTCTCAAAGGAATGAATCAGATATGACATAGCTTTCAAGGAATGTTTCATCGGATGATAGATACTAACCTTTTGCTTCGTTCCCCACGTCAATTTATCTGGTTCCGATTCGATCACTGTCGGCACTATTGTCATGTTCGCCACTTTAGCTAAGTAGGCAATAAGCTGAACAGGGAACATTATCGATGTATTAAGTTCTAAAACAAACCTCTGCACAGAATTTGTCTTGCCCCGGAGGCCGATCGGAGTTTAATATTACCCCGTCGTTGTTTTTTGTATCGGAAAATTTCCCTGACCTGAAAGATAGCGTAGACCAGAGCTTTTCCCATAAGTCATATAGTCTTTTTTCGCTTCCCTCATTTTCTTTTGATATCATTACTACTTAAATTACTGGGGATACTTGATCATCGTTATTATTTGTTTTCTTGTCATTGGGATTATCGGTCTTAAGTTGTTCCTGAAATGTTCCTTCCTGTTCATGACCGTCTTATTCTTTTCTTCCCCCGGAGTGTCACGACTGTGAGAATGAGAGAGATCATAGTCCAGAAATTTCCTTTCTTCTTTCTTTCTTCCTTTTTATGATCCAATTCGAGGATCTTCTTTCCTTCCCCCTTTTGGTTCCCCGTGACCCTTAACGACATACTTATGAATCCCCTATATTTATACCGCTGTTTGGTTTGCTTTCTATTTCTTATTCTTCTTTGTTCTGGTTTACTCTTGTATGTTATCTGGTCGGTTTAATTACCCAAGTTTGAGGTTGCTACGATAAAGCATCATTCAACCACACCGGGGAAAGGACATGATTCCAGCCGAGGGCTGAGAGTGGGAAAATGGGGACAATTCCAATTCGCCTCAGGAGCATTTTTTCCGAAGCCAACTCGTAGAATATTCGCCATTGAGTGAAAGACATAGATGTTTGATCATTTTACTTCATGCGGCCTTTGTTTGTTGTGGGTGTGGGTTGAGATCGAAAGCGGAAGTCGAAATTAGAGGCATTTCGAAAAATCAATGAATCAGTTTCAAAAATCAATGAATCAATTCGAATCAGGGATAAATGTGAAGGAGAGACTCGACTTGTTTACAGCCTCCGAACAGATCACGGACTAAACGGGTGGAAGGATGGCACAATTTACTTACAAGAACGTGTTCTATCTTTTTCATAAAACCTTACTTGCACGTTTTAATGCTTAGTCAGAAACATATTTGGAATCCTTGCTTGATTTCCGTCCGATCTGTGGTACTCTCCTTGTGCCCAATTAACTCCCCGAGAACTTTCATTTTACATAATTATTTTTGTAATTCATAAAAAATAAAGTTGTCAGTCTTAATCAGCATTGAATTATACCTGGGTAACCAAACTCGCTTAATTTTAGCTCTTCTGACAACTGAGAAATAATAGAAAGGCTATTTTCGACATCACGCCATCTGGAGCCAACGGGAGGTCGACATGCAAAATGAACTTGCCCATAGTCATCAGCATCCCCGAGAACCCCAAAACACCCAGTTTCAGAGAATCGTGATTTTTGGGCTGTGCCAAGCCCCTCCGATTCTTAGGCAAACGGCCTCATATCTTGATCTAAACTAATGTCATCTCACTGTAGTCTCTAGGGTAAGTCTCCGCAATTGCCGTCCTGTCATCAAAGTCAAAACTACGCTTGCTACGATGTATATGACGTAGGCTGTGTTGCTAATAACCTTTTGCACCTGGAACTCAAAGATTCATAATAAAAATTAAGTTATGTTATAGACTAACGATGACGCCATTTGCAGACCGCCGATCTATAATCAAAGCACCTTCAATTTCTCTGTATTCATATCCATGGAATAAAATCGGAACCGAAGAGGAAATTCCGATGATAAACTGAGATGCTATCGTGAATCGCAGCATCGAAGTTGTCCATGTCTCAATTAATTAGCATTTCCTTTCTTTGTCCAGAGAGTTTAAATGATACTCACGTTTTCCGGAAGGTTGCTGCTTCTCATAGCAAGATATCTATGAACGACCATCATTAGTTTGCCAAAAGTTGAGCTCATTGCGCAAGTTTGATTCATTATCTGGAAAAATAATTCATTCTGAATGAAGCGTCGGAATTCTCCCATTCTTCTAAAATTGTGTATCTCACCCATACAATTGCATAACACCATGCAAATTGTGCAGTGTAGACAAGCCTGGCTATGATCAAATGAGTATAAACAGTTCCCAAACCGTACACTCCTGATACAAAGTAATTCCACTAAACATGGGAGTGTAATAGACCAGTCGTGAAAAAAGTGTGTAAAATGGCGTCTTGAAGGATTTGTTTGATGCTGTTCTCAAACGAATTAAAAGAACAGCATAAAGGAAACTTTTCTCTGAGAGTACGATATTCGGGGCGAATAGAATCTGTCCGAAGAGATCGTGCACTGATTCAGGCCCATTCATTGTCAAGTATCCTATAGCCTTTGCGTATGAAGGATGGTGCTGAAGAATGGCAGCTTCCGAACTTTTGACAATGAGGATGGAAATTCGGTTGTTTGGAATCCCAGTACACAATTGGTATGGATTGGATATTTGAAAATTTATAATTAAAAGAAGAATAATTTTGAATTTCAGTACGACTTTACCTACTCTGTCGGAGGTTCCGAAATACTGCGATTGGAAGTTCAATCCATTTCGTGCGCAACTCCAAGCCCCGGTATCGGCTTGGACAGTTTAAATTGACAAAATATGAATGCTTCCAGATTCTGGTGCATGTGCATGCACCGTTCCTCTCAATCTAAACACCGCATTTACCTACTCTTCGATGACTGCAGGCTCCGTGTTAGCTGAGCCAACCTGTCCTGCTAACTATCCCACACTCAAGTAAGGTTCAACTCGAAGAATCCATTCGAAGTTTCAGGACGACTTCGATCAAATGGCCAACTGAGACGACTGATGCACCGACCGACGTGATTATTAGATGCATGGTCAGAAACATATTTCATTGGATTCTTTTTCGATATCACAGGAGAAATGAGACGAAAATAATAAAATTGCAGGCAAGCAAGTGGATTGCGTGCCGCAAGTCGACTCTTGAGAGTTGGATGATTAGCGATGCTGCTTGTATTCAACCATGACTCTTATTTTGTGTAACGCCGACCAATGAGTTCACTCCACTTTCTCTTCCATCTTTCCTTCCGAGAAAGTACAAGCGATTTCTTAGCAACCGAAAAGGGGATGATCAACAGTGAATCGCTGAACATTTTAGCCAGCAGTGATCTATGAAGCAAGTAGGAAGCAAGCCAAGAAACAATACACTTTATTCCCAAAAGAGTCACAAATTATACAAGCATTTAGCACAAAGTAAACTACTCTTTCTAAACTCGAGGTAATCAACGTATCGGGTGGTTCTGGATGAAGCCCCATACGCGTTGTTTCCACTCTGAGATGGATGCATATCCTACATCGACAATCGTTCCACTCGCAGTCACTTCCTTCAATGGCCTTCGAACTTGAGCAAGGAAAGGATGCGCAAGCGATTGCTCTACACTCATTCTGAAATGAAGGCAAAAATGATTTCAGTACACTTTTCATGTAACACACCTTGCTCGATGATCGAACTCGAGAGTACCATCGATGAAATTCGCCAATGAAACTCCTTCTCTAACGATGTCATCTTTCAACCACGGTCTTGCCTTCTCACGAAAGTATCCCAAGAAATCGATTCGAACCGCTTTCGTCGATTTGTCTCGAAGATACTTTTGGCTTCGCTCCTCATCTACCTGAGTAAATGCAATGTCCTGCTTTATGTATTGTTTTGGATACCTGCTCTATGATCACATTCTCCGGAATCGGACCACAGATATTTAGTGCTTTGATAATTGGAACATCGGAAGCGGGCGGGTCAGTCTTGAAGAGGATTGAGCCCGTAAGCATCTCGCATAAAATGGCTCCGATCGACCAAATATCAGCTGAATTACAATGATTATTAAAAAAGAAACCTCATTCATTTTAACCTTTTTCGTTGTAAATTTGGCGATCGCTGTGTCCGAATGAAACCGTTTCGATCGCTCTGTAATACTTCATTCCGGGGTCGTTTGTATGTTGATTGTTCTCATCGAGAACTCGTGCGAGGCCAAAGTCTGCAATTTTTTATAATAAATGAAAATAGTTTTTCGTATTTATAGATCAATTTTGTTAAAGATAAATGCATACCCAGTAGTTTCAACTTTCCATTTTCATTGATTGCAAGATTATCTGGCTTGAGATCACGATGGATTACCTAAAAGTTTGTTTTGACATAATGTGGATAAAGCAGTCTAACATTTGCGGAGTTCAGATACTTTAGAGCTCTCAATAGTTCTGATATTATTTTTTGAAAGCTTCGTAGACTAAAGGAATGCTTCTCAGGGGTCTCCTGCGCGAGAATAGCATTCAAATCTTGACCACAATAATCGGTTGCGAAATATCTGAAAGGTAACTCTATTAAATTCAGTTTACATAATTTCAAACTTACACAGAATCGAACGATTGTATAGAAGTGTCAGTTGTGTAAGCGAATTTGATTTTGATAATATTTTCGTGGTCGATTTCGCTTAGAAGTTGAAGCTCGCGAAAGCATCGTTGTGCCTAAGAAGAATTTTTAAAAACAAAGACGCAAAGAAACGAATTGGAATCTTACTCTTCTCTCATTTTCAAATGGACGAATTAGTTGTTTCACAGCGATATTGTTTCCGTTCTTGCTCTTATGTTCCAGTCCACTAAATAATATAAATAATATTTTGTTAGAGTCGGCATGGCTTACTAAACGATACCGAATGTTCCCGCTCCCAAAAAAACTGAATTGGGATATTCGCTTCTTATCGACCGAGGTATGTGGAAAACGACCCTTTGCTTCGTTCCAATATTAACAAAGTTCTGAAAATAAATGAATAAATGAAGTGCAACACGAGAGAAATACTTACGCGATCGGCCATTGAGTGCTCGAGTAAAATATGTCGGCTCAATCAATGGAGAAAAGAAAACGCTCATACCCAATTGTTGATAAGAGAGACGAGAGACGGAAAAGTTTGCCATAGAAAGAGACACTTCACACGTAAGAGTTTGATCAGGGTTATCATTCGATCACAGTTGGCTTTCTCAATAATTTTTTTCTTGTTGATCAAGTTCTTTCAAATAAACTATTCCTACTAGATAAGTAACAATACAACAAAGTACACTATAGCTGCTGCTACTAAAAATTGAATCCTATCATCACTGAGATTCATCGCACTGGCGATGCTTTAATGGCGTTCCAGAGGAGTTGTCTGTACTGCTCCAAATTCAGCTCTCCAACATCGGGAATGGTATGGTTGGCGAGTATTTCTTTGTGAGGAACACGAGCAAGTGCGAGGAAGGGATGAGCGAGAGCTTCGTTAACCGTCATCCTTAATTTTTTTAAGTAGCTAATAAAGGAAATCTCTAGATTACCTCGCTCTGTGATCGAAAGCGAGTGTACGATTAATGAAGTCAACAATTGCAGCTCCGTCATTGATGATCTCATTCCTCAGCCATGGTCTTCCCTGCTGGAGAAAATATTGCAGGAAATCACGACGAACAGCATTTTGTGACTTATTACGCAGATATCCCTGACTGGGAACGTCGTCGACCTGAAAAACGCAATTTGGCTTAGTTAAAATCGTCATAATTATATAAGAATTCTTAAATTTAAAATGTCAATATTCTAAATTTTCAGGATTGTCCTTGAGTCTTCAGAACCTTGCCCCCAGACTAGTGGTATACTGCTCTTTGTATTATTACGAGAAAAATTCCAACGAAGAACTAACGTCCTCAACCATCACATTCTCTGGAATCGGTCCACAGATTTCGATTGATCGAAGAACAGGTTGATCGCTCTTCGAAGGATCGCTCTTGAAGAGAATCGAACCAGTGATCATCTCACAAAGAATCGCTCCGATTGACCACATATCGGCTGTTAAGGATAGTTTATTTTCATACTTCCCGGTTTTGCTGAATTGTTTTCTCAAAGATACTGTTACGTCTTACCCTTCTCTCCATTATAAATTTGTCGATCGTTCATTCCGAATGCAATTGTCTCAATGGGTCGATAATATTTCGTGCCCGGATTCTTCGTATGCTCGTTGTTTTCATCCGCAACTCTTGCGATTCCGAAATCTTAAAATTAAAAATTAATATCGACCCATTTCAGCAATAAATTGTATATAAAATTGAATCAATGATGGCAAAGACATACCTAATAGAGTCAATTTTCCATCATCATCGATCGCCAGATTTTCCGGTTTCAGATCACGATGAATTACCTAAAAGTTAAAAAATAGCCATAAAATTCAGACAGAAGACTTACATTAGCAGAGCTGAGATACTTGAGAGCTCTCAGCAGATCGGAAATCATCCTCTTGAAACTGTTCAGACTGTACACATGATGAGCAGCAGTCTCATGCTCGAGTCGAATTCCGAGATCTAAGCCCGCGAATTCAGTTGTCAGGTATCTGAATCGGCAAAATTCATAGGCAAAATATTAACCATAACTGATAATTTCTTTAGATTTTCTTTCTGATAATTGTTTCTTAACTCACACTTGGAATAGCTCATTCATCCTCTTGTCGGTTGTATAAGCGCATCTCATTTTGACGATATTTTCGTGATCAAGATCATGCAAAAGTTGAAGTTCGCGATAGCATCGTTGAGCCTACAGAAAAGTGAATGGAAACTTTGTTAGAAAAACAGATTTGTTTACCTTCTTCGGAGAGTCAAAGGGCGTGAGGAACTTTTTGATGGCAATTCCCTTACGATTCTTGTCCTTGCATGCGAGACCACTGAACAAGGTAAATATTTCCGCAAAGTGATACAATAATCATACATCACAGTTCCGTATCCACCCGTGCCCAAGTATGTCGGATCATGATAGTCTTTCGCGAACTCTTGAGGAACGAAGAATTCGCGGATCCGAGTGTTGCCGACGTTGATAAAGTTCTGAAGAGCAATACTTTTTTAATGTCAAATCAAAGAAAACTCACCGGCAATTCTCTCATAGCATCTTGCCTCGGATCGGCAAGTGGAAACCGAGACATTTGTGAGTGTTGAGGGAAAAAAAGGGAGTAAGGATGACTCATATGATAAGAATCGCAAAGGAAAGAAGGAGATCGAGATACATCGATACTTGTGCGGGTCAATTCGGAATCGATTGTGAAAGGCAATGTGATTTTCTTCATGTTTAAGTCGTAAAATTAAACAATGAAATGATTTTATTCGCGTGAGAATCTTTCATTTTTTCGGTTCATCGAATCGAACAGGAGCTGACTGAATGACATTCCAGATGAGTTTCTTCCCTTCTCCCACTGTCAAATATCCAACACCAGCAATAGAATGACTAGCGATTACTTCCTTCTCGGGCATTCGAACTTCTATGAGAAATGGATGTCTCAGGGCTTCGTCAACATTCATTCTGCATTATTCTCTTCCAAAGGATTTATTAATCCACCCCACCTTTGAGCAGGATCTAAGGTCAACGATCGATCAATGAAGTCAATGAGTGCTTCGCTCTCTCTTTCGATATCTTCCCTCAGCCAAGACCTCCCTTGATCTCGAAAGTATTGCATGAAGTCAATACGATTATCAGCATTTGCTCTGTCTCGAATCTGGTTGTGACTGGCTTCGTGGATAATCGAAATTATGTTGTTGTAACTAAACATAAAAGAAACTTACTTCGTTGAGAATGCTCCCCGGCGTGGGACCGCCACAAATGTCGATAGCTTTCCGTACGGGATCTTTTTCATCTTCGAACAGTATCTTTCCAGTGAACATCTCACATAGAGTAGCACCAATCGACCACATATCCGCTATAATTGAAGAAGTAGTTATTAATGGGAACTTTGACATAGTGTTCCAAAAACCCCTTCTCATTGTATCTTGTCACATTCCTTCGCTCAGATTGGCTATTATTGAAATCAATCGTCTCAATTGCCTTCCACTCGTCATTTGATTGTTTTCGTCCATAACACGAGCTATGCCGAAATCTGCGAGAATATCTTTTTTTTTTGTTTTCAATTCAGGAAAAGTAGAACCTAAAAGAGTGCCAGTTTCATCAATTGTAAGGTTTTCCGGTTTGAGATCGCGATGAATCACCCCAACAATATGTAAATTCGCTTGTGAAAAGAGCGCAAAATGACTTACATTGGCTGAGTTAAGGAATTGTAGTGCTCAGAGCAGTTCGGATAACATCCTTTGATAACATCTTAAACTGAATACGTGGTTTCCAATTTCCTCCTTGGCGAGGAGTGAACTCAATCAAGGCAGTACCACAATACTCCGTAGCGAGATAGCTGAAATGCTCGCTAAAAATATTCACTATTAGACTCTTGTAAATCGTACACTGATGACAGATTATCTGCACATTGATCTGTGGTATAAGTACGCGAATTTCATCTTCACTATATTTTCATGATTCAATTCACGAAGAAGTTGTAGCTCGCGGAAACATCGTTGGGCCTTGAAAATAAACGGCGTAAAAAATCAATAACAACCTCGTACCTTTTTATCGCTGTCGAAAGTACTGGGGATTTGTGAGTTCCTTGCCAAACGATTTCGGAACAAAGAAATCGCCTATTCGCTCATTCCCGATATTGATAAAAGTTCTGGAAAGATGGAAAGAAAAGAATTTTTTAATTCATTTGAAAAGGTATCATCGCTTACGGGAAATTCATTCATTTTTGCAGTGCAAATGGGAAGAGAGGAATAACTAGACGAGTTAGAGAACAAACAAAGAAGGAAGGTGGAAATGTGCGTGAATGTGAGTAGTGTTGATCATACGTTGATAAGAAGGTATTGCAAAGAATACACCGTCATGTTCAATACGATGAGTTTGACTTCATTTCAAAATGTAAAATGTAAAGGTCGTCATTTCGTTTCATTTATCAGTTATTGTTTTCACTCCGTTGAAATGCGATGATCGAACTGTGATAGTTTTGTTTCTCACAGAAGGATGTGAAATTGATTTTGAGCTTGTCATCTGAAAGGCATATCAATTATTGTTCGCAAAAGAGAATACACACACCCCAGGTTTTCTTCGGAAAATGATATCCGAATATTCTTCAGTCATTGTCAGAATAATCAATGCATTAGTGATTGGAAAAATATGCAGTAAAAATGGAGCTATCTGCATATGGATTTTATTTTTCAAAACAATCAAGTTCAAGATCATTGAAGTTTAACCTTCTTACACACTATTATTCAAAATAAACAATTACCCCTCACTTTGTCTGGCACGTGCGATTCTGATTCGAAGACACACGTGAGTCCCATGATTGAAATCGGTCCATATGAGAATATAATTGGATTGATCGCCTGAAATAATGCATGAGAAAGTGAAGCATTCTCTCTCCCGTACTTGAGCTACCAGCATTCTAAGTGCTTTCGAATGACTTCTTCTCAATTTCTCACTCATTTTCGTTCGCTTCTTGATAGATAAATGAATCTCGAAGCCACAGAATACCTTCACAATCACATACGCATCCTTAATGTGGATTTGCAGACTCACAATTTGAAATATGAGAATAGCTAGAATAATAAAAATGAATATTGTTGTTATAATGAAGCCTACGGAATATGGAATGTCCTGAAACACTCAACCATTTCAATTTCCTTGGGCTTATTCGTACTACAAGATCTAAAATTAGTAGCGACTTCATCTGAAGAAAATCGATGTCAATGTATTGTCCAAGTTCCTGGTTCATTCGCTCAACTAATTCGATTCTCTCGCATGTCAGAAACAATCGAGAAAGAATTGGTGCAGCGAAAGAAAGCAACTGAAGTGATTTAGCCCAACGAATCGTGAATTATATTCATACCGGAATATTCATCCAATTCGCGACGATTCCGCAATTTGTTTCGTAGAACTTTAGCAATGAAGGGCTGAACGGAAAGAATGCGCTACTGTGAGTGATTACATTGTCATACTTGCACAGTTTCGCATAGCGATAACTAAAAATCGCCGAAACGAGAATAGTACTAACCACTTGAATTACAAACCAGAAATTCAAAAAGTACTGCAAATGGTAAGTTTGACAAGGTAGTTTTAATTCCAACTAAGCCTCATTGTCGAAAATTGGAAATCGGCTTAGAGTTGATACCGAGAAAATGGCAAGCATTCCTCGATAGTGATACCATGCCTGAGAAAATCGTTGTGTTATGATTGAACAAGAAAAAATGAAACCGGAAGTGTGGCGGATATAGTGAGCGAAAACCCAAAATCCGTGATAATAAATCCTCGTGTGTATCCACTGAATCGGGTTATTATGGTGGAACGATCCTCGTTACTCACGAGAAAATGTTCCATTTGTGCCGTGTACTAATGTATGCGTAGCCTAATATTGAATTGATGATGAACGAAATAATAGCCATAACGATGGCATAAGATCTGTAGAATTGAACGAAAGTCTCCTCGGGGAGCATTCGACGTGAAACTTCTCGTGATTTTGAGATAGATCGACACATTTCATTGAAATTCAACACTGGTAAACAGGTTTATTTCACAGAACAGAAAAGATACAAGGCTATAAAATAGACAAAACGGCACACATAGATTATTAATAAATGGACACAATCGTAGTGAAAGTAGAGAGATGTACCAATAAACGCTTGTGTCGGCAATTGGTAAATGAGCAACGTTTTGTTGCACTGGGGCAACAGCTGGATGTCTCGCGTGATTCGATGAGGAACTGTCACCGATGCTGTTTCTGTTGAATAAACCAAGAAGATATCTGAACCTCAAAATCGTGAAATAATAAAAAGGACTATTACCTGCGATAAGGAATAAGAAAGTAGAGATTGATGCAGGCAGACATTGGCGAGATCAATCCTGCCACCTGAACAACAACTTTGAAAGTAAAATTGAGTATCTGAACTGACGATGGTAAATGACCGTTCAAGCCACTCGGAACTGTAAACTTTGTTCGAATCAAGAATCCAGAGAGCGTATCCGGTTGCGTAGAAAAGCGGAAGCAAAATGTGGAATGATAGAGCCTGTGAGTTATGTTTTCTGCTACAACAATTGAATTACCTTAGCAATTGTGCGATGCGACGATTTCGATGACTGAAATTATGCATTTTCTTGTTTCATTGAGCTGTTAAAAGTGTTCTACTCACCATTCCTCTTATATTCATCATTAGAATGTAGCGAGCAATGACCGCAAGGACGGTCGAGAATGTAATAACAACCATGGTGTAGAATATGTCCAGTATTACGATGAACTCTTGGTGCATCGAGAATACTGAATCGATACACGTCATCGTCGGAAAGTATGTCCAATCCCTCACCTATGATAGTGTACCCAGTGAAGCGTGGGTCTGTCCACGCAGGAGAGTCGAAGAAGATTTTCTGCTGAAGAAATACGACCTGACGTCATTTCATTAGGATAAACGTGGCTAACCAGTGCTGCAAGTGTAGGAAGGGCGACTGCAATACATGTTAACCATGTGCAAGTCTTGCTGAATATCTGGTTGGTACTTGGCCTAAGTGATCGAATACGGAAGATGAATGCACAAAGGAGAAGAGAGGAAGAACATTGTATGTGAATTGAGCGCTGCGAATAGGCCAGCATTTTCGAGTCTCGAAAATCATTGATCCCACTGTGATGAAGCTGCATGGACCAAGGTCACTTGCGAAAGTATTTCTTGAAGGGTTAACAATCCGGAACATGCTTTCGAATAATGCAATAATAGAAAACATACCGCGATCCCGTTGCCAAATTGGACCGACTGACTGGGATATCTGAGCAGGCCATATTCAGTAACAGAATTGAGTAAGTTCTCATCACTGGAGGTGTTCTGCGAATAAATTAACGGTGTGAGCGAACAAAGACGAACAACGGAACCTTTTAATAATTGCCACAATCAAAATACTATTGAGAATGATTCCCGAAAATTGGATGACTCCAATAATCAAAATGTGGATAACATCATTGGAAGTGTACATTTCACGGATTACTTGTTCGAAATCAAACGAGTCTCGTCTCTAGGAAGTCTGTCTGCACGCTCAGATGATTCCGATATGAATGCTTGAGAAACGCGAATCTCATCGACCTTTACAATAACATGGCGCGAATCTCTCATTCGAAAAGGTGTTATACGTTACATACGGCAGAGATTATCACGATATGTGTCATGATATAGATATAATGTCTATGTCATCTAATTCGTTAATATGATAGAAAAATATAAAGTAATTTGGCATTCATAACAACGTAAATTGTAATTGTGATTTCCACATCGAAAGATATCAGGTGAATCCTTGCAAATATTTTCTGGGTATATTTTATCAGAAACAAACTGAAAGTGAAGTATTATAATACCGATGGCATTTATTTATTTTCCCCACCCTCCGTTGTTCGTATCGATGATCTCGTCTCTCTCGACCGCTCAAATAAATCAAATTGTGAAAGAGAACCAAAAATGAACGAACTAGTGCTTCCTCCCCATCCATTGTTAGTCGTCACGATATCCCGCTCGATGATTTCTAAAAATGAGGTCGACGTCACAGAATTTCTAAGGCCATAGCCTCACCAGTTCCTCCGTTGTTTCCGTATCCTCTGTTCCATCCCCATTGGGCGATTACGGGAGACAAGAAGAAGATAGCCAGAAGAATTGCGAAAAGAGATCGGAACATCTGAGTTGAGATTAGTTAGTAACTGAAGAAGAAGAAACGAGTGTGACCGTAGACCGGCTGATCTGAGTTCGCCTTCTCTCATTTATAGCATAATATTGGTTCGATGATCTCGGATCAGCTCAACATTTCGCCTTGTTTTTCCTTCTCAGAGGTGCTAACCGGCGAATAGTTGAATAAGCGGGGCGACAGATCGGTGATCCGATTATGTCACAAAACCGTGAGCATTTGAATTTTACTGATGTACTTTTAGCTGTTTTATCTTTATTTATTTCATCCAACGGAGTAATTAGTTTTAAAAAAAAGTATTTGGTGATTTAGAAATATATTAATAAAAACAATTGTTTTAGTACTAACCAACTCAGCAAACGAAAAAAAACATATAAAAAATCAGTACTCAATGCCTCATGGTATGAAAGAACTAGCACATACAGTAACCCTCTCCTAACGCAGGACGCCATTATTAGTCGTCATTGTTCGTTGCACAGGCCATGATTTATGTCGTATTTGCCTTCTCATATGGGTAAACACTATGTGCCATACCAAACATTCTCGTTTTCGTTGTAAATAAAGATTATCATGATTAAATAAATTAATTAGTTATACTTCATAATTATCTTGTGCAGAGCTACTCTAACATGGCTGAGTTCATTTCAGCTTCTTACTTTCTTCCGATGGCCGTTTTGATGTTTCGACTTGCAAGGATAATGTGGGAATCACCTTCATACACTGCCGATCTTCCAAATAAGTCAGTTTTTGACCCACTTGGGTGTATGTCGCAAATAACACTCACAGTATACGTGTTGCCAGTTTCAAGTGTAAACAAGTGTCACTTTGCTTCACAAGATTGTTTTGAGAAAAAAAGTGTGAAAAGTGTAATCACCATTCGGTATTTTTTCCTCTGGCAGTGCTATTAACTTCACACTTCCAATCTGTAGCGTACTTACTACACAGCTTGCACTTCCAGTTGTTTTCAAATTATTTTTCGGAAAATGTTAAGTTTTTATTTCAAAATATTGTTGCAGATTCGATGTCGCTTCGCTTCGTTCATTCTCAACCTCGAGTGACGGCTGAAACTGAAGTGAAGAACAACTTCAAAGGCCGCGTTTGCATTTCTGTCGTTTTCGAGTGCACAAAACGACCTTCCATCTTGTGGTGAGAAAATAATAATTTCGATTGAGCTGAAAACAAATATGAAATAATAAGTTGACCTTTCACCTAACCTTATCCAGGTACTACAAGGATGGTAATCGTTACATCGCGACAGCGGACGAACACTACATGGTCAACAATCAGGCCGTTCTAAAGCCGAAGATGGAGAACGGTCATCCTGTCTACTTGATTGGAAGTATGCTCATCTTATTGGAGAACAGCGAGGAGGACGAAGGAGAATACATAGTGTATGCACAGACGGAGGATGGAAGAAGTGAGTATCATTTTTATTTCAAAATATTGTTGCAGATTCGATGTCGCTTCGCTTCGTTCATTCTCAACCTCGAGTGACGGCTGAAACTGAAGTGAAGAACAACTTCAACGGCCGCGTTTGCATTTCTGTCGTTTTCGAGTGCACAAAACGACCTTCCATCTTGTGGTGAGAAAATAATAATTTCGATTGAGCTGAAAACAAATATGAAATAATAAGTTGACCTTTCACCTAACCTTATCCAGGTACTACAAGGATGGTAATCGTTACATCGCGACAGCGGACGAACACTACATGGTCAACAATCAGGCCGTTCTAAAGCCGAAGATGGAGAACGGTCATCCTGTCTACTTGATTGGAAGTATGCTCATCTTATTGGAGAACAGCGAGGAGGACGAAGGAGAATACATAGTGTATGCACAGACGGAGGATGGAAGAAGTGAGTATCATTCCTCTCTTTGTCTATCTATTTTCAATATTTGAAAAATTAAACCAGATAAACCTCATCAGAAACTCTGAAAATCGTTTGTCTCTTTTTTAAAGCACTAAGATGAGGTTTAACAATATATTTTCAGCCGAAATTTCGTTCAAGCTTGTCTACGTCGGACGCCTTTAAAGTTGTTGATGAGAGCGTCTTTCCACTGAGCAGCTACGATACTCAGTTGACCAAGGTTCGCTAATCATTTCTTTTTGTTTTACTGCTGTTTTGTGGTCAGCAAGACAAAAATAGAGTAAAATGTTTCCCATGAGTACGATAATCTTTAGATCTCAGTAAGCAAATAATGAGATAAATATGATGATAACCAGTAAAATTATACAAAAGATCCTTACAATTAGCACCTGTGTGGTAATACTTACTCCTGGTAGCGCGAATATTGTCCAATAGACCGCATTTGTTTCGCTATGCGCGCTTTTGTTAGTCCTAGAATGCAAATTACTCTCACACTTGAGAGTAAAGGAAAGACAATGGTGGTAACGGGATATTCTTTGAGGAAACAATAACTCTTGTCTCAAAGAGTAAATGTCAATGTAATTTGAAAAAGGCAAAATTTCATTCAATCGATTTCAGATCATCAAGAACGGTCGTGCTTACACTGCCTCCACAATGCACTCCTCAATCACTAAAGATGAAGAGAAGAAGAACGCAGAGGTGAACAATCGAAAGAAGAGCAAACCAAGCAGATCGAAGAGATATTGCACGAAAGTGACCGAATCGAAAATACCCGAGAATTGCAAACCAGTCGATAATACTGTTAACGGCCTGGAACAACTTGCAATTTAATCTTCACCACGATACCATTTTATTCCTATTTTAATGTACCTAATTAGTTAGTCATGTACAAAGTCTTCCCGGTTTTTTCCACTACCTCATTACAGATTCCAGATCTCTTGAAATATCCCACTGATGAAGTTTGTTAATGTCCAATTAGTATCATCCCGTTTTAACGAATTAATTTCTTCAGCCCGTTGTGATCCATTTCTTGCAAAGTATTGTAAAACACCACTACGTGTTCCGTATGTGATGATTGTGTATTATTCTTGCACGCTTTCTGCAAAAGTCGATACCGTGTGAATTTTCTTGCATAAAAAAGGTATATCAATTCACATTTTTCTCCATTCGACCATTCTTCATTATGTTTCTTCTCCTTCTTCTGTCTCTTGTTTTTACAAGCGTTGTCGACAGCCACAAACTCGTCAAGGTCAAGGTCGTCACAAACTCGTCAAGGTCAAGGTCGTCACAAACTCGTCAAGGTCAACACATTCCACGTTAATTTCGTCTAATCGTTTGTTTCTATCGCAGAGAAGCGGACAGAATTGCATGGATGGCAAAGCTATTGGAGAGGAATGGGTTTGAATCGTATACATTTTCTTTAAAATCCTATTCGATCGACAGAACACTCCGGACAACAAGTATATGTACAAATGTACAAATAAAGCCAAATCAGTGATCATCGCATGCATCTCTCCCAAGACGGGAAAGAGAATTGCAATTGGAGAGAATGTCACTCTGGTTGGCCAATTTCAATTGACAGTGAATTGGACTCAAAAGGCTAACGGTATTGAGTACTGTGTACAGAGGACACAGGGCATAGTGAAGTACAGATTCGAGGAGATAAAAACGGTTTGTGACTTGTGATAGGATGAAGTTTGATCAAAGAAATTGCAGTGCGAATACGGACAAAAAAATTGGAGAAACTTACGTATGATCACATTTATTGAAATACATTATCTGCCCACTTGTTCAGATGGATGCCGATAGATTCGTGTACACGTGTATTCTTGTTCCAGTTGAAAAAGAGACAAGCATGGTAAAACCGACGACACAGTACGAGTTCAAAGGATGCGCTTCACATGACGGAGGAAAGATTCTCTCTTTCGGCACGAATCATACTTATGTGAGTAGTATTCATGATCTTCTTTGATTATAATTCAAGTTCAGGGTGGTTTCATCGAGAGATGCTTCAGAGAGAGAAACCATCGAAAGAAGGATTCCTTCCGAGAGATGGCGAATTACGATTCCTTCGTGAAAAGATCGTCAACTAAACTGAACTCAATTTTATTTATCAAATAAATAATGCACGAACTGGAAAAACAAAATTCAATGACGTCATTTGAGATACTTTGTATATCGTTTTTATTCCAAAAATAAATAATTGTGTAATCTCGCTCGAGGTTACCAGAGTACACAAGGAAGGTCAAACTTTTAGAATGGTAAGTAACCAGAGTGCATTCTAGTCTATCGATTGGCATTCCGATCTCTAGATCTCTGTCATTTTGTGCGACAGTGCCGTCCTTGTGCCGCGAGAAACTTGTGATTTTCTGATGCTGATATGCTCTTGATAAGACTAGAAAGTGTATGACGACTGGCAGTTATTTCGGTTCAGTCGTGATTTGCTCTTTCAATAAATGTGATCAGAAGTCAAAAAGTCTTGTCCTCTATACAATGACACTGATCATTTTCACAGCGTCACCAATATATATTTGCTTACACATGCATCGGGCTCAAGTTGTAGTAATAGTTTTATTTCTCGTTCATCGTTGGCACATATCGGGTTCTTGCTTGCGTACGATCGCCGTGATTGGATTGTACACCATTTCTGCGCAGTCTGTCGCAAAAGAATAGTCGATGTGATTGTATCCTTCGATTCGAAAGGAACCCTGAATAACGACAAAATTCTATTGAGTTTTGCGATCAAATACCTTGACTACGCCCTTCTTGAGCAGACTTTCGGTATTCTTCACATCTTCTTCACTCGCAAGAATATCCGCAGTCCCTCGGATGTGGTATACTGGCACGTCAATATTACTGAAGTCGTAGAGAGGAGGAGTGAGCTGATCGAATTATTGTTGATTAGATTGAATAATTTGACTCACCTGTCCATACCTTCGAAGATTCTCAGCAGGATTGTGATCCATGTGCTCGAACTTGAGACGAGAAGCTATCTCAAATTTTGGATGTTTACTAAGTCTAACAGAGCAGAAATGATGGCAGACCTGAGCTAAATGCAGTGCACTCATCGTGGATGTTCCACTGGGAGTGTGTGCGAGATAGACGGGAGCTCGTGTCATATTAATCGTTCTTGTCGACGGACCCATTAGAAGGTTTATGGCGGAATTGCAGATCTGAAATCACATGCACTAGTCCACGCAAATTGGTATTGAGATACACACCTGGGGAGCCATGGGAATGATATTGCAGAGTCGAACGAGTGGCCGAAAGACAGAAGGCCATTGGAACGCCACCTCGTGCGATCCAATCGCTATTCGGTAGAACTGCCATTAAAATATATATATAAATGCAAAAGAAAATGAATTCAACCAACGTCAACAACAGGCTTGAGAGCTTTGTACGCCCATAGAGCGATTTTAATCGGTCCTTGGGCATATCCAGCAGTCCCTGCTGGTCCCGTTTGGAAAAGAGCTTTTATCTGAAATGCAGAACAAATTAAAGTGAAAGGTTATTTCAGATTGACTTTGCTATTGTACTCAGGATGGTCAGCCAACGTGAGATACGCCATAGTGGTTCCTTGCGAGAGACCAATCCAATATATTCCTTCATTCCCAGTTAGTTCAAGGACTTTATCGATGACAGCTGTAGAGTCGTATTTGGACATATCGTCGACGCTAAATGCAGTCATTGAAACCGATTTTTGTTGCTTTCAACAAGGATACTTACGTGTATTGCCAGAATTTGTTCTCCCATTGCTTCAGAAATTTGTGTCGCCTTCCATAAGTTGTTCCTCGATGATTCAGAAGGAATACGTCGAATCCCGCGTCCGCAAGGATGAACGCTGAATGTCCTCAGAACTATACGATAAATTTATGTCGGAAGTTACCCGGACTTGATTCGGGTGGATTTGTCATGAACATCGTCGATCCTCCTCCGAATCCATGAGCGAAGACGATGGGAGGACGATTGCACGATGAATCTGGCATGCTCAAGTCATTTGATAATTGACGAAAAAAAATTGACGACTTTTCTCGGAAAGTCGTCCGTAAGGAATTCGGAATAGATCAAGAATATATCCATCTCCTGTTACTACATCATAGCTCTCTGCCGGATAATCCCAACGTCGAATCATTCCCATCTAGCAAGAACAATGGCATTATAATGAGCTGCAATTTTATAAATACATACCGCATCCATATAGGCTTCCGGATCATCAGCTTGATCGTCTGCTGATGTAATAGAAAGAGTGAATACAAATGGTAAGAAGAGTAGAAGAAGGCGCATTTGTCACCGAGCGATCCGTTGATCCGAATGCGGAAAAAACTTTGCAATTTATAGCGTTCAAAAAATTTCATTGATAAGATTTGCAAATTTCGGAATGCGCATCGTCCTAAAAAAATGGCTACGATGAGGGTCAACATGGAAAAAAATTTTATGGGATAAAATAATGTGGCATTTTGTGCTAATTTCAGTTCAACCTTTGTGTTCGATGCAACGATGTTTTCAACAGACCCAATAGAATGCTAAATGAGCCTCGACTATTTCTCATCACGAAGTACTTTCAGACAGAGAACCGAAACCTTGCAAGAAAAGATCAACAAAACATGAGACTGTCCTTTCAAACATCAAATTGGTTGTATCGGTGTATTAGAAATTTTCGTTGGACGTTGTGCTTATACGTTGAGTTTATTGTTGTTTCCAAAGGGATTGCTCGGCTTATGTACTTCTATTCCAACTCTTTATTCAAATGAATAATTCGCACAATGCAAACATTTTGTTTGCTTCAGCGCGGAAATCTACAACCATAATGATTTTTATGCCGCAACAATCCGATAATTAGGAAGACGAGAAGCAGTGGTACATGTGCGAGGTAAGTATTTACAATCTATCATATCAATAGCCTTCAGACAATTTTATTGAATGAACGAACATTTTTTTAGAGGATAATAGATAATAAAGTATTTATGTGTATTTCAATATTTTCAACATCCTCGTGAGAAATCAAAATATGTTCTGTTCATCAGTTTGCACTCATAGATTACCGCTTCCTCGACCTTATCAATCGATATCATCTTAGAAGACGCGATGATAGCAACTCCATTACTGCCAACCAGTAATGCTAGCCTGCTCATTTTTATTGTTCTTCGCTGCAATTTATCATTCTGTCATAGGAGGCGTAGATCGAGTCTTCAACAGCAGTGCGGTGAGCTTCAATTATATATTATCTGTTTTTAATAATTTGATTTAGATTGGTGTGATCACAAACTGGGGGTACCCACTAGAAATTCATAGCGTTCTCACAAAGGACGGGTATATAATCGATCTATTTCGGATTCCTCATGGACGTTTTTCAAATGGAAGTAAGTTTAAAATGGACTTGACAGATACTACGTAAACATCTTTTCTTATTGACTCGTCATGTCATCGACCGGCAGTTCTCATGGCACCAGGAGTCGTTGGAGGAGCATCTCAATTCTTTCTGAATCCACCCGAATCATCACCAGGTGAAAATTCCTCACTCCGTCATTCCACATTCCGTCCTTTTGTTCGTGTTCACAGCGATTGTTGATGAGTATTCGACGGGTGTTCAGTTTTTAACCAACAGTAATTGCAGCATTCATTTTGGCGGATGCAGGCATTGATGTTTTTCTGCTCAATTATAGAGGAACAACCTATGGCAAGCGACATATCACACTACAACCTAGGAATAATAAATTTTGGCAGTTCACGTAAGGATTGTTTTCAATTTTTACATTATAGTGAATGTCTACTGTTCAGTTTGGATGAACTTGCTAAGTACGACGCTCCTGCAGCAATCAATAAAGTGCTGGCAGTGACCGGCAAGAAATCACTCTATTGGATCGGTCATTCACAAGGAACCGCAGTTGGGTTTATGACACTGGCCGATAATCCAAAATACAACCGTAAAGTTTGTTGATTCCTATTTTATTATTCAAAAGATCTTTCATTCAGGTGAAAGCTCTATTTCAACTAGGTCCAGCAGGCACGAGTGGTTACGCTAAAGGAATGATGCGATTTGCATTTCTTGCTTTCAAGAATATCAAACCGCTAGTTGATGTGCGCCTCGATTTCTACGCATGTTCTAAATTTAGCCTTTTTAGCTGTACCGTATTGCACTCGGATCTCATGAAATCATTTTCGGGCAAGACTCTGTGTATATTTCACTGTGCGAGTTCTCTCCCTTCAACGTGTCCGGGGTCTTACAATAGGATTCAAAAAATTACCGCCCTTGAATATTTGCAGGTATGTGAACACGGCATATATTCACTGTTCGATTCACTCACGATATCACTGAATGCGGTATTGTTCTAATATTTATTAGTAATCATTCACCAATTTCAGACGCAAGAATCTGAATTATTCGCTGATGAGCACAGTGGTACGTCAACATGGATACTTCTACATTGGGCACAGGTTCCATTTTTTTGCGAAACTGACTAAACCGAAAATATCTCATAGATGGCAGCGCGTCAAACAGTAGAGCACATGGATCACAATCCAATAATAAATCTTGTTCGATACGGACAGGTTTGATTGAACGAGAAGCCAATTGAGTCACTTACAATTTAGGAGACTCCGCCTCCATACAACTACACTAACATCAACGTTCCCGTGTATCTCTTCTGGAGCAAAGACGATTGGATGACAACTGCAGAAGAAATCGAACATATTATTCTGAAAATGCTGAGGAAGGAAATTGTAAAGGTATGCCCATAACAAAATTCACAAATAAGCCAGAAAACACGAAATATATTCAGGGTGGGAGGGAGATTCCTCGGTATAGCCATGCAGACTTCATCGAAGCAACGGACTGCGCTGACATGGTGTTCAATCCCATTTCAGAAATCATACGAAAACAAGAGATCGGCATGTGCGATCTATATGAATAATAAACAATTCTTCGAAATCTATATTTAATCAAAGAAAACTATCACGAGACTTACCGGGAGGAATAGGCAATACTTCCTGTGCACTAAATCACATGAATTTGAGCATATTATGTTTTCTGTACTCTATTAGGACCAATTGAAAACACATTCGCGACTATTAGGAGCAATTACAATTGGCGTCAATGTTATAGCCGTCAACAACAGATTCTGACAACTGCCTCCTTTTCCATGTCTTAGTATGGAGAGAATGTTCGCCGATTTGTATATTGTCTACGTCTACAGTCTATCGATTGCATCAATCGTATTGAATATATCTCTTGCTGCAGTGATTTACATCGCCCCAAACAAAGCCGGACAATATTTGTACACACAGTCATTTTTTGCTATTCTGGAAAAAAATTTTTTCAGGAAATATACAGTTAGCTTTGTGATAGCAAATATTTACTTCTCGATAGTATGTGCTTTGGAGATGCCGGTATCGTCCTTATGCGAACTTTCTAGAAGCAATTGGATTTCAGTATTGGTATCAACATCCACAATTGTGCTTGGTATTCTCAGTTTCTCCTCTATCTTTTTCTACGGCTATTGAATCAGTAAGGCGAAGTGGATAGCTAGAAAGTATTGCCGTGACTCACAGATTATCGTGGACTGTTGGTGGATGGCAATTCTTGCAGTCATCATTCTTGCTTTTGCTAGTTTCATAAATCGTCACGCTGTAGTTTGCAAGTGAGAATGTTTCTCAATACCTGTGCATAAATTATGCTTATTGTTCAAGCTCATTTCTTCGACCATTTTTTGCTTCGCAATGGGGGCTTTTCATGATTATCTCTACTCCGGCAAGCTCCTTCATTGTTGATGAATACTAACATGAACTTTTTCAGGTGCTATCAATTGTATACGCAAAGAGTGGGCATTATGTTCTATCTAGCGTTGATTCTTCATTGAGAGCCAAGCTAGAAGATGAATTGGGCACGCAACTAATGATTGATTTTCGAACAGTCAACTTATTAGCGATAAATTTTTGGGTGAGCAATTTCTTAATTAGTTTTATTTAATAAAATTCAGAAAATATCGGAATCGGTATCGTTCTGTGTTGGATTTGCCCTTCTTTGTGTCTCTATGGCAATGCTCTACATTGGAATCGTTAGACTTTCTTGTGTATCAGAATTCAAAAGAATTCTTTTAGATTTACTGTGCCTGGACAATGAACTTCACAATAAAGAGAGCGACAATAAGTGGAAATCTCAAGAGGAAACACGTCAAAGCTTTGCGGATACTAATTGCGCAGGTTTTTTTTCAATTTTTAGTGATTAATATACGTAATATTTTAGGCATTGAATCCATTCGTCTTTATCTACGGTCCATTTATTCTTATATTTGCTGCTAGTCTGATAGGATTAAACTGGCATTTCCCAGAAAAGGTATAACTGACATTATTACTTTCTCATTGCTCATTTCAGTTGGCTGACATCTTGATACATTTATTTCCTTTAAATAACGCGCTTATTATCTTGACAATGACGGACGAATATAAAAACACAGTGTTGAGAAGGTTTCGATCATTTGAAAATTTCTGTGAATAACAGCATTTGCAAGTGTTTCAGAGCACATCGACCCTCTGGTTCAGATAGATCTCCAGTTCCTTCCAGAACAATCCGTGCTGATTGTAACATCACTTCTCTTGTTAGAATTTGATTCATGGGGTTTCATAGAAATAAATTGATGGTTAATTTATTTTTTGTCCTTTTCGTATAGATGCGACTTATTTATTTTCTAGAACTTCGTCATTTAGAAAATAGAAATAACAGGAATAACTTTTCTCTTGCTTTAAGAAAGGGAGTTTTGCACCCAGCAATTGTTTACCGGACTAAAAACCATACGTTGTCGATAAAAAAAGACAACTGTGCCAAGTCTGAACCGAAAAGAACTTCGAGCGAACGAACTGTGGTTTCAATTCGGATAATTCTCCAATCACTCAAACGGGCATCAATAGGATATTCTACCAGCATGAACTCGTAAAAGGTAGTGATGTCTCATCATTTTCATAATTATCGAATCATTTGTTCAAGTCAATAAATTTCCTCGAACACATGGCCAAATTTAAATAATCGTTCATGGACGAAACAATTTCAAAGTGAATCGAAAGCCAATCAAAAACAAATTTAAAAAAACTTCTCGATGTGATATTGTTTACTGATTTTGTAATTCTGAGAAGGTGCAGCTCGCAGCGTGATCACTGATAATCGAAAACATTGAGTGTGGTCTTTCATCTTTTACTTATTAACGAAACATGTGAGTAAGTTCAATCGACTCTGTTCGTATAGATATGTCCCATGGAAATAGATATGTCCCATGAAAATAGATATGTCCCTTGAAAATAGATATGTCCCAAGAAGTTCAATGAGCCGTTCAATCAACCAGGAAATGATTCTAGGAACATGCAGTGTTTGTGCATTGTTTTCAGTGTGGAAGTTTAGTCAGGTCCTGCAATGGAATTCGAGCTGGCCTACATCGAATTTTATATCGTCTATGCTTACTCAATAGCTTCAGCCTCAGCCTAAGAATGACATCTTTTCATGCGCTTTACGTGGGGGTTTGTCATGACTGACATTGCATACTCGATCACGGCAGTGCTCGGAACACCAGTCTGTTTACTAGAGAAATTGATGGATCACGCCATAATCGTCAATGTTTTCATTTCAGTATTGGTACCAAACCGACGGTATTTGTAGCATGTTTACTGCATCAAAAATCAGCAAAATTCCACTATCTCTCAATGATGTAAGATGTGACGTAAACTAAAAATATTTAAGAATTTTCTACATATTTTCTCGGTTGTTGTGTTTATCTCAACATTTCTTGTTTCTACAAGTTTCTTGTATCGTTATGCTGTTCTCAGCAAGTAACTATAATCAGCTTAGGAAAATACCGTCTGCATTACAATTCCAGAACAAAATTACTACACTTATTTGACTCCAAGCTCGGAACAATGGTTGCTACGACTGGAATTCTGGTTGCAATTTTGTGGTTGCGAAAATAATGTGTATTTATCACAGGGCCAATCAATATTGTGGATAGTGACGGCCAATCTCATTCTTAAATCAGACGAACAATTTTTAAGCCATCTCAATTAAGAGCTTGGAAACATAGTGCAAACGGATTTTATGGATTTTATATATACGTTTTTAATTTATCGGTATTCCACATGCAGTCAACCTCGATACTCGATAATGTTACAGACCATTGATAATATTATTATCTCGTACGGAATCACATGCTGTATGCTACTTCTAACCGCTTTTTCACTTATTTTCGAAATTGTTAGGTGCTCTTAGATAACGATTTCCTAATAATTCGTACAGATCTATTCATCGTCACATAAAACGTGCTGTGCTGAGCACAAATTTGCGGAGAAGTCATTCAAGGGCACTGAGAATGCTCATTGCACAGGCTAAACTAATTGAATAAAACATATTTAACACCTGATATTTTGAGTCGATCAATCCACTAATTTTTCTCTACAGCCCTTTTGCAGTTCTTACATGCGCTACATTTTTCAACGCTGAAACGCACATTCCAGAAAAGGTTTTCCGAGAAATGCAATTTGTATACATTGAATCAAGTGCTTCTCAGTATGTTTCGATTGTTATTCATCTCTTTCCCCTCACTAATGCTATCATTATCCTCACAATGACTGATGATTATCTTCGCGTTTTTTCGCGGTCCTCGGAAAGCAAGCTCAATCGTCGTGAGTTTCATTTACAACACGTTTATTGCTACTTGAAGAATCGTCTGTGAAAAGAAAGAATAATTTTTCAGATATCCGATTTTCGTCATCCGTCTGAACCAGAGTTTTGAACAAAGAATATTATTTTAAACCTCTCATGTAATACTTGTTGATCTGATGTTTTCAAATTGTATGTGCATTTACAAATACATATTTTTAATAAAGAAATTGTAAATGATTCTGATGATCTCGCAAGATCTTTCACATCTTTGCGTGGTTCATGAAAGGAATCGTTGATTGGAGTGCGCTTTCTCTCCTCTGTTGTGGCTAAGATTCATTCAAAATGAGTCTGTCACTAGAAGATTCGCTCTCTCTTCTCAATCCAATAAATGATTGGTATATCGTCATTATCTACGTTGGATCTGCCTTGTCTTTCCTTCTCTGTGCACTTCTGTCCTTCATTGTCTTCCGGTTGGTTCTTTTATCAAAATATATCTCTCATCAACCATTGAAGGCACACTCCAACGTCGATGCACTCTCGCAAAGTCAGCCTTCTCAATCTTCTTGCGGGATGTCTCATTCTCACTTTTTTCTACGTCCTCACTCAACCGATGCCAATATTCCCGTTCCGAGTATGTTGTATCTACAAGAATAATAGCTCACTATAGTTCAACTTAGATTCTTTTATTCTCCGGTCCCTTGAAATCTTTCGGGTCTACGACAGCTGGAGTTTTATATATGATATGGTACGTAATATTAGCATTACATGAAATTGAAAGCTATTACAGGTTTTCTGTGATGACGTTCATGGGAAACGGCTGTTTGGTAGCCTCCCTTTCGCACTACCTCGATCTCACCACAGGGTTGAGGCGAGTGGAAATATTTTTTTGCAAATAGCAAATCAATTCCAGCTCTCAGAATCGCATTTTTCGATATTTACGTGGGGTCACATTGAGAAAACGCCTGATTCTCTTCAATTGTTTTCACTTGGAACATTTCATTGTATCAATAGTCACAATAGCAGTGGTGTACATCGATTTTGATGTTCGAATTTCGAAAAAACTGCTTTTTATTACAGTAATTTACTTCAGTATCATCCCGAGCACGAGTCTTTGAAGGATATTTTGCAAGACGAACTTGCTATGATTCAACTGCAGAATCAATCGTACACTTCATGGGTGAGAAATAAAATATAATAAAGATAAGATTAATTTCAGTTAGTCCTGTCGACTTTCTTTGGTTGGATTCTCTCGTATGCAAGTGGAATTACATTTCTCAACTATTCAATCAGTAAACAAATGAAAGAAGTTAGCTGCACATTTAAAAAAAAACTGATTATTTTCTAATGATGTCTTCAGTTGCAATCGTCAATTTCTCCGAAGACATTCGCTCTTCTCTCCAGTATGTCTCGTATATTCTTCTCGGTTATTCTCGCTCCATTATTCTTCTTCTTTCTTCCACACAGTGAGCTCGCATTCATTTCACCACTCAAATTCCGTTATACCCAGGTATTTTTAACGTGTGCAACTTTCTTTGGCCTGAAATGGTCTCCACGCAAGGATGGCTGATTTTGATCACACTTCTCGTAACAAGTAAGCACACTGAAACATCACGAATGCCCACCCCCTGCTATGAATGACCGTTAATGAACTCACTCACTACAATCAACCACCCAAATGATCCAGGCCATTTTATCTTTCGGGCGTGTTCTTTCTCCTAGAAACCAAGTAATTTCAGTTCTATACGGTCTCTTTCCCTTCTCGATCTATCTCTTTCTCGTCATTGGATTCAAACAATATCGATCTGTTATGTTTGACCTACTAACCTTCAACAGATTCAGCAACAAAAATAGTCCCAGTGGGAGCCGATTTTCATAGAGAAGCTTTATTGTCGTCAGTTTTGCGTTTATGTGTTTTTATGTAGTGAAGAATACTCGATTATCTCAAGGAACAAAGAGTGGAGCTATTCACAGCTAATCTATGGCGATAGACCTTTCATTCTTTTCACTGTGTCAGAGAACCTCCATTCAATAAGTTTTAAAAGCCATTTATCCCATCTAATGTACAGTATGATATCTCTCCTCTAGCACAGTGTCATCGCGGTGCATGCCTCAGTGCCATTAAGATTGTCGTTCACGAGACCGAGAAGATCGTTGGCAACCTGAAATGTGTTGAATTCTGATTTGAAATTGACACCAATAGCATCAATTGGTGTTCCTGCGAACTCCTGCGAACTCTTTGAACAAAATGAAAAATGCTTGAAAATTGAATCGTTAAAAGATTAACATATACTTACGCCCATGATGTAATCATAGCAGTCTTTCTGGAGGTTGGCGTAGGGAAGGCCGGAGCACATCTCCTGAAATCAATGATTCGTTGCAATAATAATAAGCAAAATAAGTGGCTGATACTAACCGTAAGAGCATCGCTGAGGTAATCCAGGGCCGTCTCCTCTCCGAACTTTTCGACGTCCTGAAATAAGCATTATTATTATAATTTCTTCTCAAATAATGATTGTCGAGCAGTACAATCTGAGAATACTCACATCGATGAGATCAGTGCACAGTTTGCAGAACATTCCATCGAGGACGTTAGCCTTTCCAGTTGCAACGAAGGTATCGAAGTAGAACTTCACATACCATCCTGCAAAATTTTCGATACCAGAGAGCAAAAAAAAACGAACACAAAAAATGAGGCCGCACGTACCCTTGGGCTTCTGGTGCACCTTGACCTCCTTGGCGAGATCCTTGGTGGCTTCCTCCTTCACGGGCTGACGAAGAATGGCAGTGGATGAGACTGCGGCGACAAGAGCGAAGAGAACGAGTGAAGAACGCATTGTGAAGAGGAGAGAAAGGATTGAAGAGGCTCCGATGCTCTACTCTGGGAGTCGATTCATTTTATAGTGCTCGACTGAGACTGAAATCGTGTGATTCATTGATCAGAAGAGCCTAGTTTATCCGTTGACGGCACCAGATAAGGGGCTTAACTTCATTGAGAGTCTTATCTTCTTCATCACGAGCTATCATTTTAGAAACTGAAGGCAAAGAAGGTCAAGGATTGCGAAGAATCGACGGTGGGAGATACGTTTATCGTGCACAACAATCGGGCAAATTTCAGAATGATGCTAGATTTGTGCTGCTGAGAAGATAAGATCGTGATATCACATAGAGATCCAGAAATCACTAGACTCGAGTATAGGAGATCGTTTGCGAGAGAGTCGGACAAGAGTTGGCACAGCTCAAAAATCTCAATTCTCTGAAACTATGTTATTTAGGGTTCTCGAGGATGCGGATGACGATGGGCATAGTCATTTTTCATATCGACGTCCCATTGGCTCCAGATGGCGTGACGTCGAAAACAGTTTTTCCAGATTCCCTCAGTTAGAATAACAGCTAAAATCAGGCGAGTTTGGCTCCCGAGGTAGAATTCGATGCTGCTTACAGCTGCCAACTTTATTGTTTGCGAATTTCAAAACTAACTGTGTAAAATGGAAGTTCTCAGGGAGCTAATAGGGATCGGGGAGAGTACCATAGATTGGACGGGAATGATGCAAGGATTCCAAATGTATTTTTACATTGTCAAGAAAACATGCGGATAAGGTTTTATGTAAAAGATAATACACCGGTTTGTAAGTAAATTTGACCATCCTTCCACTTGTTGACTTCCGAACTTTTATCGATCTCCTTCCCTCTCCTTCTCTACTTCCCGAGGGAGGCGAGAGAGCATGGGGAATAGAGAGAGCACAGAGAGAGGAAAGAGGTCAAGGTAGAGAGACTCAGGTAGATCAAGAGATTGGAAGTCAACAAGGGGAAGGATGGTAAAATTTACTTACAAAACGGTAAACTATCTTTTGCATAAAAACTTACCCGCATGTTTTCTTGACAATGTAAAAATATATTTGGAATCCTTGCATCATTCCCGTCCGATCTATGGTACTCTCCCCGATCCCTATTAGCTCCCTGAGAACCATTTTACAAAGTTATTTTTTGAAATTCGCAAAAAATAAAGTTTGCAGCTGTAATCAGCATCGAATTCTACCTCGGGAGCCAAACTCGCCTAATTTTCGCTTTTATCCTAACTGAGGAATTCTGGAAAAACTGTTTTAGACGTCACGCCTTCTGGAGCCAACGTGACGTCGATATGAAAAAATGAGTATCCCCATCGTCATCAGCACCCTCGAGAACCCTAAATGACATTGTTTCAGAGAATCGAGATTTTTGAGCTGTGCCAAACTCCTTTAGATTTGTCCGATTCTTAGGCGAACGGCCTCATAGGTTCAAATCAAATCAAATCAAAACATTTATTTCCTGTATCTGCTCTTCTCATTCACGTTAAACGGGGTCAGGAAAGGAGGTCTTCGTTTTCCACAAGTCTCTGTTGAGTGCGTGGCGTTCGGTCAAGCGCAGCTGCGTGATGTCCTGTTTGATCATTTCTGACCATCTCAACTTTGGTCGACCCACTGGTCTCTTTCCTCGGATGGTATATGTCATCATCCTTCTACATACATGCTCCTTTTCTCGTCTCTTTACATGGCCGAACCATCTCAATCTCCGTTCTCTTATCTTCCCTTCCAGCTTAGCACACTTTGTCATCGCTCTAATAGCCTCATTTCTTACTCGATCACGGACATTCAGTCCACAAGCCCATCTCAGCATCTTCATCTCTACCACCATCATCTTATCCATTTGCCTTTCACTGATCGGCCACATCTCGCTGCCATACAAGAGAGAGTCGGACAAGAGTTGGCACAGCTCAAAAATCTCAATTCTCTGAAACTATGTTATTTAGGGTTCTCGAGGATGCGGATGACGATGGGCATAGTCATTTTTCATATCGACGTCCCATTGGCTCCAGATGGCGTGACGTCGAAAACAGTTTTTCCAGATTCCCTCAGTTAGAATAACAGCTAAAATCAGGCGAGTTTGGCTCCCGAGGTAGAATTCGATGCTGCTTACAGCTGCCAACTTTATTGTTTGCGAATTTCAAAACTAACTGTGTAAAATGGAAGTTCTCAGGGAGCTAATAGGGATCGGGGAGAGTACCATAGATTGGACGGGAATGATGCAAGGATTCCAAATGTATTTTTACATTGTCAAGAAAACATGCGGATAAGGTTTTATGTAAAAGATAATACACCGGTTTGTAAGTAAATTTGACCATCCTTCCACTTGTTGACTTCCGAACTTTTATCGATCTCCTTCCCTCTCCTTCTCTACTTCCCGAGGGAGGCGAGAGAGCATGGGGAATAGAGAGAGCACAGAGAGAGGAAAGAGGTCAAGGTAGAGAGACTCAGGTAGATCAAGAGATTGGAAGTCAACAAGGGGAAGGATGGTAAAATTTACTTACAAAACGGTAAACTATCTTTTGCATAAAAACTTACCCGCATGTTTTCTTGACAATGTAAAAATATATTTGGAATCCTTGCATCATTCCCGTCCGATCTATGGTACTCTCCCCGATCCCTATTAGCTCCCTGAGAACCATTTTACAAAGTTATTTTTTGAAATTCGCAAAAAATAAAGTTTGCAGCTGTAATCAGCATCGAATTCTACCTCGGGAGCCAAACTCGCCTAATTTTCGCTTTTATCCTAACTGAGGAATTCTGGAAAAACTGTTTTAGACGTCACGCCTTCTGGAGCCAACGTGACGTCGATATGAAAAAATGAGTATCCCCATCGTCATCAGCACCCTCGAGAACCCTAAATGACATTGTTTCAGAGAATCGAGATTTTTGAGCTGTGCCAAACTCCTTTAGATTTGTCCGATTCTTAGGCGAACGGCCTCATAGGTTCAAATCAAATCAAATCAAAACATTTATTTCCTGTATCTGCTCTTCTCATTCACGTTAAACGGGGTCAGGAAAGGAGGTCTTCGTTTTCCACAAGTCTCTGTTGAGTGCGTGGCGTTCGGTCAAGCGCAGCTGCGTGATGTCCTGTTTGATCATTTCTGACCATCTCAACTTTGGTCGACCCACTGGTCTCTTTCCTCGGATGGTATATGTCATCATCCTTCTACATACATGCTCCTTTTCTCGTCTCTTTACATGGCCGAACCATCTCAATCTCCGTTCTCTTATCTTCCCTTCCAGCTTAGCACACTTTGTCATCGCTCTAATAGCCTCATTTCTTACTCGATCACGGACATTCAGTCCACAAGCCCATCTCAGCATCTTCATCTCTACCACCATCATCTTATCCATTTGCCTTTCACTGATCGGCCACATCTCGCTGCCATACAAGAGAGAGTCGGACAAGAGTTGGCACAGCTCAAAAATCTCAATTCTCTGAAACTATGTTATTTAGGGTTCTCGAGGATGCGGATGACGATGGGCATAGTCATTTTTCATATCGACGTCCCATTGGCTCCAGATGGCGTGACGTCGAAAACAGTTTTTCCAGATTCCCTCAGTTAGAATAACAGCTAAAATCAGGCGAGTTTGGCTCCCGAGGTAGAATTCGATGCTGCTTACAGCTGCCAACTTTATTGTTTGCGAATTTCAAAACTAACTGTGTAAAATGGAAGTTCTCAGGGAGCTAATAGGGATCGGGGAGAGTACCATAGATTGGACGGGAATGATGCAAGGATTCCAAATGTATTTTTACATTGTCAAGAAAACATGCGGATAAGGTTTTATGTAAAAGATAATACACCGGTTTGTAAGTAAATTTGACCATCCTTCCACTTGTTGACTTCCGAACTTTTATCGATCTCCTTCCCTCTCCTTCTCTACTTCCCGAGGGAGGCGAGAGAGCATGGGGAATAGAGAGAGCACAGAGAGAGGAAAGAGGTCAAGGTAGAGAGACTCAGGTAGATCAAGAGATTGGAAGTCAACAAGGGGAAGGATGGTAAAATTTACTTACAAAACGGTAAACTATCTTTTGCATAAAAACTTACCCGCATGTTTTCTTGACAATGTAAAAATATATTTGGAATCCTTGCATCATTCCCGTCCGATCTATGGTACTCTCCCCGATCCCTATTAGCTCCCTGAGAACCATTTTACAAAGTTATTTTTTGAAATTCGCAAAAAATAAAGTTTGCAGCTGTAATCAGCATCGAATTCTACCTCGGGAGCCAAACTCGCCTAATTTTCGCTTTTATCCTAACTGAGGAATTCTGGAAAAACTGTTTTAGACGTCACGCCTTCTGGAGCCAACGTGACGTCGATATGAAAAAATGAGTATCCCCATCGTCATCAGCACCCTCGAGAACCCTAAATGACATTGTTTCAGAGAATCGAGATTTTTGAGCTGTGCCAAACTCCTTTAGATTTGTCCGATTCTTAGGCGAACGGCCTCATAGGTTCAAATCAAATCAAATCAAAACATTTATTTCCTGTATCTGCTCTTCTCATTCACGTTAAACGGGGTCAGGAAAGGAGGTCTTCGTTTTCCACAAGTCTCTGTTGAGTGCGTGGCGTTCGGTCAAGCGCAGCTGCGTGATGTCCTGTTTGATCATTTCTGACCATCTCAACTTTGGTCGACCCACTGGTCTCTTTCCTCGGATGGTATATGTCATCATCCTTCTACATACATGCTCCTTTTCTCGTCTCTTTACATGGCCGAACCATCTCAATCTCCGTTCTCTTATCTTCCCTTCCAGCTTAGCACACTTTGTCATCGCTCTAATAGCCTCATTTCTTACTCGATCACGGACATTCAGTCCACAAGCCCATCTCAGCATCTTCATCTCTACCACCATCATCTTATCCATTTGCCTTTCACTGATCGGCCACATCTCGCTGCCATACAAGAGTGTCGGTCGTATCACGCTCTTGTAGATTTTTCCCTTCAACTTTAAACTGATCCTTCTATCATTCATCACTCCTCCACAACCTCTCCATTTCATCCACGCACATTTGATTCGATGTTCTATATCCTTCTCAGCACTTCCATCCACAGTGATCATCGCACCCAAGTACTTGAATTGTTCCACTCTTTTGATCGCTGTATAAATGGACGGTCATCAGTCCATTTCCACATTCAAATCCAATGAACTCCGTTTTTCCCGTGTTGAGAGTCAGCCCAGCCTCATTTAATCGTGTCTGATATTTTCTCACACTGTTCTCCACTTCCTTCACATCCGTTCCAACAATGCATATGTCATCTGCGTACATCATTGTCTGTGGTGCTTCACAAATCAGTCCTTCCAGTACACTATCCAGTACTGTGATGAATAACAATGGGGAGAGAGCACTCCCTTGATGAACGCCGACTTGTATCGGGATTTCATTAGTCTTTCCACACGGTGTTCTCACCATTGCCGAAGCACCTTCATAAGTGTCCTTGATCAGATCAATATATCGCTCCGGCGCCGCTCTGTCTCTCAAAGATCACCAAATCTGCCTCCTCGGCGTGCGATCGTAAGCTTTTTCCATATCCAGAAAAGCAGCGACTACGGTCATTCCAAACTCATAATGTCTCTCCAAGAGCATTCTCAAGGCGAATATTGGCTCTGCTGTTGAGCAAGCGGGTATAAATCCAAATTGAGACTCATTCAGAGTCACGCATTCTCTCAATCGTCGATCCAGCATCTTCTCATACAACTTCATTGAATGAGAGAGCAACTTTATGCCGCGGTAGTTTCCGCACTCTCTTACGTCTCCCTTTCCTTTGTAAATCAGCACGATTTCACTCTTTCTCCACGCATCGGGCATCTTTCCCTCTTCTAGAATTCGGTTCATCAGCCGTGTGAGCCATCTCACTCCAAAATCTCCGATACTTTTCCAACAATCAGCGGGTATTCCATCTGGACCCATTGCTTTTCCCCATTTACACTTGGAAAGTGCCAGATTCACTTCTAATTCATTCCATTCCGGAATCACCCCCTGCACTTTATCTCCTTCATTCAATCTGGTCTGTCCTTTCTCAACATTCAGTAACTCACGGAAGTATTCTTCCCATCGGTATTTCACCTCCTTCTCCTCTCTCAAGATATTACCCATCTCGTCCTTTACCGATTTGACTTCTTGAATATCCTTACTTTCTTTATCACGTGCCTTCGTTATTCTATACGATCTTCTCTCCCTCCGGCCCATTCAGCTTCTCATAGAGATCATCGAATGTTTTCATTTTAGCAATCGCAACCACTCGTCGACAATCCCTCCCTCCTCTTCTCCTTATAAGCCTCCCACGACTCTTTACTCTTCCTTCTATGCCATTGCCAGTACGCATTTCTCTTCTCCTTCACCGCCTTCTTCACTTCTTCATCACTCCAGAACCATCGGTCATCACTCTTTCGTTTCATTCCTTTTGTCTCTCCAAGCACCTCTCGGGCACATTCAATCATTCTGCCAGTCATCGTGTTCCAGAGAGAGAGTCAACATTCGTGCTTGCATCTAGTGGATCCGCACTCAGCACTCCTCTAATGGCAACCTCAACAGCGAATTTGTCTCTCTCCTCCTTATCTCTTAACTTCCACCATTTCACTCTCCGCTCAACTTTCATCAATTCCTTTTTCTTTATCCTTGACATATCATCCTTCATCATCCACACATCGCAAATCACAGGCTTATGCTGAGATGCGACACACTCAGAGGGAAACACTTTCGTATCCTTCACCAATCTTCGATCTTTACTCCTCACTAGGAGATAGTCCAACTGCGAATGGTGTTTACCCGAATGATACGTCAGCAGCTGTGACTTTCTTTTCTTAAAGTGTGTGTTGAGAATGGATAAATCATGCCGGTCACCAAACTCCAACAACTTAATTCCGTCGGCATTTCTTGCCCCGACTCCTCTACCACCATGCACTCCTTCAAATCCATCACTCGCCCTTCCAACATGTCCATTAAAATCTCCTCCCACTACCAATATGTCACACTTGGCCATACTTCTCACAATCATATCCAACTCCTCATAGAATCGTTCCTTCTCGTCTCTTTTCAAGCCTGCCTGAGGCGCGTAAGCAGAAACAATTCCAAACGACTTTCCGTCCACATCCAGTATCAGTCCGATGATTCGGTCGTACAATGCATGCTGCACCTCTGGTCTTATCACTTCGACGATAATACCCGTGTATTTCGGGGCAATAAAGATTGCGACTCCATTTCTCTGGTTATTCAATCCCACGTACACAATCTGATAACCATCGATTCTTCTGCTCTCTTGTCCTACCCAATTGGTCTCCTGTACACAAAGTACATCTATTCTCCTTCTCTTCATCATATCAACCACTTCGTATGATCTGCTATTGAGCGATCCCACATTCAACGATCCAACTCGTAAACAATCATTCCTGTCCATCTTATTTCTCCCTTCTCTCGACTCATCGATCGGTCTCCTCGTCATTCCATATCCATCTCTCCTCTCTCTTTTCATTTGCATACCATCCTTCTTCTCTCCATTGGTTCGACTTTTCCGTCTCTGCCAATCCGATATCATCTCTGACCATCTTTCCAGCATGGTGCAATATCACACTCACGAGAAGGCCCTGCCTTACTCGTCTCGAACACCGGCACAACGGCCAAACCCTTCAAGGGAACACAACGGCACACTTGCCACAGGCACTCAGGCCACAGTACTCAAAGTACTCGTCTGTCCACAGACCACACACACGCAACCGATGGAGCTAGGGCCGTCTTGTTGCAGAGACTGTCACCCGTTCCTCCTCCAAATCCACTAATCCGAGAGCGCCGGCCGAGCCGACCACTCAGCACGAGCGAGAATGGGGAAAAAAACTCGAAAATACGTTGGTTGTGATAATTATGAAGGTGTGGGTCGAAATTGATATGATGAAAAATTTGTTTTCTCGTTCCTCATTACAAAAAAAAAGATAATAAAAGGCCCTCAAATGTTTCCAAGATAAACCTTTAAATCCAAAATACTGTCGAAAAACTGATAACTAAATCAATAATTTTTAGTTTAAAAATGTTAGCATTGATTACAGAATTCGAGCTTCTAGTGATGGATTTACTCTATCGTCATATGTCAGAGAAACAATTGATCGTGCTTTGAGAGGATCTCTTACTTTCACAAGTTTCTTGAAGGCATCACTGATTGAATGTCTACTTCCTTTGGTTTTCCTTTTCCCTAGCAATCACAACTCCATGAATTTGTCACTGGAAGAAGCTATTGAACTTATACATCCGGTTAATGATTTTTTCGTAATAATTACCTACTATGACTCTGGAATTTCATTCTTTCTCTGTGGAATCCTCTCGTATGTTGTATACAGGTGGAGTAACTTGAATGTGGCTATTAGTTAATTTCTTTTCAGACACACTCCGATTTCAATGTATTCACGCAAAGTATCCCTATTAAATCTATTGTGAGTTTTATCCTCACTTTATTCCACCTTCTCTCTCAGTCAATGCCGATTCTTCCATTTAGAGTTAGTGCAAACAAGTTTTTTTGGGATAATAAGTATACAATATATTTCAGGTTATTCTTTTATCTGGGCCTTTGAGATCTTTAGGCTCAACAGTAGCAGCCATTTTCTACGGATTGTGGTAGACGAGAAAAAAATGCAATTCCAACCGTACCGTCAAGAGGGGGGAAAATGAACCAAGCACGGGAAAATCCGGGAAAATCAGGGGAAAACCCGCACCTGCTGGCAAACGCGCCAGAGTTTATGAAATGGCTCAATTTTTGGATTTTGGGTGTTTCAAGTGATTATCTAAAATGTATCGTGAGGGAATTTAAATTGGTCAATTCTAAACAGTCAAACGGATGCATCCAAACGTCATCCGGAAAATTCAATCTTGAGAGCCGGGAAATGGTGTAACGCCGAAATCGCCAAAATCTGTGGGGATGAGCTTCCTAATATTCTAGATATCAGTGAAAACCTCAATTAACATAAATATATCAATTCCAGTAAAATTGTGAGTTTGCCATTTCCCGGCTCTCAAAATTGAATTTCCCGGATGACGTTTGGATACACGCTTTTGACTATTTAAAACCATCCAATTAAAATTCCCTCATGATACATTTTAGATAATCACTTGAAACACCCAAAATCGAAATATTGAGTCCTTTGATCAACTGTGGCGCGTTTGCCAGCAGGTGCGGGTTTTTCCCGGATTTTCCCGGATTTTCCCGTGCTTGGTTCATTTTCCTCCCGCTTGACGGTAATCATTTCAGGTTTTCTGTCATGACTTTCACTACAAATGGTTGTATGATTTCTTCTCTTTCACACTATCTTGACCTAACTGCTGGATTAAGGTTGCTTACAATAAATTATTGCAATTATGCAAGACACTTTCAGCTCTCAGAATAGGATATTTCGATATTTTCGAAAAATATCTCTTCGAAAGAGAATGATATTGTTCAATTGTTATCATATTGTCCATTTATGTGCATCGATGATGACAATCACTCTGATCTACATCGAATTCGATGTTTGAATCCACATACTAAATATTATATTTAAATATTTTTGAGTATGATCCGGAACTCGAATCATTGCAAGAATCATTGGAAGATGAGCATGCTTTGATTCCATTGGAACGCCATTCATTTTCACCACTGGTGAGGAAGAATATAATAACCATTTCTATTCGTCTAATTTCAGTTGGTTACACTGTCTTTTTCGTTGTTGTTCGTCTCATATGCGTATTGTATTGCATATCTTAACTACTCAATTAGTAAACACATGATCAATGTGAAACTGTTTTACGAATTAACTTCAAATGCATGTGCTTTAGATCAAATCGACTATATCTTCCAAAACATTCTCACTTCTCTCCAGTATGTCCCATATTTTCTACAGTTTAATTATCGCACCGCTCTTCTTTTTCTTTCTTCCTCACAGTGAAAATATTGTCTTGCTTCTTTCGAAAATTTAGTAAACTTCAGGCGTTTTCATTGTTTGTAACTACCACTGGAATTCGATGGTTGCTACTCAAGAATGGCTCATGTCAATCACAGTGATTGTGACAGGTGAGGGCAGTGGAAAGATCTTGTATTTTCTCGTTGAATCGAGAGTTGACGAGCTCGTTACGCTTCAAAATGAACAAATCCTTATAATTATTAGGAAACGTTATAATCAGTAAGAAACGTGCAAATTTGAGGAATCGTTTACTACGTATTTATTGGTGTGCGAAGAGCATGTGTAGTGAATACATTTCAGTTCTCTACGGTCTTTTCCCGTTCTCAATCTACCTCTTCCTTGCGATTGGTTTCAAACAATATCGCATTGCACTTTTTCATATTCTAACTTTTCATCGATTCAGCAACAAAAAGAGTCCGGCCAATAGCAGATAGTCATAAACGAGAACCGTCTTTCAATTGTCCCTTTTTGTTTTTCATTAAATTGTGTTTGTGCATGTCGTAAATTGACAGATTTCTACCCATCGGATGAGTGATGTCAGACTACACTACATTTTCTACACTTAAATTCCTAGACTGTGATTATTTGTGATCGAAGCAATGAGCAAAGTCTCGAACTGATAACTAATCTTCGATAGCTGGTCTTGTTCTTATTATTTTTTTATCAATTGTTCATTTTCGTACATGTGTACGCACGTAGATATACAGATCAGAGGTGAGAAAAAATATTCAATATTCTTTCTTTCCTCATTTCGTGTCTCCGCCTTTCCAAAACACGTGTTTAGTGCTGACCATTTTCACACTCTATTAGTGCTTTCTTCTTACAGTTTTCAAAATGTATTCAAGTAGGTATTCGGTAGGGTTGCACGTTCGGGATCGGTGATCTCGGGAATGCCGGTATCACCTACTCTGCTTTTCTCTAGACTCTCTCGCTCGCGCGCGCTATTTCTTGTCACCGTCTAGCGTGGTAATACCGATACCGAACCAGCAGCCCTAGTATTATGCTCATCTATTGTTCGATTTTCTAATTACATAATTTATCACCAATATGTACATATTCAATTAGATGTTTATGCATCACAGAGGGTCATGGCGACGCAGGCATTCTCTCCATCGGTGTAGTCATTGAGGATATCAACGAGATCGTCAACAATCTGAAATAGAGAAATAAATATTTTGGACAGTAAAGGAGCAATGAACAACAACGAAACATTCCGAAATGAACTTGACATACCGACATGACCCAGTCGGTGCAGTCCTTCTTCAGGTTATCCCACGGAAGACCGTCGCACATAATCTAGAATGAAACTACGTAAATTAATTTAACTTTGAATCTATAAAATATATGTGCATCATGATTTACCTCAACTTCGGGCTCGAGGTAGTCCAATGCAGTGTCCTCGCCGAACGTCTCAATGTCCTGAAAAAAAGATTCAATCAATATTTGTGCACGTTATTTTAATAAAAACAAGAGAAGTTGAAAATGAAAAGACAATCATGTTTAACACTCACAGTGATTAGCTTGATGCACATCTTGCATAGTTCGTCCTTGAGGGCAGCGTCCTTTCCAGACGCGACGAGAGCTTGGAAATATGCCTTGCCGGACAGATCTGAAATCGATATGCCATTAGTGTTCAAAATGTTTTTATGCGTACCTCCGAGCTTCTGGTGAACCTTGGCGGCATTCTGGACTCTTTCCTCCTTCGTATGATGCTTGATATCCTTTGTGAGATGTTCCTTCTTCGGTTGTTGTCTGATTGCAGTGGCTGAGACTGCAGCGACAATAGCGAGGAGAATAATGGCAGAACGCATTATGATGATGAGAAAAGAGATTGGTGAAGGACCAATGCTCGATTCTAGCCGACGAGAAAGTTTTATACCCAAGAGAAGCACAAATCACTGATAAAGAGGATCCTAGTCTATTGTGAGACGACGGCTTAACTTTATCGAGGAGTTTTATCGCCGTCACGTGTTATCACTAGAGAGACTGAGGGGGGAGAAGGTCGAGGATTGAGAAGTAATGGAAGAGATGTTTCACTTCCACGAGGAACTCTTGACCGACAATGACGTTTGCGCATGAAAAGATCAAAAATGCATGTGTCAATCGTTAGCAGTTGGGATAAATATGGAACACCATGTTCGATGAATTTTCTTTATCTGCCACAAAAGTAACACGACCTCATTTTTGACATTGCTACAGATTTGAACCGACTTTTTGAAAAGATCTTTGAATCGAACGATGTAAGTGCGATACTATTCATGGTGGTTCAATCGGCAACTCTTTTATATCTATCTTTGATGAAATTCGAGTCCTATTTGCAGGAAGTGATCTTTGACGATTCTTACTCTATTTTGTAGAGGAGTTGCGTAAGCAGCCGCGATTGCTGCTACCTGCAAATCACATTTGTCTTCCGTGTTGTGGCCGTGCATAAACGAGATCCGCATTTCCTTATACGGAGTAATCGTTGGGTTGATCGCGCACTCTCACTGAACTCGAACAAAATTTCGCACGATCTGCCTATGCAAGCTCCCACTCATTCTCATTCTGCACATGGAGAAACAAACAAATGAACCAGACGAACCCGTCTGCTAGCTGTTGCAATGCATTCTCATTCTCATATTTTCATTCTAGCCATATTGCACATATCCTGTATTCTTGAACATAACTTTGAAACCAATTGTCTGCATGTTCCCATGACAGATCATGGTCTTCATGTGAAATCGTTTTCATATAAGACAATGGAAGAAAACAAGTTTTTCAAATAAATAATGTGCAATTGCTGCAATTTTTGCATTGTCTGTAAAAAGTAAAGCGTAAATAGAGGCACGGCTACTGTCTATTACAATTTTCACTGTCTTCTTGTTTCTAATCGGATTGCTCATGCTGGTTGTTTACTCTCTATCTCTTACCATTCATTCATTCATTCATTCATTATTTATTCCGTCAGAGTAATGTACATAGAGGTGCGAGAGAGTTGACAAGAGACGGATGTCCGTCGACCTTGTCGATTCGGTTCTTGCGGCAGCAAGGGTAGGGGAATGGGGAGGGGGTGGGTAGAGATCAAAGATCGAGCCATGATTTAATTTTGGAATTAGGGAAGAAGGAGGGTGGTTGGGACGATACGAATAAGCGGAAGGAGTCACTTCTAGATGACACTGAGGAGGCGGGCAATGAATTCCATAGAGTAATGGTTCGAGAAGCTACGGTGGAATGGGAACTAGGCGGGAGGAATGGTAATGTGATTCGAAGGTTGTGAGAGTTACGGAGAGGACGAGAGAGGGGTGAATGGTAGAGGAGAGATGAAGTATCGAGGAGTGTTCTCTTGTGCAAAATCGAGTGAACAAACGATAAGTCTATCATGGTCCTACGATTCTCAAGCGTCATCATGTTTAAATCGATCAATCTCTGACGATACGGAACGTGAGGGAGATTACAGCGAATATAGAGTCTACGTGTGAAACCATTATTCTCGTTATTCTTCCACTTGAGAATTGATAGTTCTGTATTATGTCTCATTTAGGCTAACAAAGAACATCCTCCGGACTAGTTCTAATTAAAGAGCCTTCTGAAA
The DNA here is from genome assembly GCA_000180635.4 of Pristionchus pacificus. Lineage (NCBI taxonomy): Eukaryota > Metazoa > Nematoda > Chromadorea > Rhabditida > Neodiplogasteridae > Pristionchus > Pristionchus pacificus. Next base: position 12,489,568 of record CM026578.1, on the reverse strand, counting down.
CTGAACTGCGCTCTCTCACTTATTGTTAGAGAAGCCAAAAATCTCATGATTCTGACGGCAACACTGTAGTTTGACTCGTACATCGCGAATAATCTACGTCGCGTGTTTGTTTTTATATAGCTTCACGAGTTTCACCCGTGGTTAAGGCACGGGTGAAACTCGTGAAGCAGTATACAATCCCATGAACGAAATTATTACATTTCAATCCATCTTCTTATTACAGAAATGACCTTGACTGAAGTGTATTCGAATTTCTGCATTATGCTGCTTATTTTGTCGGTTATTCTGAACGGAATTTTATCGTACGCAGTTCGTCAACGGTCTAAACGCATCGGAAGCTATCGGTAGAAATTGATTTTACGAAGAGAATCGACAATAATGAGTTCATTCAGATACTTCACTTATACTTTTGTAATCGTTGATATCCTCTACTCGTTTACAATGGCCGTACTAGCACCGGTGAGAACATTTGTTCAGAGCGAACATCGAGAAAGATTTTCAGTGGTTCGTTGTTTCTCCAGGCATACTTACTTTCTTCCCAACTTCATCGTTTTGGAGGAATGATCTGCTGATCTGGGTATTGAACAACGGCATTTTCTGATGAACTTCTAACAGGTCGGATTCTATTTGTGGTGGTCGACATTCTCCGGAGTTCTTGTTCTGATTACACTCAGTTTTGTGTATCGATATGCTCTGCTATGCAGGTTCATAGTTTTCATAAAATCAAAAAATACAAGATTTTAAAGTAAAAAGATCATCAGTTTCTTCGAGGATCGATGCAACATTCTAATATTGATTATATCCTGTCTGGTGTGTTTCAATCGCTGAATAAGCACAAAAAAGTAACTATTCAGCTGTTCGTTATTCTCTGGGCTGCAGATTGCGTTAATCTCATGTTCAATTATTCTCCGGGTTTACGTGAAAAGATGAAGGAGAAACTATCTGATGATTTCGAAATCGATTTTCTCACTGTCATTTACACAGGCTTCGATCTCTCTGTTAGTTTTACATGTTTCATGCAAGGACATTAGATTTGCTCAGACTTGCAATGTTTCTCTTACTATGATCGTACTCGGATATGTCATGATTCTTATGTACGCAATGATTGGAGTCACGGTAAGAAAGAGTAAGAAAACAACCAATAAACAATTTTTGCAGATATACTGTGCAATTTCAATCAATCGAGCTATAGCATCCGACGCTATTTCAGCCAAATCAAAGGTGCTGCATGCGAAATCGCTGAAAATGCTTATTGCACAGGTATATCTTTGAAAAGTGCCCCTAAAATACCGTTTTTCACTCTACAGGCGGTGAATCCCACTATTTTCCTCTATACTCCTCCTTTTATTGACTCGTTTGGGCTAATTTTCAGTGCATTTCCTGCACAAGTGATCACGGTGAAAATGAACTCAATTTGCCTCTTCACTGAATAACTAATTGTAGATATCAGTGCCACTGCTCACAATATTTCCTGTTATAAATCCACTGATAGTTATCCTTTTTACTGATGAGTACCGTCGATTTATTCTTCGTCCTCGAGCTACTAAAGAGGTCTGTAGTCTTTTATTATTTTTTTTTCATTTGCATCCAAGGACTGTATTACAGACAACGATTCATTCTTCAATCAATAGATGATGGATAGATGATGGACATAAGATGGATGTGGAGATCATCTCTCGATAAAAACCGATACCACTCAATTTGTGATAAAAAATATTACCCACTAAACGATTGTCACATGTGCGAACCAATGGGAGACAATATTTTCGTCAAGAAAGTGGAACCTTCAGCCTTTTTTTCGATCGGTTTCAGTACTGAGATCGGTAGCAACCGGTTACACCTTATGTTCGGAACGTATAAAAATGATGGGCCTCGTCGCAAAGTTATCAGTTCGTCAAAAAGATGCGTCTTCTCTTCCTTCTCTTCGTCTCCTTCGCAGTCGTTTTCTCACTCAAGTGCTACGATGGCGTCGTCAGTTGGGGAATGTCACCAAAGGATGCGAAGCTTACACTGAAGAACTGCGATGAGAACTGCTGTCAGGTCACTTGGTAAGCTAATTCAACCGATTCCTATGCAACGACGTGATCACTTTTCAGGAGTATGCCAGGCACGATCTACTCGTGTGGAAAAGGATGCCCCAAAGCAGGCCAATTCGTCAAGGGAGAGAAGTGCGAGCAGGTGGGAAAGACTTCTGAGACATAAAAACGATGAATTATCTCAGGCGCCCACTGATGCTTCGTGGTGCTACTGCAATGGTCTCTTCGGACAGTGCAAACCCAAGTTCTGAGAACAAATTTGTCAAACAAGCAATGAATAAATGATCTTTTCATCTATGAATGTTTCAATAGAACAGTGAAAGAAGGAGCAAACAAACATTGGCATTTCCGAATAAGGTCAATCCAATCGAACGTCTGTCGAAGAAAGAGAACTTTTCTCCGACAGTGAAAGTTTTCTTCTCTAGAGCGATGGAGCTCTTATTCTTGGTCGATTTCTCAGCTCAAAAACAGTGTTAACCGGTTCTCGTGTAACTTTCTGCCAATGGCCAATAATACCCCTCACTTTGTAATACTCTCATTCTCACTGACCAGTAATGCGTCTTCTTCTCGTCATCTCATCTTTTCTTATCGTGGTCACTTCACTCAAATGCTACGATGGGCTCATTCGATGGGGACCCGGATCGGAAGAACCTGGATTGACACTGAAAGATTGTAAGGAGAACTAAGGAGGTCAGTTCACTTCCTTTTCACCTCACTATTCATAACTCTCTTTCCATCTATGTAGAATTCCATCATATTCCATTCATCCGTTATGCAATAAAATGGAACATTGTAGGAGTCTACCGGGAACAATCTATTCCTGTGGTGAGCGATGTCCTCAGTCAAAGGAATTCGTAAGAGGAGAGAAGTGCGAATCGGTGGGATTTCCCTCCTCTTATTTTCACACTCGAGTTGTCTTTTTCAGGCTCCTGTCGATTCTTCGTGGTGCTATTGTACCGGTCCCACTGGGAAGTGCAAGCCCAAAGCCTTCTCCTTTTAGTTAGATTGATGTTAGATGTGTTCATATTTGTATCGAATAGACTACGGTTCATTTCCATATTCGTTCTTCTTTGCACTCGGTATTCAGAAACGGATAAATGAGTAAATGATGCACTAAGCAAAAACGGAACAGCGGGTGAATGAGCGAAAATGGAAACCCTAGTGAAGTAATCCAGAAAATGAACAATTTGCCGAGAGTGAGAAGGGAATTCTATGATGACGATCGACAGATTGCAGTGTGCAATCCACCAGAAGCATTTCCACGAGTGAGTCAAACAATTCAAAAAAATAAAAAGTTTCCCATCATAAAAATCTTTGAACTATAACCATTTTAGATAAGTAATCATGAAATTTAGGTGGTGAACAACGTTCGTACTCAAGTCGGCCTTGTTCTCGGTGTAATTGTTCTTCTTCTATATCTCTACATTATCTACCTGCTTATTAGAGTGAGTGTAAGAGCAGAACTTCTTCATCCTTGAGCAGGATCTATTTTCAGAAATCTCCCACGCGAACGGTCAAAAGTTCTCAGATTCGTGCGGCTAAATCGATGGTTGCACTCAGTGCGACCTACTTGCTTTCCTGGTGAGTCACAAGATTCCTGGGAATACGGAAAACTTCCTCCCTTGTTCACTAGTGAAGCCACTTTCCCAGAGCGGAAAGCTTCTCATTGTCACTATTTTCTACCACGAGGAATAATGCATTGTTGTGCTTTTCTTGTGACGGCTATGAAAATAAATAATGTGAACAAAAATTTATCTCAAAAAAATGAATTCAGGTTCTGCACAGTGACAATATCTTTTCTGGCCACTCGAATGCCTCTAGATTCGCTCTTCATTCGACTGTACAACCAATACGCTGTAAGTATATTCAAGTTGCATTTCTATTGTGCGCAAAATTTTGAAAAACGAAGATCGCAACTTCTTCCCGCATTAATCATGAAGCGTGCGAGAAAAGGAAATTTCGAATCGCCGCACTGCGAAAATAAAGATGGGTCGCGCTCATTTTGTATTCATTGCAATACACTTCAATTAATTATCGATGTTCTTCTCAGGTCCTCTTCGCCCTCGCCGCTTACTCTCTCACATACTACATTCATTTCCTCATCTCTCGCGAGTATCGTCGTGCTTTCCTCTCCAATTTCTGCTGTCGTCCCTTCGCTCGACCCATCAACCACCTATTCAGTGCGTTTCATCCTTTCATCATTGACTTTTGGCAATTTGTCAGGAAAGTGCATCAAAAATGAGGAGGGAGACGAGTGAAAGATCCGTTTTTTCGGAGATGAATTTTCTTCTGGCTTCGCATGATTAATTTTGCGTAGTTCCGGGATCAAATCATCGGCAATTTCCTCATTTCAGCCTCGCGACACGGATCGGAAATTACGATTGGAATTCCAACTTCGCCGAGCAGTCGGACACCGACTCGATTTATTCTCTCGTGATTAGGCCCCGACAAGAACTATATATCAAAACTAAACGTGATCTATCTGATAAACATGTATGAGCAAGGCAGGATATAGGAGTTGATAAAGAATTGTTGCTGATTGTATGCTTCTCAGACTCAATATGAAAAAAGGGGAAACCAAAGGGATCTTTATTGCTCAACGGCTTTATACGATAAGAAATATAATCAGGTTGAAGTATTCACCGTGATCATTCTCCAACTTAAAGGGGGATAGGCATCAATATTTTATAACAATATAACAATGGCGGAGTACTACAGTGATATCTCGAGCGAGTGCCATGTTCGCATAATTATGATGACAATCTATTTCTTTCGCGTCGCTGAGTCTATCGATAATGTCAACATTTTCTTTTTACTACTCATATTACTAGTGAAGACTGCCTACTTATTCGTCTTTTATCGATAGCTATGAAGGAAACGATAAAGTCGTTCTTCGAAAGTGCTACTAATTTTTCGAAAATTCAGGCTCTGGTCCGTTTTGGGTGTCCCATCAAAGTTTCCTGGTCCCAAAATAGTTTCCTGGTCCTTAAAAAGTTTCCTGGTCCCCGAATATTTTCCTGGTCCCATAATCGGACGATATGGGTACGAAAAGTTTCCTGGTCCCAGAAATAGTTTACTGGTCCCATACTTTCCTGGATCCGGTATTAGTTTCCTGGACCCATCCAAGAGAATAAACGAATTCTGAAAATAAATTGCATCGTATACACATAAAAATGTTTCTAGATACATTGAACCGTCCTTTCAATGACAACCCACTTGGATGGGTCCAGGAAACTAATTCCGGATCCAGGAAACTATGGGACCAGGAAACTCTGGGACCAGGAAACTATTTCTAGGACCAGGAAAATAATTCTGGGATCAGTAAACTATTTGTGGGACCAGGAAATTTTTCGTGCCCTGATCGGCCGATTATGGGACCAGGAAGCTCCAATGGAAAATCCAATGATCGTCTCAGGAAGAACCAGGTTTTTCTGAGGAACCTGCATTCGGACAAGAGCGATTCGGATTCGATCAAGGAGCTGTCCGACAAGATCTCAGCTCCTGTTCCCATCAAGTACTTCCGATTGAAGGGAAAGGAATTCTCCGGGATCAGTCCCCTCATTCTCACCTTTTCCGTTGCCGAGGAGGCAATCGACTTCATCCGTCGTCTCTCGAGGAAGAAGAGAGACGAGGAGTTCCCCTTCCCCTCCCTCATCGCCCGTCCCAATTACTCTCCCGAGGAGGAGAAAGTGTTCCAAGCTGCTTGAAAGGAAGCCTGCTCCCTCAACGATGCATCCGGCCGCAAGGACTACGTAGTCAGGAACCTCAAGGTCGTCAAACTCAACCAGCCGGGAACCTGGACGAAGAAGGAAAGACCGACCAGAACGTGAGTTTGTCTTCATCTCCTTATTCTCAATCATCTTGTCACTCCACAAATTGTGTCTCGTCTTCCATTATCTCTCCTATTGTCGACACGCGGGAAGATAATGGTTATTATCCCCCGTGCGGTCGTCCAATAGATTCTCCTTCTCATAATCAAAACATCAACCTGATACAATGCAACACTCAATCCATCCGAAACAAGGTTGATGCCTTCCTTTCTCTCCTTTCCCTGCACTCCATTGATGTTGCTTCTGTCTGCGAAACATGGCTAGACGATTCAATCCCACATTCTTTTGTTATTCGCGATTCTCATTACGCACTAGTTCGATTAGACAGACCCACCCATGGTGGTGGTGTGTGTCTCTTCCTCTCCCCTTCTGTCGAGTATATTCAAATTGATTTAGCTCTTACTCCTGGTGTTTAACTAATTGCTGTTGATATCATAAAACCTATTCCTTGCCGCATTATCTCAATCTATAATCCCAGTCATGACTGTGATTATCGCCCACTCCTTTCCTTCATTTCCGACCTAGTTGTTTCGGCCCCTACACCAGTTCTGATCATGGGAGATTTCAATCTCCCACATATTGACTGGTCTCATTCTAAACTTTCTCGCAGTTGCACTACCTGCAGTAACTTCGTTGATTTCTGTGCATCCCATGTTCTTACTCAGCATGTTCGAACTCCAACCCGCAAGGATAACATTTTGGATCTTGTTCTCTCCTCTGACTCATCACTTGTATCTTCTCTTTCTCTTTCCCCCGGTCTCGCGGATCATTACAATGTCAATTTCTCAATGTCTGCAATCTTCATCCCCGATCAGAGTGAGTCAGCTTCTCGTTCCTGGAGGAAAGGAGATTTCGCCCTGCCGAATTCCCTTCTCTCGGGGATCGACTGGCTGACTGCCCTGGTCAATGGAGATAGAACACAGCACATGTATGATCAATTTGTGGACATTGTCCAATCTGTAATTCGAGAACCAATTCCCCTCACCACCAATCGCCCACAGCACTCTGCTTACATTCGTAGACTCCTAAGTATTCAATCTCATTTATATTCTAACAATGACCCCACTTATGAGACTTTTTCTAAAAAAGTCCGCGTTGCTATCAGGCGTGAATCAATTAGGAAAGAAGGGAAGCGAATTCTTACCTCTAATGGAGGACTTTTTTCACGCATGAGAAGCCTCTCAAAACAAAAAGCAGCTGTTTCGGCACTTCGGAACAGCGACGGTACATTCGCAACCTCTCCTTCTGATAAGGCGGAAGCCCTCTCATCCCAATTCTCATCTGTATTTACAATGGACAACGGATGAACACCTCCCTTCTCTTCCCGCACAACTTCCACAATTGAAACACTAGATGTTTCTCCTCACATTCTTGAGAGATTTCTCTTAAAAATGCCAAGTAAGTGCTCCCTCGGTCCTGACCGCATCCCATCCATTTTCCTTAAGAACTGCGCAACTTCTCTTGCTCTTCCCCTTTCTCTAATTTTCCAATCTTCTCTCCTAACCGGCTCCGTCCCATCACAATGGACAGAGGCAGAAATCTGCCCTCTGTTAAAAAAGGGTGGAAAAAGTGAGAATGCTTCCGATTATCGACCCATTTCTCTCACTAGTAACGTGTGTAAGCTAATTGAGTGCATTTCAGAGCAGCACTACTGCTTAGGGATTGCGATAATCATGATGTTGGAGTTACCGATGAGTTTGGTAAGCATCAAATTCAGTGTTTTCAGAAGGGAATGAATAATTGTTTCTAATCGGCGATTTCAGTTTTCATTTGTTCTATACTTGTACAGTAAGAAGCAATATCGTTTAATGAACGAATGTCCTATGTCCGTTAGATACCAGGTATAGTTTTAAATGTGTGTTGTAAAACAAAAAAAAAAATTGCATAGTTGGCTGAAATACTCGAATACGCATGCGTCGATATTCCGGTAGTGATACTCTCTTCGGCCGTCAAAAGTTCTAGGTCATTGATCTATTCAAAATATTATAAGAAGCCTTTCATTCAGTCTCCTCACATGTATACTCTGGCAGGCAGGGATGGGACAATACGGATTCATGAGCATTATCTTCTTCAGTGTATGTACAACGTTTCGATTCTTTTACCTTTCCATCGACGATCTTCCAGATTCATTCCACAAATTGTGTATTGATGAAAACAATTCTAATCGCTTCACATCGAGTCTTGAAACGAACATTTTGGATCTACTTCTCGAATGGTGAATCCAGGTTAGCATGCGCAGATTTCATTTCATAAAAGATAAACTTACAGACATAAAACTCGCATTGCATCAAGAACAGATATCTCAATCGAAGAAACAGAAACTTACTTTCGAAATTTGAACAGCCAGTGGCAAAATGGCCCTCTCACGAAATAACTCGCAAGAGCGAATAAATGTAGTTTCTACTTTCGAATTCATGCTCATGATAACTATGCTCTTTTCCTGTTTATTTAAGCAATGTTAAATTAGTAATGCAATAGAGTGTAGTAAAGGAGAAGGGAAGAGTGAGGGGAGATGGATTTGTACAATATCGATCATAGAGCTATCGAATTCGTAAACGGCAGCTTATCTATGGCGTGTTCTGAAAATATAGAGAAAGTGGGCGTATGGACTTCGGGGAAACAAAAATATGTTTGGAAGATTTTATTCGTTTTTGTTCATGTTTTATTTCATTATCCGTGATGCTTACCCGAGACTGAATGGGGCGAATCCATAAGTGTCTAGTAAAGATCCGAAATGGGTTTCCGAAGCATGCGCTGTATCCTTTTTCTTCCTCTTCCGTATTAGACGACCAGAAATCGAAGACAATCTGTGGGTGGCAAAGACATGCAAAACCGAAAGACTACACATACATCCTTACCTTTCTTCTATTATTCTCCTGCCCATGACTAGAATGTGTGTAGTTGGGTCCTTCTTCCTATTCACTCCCACACTCTTTAGTGCTGATCATCATTGTGTTGAATATACATGAACAATGACTCTTGGTAACAACATCAAACAGGGGGCGGTGAGAAACTGCCCAGCCTCATCTCAGCTTAATCATTAGCATAGAGAGCACGCGCGATGCTTTCTCTCATGATCGGCATCTCTCTCATCCAAATTACGGTTTGCATGCCGTTAAGAAATCTTTTCTCACTGATCTTGCAGGCGAGTCAATCATGCTTCACTCCCATTCCCTGGACTACTCATCGTCCTCTCATCAGCGAGATTGTCACAATGTCGTCTCTATCTGACTGCGAGAATGTTTGTCTATCTCTGTCAACAGTAAGCTACATCATCCCTTTCATAAATGACAGTATTTTCTAGTGCGCTGCACTTGCATACAACGCGTCTACTGGTACGTGTATGTTGCTCGGAGCAGATAGCACTTGTGCGTGTTCCTGTCTCGGACAGACAACGTTGATGTTGAAAGTTGTCTGTCCTATTGCATCAACAACTGCCTCGATGATAGCTGCGACGACTTTGAGGACCTCGACGGCATCTACTACAGTTTCCACGACTAAAGCATCTACGACAACCACGAAGACAACTTCTACGACTATACCGAGTACAACGACATCGACAACATCTACTACTAAAGTTCCCACGACTAATGCATCAACGACAGCACCGAGTACGACGACAGGGCTGAAGTGGCTATCTAGATGATGGATCATATAAAACAAATCATTTCCAGAACTGTGGCTTCATGCATAAACGGTTGCATCGTCAAGCGTGTCTATACTTCACAAGGTCATATTCCACATCATAATAACTACAAATACTGATATATGTGCATCAAGCAGATTATCAGATGATGATATTTCAGTGGAGTATTCCATGGTCGTATCAAAGAATGTGGATGATGGTAATATCTGTCAGATGTACTGCGAGAAGGGAGGAATGACTGTGACACCGCGTGTTTTTTTCTCGTCAATAACTCGTCAATTGAGGTATTCGACGGCGCAGCTTGGGTGCCCGTGCCCAATAATTACATCGGATGCAATGGAACTCATAACTGGTTATTCTGACTTTGAGGAGTATCTTCATGCTAATATGGTGATTTGAGGTGTTCCTAAGAGTATTACTTTCCGAACGATCTCACACTTGGAGGTATTTACGTTCGATGCGATGGTAAGCAATATTTTCTTCGAAAATGATACTTAATTTAGGATGTGGGATTGTCAATCCAATTGTGACACAATGTGCGTGTGCGTCCGCGAGTTGTCCAACTGTGTGATTTCTCATACTTTCACGCATCTGCCATCCATACTGCAATTTTTTTTTTGCTTCACAAATAAAAAATCAGTAATGAGTTCATTCTTCGAATAAATACTGACTCAGTCTAACCTCAGTTCTCGATCTCTGTTGTGTTCATAATATTGCACTATTTCCATTGTCATCGTAGATTTCTTCTTCTTCTTCGCATGCTTATAATTATGATGATAAAAGATATCCTTTTCACGCTTGAGAGAATCGAACGATGGGTTACGGCAGCCTTTACTACTCTCTGTTCACATCTAAGACCATCAGTGATGATTGTCTCCTCTCTCGCCTTCTCTCAATAGCGATGACTGATGCTGTCAAGGCAACACTGGATAGATGCGCTGCATTCGCGAAGGACCATTATGTGATAGTCCAGAGTTTCGAATTACTCGTCGCCTCTGTGTCATTATTATCAATGATCCCGTGTCTCTTCGTTATAGCCAAGACAGGAACGCTTCACTGGAATTGCAAGTGAGTTCGAATTTGAATCAATTGTCAATGGGTACACAAATTTCAGGCTGCTTCTCATGAGCTCTGCGACGGTTCAAATGCAGATAATAACAGTTCAGCTCGTTAATGTTTTCTATGAAATTCATAGCGGGCTCTACCTGCCGGATGACATGAGTTAGAATACCTATATTGAATTGGAGTGACGTACACAATCATCAGGCGAGACGTCATTCGTTATGTTCATTCACGAAATTGGATATGGTACATCAACTATTGTTTCCGTGTATCTTGTAGTGGAACGGTAAGTCAGAAAATCCCGTTGTGCAATCAGTGATTTTTATAAGATTCGTGGCCCTGTGGAACGCGTCCACGTACATTGACAGTGTAGCATCTTGGAAATCTATAATATTCATGGCATTGTTCGCGGTGCGCTTCGTTTCCACTTTCTCGCTCATATTTATGTTCAGATTTGCTTCGCAGTCCCCTGGGCATACTATTCTGATATTGGTAGAGTTATTTTTCGAATTTATGATTTTCGATAATATCATTTTCAGAAGGGCATTATTACATTGGAATCGGGATTATTTTGTCTATAGAGCTTCCAATGAATGTGGTAAATATTTTACACATGTCATCTAAAACTGACCATTTGAATCGAAATAAGCTAATATTCAATTGTAGTTCTCATTCATTCTTCACGTGCATAGTAGGAAGAAGTACCGAAAAATGAATGAGTGTCCGCTGTCAGTTAGGTATCAAGTAAGCAATTTCGAATAATCATAAAATCACAAAAACGTTGCAACTAATATCACGCCCGTCGCGAGAGAATCGAGCTAAATTTACAATTTGTGGGAATTAGGCGAAAATCATGAAATGAGTTAGGATCAATTTTGGACAACTCCAGGCATATCATAGCAACCCCCAAACTCTCAAATGGCTGAGATCATTTTGGGCCTCCATTCACCGGGTTTGAACGCAAATATCTCGCTTCTGGTGAACTTCTGAGCAAAATTGTTCTAAGAGTGACCCCGGCTACTTTTTGATACTCTATCGAACTGCACCGATTAGAACTCATAAAAATGATTCCGAACGGTGCTACACGCAAACATGCATAACTACAAAACGGTTGGAAAATACCTCCCCAGTTTTTGATATGTTATAGCACTAGTCGCGCTCTTTCGAATGAGTGGCTTACGCCATCTCAAAAACTGGGGAGGTATTTTCCAACCGTTTTGTAGTTATGCATGTTTGCGTGTAGCACCGTTTGGAATCATTTTTATGAGTTCTAATCGGAGCAGTTCGATAGAGTATCAAAAAGTAGCCGGGTCACTCTTAGATCAATTTTGCTCAGAAGTTCACCAGAAGCGAGATATTTGCGTTCAAAGTTGGAGCACCAGGTTACCAACCCGGTGAATGGAGCCCCAAAATGATCTCAGCCATTTGAGAGTTTGGGGGTTGCTATGATAAACCTAGAGGTGTCCAAAATTGATCCTAACTCATTTCATGATTTTCGCCCAATTCCCATCTTCAGCTCGATTCTCTCCTGACGAGAGTTATATTCTTCTCTATTTTTAACTAACGGTTATTCTTCTTGAATTCGAATGTGTCAATTGTTCAACACTTTTTTTAGTTAGCTGAAATACTCGAGTATGCGCGGGCTGTCATCCCTGTTGTTGTATACTCGTCCGTTGTCAAAAGCTGCAGGCATTTTATCTACATTTTATTTCAGAGAGTAATCGAACTATTCCAGTCTGATCACATGCGTTCTTTGGCAGGAAGGGCTGGGTCAATACGGACTAATGCGAGTCGTTTTCTTCACCGTAACATTCTACAGGATTTTCAAAACAATGAGATATTCAATTAGATTCACTCTGTCAATTGCGTTGTTATGAAAACGTTCCTAATTATCACTCATCGAGGATTACGGCGAACTTTCTGGATTTATTTCTCACAGGGAGAATACAAGTGAGTAAAGTTCGTTGATTGGCATGAGTCTTGGAAACTTACAGATCGGAACATCGAATTGCCCCGAGAGAAGAGACGATTAATGTAGAGACAGAAACTTATTTTCGCTATTTCAAAACCATGTGGGATTAACGAGGAGTCGTTTGGGTTGTTCAACATTCCGTGTGTTTCACTGCCATTGCCAAGATGAATTCAATTCTTTGAACAGACCGATTTGCATTAAGCGGAAAAATATCAGAGCCATAATTATGATGATCAGCTGGTGTGGCCTTCTCTCTTTAATACCCTTTACGGTTCTCTTCCCACACCTCCCATCACTCACAATATTGATAGCTTCGTGAGGAGGTAGCTCGCATTTGTCATGGAAGACAGTATAAAATCGATTCTCGATTGCATGACTCGATTCGCCAAAGTGCACTATGTCTTCGTCCAAAGTATCGAAGTGCTCGTCCCGACTAAATCATTTCTCTCCATGCTTCCCTGCCTCATTGTTATAGCAAAGACAGGAACTCTTCACTGGAATTGCAAGTAAGCTTACTTCCTCATTGTGAATACGAACCTGAGTAATCTTACCAGACTGCTCCTTCTAAGCTCGGCAATTGTTCAACTGCTCATTATCCTCATGCAGCTTCTGTTATTTCTTTATGAATTTCACAATGGAATTTACTTACCGGATGGAGTCGGTGAGATCATTTGCACTGAAGTCATGGCAGCCCATTATAATCCGCAATATTCCCATCTTTTTCAGGAGCCGATGCTTGGTTCATGCTTGGGCATGAAATTGGTTACGGTGTTTCCACAATACTGTCCGTCTATCTTGTTGTCGAACGGTTGTTTTTGAAACCATTTCAACACATTTAAGCTTGCAAATTTAGGTTCATAGCCCTGAGAGATGCATCTGACTACTACAATGGGACGATTTCTTCTGTATCATTCACTATGCTATTATTTCTGGCCGTAAGCTGAGAAATACATCAAATTTTCTGAGTGTTATTTTAGATTGCGCCGACCATCCCGTGGGCATATCTTGCTGTTATTCGTAAGCGTTTAGATATATTATCCCCACTTTTAGTTCCATTTCAGAAGGATATTACTACAGATGTATTGCAATCATATTATCTATAGAGCTCCCGATGGTCGTGGTACGTGACAGTTCGCTATTTGCTCATCGATGTAATAGCAATATGGTAAGAGCGATTGTTGAGATATAGATGATTCATGTTGTAACTTGAATTCATTCTGAGAATCTTTATTCTTTTGCGAAATATGTGAAAATAATGGCGTCGATCTTTTTCCGATTGAACGCTAATTTGAGGGTTCATTCATACTCTACGTCTACAGTAAGAAGAAGTACAGAGTGATGAACGAGAGTGTTACGTATCAGGTAAGCATGCAAAACAACAGAACAAGCATTGTGGAATGATTTGAAATTATTATATATACCGATATTTAGATGGCTGAGATACTCGAATATTCACGCGCAGTAATCCCAGCCATAGTGTTCTCATCATTCGTGAAAAGCTTGAGGTCCGCTTCGATTTTAAAACTACTATTGATAACTAATTCAGTTTACTCACTTGCATTTTCTGGCAGGAGGGACTAGGCCATTACGGATTTCTCCGAATTATCTTCTTCACGGTAATTTTATTATTCATGAGAAATTATGATGAAATCGCATCAGATTCACACTCTAAACTGCGTGGCAATGAAAACGATGCTCATCGCTTCACATCGGGGACTACGACGAACATTCCGACTCTACTTTATGAAAGCACAGGTTTGTGAGCATTTGTGAGCTGCTAAAAAACTATAAATCTAACTTTCATTGCAGATGTGAACACAGAGTGGCGCCAAGGGACGAACTCATAATTGTCGAAACAGAAACATATTTTAACTACTTCAAAACGATGTGGGAATAGCAATATGAGAACGATTTTTTCCACGTGTGCGAATATACAGAAAAATATATTTATTTAGTAATCGCGTAGCAATGATGTGCCTACTGAACATCGGTGAAGGAGAAAGTAAACATAGGAACGAGTGATTTATCGTCTCCATCGATTGCTCTGTTCACATCATTCACTGAATGAGTTCCCGTTCGTACCCAGCAAGTATCGAATCCGTTGACCGAACCGAATTTGATGTCAGTGTCCAGTCTGAAAATATGATTAATTGAAATCATTCAAGTGCACACTCAAGTCTCACCTATCTCCAAACATGATCGTCTTCTCGGGATTCAATTCCAGATTATTCTTGAGATATCTTCCCATCGGCTCTCCTGGTTTACCGAAGAGAACGGGCTCGCGAGGGAGAACTGCAGTGCGAAGGGCCGCAGCGAAGCATCCCGTTCCTCAAAATGTAGTTTTTATTCATGTCAAAACGCAGACTACAGTACAGTAATACAGCAGCGTTTCAGCTGACACACTTACCAGGAAGGATGTACGTATCATTGGGCAGAGTCGCATCTTCGTTTGCGATGAAGAATCCGCAGTTAGGATCAGCGAGAAAGTTGGTCGCCTGACAGAAGTCAAAAGTGGAATCATGAAGTATGAAAATGTGACTAGGATGTGACTGACCTTGATCAGCTTCAAGTATGAGAAATGGGGATCATCTCCGACGACGACACACGAAGCTTCCTTCTCAAGAGTGATCGTAGAGGGGAATCCTTCTCCTGCTGCATCCGGCATCGGATCGTGCTGAAAACACTCCGTTTTCTCTAGCTTTGTTGAACTCCCTTCTTCCATGATCCTTATAATTTCCATCACTTATCAATACGTGCGATCAAGGGGCAGTATTTCAAAGATAAGGCGAATCAATTGCACGTGATCTTACCCCGATTCCGAAGCATTCCACGTCTAGAGCCTCCTCGAGTGCTTCTTTACTGCCGATGTTACCGATGAGATAGATGCCCTTTCTTAGAGATTATCGAATAGTAGTTTGCCATCAATTATTTGATAACCTGATAAAGTGAGGATTTCTCTTGCAGAAGTCGATAATGATCGTATTGGGTGAGATGATGTTCTTCTGAAAGGAACAGGAACTTTTTTCGATGAAAATTAAAGTGCACCTCTTCCACGGGAAATCCGAGTCTGGTCACTTTCTGAAGATATCGACGAGTCGATCGTGAAGAATTGTTCGTGATGATGAACACTTTCTTGTTCTGAAATTTTAATTGGAAAAATTCGAACAGTGTCTGAGTCATCAAAAAGTTCAAAACAAAATGTCGAAAGTTGGTATGACTCACTCTTGAAATCAGCTCTTGAACGAATTTGATTGCCCCAGGAATCGGTTCATCATGAGTCCAGAGGGTTCCTCAAAGAGAACATTGATCTGAGTTAACAATCGTTGTGTCTCGTATCTTCACTCTCTCTCTCTCTCTCTCTCTCTCTCTCTCTCTCTCTCTCTCTCTCTCCCTAAACTCTTTCGCTCTAGTCTCTAACAATCCACTAAGATCAAGGAAACGAGATTTGGAGAAATATTCTAACCATCAGCATCGAAGAGATAAGCATCGTAGTTGAAGACGTCTTCCTGCGAGAGCACGGGCACTGGATGTTCACTCATTCTGAAAAAAGACAATGAAAAAATATAAGTTTCGAGGAAAATGAAGAGAGCAAGCAGTTAGTTGATGGGAAGAGACACAAACAAAATAGACTCTTCTGCAAAGTGCTTCTCAAAAATTTTAGATGGAAGTGGCACGAGGGATAGAGACACGAATAATGAGATAAGGAGTGACGATTGAGAATGTGATCACAAAAGTGTGGGAATTCTCTGACGAGCGCGCTCTAGTTCTCCCTGTGTTATTTTGTGACCTTGGCCATGGCCATTCTACCTTTCTCTTCTGTCTCTCTTCCACATGCAACTCTCAGCTCTTATCTATCTCGAGACGCTTTGCTTGACCGCGACGCCAATTCGATGGAGCACTAATTTCTCAGTGGGGTGCTTCTTTCCGAGTGAGTCAGTGCATCCACATTTATCTAACACGAATTCTTTGAGAATTACGTGAAAGTTCCGAAATGGTATGATACAATCTGATATTCATGGTTTATCCTTCCTGAATACAGATACAGAGATCAAATGATCTGAATGAAGGATATCACAGGTTCTCAGTAGGATGCTCACATTCTGAGATAAAATGGACGGTAATGAGGATTGCACACGAAGCAATCATAATTGCTCCACCTCAGATAAACGATGGAATCTGCTTATTCAATACCATTCAAAGAATTTCATCGAAAAGTTATTGAGAAGTAAATCCGTTTCGTAACTTTTTAATCTGATTTCAAACACAGTTTTGATTACTGTAACGAAATATATAATTATTTTGCATAATTTTTTGTATACATTGTATGTTATGATCTTCACACAAGAAGGAAAATAAGTAGTTTTCTATGACTTCTATCATTATTTCACTGTAAAATTGCTATAAATAGGAAAGTATAACGATGTGCTCAGGTAATTCTTGTGTTCAGGTAGTCTGTTGCGTAATTACTCATTAAAGGGACCCGGACACACAAATGAAGTAAAGTTCAGAAAAAAGTGCTGATTTTTCTGAGAGAAACTCAAAAAACCGCATATTTTTACGATTTTTTTGAAAGAAGTTATGATTTTTCAAAGTTGCGCATTT
Source organism: Pristionchus pacificus (assembly GCA_000180635.4). NCBI lineage: Eukaryota > Metazoa > Nematoda > Chromadorea > Rhabditida > Neodiplogasteridae > Pristionchus > Pristionchus pacificus. The sequence goes on along the minus strand of CM026578.1, from coordinate 12,472,420 downwards.
TGGCCGTGCACCCCGGCATACTGTGTTTAGCGCCGCTTAACACAGTATTCCGGGGCGCACGGCTAAAAATATAAACTTTGAAAAATCATAACTTCTTTCAAAAAAATCGTAAAAATATGCGGTTTTTTGAGTTTTTCTCAGAAAAATCAGCACTTTTTTCTGAACTTTACTTCATTTGTGTGTCCGGGTCCCTTTAATCTTGCATTACTCAATATATAAGTTTTGCATCTGATATATCTGGCATTATGCGAGTGGTTTTTGGTGTTGCCCTTATCGGTGAAGTGGATATTTTCTTCAGATATTTCTATGTCATCGGATCGTCCAACACATTCTAACACACTTATATTAATTCTTATCATCTACATTATTCTTTCTGTAATTTATTGTTTGATCAATGATCCAAGCAGATCAAAGAATTCAATGCAACGCACTAGGAAGCGCTCATAACATGTTTTTTTCTAGTTCGCATCATCAATAATACAATTAAAGTGTCTAGTATAACAATGACAACGGAGAAGAATGATTATTATATCACCTGTTTTTCCTCCGTCTCATACTGCCCATTCGTATTGGGAAATTGTCGTTTATCGCGAGCATATGGAATAGGGAAAGTTCATTCGTCAGTCAGCTGCCTTGTATTCATCCGCCTTCAATCGTTGTAAATGTCATTAAGGGTGTCTGTCCTTCTCCTTCTCATTCCTTTCCTTCGTAGGTACTGAATCGACGATGAAGTCTGTTCTCCAGTATTCCTCCTCCAGCACGGAAGTCTCTTGTATCATCATCGCTCTCAGCATCCTCTGCTCAATTCCAGTCCTGCTCATGCTTCTCGCGATTACCAGATGTGCAGTGCACATTAATTGCAGGTGAGTATCAGGCACTTTAGTTGAGATTCTGGAAGCAAACTGGATATTTCAGATTCCTTATCACATCGTGGGCACTGTCTCTTCAAGGTTATCTCATCAACGTCTGTCTCATTCACTGGCAGAATTTCATACCCGAATCTACGCCCCATTTCGAAAGTAAGAGCACAGTTCATCATTACGGACATCACATTGAACAGTTCAAATGAGTATAAATATGCTATTGATGCATCATCATTGATATTTTCAGCCACTCGATTTCATCTTCTCTTCGCCAATTCGATCCTTCACATGTGTTGTACGTGTTTCGAGATGAAGATCGCTCTCGAACGCATCGTTTCCACCCGTCGGCCGCACATTTATCACGACTCAACCTTCTCCTATCGATGGAATCTCCCTTGCACCGTACTCCCGGTAAGAATTAATTGTATCCCCAATCAATTTTTACGCTGTCTGCCTTCCCGATTGTCCCATGCTTTCGAGACAGACAATAGTACACGTGCTACATTTCAGTTATTATCGGGATCAATAATTGGATACTCAGGTTACGTCAAAGGTACGATATAATATTCTAAGAATATCAGTAATAATCAATAATTCAGGACATCCTATGGCTCTTCTCTTCCCGAGTGTCGTCGATTTCTTCACAATTTTGGTGAGTCTCTAGCTGCACTCTCTCCCTCATACTATTTGTAAGTACAGATAAACTCATACGGTATCCGATTTCTTGAACTACGATTCGATTCGTTATTTGGAAAGGCCACTCTCAATGCTCGATACCAAGTAAGTGCTCGATCATACGATCAGAAGAGATGAATCATTCCATTGAAGGTCAAAGAATCACTTCGAGTAGCGAGAATTATGCATCCTATTTACTCCATTACCTTTTTGCTGAAGGTTTGCGATCAGTGATGATTCAAAATGCGACCACTCGATTACAGCTTACTGCATTTCTAATATGTAATTCGAATGTTTTCATCAACAACGCCTACACCATCCTTGCTTATTATATTGTCGGTTGCAATTTCCGCAACAAAAATATCCATTCAATTCAGATTCACTGCTTCAACTGCGCATTTTCGGCAATTTTCCTGATTGTGCACTGTGATTTTGTGAAGAATGCAATTCTTTCCTTCTTTGGACAAGAACGGTAATATTTACAGTCTCAAACAATAATGACAACAGTACGATTTAAGAAGTAGCAAGTCATCTCGGGTTGGAAGTGTCGATTCCCATGAACAGACAACGATTGCATACTTTACGATGTTGGAGACATCATGGAACTAATCGACTCACCGAAGCACTTATAGTCGATTAGTTTATGAAGCCATGAAATAGACATTTCTTCCGCGAGAGAATAAATTCATTTTGCAAGTTGCATTGTTCATGAAATCCAATTTCGCTGGAAACTGGAGCAAAAGACTAATGAGAATTGGTCACGAAAGAGGGCTTACTAATTTCGGGCTGTGCAACATCAACGAAGTTCTTCGAAAACCTCCCTCCACTCTTCCATCTGTTCCTTCGAACCCAACCTTTATCTCCCTTCTCCTCCTCTTCAATCCCCTTCCTCTTCTTGCTATCCTTTCCACTGTTTACTCTATGCCCTCCTCACTCATTTAGAACCATCGCCCTGCCAAAGGATCAATTTCCTCAAGTGTTTCTTGCCCTCTTTGTCTCCTTTTCCTTCCCATTTCCCCCACGCGCATGCAACCCTAACCCATCTCAGAAGGGCTTCTCACTGAAATGTCCTTCTACCATGCTGCCTATCGGCCGGAAGTCATCCGAAATACTATTCTACTCCATATCGGATATATTCCTATCTATGTTCTTGCTCTTCTCGCAAGAAAGAATCACTTCATCTATCTCAGTTATAAGGTAGGTCTCGTGGATAATGACGAGAAACAGCTGCATTTTCAGAACACGATAATATTCTCTGGCGCTGTTCAATTCCTCGTATCGCTTCCCTATACTTTATTCAATACATGGTTTGCACTCTTCGTCAATGAAGAGATCGAAACAACGGAGTTTGTGTGTACACTGACGAGGATGGGTCTGTCAGTGCTCAATTATGTCTCATTCAACGCTTTGACGGTATGGAATGATGATTAATTAAGTGTTTGATGTCTCGAATCCAGGCAGTAAGCATCTCCCGTGTGCTGACTGTCGTGTTTGATCATCCCTGTGATATCAGAACAAATCTCACATTCTTCACTCTCGCCAGTTTACCTATCGTGGGTGGTTTCCTCCTCTCGCTTCTCTGACTTTCTAAAGTGCAATCACTTCTCAGCTCTGACATGTGTGTGAGAAACGATTGCAGTGCATTGGGATTGTTTTTTTATCAAGGACTACGAAATTCTCACAATCAGGTGGCGCTATTCCTCAAAGCTATTGTATCCGGGACCAGACGAGAGAATCCAGTCTGTGGGCCATTGCTCTTCTTCGACAATCGACAACAGATTGGATGGATTTTCGTGGGTTTTCGCGGTTGTTTTTTTTAAAGGATGACATGGTAATTGCAGGGTTGGAACCTGTACATCTTTGCGATTCCACTGATTGCAGTCGTGCTCAATGCCATTACCGCGTGTTATTTGATCAAACACCGAATTGGACGACGTGAGTCTTTCTTAGAATAGAAGGACGCGTGTGCAATAATGCACAAATGAGAAAAGGAAGTGTTGTGTGGTTTATTCGCTCTTCTGAACGTGTTGACGTCTTGACGTCTTCTTCACTTCCTCATTATTTTGTGTGAGAAATGCCAGATGTGACGGAATGCACGTGGGGTGTTTACAGAAGTTCACACAGTTCATGCACCTCACATCTAATCTTAGAAATATCCTATTTTCCATTGCAGATAGTAAACACATTTTTCAAAATAGAACATTATACTCAAAAAAGAATATTTTCCAGTAAGTTCTGGTAGTCAAACGAGGCGAGTGAATGAACTACATATCGCTCTCGCTTTGCTTCTCCAATCTCTCGTGCCAGCCATCACAATGAGTAGCAAGGGATATCGGTCTATCGTCGAGATTTATGGTTCGTCGAGTCCAACTTACTTTATCTCATTGGAGCAGCAGACTTTGTAGAGATTCTTGTAGTTTTTCCAGTTTCTGCCTTCATCGACTGTTGTTTGATCGAAAGAAATACACATTTCTCCATTGCAGCCGTTCAATCTCCGTGGTGGCTAAAGGATCCGATGGACGTACTCAGTTTCCTCACAATCGGCCTCAATATGTCCATTTCGATGGCTTGCATCAAATCATTCAGAGAAGAGATGCGCAGTTTCTTCTGTGCTCCAAAGATCAAAGATCAATCCAGTCAACTCATGTTCAGTCAGCAGACCTGACCAGAAGTGTAACTTACTGCGCAATTCCTCATTCGTACAAATTTCACTGGTTATACACATGTGTTTGATCTCTCGAAAACCTTGTCAGCTCATTTTCCTTGCCTGCTACAATAAAACACTCCATTTTTTTCAACACTAAACACTCGATTTTGTTGATTTCGATTTTTGCAACATAGAGACGATGCGGCCACCGCGCGATTAATTATCTCATCTTGCACCATGTATTGCATTACGTGGGCGATGAAATGCGCGGAATTCGAAGATTACATGTTTTAGCATGAGGAAAGCGTTATTTCATTTTTCCGTTCAGCACTCACTTCCCTTTTGCATGTTTCGAGTGTGGTTCTGGGTGCCCGTTGTAGTTGTTCTCATTCCATCGACAGTTCTTCACGTGAAAATATTGGTTACTATTCGAAGACGACAACAAAAAGGACTTTGCAAATCACTTTTCTACCGATTATTTTTCATTCAGGTTTGTTTGCCATTTTTTCCAAAAGTCAATCGAGCATGGTTTATTTCGTTTTACAGGGTATTTTGGAACTGTTCCTTCTGTATCTGTATCTTGTTGGTCAATTGATAGTCAAAGACCTTTTTCGAAAATGCGGATGGTGGGCATAAATTTTCCAATTTAATTTTTTTCGTAAATCATTTCAGTGTCTCGAAGCGACGCCGAATTTTGCGTGGTGTATCATAAACACTACTGTTCCTTTCGTAGTTTTATTCAGGCTTATCTTGGAAGATCCGACTTATTTCGTTATTGACGAAAAGAGAGAAGTATCTGTCTACAGCCCGTCTCACGTCATTCAAGTTTGATAGAAAAGTATTTGAGAAAATATGGTTTGGCTACAGTCTAACGCAACCCAATCGTCCGTAGTCGCTGTTCTTGGGACAACTTTCAGTGCCGGATGTCATGCTTGTATTCTAAGCAAACTTACAGTCTCTAAGAAACATTTGTAAGTTTGAACTGCTGCTTTTCTGGAGAATCACATCATACATACAGTGATCCGATTCCACTTTGAAGAAAGGTGTTCCACAGTGGACCACTGTGGAAAATTTTTTCTACTTTTTTTCCACTTTTTTCCACTTTGCTAATTTTTGTTTGAAATAAGCAATTAAACTGGGTCAACTTGTGCTCATTCTCTTCCTTGTGTATCCTTTTAACGATTTAAGAAAAAAAATACATAAAAATATCCATTTTCATAGTTTATTTACGTTTCCACTCGAATGCGATTCTCGGAGAGCGGAAAGGTGGTGTAAAGCATAACCCGGCTACCGTAATCTGGTCGGCAGTGCGTTGTATGTTGTTCAATTTCCTGGGGCTTTTGTTCAAGAAATCTGTAATTATTAGTTGTAAAATTTATCTATTTAGTGAATTTGGGCATCGAAGGTCAAGGAAAGCTGAACAACATATAAAAAACAGCTGCCGACCGGACTACGGTAGCCGGGTTATGCCTTACACCACCTTTCCACTCTACGAAAATTGCATTTGAGTGGAAACGTAAATAAACAATGAAAATGGATATTTATATGTAATTTTTTTTCTCAAATCGTTTAAAGGATACAAAAGGATGAGAATGAGCACAAGTTGACCCAGTTTAATTGCTTATTTCGATCAAAAATTAGCAAAGTGGAAAAAAGTGGAAAAAAAGTGGAAAATATTTTCCACAATGGTCCACTGTGGAACACCTTTCTTCAAAGTGGAATCGGATCACTGTACTAGGAACATTCGAGAATCTCGAAAAGAAAAGATGCTCCCTCTCGTTGGATTCTCACTTTTCCTTTCACTATGTATGATGACGGCCTATTTTCTCACTGTAACTTTCGCAGCTATCACAAATGTCAGATTTTCAAATGGAATCGGCTGAAAAAATGTGCACATTCAGATACACCTAGTCTTCATTCTCCGGCACATTTATATTTTACCAACTATGGTCCTTACTTTCGTAAATCCCTGGATGCTCATGATAACGGGTAAGAGCTTGAGAAGTCGGTATGAACAAATATATTAGTGTCTAAGCTATTATATAAGTTAAATATTTTCAGAAAAGGTGGTGCTATTTCTGTTGCTCCCCGTCTTGTACTTGAATCTATTCGCTCTGTTGCTACACATGACCTTTGAGAAGATTCTATTTCTGTAGAGGAAGATCTTCAACCAATGGACTCCTGAACCATCTAAATCCCTGCCCTAATCTCTTTCTGTTTGATCAACATCCCCTCATCTTAATCATAATTAATGTCACGGATGAATGCACCAAGGGTGTTAGATCTCCATCAGTGGAGATTTGGTGGCTACAGCTTATTGAGATGTATCAACATCAGTTCCTTTCAAAGAAGCTAACAACTTTTTTCTGAGATGTTTCAATGAAATCTTGGGCTCCGCCCATAATATTAAGGCGGCTTGCGTGTCCATCTTCTTGTTATTCAATCAGACCCGAGACACCATTGTTATGCCGTCCATAGTTCAAGCAACTCTTGTAACAGAATAAAATATTCTAGGCACAATCATGGCTACTGTGGCCAGATTTCCTCCGGGTTTTTCGCAATTCCGTTGGTGGTACTGGCTTCCCGTGGGCATTACAATTATTCCATCGACCATTCTCTATGTCAGACTTTGTCTCACCAGTAATAAAAGCGTCAGGCGTGACTTCATATTTGAGGTTCGAATGTGACTTAATGTCGATTTTAACAAAGATTTACCTCTAATACCTAATATTTTGATAACGCTTGACTTTTTAAAATTACAGATTACTTTCAATGTTTTCCTCATCTATTTCTATCTTCTCGGTCAGTTCATAGTGAAGGATCAACCTGAAGGAGGAGATTTACTTATCTCAAGCAATGGCACTTTCTTCCCGAAGTTCTACTATTACGGAACAGTCTACTTCTATTTCCATGCTCAGGTTAGAGTTTATCTGTGATGGGCATCGTTCTCGTTTTTATACGAGTGCAAACTTTTGAATACTCATGTGAAGCAATACGCCCCTCTAGAAGGCTAGTATAGGATAATACTGAAGCGTCAATTATGTCCCGGATGATTTATAATACCGTTTGTTGACTAACTATTCATACTAGGTCTGGCAAGTAATTACGAATTCATTTTATCGCTGCATAACCTTGACTCGACCTGTCAGCTCAAAGCTGAGACAAGTGAGTTTTAAACCTTTTTTTACAAAATTCTCCTGAAGCAATCCAGCACAGAACTACGACACGTAATTATTAACACAAATGCCAGATTTTCAGAAACTACGCAGCCTTCCCAGTGAGGTTACCTTCCTATTCAATGTTCATGTGCCATTCGTGCTGGTCTTTCGACAGTTCTTCCAAGATGAGACCAAATTCATCGTCGATGAGAATGGAAAAGTTGCCGTGTTCAGCCCTCCCCACGTCATTCAGGTGCAGACTCTCTAATTTTAAACGACTTTATGGCCTTTTTCAGTCGAACGCCACACAGGCGATCATTGTGTCCTCCGTCGGATCCATATTCTGCCTCATTTGCTATGCGGTGATCCTGAGAGAGATGCTTCGAATCAAGAATTACTTGTGAGTTTTATACCTACAAAATACACGAAAACTGGGTTATTTTACAGCAAACTGGCAGAGACACGCAGATCGAGAAAATACACTTTGATGTAAAATATAAATGTGCCGGAGAATGAAGACTAGGTGTATCTGAATGTGCACATTTTTTCAGCCGATTCCATTTGAAAATCTGACATTTGTGATAGCTGCGAAAGTTACAGTGAGAAAATAGGCCGTCATCATACATAGTGAAAGGAAAAGTGAGAATCCAACGAGAGGGAGCATCTTTTCTTTTCGAGATTCTCGAATGTTCCTAGTACAGTGATCCGATTCCACTTTGAAGAAAGGTGTTCCACAGTGGACCACTGTGGAAAATTTTTTCTACTTTTTTTCCACTTTTTTCCACTTTGCTAATTTTTGTTTGAAATAAGCAATTAAACTGGGTCAACTTGTGCACATTCTCTTCCTTGTGTATCCTTTTAACGATTTAAGAAAAAAAATACATAAAAATATCCATTTTCATAGTTTATTTACGTTTCCACTCGAATGCGATTCTCGGAGAGCGGAAAGGTGGTGTAAAGCATAACCCGGCTACCGTAATCTGGTCGGCAGTGCGTTGTATGTTGTTCAATTTCCTGGGGCTTTTGTTCAAGAAATCTGTAATTATTACGGAAATTTTGTATGAACCTCTAGAATTATCTTCAGAGTTATATCATTCGTTTAGATTGTGCTATTCGCGTCTCTTTTTGCTGTCATCTCTTCTCGATATTTCTCTGTATCTCCGGGCCTCGTCGGCCTCTCCGTATCTTATGCACTCATGGTCCGTTTATTCTCTCGATATTTTTAATCGTATTGAAACTCTTCTTTACTCTTTTTTAGATAACTGAGATGATGAATATCGCGGTTCGCATGTTATCAGAGACAGAGATGAATGCTGTTTCAATCGAGAGAGTGATGGAGTACACTAGAATGGAAAGCGAGGTGTGGTAATCGTGGATCATAAATTTTCGAGATTCGCTTCTTAAAATTGCATGTTCAGGCAGATTGGGAATCGTCTCTTCCTCCATCCGAAGAGTGGCCTATCGAACCAACAATTGATTGTGACAAACTATCGCTCAGATATCGGCGAGTTAAAACGCGTTCTCTGTAAAAACGTAATAAAAGGGGGGTCAGATGGCACAGTTTTAGAAAATTTTCTTATATCTGGCCCAAACTTCAATTTCAGATATCCCTATCATGCGATAGCTCTCATTTAAAAAAAAACATGGTATACTTTCCGGGTCACATTTTCACTGCCAATTTACCGAAATCGTCATCTAACCGTGATCAAAAACGCCGTTTTTCACGAAATGGTCCATACCGAGAGGGCCGAGAATGTTTATCCAGTACTTATTTGAGCCCTAGATGATGTTTTTCCATCATTATGAACCATTTGACTATTTTTCAGCAACATTTGGACCATATTTGTGTTCATGGCTCACCTCGATATTTTTCACATAAGGGTCCCCGCTTATGTGAAAAATCATGTTAGAGGTTATGTTGGAATTGGCCACAATAATATGTATGAGTGCATTAAAAGTAACATAAAACCAATTTTTAAGCACCGTAACATACTTTTGGTTGGGTCGGAGGTCTCAATTTGACATGACCCAGAACATGATTTTTCACATAAGGGGGACCCTTATGTGAAAAATATCGAGGTGAGCCATGAACACAAATATGGTACAAATGTTGCTGAAAATAGTCAAATGGTTCATAATGATAGAAAAACATCATCGAGGGCTCAAATAAGTACTGGATAAACATTCTCGGCCCTCTCGGTATCACATTTTGACGCAAAGTTGTTTCTTGTTCCGCGCGTAACGAAATTGCTATTAAACTACCGTCGCGTTTAAAATTAAGTGTTAATTATATAATTGGTGCTTAATGAACGCGAAACCATTCCAGAAATCGAGTTTTATCATTAAAAACTAAGAAGTATAGTGAAAATAGGCGAAAAACGCGCAAAACGAAGTGAAAGTGGGCGGAGCTAGCGCGTTTGGCGCGCGGAATAGTTTAATAGGTGTGCAATTACAATCGTATCATTTTAAAAATATGATATAGGCCATTTCGTGAAAAACGGCGTTTTTGATCACGGTTAGATGACGATTTCGGTAAATTGGCAGTGAAAATGTGACCCGGAAAGTATACCATGTTTTTTTAATATAAAAAATGCAAATAATATCAAAAAATAGAGTCCTGCAAATCATAGCTTCATGGATAGCCAATTACATTTTCGTCGAAATGTACGAAAAAAGTCACACTTTCAGTCGTAACTTGGGTAAAAATGGATGAAATTAAAAATCCTTCTGGTTTTTAACATAACTTTTCATGCTCTTTCGAATGAGCTAGATATCGCATGATAGGGATATCTGAAATTTTTTTGTCGAGATCAAAGATCAAAGACCAAAATTTTTCGGATCAAAGTTCAAAAATCGCAAATGCCGTCCCTAGGGGTCATGTTGGTGAAGTTTTAGCCTCGGGAGACTAATTTGAGAAAACTGTGCCAACCTACCCGCGTTCTTACAGAGAACGCCTTTTAATTTGATAACGTCTCCTCAATTAAGAATTAGGAAATTTTTTCAGTGTCAGTTTGCCTCTTGTCCTTCACAGTCTCAGTGCGAGTATTCGATCGGGCGAGAAAATAGCCATAGTTGGGAGGACGGGATCTGGTTTGTGATCTTTAGTCTTTGATGCCTCATAGTCTTGTATTGCAGGCAAATCATCATTCACACTCGCGCTGTTCCGCCTAATTGAGCCTGCTGAGGGATCGATTACGTTGGGTATCCCTTACAGTCTCCTTGTAAAATTGTCGTCTCAAAATTCCAGACGGCATCAACACTGCTCACTTGGGATTGCATGAACTTCGTCGGAAACTGGCAATTATTCCTCAAGTTTGTTCGAGAGAACCGTATCCGTTGAATAGTTCTCGTACAGGATCCGGTGTTATTCTCCGGCTCTCTCCGATTCAATCTCGATCCATTCTCAGAGTATTCAGATGAGCAACTATGGAATGCTCTCGAGTTGTGCCAGCTCAAAGTTGGAAAATATATCAGTTGCGAAAATTGAATCATATTGATTCTTCTAGGACTTCGCAGCCTCCTCGCCCGGCCAACTTGCATTTCAAATAGCCGAGGGCGGAAAGAATATCTCAGTTGGTCAGAAGCAATTAATCTGCCTAGCGAGAGTACTGTTGAGGAGAGCGAAAGTGAGCACTCTTTCATATTTATTTTTATGAAAGACACGGCGGTAGGGAGATTAGATTTGTTCAAAGTGCAATGGAATAAAATTGTAGGTGCTAATACTCGATGAGGCCACTGCCTCAGTCGACGCACTTACCGATTCTCTAATGCAGTCTGTGGTGAGAGAACAGTTTGCGGATGCTACCGTAATCGCTGTAGCGCATCGATTGAATACGGTGGCTGGATACGATAGGTGGGGCGCATTTCTAACTCTAACCGGCGTGCCTATTCTTTTCAGGATAATGGTACTTGAAAAGGGTGGGATCGTTGAATTTGAAACGCCATCCATTCTTCTTTCCGACAAGAGTTCTCGATATTCACGTATGCTCGAGAAATCGAAGAATGCAGAAAATAGGAGAAAAAGATCGCGGAAATGAGCTCGAATAAATATCTTACCGAAAACATCGCATTTTTTCTTTAAAATTATGTGAAATTATCAGAAATTGAATAAATGTTTGTGACGATTTTTTTCAATTTTTACCATTTCCACCTGTTACATAAATTGCAATTACGTTTTTTTTTCAATTACGTTTAAGTCCAGGGTTACGCCACTTCCCGCTCACACTTAAATACGTGTGGCGTAGGGATGGCATTTTGTGTCCAACGGACTGTCTCAGACACAATTGTGTCCCAGACACATTTGTGTCCCATTCCATCTCTCCTCTCTCATTCGAGGCGGTCGATTTGCACTGAATGAGAGTGAGAAAAAGTTTGGGACACAGCTGTGTCGCAAATTCGAGAGATAATTTTTCATTCGGATCATTCCTGTCCGAAAACTGAAAAGGAGGGCGGTTGTTTGGGACACAAGTTGGCAACCCTAGTATGGCGTCTAAATGAGTATTCCCTGTTTCGCATTTGTACAATTTTGTACATTTTGTGAATGCAGGTAGTCAAAGCACAATCGATTAAAAAAGCTAAAACTTTATTATCAATAGCATTCACATTCGCACTCGATTACTCAGTGTGAAGAGCGCGTGCGAATCCGATTCGTCTCTGTCCAATATCATGAATATTGCAATAAGTTCTAATCCAAGTGTATCCGAGTATCCAGTCAGGACCGAATCCACCTCCTCCCAGTTCATAAACAGCGAGGGCACACTTTCCACCTCCAAGACCCAAATCGATCACGTACTCTTCTGAGGGCACCTGCAATGATAATAATTGTTAATGTATGAATTTCGGTGGTATTTCTTTCATTGTAAGCACGTCCTCCAATTGTGAAGATCATATCGGGGTAGTTTCCATTACAAGGCAGAGTGTACAAATAGTTGATTTGGTCGAACTTCGCACCGGTGGCGGAAGCGATTCCTGGGAACACGTGAGATGTAGGAAAAAATAGTAATGAGTTTCGTTATCGATGAAATGACTTACCGGCAACAGCTGACGTGGGTGCTCCGATCCATGCGGCAGTCTGAGATATGGCCTGAGACTTGGCACTGTATGAGTAGGATCCGATGGAGAATCGAGTCATAGGAAACTGCCAGTAAGTGAGAGAAGAGAGCGCCACGTAGTCCACCTCAATTTGAGCGCTTTAATTATGCAAAAATAATCATTTTCTTACTTGCGCTTCACAGTGTTCGTTATCGAGAGCTCCGTATGTGATGAGTCCGCCAAGAGTTTCTTCCTGCATTTTCATCATTAAAGACAATATCAGAGTGGCAGCTTATCATAAATATTCGTCATACCTGAGGCTTAGCGCGTCGATCAAGCCAGATAGTGAATAGGGGTGCATCCAAACTATCCAGCATGTTCCACAAGGGAGAAGGAGTATCGAGTTGCGTGTTCGCCGGCCAAGCAAGACCGAACACTCCTGAAAACTGTCTGATAAACTCCTGATTGATTAAGTCAAGCGAAAACAAGTGAACGAAAACATAAAGAGTATATCGTTCACCATCAACAGGCGTGAGTCCAAAGTAGTCGACAACCGTATTCGCCAATCCGAAATCTTGTTTGTTTTGACCGAGCCCGGCGAGGGCAAACGTATCCGTTTCAATCGTACTGACAATCAACAAATTACCAAAATTACTAAGTTTCTAAGTCCATACCCACTACACCAGCCCGAAATCGTGAACCCTCTGGAAGTCTGGCTGAAGGTCGACGAGACACTGCAAAATTATTCGTTCTTCGTAATTTTTTATCAAAAAATCTCACTCCTTGTTGAATTGATGCTTGTTATAACCGGAACTCGGTGCTCCTTTGCATGCCGTGGTCTGACATCGAGAATCGATCACCCACAGATCGGTCGAGCCAGTGTCCACGAGAACAGTGAAGTTTTGAGCTGCAAGAAAATTAGAATGATGATAAATCAATAGTAGGAGTACGCGGTGTTCCGAGTGAGATCTCTCCTCTGTAGACGTCATCGTAATTATCGGAGTATGGCTGAAGACCGACAGCTCCCTTCGAATTGGCACGAGCGAGATACTGGGCGGTGAGGAAGTCGCCATAAGTTCCCTCCCTCAATGGGTACAATTATTCAGAAACGGAATTATAAGCACGAGAACTGGTGATATTGTGAATTGGTTGATAAGACTCACTTGATTAATTTGGCGCGTAGCGATGCACTTTTGTGAGTGGGTTGCCGGATAACAACTGAGTGAGCAAATCCGCCGATGAAGAGAAAGAGTAGTGCAGATCGCATTTCTACACAAGATACTAAGGGTGAATATTAGTTCTAGAGAGAAAAATTGTAGATGCAGCTAATACACTCGAATATATAATGATTGTGATGGGCTTTTATCTTGACATTGCCTGTCATGATCGAGATAAGAAGGATCTGTCTTCTCCATACCACCCCTTCACTATCTCTTCTACGACCTCCTCGTTTCCTTCGCTCTCTTTCGATTATTCAATTCGTTTCTGGTGGTTCTCTGATCGCTTCCTTGATCTCCTCAGATTATTAGCGTCAATACTGTGGGTACTCTGATCATTGCGTCTCATAAAGTCTTATAATCGTTGCATAAGCCTTATCTTAGCTATTCGGCGTGGGAGCAGAATGGAATAACCAAGCATTAGGTTCGATGTCAGGTTCAATGCCATTTTTCTCCCATATTCTCCATAAAATATCTACTCTATGGCAAATTTCATCGTTACATCTATCGTGTTCCCAAAATGTTTATCGTATTTTATGAAAATAAGACAGCTGTCTCAAATGTGAGAAATATGCTTTACTGATTGATTACTGATTGATTGACAGATAGCCCTTCTTTCGGACTAGAGATGTAGATTTTTCTGATGAATAGGACAACATCCATCTGAAAATATTGTCGATTTATACAATTTCAAAGAGGAATATCTAACAGTTTAGATACAAAAGATAAAATGAAATTAATAAATTACATTGTGATGCACAGTCAAACTAATAATTAGGTATCGTGCGTTTCAAATGCTCAGCAAACTCAAAGTGCTGGATAGCGTATTGATTGTCAGGGAGAGAGAGGAAGGGAAGAGGTAGGGCGGAGGAGAGGAGGTAGATGCTGGTTAGCGTATTGATTGTCTGGGAGAGAGGAAGGGAAGAGGTAGGGCGGAGGAGAGGAGGTAGATCACTAGCCTCCTCTCGGCCCCTTTCTACCTCCGCCCATCGAACGGTAGTCAAAGAAGGTCAACTACGAGCGGAATGGAATATAATTTCACGATAGCAGACAGTCATCGTGCATTGAGAGAGAAATAGAGCGAATCCAACAAGCGTTACCATCTTCTCGCTACGTCTATCGCTAGTATTTCTGAAGCCATATTGTGTGCAGACGTGGAAAGGACACTTACTGTGTCCGCTTTACTAAGAACAATTTTCGCATTACGAGCGCATAGCAAGAAGCACTGAATATTGTTCCAATGACAGTGAAACATGTCGCTTGAGAGGAGTTTGTCTGTAATCGCATCTTGCTTATCCTGATCGCGGTTATTTGACGAAAATACTGACAAGGATAATGTCTTGCGGGATGAAAATGTTAGCATTTCCTTCCTGGTCTGTGACAAATGAAACGTTGTCATGAATTAACTGCTTGAGTACTAATACAAAAGTGACCAAAATGTTGATGAGGAACCACGCATAGTGAGGAATATTTTCAAAAATCTGAATTGGTCCTTTTTAGAATTTGAATGGTGAAAGTCACGTACTATTTCTGTTGTGAAGAAAGGTGAGCAGACAATCACGAATCTTGCTAGAGAATAAACGATGGCATTCCACATATATGAGACCGTTTGCGAGAGAGTCGGACAAGAGTTGGCACAGCTCAAAAATCTCGATTCTCTGAAACAATGTCATTTAGGGTTCTCGAGGGTGCTGATGACGATGGGGATACACATTTTTTCATATCGACGTCACGTTGGCTCCAGACGGCGTGACGTCTAAAACAGTTTTTCCAGAATTCCTCAGTTAGGATAAAAGCGAAAATTAGGCGAGTTTGGCTCCCGAGGTAGAATTCGATGCTGATTACAGCTGCAAACTTTATTTTTTGCGAATTTCAAAAATAACTGTGTAAAATGGAAGTTCTCAGGGAGCTAATAGGGATCGGGGAGAGTACCATAGATCGGACGGGAATGATGCAAGGATTCCAAATGTATTTTTACATTGTCAAGAAAACATGCGGATAAGGTTTTATGTAAAAGATAGTACACCGGTTTGTAAGTAAATTTGACCATCCTTCCACTTGTTTACTTCCGAACTTTTATCGATCTCCTTCCCTCTCCTTCTCTCCTTCCCGAGGGAGGCGAGAGAGCATGGGGAATAGAGAGAGCACAGAGAGAGGGAAGAGGTCAAGGTAGAGAGACTCGGGTAGATCAAGAGATCGGAAGTCAACAAGGGGAAGGATGGTAAAATTTACTTACAAATCGGTAAACTATCTTTTGCATAAAACCTTATCCGCATGTTTTCTTTACAATGTAAAAATATATTTGGAATCCTTGCATCATTCCCGTCCGATCTATGGTACTCTCCCCGATCCCTATTAGCTCCCTGAGAACTTCCATTTTACACAGTTATTTTTGAAATTCGCAAAAAATAAAGTTTGCAGCTGTAATCAGCATCGAATTCTACCTCGGGAGCCAAACTCGCCTAATTTTCGCTTTTATCCTAACTGAGGAATTCTGGAAAAACTGTTTTAGACGTCACGCCGTCTGGAGCCAACGTGACGTCGATATGAAAAAATGTGTATCCCCATCGTCATCAGCACCCTCGAGAACCCTAAATGACATTGTTTCAGAGAATCGAGATTTTTGAGCTGTGCCAAACTCCTTTAGATTTGTCCGATTCTTATGCGAACGGCCTCATATGAAATACAGTCCGGGTTGGTTCCCCCCTGAAAACAATCCGGCCCGGCCGGCCCCAAGCGTCCCCATGCCATTTTGTGGCTCGTACAGAGAGAAATTTGATATAAACTCAACGGCGTTGTAAAGCTCGTGAAATATGCTTTCTATATGTGTTAGCAGAATTTTAAATATTTCTTTCAATAAATAGTAAATTGGTTAGGAAGCGCGTCAGCTTTTGCGAAAAAGTTAAAAAGTTGAAAATAATCAGGTTGACGATTTTACTTACCGTAATCTTGCGACCTGTTTTTCACAATACTGATGACAGTTCCCCACCAATTTACTATTTATTGAAAGAAATATTTAAAATTCTGCTAACACATATAGAAAGCATATTACACGAGCTTTACAACGCCGTTGAGTTTATATCAAATTTCTCTTTGTACGAGCCACAAAAAGGCATGGGGCCGCTTGGGGCCGGTCGGGGCCGGCCGGGCCGGATTGTTTTCAGGGGGAACCAACCCGGACTGTATCATTCAAATGGATAATGAAAGCCGCTAAATAACCTGAAGAAATAGAAGATGGTTCCGTGATAGTACAACAGTGGAAAGAATCCTCCGTTAGTGGACATAATGAAATCACTTCCAGCAAGACGCGCCCTGATTAGAATTTGGCACGCGATATGAACGTATAGGAGTGGAAGCTCAATAACACTCTGAAATTAGTCTGTATTTATGATCTGTGGCGGTTCAATCATGAAAAACATGAATAAACATGAACGATGAATAGTCGATAAAATACCGACGTGCACTGTCCATTATTTTGTTCCTTCAGAACAGCAAGTATGAGTAGGATATGCAAGATTGTTGATGGAACAAGTACAATAAAGACTGGTATCCATAACCAAGCATTGAAGATACACATGCTAAATAATTCAGCATAAAGGCTAGGATTCTCAAATAATCTCAATCTCAATAAAGACGGGATGTGCTCGAAATATTTGCCTTGTACTAATATTCCTGTGGCGCGTCATCGGTATTCCCATAGTTCATAATTCTATCACACCTCTGTACATTTGTATTTCTGGAGGAATTAATCTTTTGAATATCTCTATGCCCTCTGGCATCTGGCACGTATTCCTATTTGTTTTCTTGATTTCTGAGCGGATTTCTGAGCGGAAGTCAGAATAACAAAAGTGATCAGTGAATACGTTTATTGTGTGTGATAATACAGTTTGCGAAAGCAGAAATATATTGTTTGGGAGCGCGGGGGGTAATTATTGCGTTGCAGGATTTGATTGCATCATGTGGTCGACATTTTCTCATTCTCTTCTCATCACTCTGCAATTGTTTCATCATCGTCACTTTTCTAATGTTCTATGATCACGTTCTGCGCAGTTTCCCATTCGTGAATATCAGCATCCACGGATTAACGAAAGTGAGGAGCAATACAGGGAACATGTAAATATTGCGAGCATAGGCGACAACAGGCTCCTGGAAAGGGAAGATCTGTGATCTATGGAATTTAGCATCAGACTAAAGATAGATCGTGAGGATGGGATAAATATCACATTATCGACAGCAGTGAAAGTGACGACAACGTAGTATGCAGTCATTGTGCATTGGGAGAGAAAGAGAGCAATTCCAGATACAGCGAGCATCTTCTCTCTTTTGAGTTCACTCGCACTCCTTAACTCATTCATCGAAATCTTCCATGGAATATTCACTAACAGTTTCCACTTTATTTTCCATAGTCTTCTCAACGCGATTGCATAAAACATAGAACAAGCAGCGCATAGAGCAGTTGCAACAGCAGTGAATATCGTCGATTGCATGGCGTTTCTCTGCAACTATAAGCTAGAAAAATCAATTAAGAAATTGCTCACCTGAACGATTTCGCGCGGTACAGAAAGGACGGCGTTTCCCTCTCCATCGACGATGAAGCGAATTCCGTCCGGTAGTAGTAATTGAAACAGAAGTGCGAAGGGAACAATCATGTTGATCAGAAGAAAAACGAAGCTTGGCGTCGAGTCAAACCACTGCAACAAACATTTCAAGCCAGGTTGTCAAGCTCAATCAAAGACATACACGCTGGGAAAACGAGAGAAAGTTGCTTATTCTAATGCAATTCATCAACGCCTGCACAATTACACCCCAAATCTGTAAAAAATGAATCAATGATAATATGATAAATAACAGGGAAGTCTACTAACTTGAACATTGAAGAAGTAGTAAACTGTTCCGTGGTAGTAGAATCGAGGAAATATTTCTCCGTTAAGTGACATGATCGCTTCATTGCTAAGAAGACGATCCTTGATTAGAATTCTTCCACTGAGATAGAGGTAGAGAAGAAGGAGTTCGAGAATGCTCTGAAAAATAATTGTTTGTTTCCATTCAAGGCACTTGATCGAAAATAACCTGCACGACGAAGAGCCGATAGGACAGCGACTTGCACTGATTTTCACGCTGCCGTTTACGAATAGCGAGAAAGAGCAAGAAGTGAACGACAGTAGAAGGAATGAGAATGATGAGAACGGGCACCCAGAACCATATTCGGAACACGAACATCACTGGAAGAATAAAAGATACATTACGATTTTTGGAAATGTTGAAATATTCGCACCTCAATAGTAGTCGATCCGCTTTCTGGCTACTGGATGAATGTGTGTGATCTCTCACGCAGATTTGTAATCTAGATATCTAGATACTATAATTGAAAATCTCCCTTCACCATCATGAGGGGGATTAATACATCTCAGCTCGTACCGAGAAGAAGTCGTGGAAATATTCCTTTGTTTGAATAGACACATCACATGTTTTGATGGCGGTCCTAACATCGCGTTACTTAGACAACGGAGCCTATTTATCATTACGATTCACACATTTGAACATGAGGGAAAACATAAAAAAATAAACGGAATAGCAAGATGAAGAACTTCTCCACATTTCAGAAGAAGATTGCAATTGAAAACTAACTGATAATTTTCACTTATAAAATCAAACGCTTTCAGATGATATTTGTGCCACTTTATCAGCTCTTTCCTCCTCGTTTTGAATGAACTCGCAAGTATAGAGATACACTATCGTTGATGCAACCTGAAATATCGAGTTTTCGAAAATCATCAATGTTACTCTCACCAGGAACACCGACTGAATTATGGCGTACGAATAGATGGAAAGAGATGGGGATGCAAAGAAAAGAACGGATGCAGCCAGGCCCTGTAACAACAGGGAATTTGAGAGTAACATTCAATATTTCACTGACATGATAAAATCTGGACGCTCCAAACATCTGCTGTCTTCTAGTTGGAAGGAGCAAGGAACTGATTACATTTCTGAAACGATTAATATTTTCTAAATACGTCCAGGAAACTGAGCCTCGTGATATAATTAGCCGCATCCGCGAGTCCGAAGAGGAAAGCGAGGATGAGAACAGGAAAGAGTCTGATTGTGAGAAACCTTTTTTATGTAATTGGACGGAAACTTACGAGGGCTGAATTAGCAGCGATAGTTCATCATTGGGTCGAACGGTACTCCATTGGGGAATTACACAAACGGTCAGGACATAGATCAACTGAATGAAATGATTGGATAGAAACATTGAGATCGCCCCTGACAATGTGGAGAACCGCATTGATGATCATTTGAGGTTTGAAGCTGAAGTTCTTCATTCTCTTGGACATTTTCATTGTGAGAACGCTCACTAAATGTTTGATAGTTTGCATGAAAATGCCGTTTTCTAACTTATTAAACTGCCAGCAGTGAACGCAAATGCGAAATAGGCAGGAATGTACACGTTCCGTGAAAGCGCCTGTTATTTTTTCAAAAAGGTTTTCAAAAAGTCGGCAACAATAACGAAAGTGATAACCCCTGTAAATTGAAGAGTGGTGGGAATAATTGAAACCCAAAAAGAGAAGAACATTCCAACGTATAGATAGAACGGAACAAGGATCAACACTCGCTTGTGAACGAGAACAGAGAACATTACAGCTGAAACAATTGAAGAGTCATTGAATTTCATCACTCCATACTCACACAATTGTTCCTTCAGAGAGTTGCAACGAATGTTGCTAGCTGCTATGTTGTCTTTCACCTGAAAACAGTGCGCAATTTATGATCATTCAATAGGATAGGCAACCTCACGATTAGGAAGAAGTGAGAAGATGGTCATTCCGACGACTCCGAGAAAAGCGAAAACAGCGAAGAAGTATCTAGGAAAATTATCAACCATGACCGTTTGAAAATACTGACCTAATCTCGGGCTCTGAATATTCCCTATACTTCGAAACGATGCCATGATCATTCAGATTGATAGATGTCACTATATAATTGACAACTCCAGCTCCGAAAACACTCAAGCAAGAAACTGCCCTGAAATAAACTTTTCGATGAAATCGGAACAAAGGAGACAATTGACCACGACAACGCCTGGTTTCTTTCTATTGTCTGTCTCGTCGAGAATTCTGTGAGATAACCAGCATAGCCAACGTTGAAGGCTGAAATGGGCATAATTCGACGGAGAGAAAAATTAGAAATGCTCACACGATGAAGCCATTCCGAGAACAGCGCAAGCGATGAAATACAGGTATCGATTGAGACATTGGAATGTGAGAAAGTAAAAGGTGAAGAAGGCACCACTCAACGCTAGAATCCACTGCAAAATAGATTTGAACAAGTAACAATAGATAGATAACAAACCTTGCATCTGAAGTAGTTCATGAGACTGGGAACGGCGAGGGTTGAAAGCATGTAGAAGACGTTTGAAACTGCTTGACCGTAGTAACCATCGTGTGCGCCGATTCTGAGATTATGAAAAAAGTGACGAATTTTTCAAAGGCTTTTTCTGGAAAACTCTCGCCTGCCTGGTTCCCTTTCGCTAACTGAATGTAGCACGGACTCATTTATAAATACACTAGCTTCGTATCCAGTATAGACGATAAGATTGGCCAATCCAACGAGGATCGCACAAATTGCAGCATATTTAGAAGCACTCATTCAATACACTCCAGTTATCTCTCGATTCTTCACTTCCAGGTTTCAATAGACTATTTCATGCAATCGCCTTTCCGGATGAAAACGATAATCCTATTGGAAAGGACGAACGTGACACGCTCGTTATGTATTCCAAGTGTTTCAGTTCGTTTATCGATAGAAGAGAAGATGAGAGGAACCCGAAAATATTTCCAAAATGTTCATGATGTGGAAGAATTAACTGTGTGGCCGATGGTAGTATCAAAACTAAATTTGTGATTGGATGAGGGCGATCCTACGGCCAATGAACCCTATAATCTTATTGGTGCCATCTAATCATAATTTCCGCAGCACGGAAAGAAAACATTTTGCTCACAGAGGCAATCATTGACTACAAAT
The DNA here is from genome assembly GCA_000180635.4 of Pristionchus pacificus. Taxonomy (NCBI): domain Eukaryota; kingdom Metazoa; phylum Nematoda; class Chromadorea; order Rhabditida; family Neodiplogasteridae; genus Pristionchus; species Pristionchus pacificus. The sequence goes on along the minus strand of CM026578.1, from coordinate 12,450,807 downwards.
TGCGTACAGAATTGAACTGCATCACACCTTCATATATTAGATCCGTCGGTACTCATTTTACTTGAAAACAAAGCAAAGAATGATGCAGAACGGAATTTTTATTCTCGTATTCCATATTCATGGAATCTCCTAAAGCCTCCCTCTATTGTAGATAATGCAAATATCATAATTGATCATAATTATTTGTGCTTCAACCCAAACGTATATTTCGTCTCAGATGGCACTCGCAGTCCTATTTGGAATAACTGCAATATTCTCAATATTGTATTACATTTACACCTACTATCGTGATGTCTCCCGATATCCAAAGGGCTCTTTTCCTCTTCCACTCATTGGAAACATGCTTTTGGTGAGTATGAATGAACTATTTATTTTGACACCTTTATTTTCAGCTGCGAACGCGCTACTTCAATGAAATTATTTGTGAATTATCTCTTCAATTCGGTCCGATCTTCACTATTTTCGTCCCCTTTCCTATGGTTGTAATCGCCGATTATAAAGCACTCAGAGAAGCATTTGTTGTGAAAGGTATCGAAGATCTATTATAACCTACACTATGCTGTTCATTTTCAGGAGATGAATTCGCAGGACGTCCGGATAAAAAAGTGGATAAACGTTTCACATTCTGTGAGAATCAGGGTGTAATCACATCGAATGGAGAGAGTTGGAGGGAGAACAAAAGTTCTGTCTCGAACCACAAAAAATATTAACTTAGACGCCAGTCGATTTCGATTCTTCGCGATTTTGGAATGGGTAAGAATCTGATGGAAGAACAGGTTGAATACATCAACATCGATACGACAAATCGGACGTTCTGCGTTGTAGGTGAAGCTCTCGATCACTGAATATCTTCGATGTTTGTCGAATATTGAAGACAAAACCAAAGTAGACATGCGATGGCCAATTCAGGTTTAATAACGATTGGAAGCATTTCGAATTTCTAAAGTTTCAGTTGATGATAGCAAACATCATCAACGAAACTCTCTTCGGATATCGATATGACTACGATAATTGCGATCCATTAATAAATTATGTCGAAGCATTCAATAAAGTGAAGAAGAGAACCATCCCAGACCAAATTCTGATTTTAGTTAATGAAAGTTCAATCATCAGCTCTTATTCGATACTTCGCTATCAAATTCAAATGGATTCGTCACATACCCATCGTAAAGTACTACGTTATGGACAGAGTTGTCGAATTTTATGACCTGGTTTATTGGAATTTAGAAAGCTGATCAATTCAAAAATCACAGATAATGAGCTACATTCGCACAAATGTCGATCAGACAATGGATAATTTTGACGCAGACAAAGAACCGGATTGTTTCGTCCATGCTTACGCGAAGAAACTGGGAACCAGCCCATATCTAACGTGAGTTTATTATAGCTACAATTAACTAATTTATATACCCGTACTAAGCAAAGAACAGCTGTACGCTACTTGCTACGATTTCTTCCTCGCTGGACAAGAGACAACGACTACGACGTTGAGATGGGCAATGCTTCTAATGGCTGCGAATCAAGATAAACAGGTACTTCTGCAACTCTAGATGTCAGACTATGACAGCGATATCTTACTGAGCAAAAACATGAATACTCAAAGGATAAAATTCGCGCTGAGATCCTTCGAGTGGTTGGTTCATCTCGTCTTCCCTCAATGGCCGATCGAAGAGATATGCCATACACAATGGCTACAGTTCATGAAGTACAAAGATGGTCGAATATCCTCATGATGAATGTTTCAAGGAAGACTGTCGTGGACACGCAAGTCATGGTTTGATACCAACTACTTGATCTTTGATATCTGTCTTGTTTATTTCAGGGATTCAAAATTCCCGCGGGAACGTACGTGGATTCTCGCTCACGATCCAATATTCGAGAATTCACAGGAATTCCGCCCTGAGCGATATCTTCCTGAAGATGGGAAGACGTTGAAAAAGGAACTGATCGATAGAACGGTTCCCTTTTCAATGGGAAGACGACAGTGTGCTGGAGAAGGTAATCAATAGATTGACTATGGTCGACATTCGGAACATTGAAGGACTTGCTCGTGTAGAGTTGTTCCTTGGTCTCGCCACGACCCTTCAACATTACCGTATCTCCCCATCCTCGGAAGGTCCCATCGATCTATCGCCCAGGACAAATCTTATCTTGCTTCCAAAGGACCAGAAACTAAGACTGGACTCTGTTTCAAGCTAGATTGCGTTTCGTGCATATCATACATTTTTTATTGTAATAAAGGGAAACAGATAAAAAGAGTATCGGATGAAAACTACAGTTGTCTGCTTCAGTGACTCAAAAAATTGTACGAGGTTCTTTTACTCGTGAGCTTTTCATCAAATATTATTCTCGTGATCGGTATCATTAGTTTTTACTCTCCCCGTTGTCTTACTGGCTCTCTATCATCTTCCTTTCTCTCTCCCTTTCCTTCTCTATTACTTTCCAACTCAAACAGCTGAGCACTCGACAGTGCACTCATAGAGATGGTTCAGTCGCATATCTCAACCATTTTTCCTCATCTTGAATCTGAGCCCAAAGCAAGTGAGAAGTTTAATTCAAAGTTATCATCTTGAATAACACGTATTGCGCAGTTCTTCCGACTGAAGAGAACATCCCTGCAACGAATTCTGTGAAGAAGAAAAGAATATCTTGGTCCGAAGTTTCAATCGATGATGTTGATGAAAACTACAAGAACGAATCTGATGAGGTGCATCATTTTTACACTTTGTTTGATTGTATGTACTTGTTTTATTGTCAGAGCAAGACGGCAACGGAATTCCCGCCACCAATCTTTAGAGCATCCATTGGTGTGAATGCAAAATACGACGCTTCTTCCACTCCAAGCATTGATGAGGAAAGCCTTACTGAAAAACGAGGCCGACTACAAGAATGTAAACTATGGTATGTTTCATGTTTTTGCTTGTTATCAGCAAAGCTATACTGTGAGCAACATCCACTGTTTCAGTTTTTGTCGCCCGATGGTGATCATTATAGTCTGTGCTTTTCTCTCCCTTCTCATCGCTGCGATTATCGCCATTATCTTTTCGATCATTGCCGATAACACAGAGGTGAAATATTTGTTGCTGCGTTTGCATAAACAAGCTTCAAAATGAATTACCGTTCATTCCAAAATATTCTCAATTAAGCCAAGATCACAACCTAATCTCAGAAGTAAATAGAATCGAAGGCAATTGCTCTTGAAATCACGCAAACAATCATCACGAGAACTGTTTATTTGATTCTCACAAACAGCGTGAGATTGAGTATGAAAAGCCTTTTTCATGGGAACGTAACGTTCGTGCTCTGTCAGGGGCTGATTCTAAAATGAGCCTCACAATCAGAAATAATCGTTGCAGATGCGATTGGAGGATCTCGGGAATGATTTACAGCCCTACACTGTCAATCTGAATGAACTTCCAGAAGCTCTTCAGGAACAAGTATTTAGAGGTCAGGTGATCGAAACCAGAGTGAATGAAAATAATGAGACATCTTAATTTCTCAGAAATTCAATTGAGAGGGATGAATAACCATCAGTACTATCTGAATGGACAATCTCGGATTAAGTTTGTCTTATTCAGTGGCAGAACACAAATTTCCTCTATTTTTAGGAACTCTGGGTACACTGGAATTTCGAAGGCAGGGATGCAGTACTCTTCCCCTCCTCCATATTATGGATATGGCAGCAATCAATACTATAGGAAAAGATAACACAATCTACAAAAATACACTTTAACAATAATAATTCTGTTTATTCTGTTCGTCTTTCACATGAATCTTACATATCAAAATAATCTTCTTCGACTAATCGCTTCCATGGTTCAATAGAGCCTTGCATCTACACAGCGACAAATTACAAATATTTAAAAGGAAGACGGTGACTCAGTGAAAAAACTATTGAGAGAGATAACAACTGCATTGGAAAGTTGGGGCTAGGGCACGTTCTTTATCAACGTTTCGCCGATTTTACAGTAACTACGAGAAAGATGGACATCAATTTTAAAATGATAACACAGTTTATTATAGAGTTTCATGCTTACTGCACACAACCGAATCGAATGGGAGCAAATGGAGTTCCTAGAAGATCTTTGATTGAGCTTTGACCGAACGTATTCAGTTTCTGTTCATCCGTGTACATCCATTGTCCAGTCGTCTGATCGCATTTGACATTGTCAAAGATCTTGTTCATGGGCTGTAATGAATTGCAAGTACAACGTCTAACAGTCGTCAATCACGGCTCTTATCGAATGTTCAGCCGCTACCAATGATACGGATCCCTAGCTTTTGCGAATCGATGAGTGAGATATACTGGCAATAAGGTGCGAGTATGGACTAACCGTGGGCGGACCTCCAGTGGCGACTGGCTTGCTTCCCGATGTGCAAGTATACGCAGTAGTCGTAATGATGGCATCGGAGCACACTCGAGGAATTGGATATGCAACGGCGCATTCTGCAATTGGCCACGCAGGGAACAGCGAAGCATCGCATGGTATGGGAGGAGGAGGAGGAGTAGTCGTAGTAGTTGTAGTAGTAGTGGGAGGCTCGGAATGGGATGGAGGATCTGTGAGGAGCATTGTTTGTCAGGAGATTAAGGTACGTGAAGGAGTATTTTTTAGGAACTTACTGTGTCGTTTAGGTTTGTGAGGTGCGCAGGACAAGACGACAGTGATGAAAGAAGTGAGGAGTAAGAGAGGAAGAGAATGAAACATGATGGAAGGTATTCACTTCCTCCTTATCCTCTCTTTTTATAGTGTGAAATTCAGCCCACGAAATGCCATCCCCGATCGCACAAAACGAGTTGCTGGTTCCAGGGCGATCTCACAATGGGAGGAAGGATTGATAATGACCGGATGAAGAGACGGCTAGTCGAAATCTCTCTCTCTCTCATTTCGACGGGCCGAGTTTAAATTCAAATACTCACCCCATTGATCTTTGCTGCTGAAACGGAGAATCAGTTGAGCCCCGAGAGGAAGATTAGTTTTCACAATTCGAAATTATCGCACCACAATTCGCTTACGTAGACTTAGATGTTCTGGTTACATTATTATCTCGCGAGGAACCCCTTTGATGAAATCATCCAATGACGACGAAGAAACCATAAAACTGAATTGTTTTAATTTGAATTTCTCGCTCAAAATACTTTTCGATTAGGAATAGCTCACTTACATCACCATTTTCCAATAAACTGAATTTCCTGTCGAGAATATTCAACTGTGCTCAATACTGACAGATTTCGTCAAGTTCTTACACACAGGGCTTATTTTAATATTTCACAGGAAGTGACAATAATGATTTCTTCGTTGTCATTTGTGATGTATAGGTGTCGTTCTGTAGAAAAAGGGATAGGAGAAGGAAGATTCGATATCGATCCATTTTCTCAGCTCATGAGAACAATCGGACCACCGAATAAGTGAAAGTGATAGGAGTGAGACATGGGAAGCAGAATGATCTGCCAATAATATAGCCAACTTCTCTGCCGTTGGCGATCAATTTCAATTAGAAGAAAAGAAAAAGAAGTGTAATAATGAGATCACTTCTTCGCAGAGGGGTTTGTCCATTTACACTCTTTTAAACCTTCATGAATTATGTATGCATTCGTCAGTATAGTTGTATTCATCTGATTCGATTACCGAGGCACTTCCTTCGCATTCCTGTCAAAAAAATCGTCAAATAAACAAGAGTAATATTTGCAGATGATATGTTTTCTGTTCGTCTGCACCGATAGCGTTGCATCGATTAGACAGTTCAAAATGAGTTCATAATAATGAAACGTGGTTCAACAAAAACCTAAAAGGACCTTGACTGAATTGAGACCTCGATCGAATCTGAACAAAACTAATCAGCGACAAGGATCTCTCCTCTGTCTAGGTTGATGACATCTTACTCCAGTCACTTCTAAAATTAAGAAAACTCAAGATGAACGCGGAAGTTCTTCAGCCGACTACAGAAAATCGTCTTCAAAAGTTTTCCGCTCTTTGACCGGTGCAATAATTTTAGCATAAAGCGACTATCGAAACAACCAAGATAGCATCTTTAAATCTCAAACGCGCTCGGGATTTAGAGAGAAAAAGGGGGGATTGAAACTGTTTACAGTGCACCCACACGTACCATTCTATCTTCCATGAACCGTCGTTTGAACAACTGCAAATTCTGTTGATCTTCCGTCATTCTCCAGAGGTATCCTCATTGTCACTTGATTGTGTTTATGCACACGCAAATATTTTTCTTTTCCAATGTGTCTCTCACATATTTTACGCATCAAAATCGTCTATTTTTTTAGAATAATTAGACAGTGAGCCCCTGTATTAGTGTTCGGTACTCGCACGCATGTATCCGGTGCGAAATGGATCAAAAAGCTTCACGGAGAATTGACAGTTAGATAGGATCTTGTAAGGACTCTTCTTCTTCTCTTCTTCTCCTCTCTTCCTCTCTTAGGTTCGATCAACACATCGAATTGCAATCGCATTGTGGATCTATTCGAGTGAGATTCCGTACGAATGAAACAAAAAGGAGGCCCCTTGAGATTGATTTGTACCTTTATGAGTATAGCGACTCGTTAGCAGATAACAACTATCTAGGCATATTCTACTGTGATCCACTATTCAAACGAGACACATCAAATGAAGAACCATATCACAAGTTGATGCGCATATTTTGCATCCTTCTGCGACTTTTCAAAAGTCACTTCATATCTTAATTTGTTTAAACTCTCGTGCTTCTCTTATTGTCTTCCACATCATGTACGATGGCATAATTTGATATGCGATGTGCAGATCTCATCTCAGTTTGGATCGCTCTTCAAATGGGCCGCAATCACTTTCACAAATCTGCGATCTTTGATATTTGAAGGGGAAAAGCTGGACCTTTCGAAGTCTGTTTAGCATGGTCTGGAAATTGAATAATGCGCGCGATCGTTCAAGTGGTATGCGTCCTCTCCATTCACTTTTTCCTCGGATTAGTCGAAGAAAGGGACAAGATGTTTCAATAGCCGATGTGTCTTCCTATTTTAGGTGCAGGAAAAGTCTAAAGGCTAACTTTACAAATTGTATACTTTTTTTCTAGAATGGTTTAGTGATTGGTGTAGCATGAAGCCTTGTAAAATTTCGAAATTATGTTTCGGGCAGGTGAGTGAGAACGTTAGATATTCAAAACCAACAGAAATTGTCTTCCCTGACTCCCATTCTCATACCAAACAACTTCTTGGCTAAAGCAGAAAGCATCCGTCCGTGCAATCATCTCCCGTGCGAATTCGACAGATTACATTTAGCGTAAGGAGACTGAATTCACACTCATGTGAAAATTAACTCGTAAAGTTCCCGGCCAAAATGTTCTGCAAGAATCAATTCTTGGTATCTCTAAGACTTGTTGTGATCACTACAGTGCACGCAGGGGCTTCTTATCCTCTAATGATCAATCCGCCGGTTATCCTAGACCGAGCATACAGTAAAAACAAGTGAATCGCATGCAAAAAAAGGGATTCGCCGACTCTTCTTTGCCCGCATGGGGATCACCCAGATGATCCCAGTAAATTGTTGGTGATTCTTCGAAAGTTCATCCTCCCCCCCTCCCCCAAATCCCCTCCCTGCTCTCGATTCACTTTCCATACTGTGCACTGAGCAGAGTGAATGTGTCGAGAAACGAGTGACATAAAGAGGAAAGGAGAAGAAGGGAAGATGCTAATACGCCCGCTGGTGTTTGATGCAACTTTCGCCCATGGAATCATTCATTCGCCCGCAGGGAGGATGTATGATCGCTGATCGGGAGTGACGATACAAACGGTTTGCAATTGAATTACGAATCGGAGAAGGGACAACTTCCTACAGCTTGAGTTTCATTCCAGACCACCACCAACGGGAAACTCTTGTGGGGGGACGTCTCGAGTACGCGAACTTTGTAATGGATGTGTTCAACGGAACGCCGTCGTCGTCAATGGAATGGATCTGCAAGAGCAAACAAACAATCTTTCCATGGCCCCTTTCCCTCCTTCTCGAATACAATGTTTCCCTCCTCCCTTCCATCCTCATCTTCCTCGCTCAATTGCCTCGCAAAAGTCATCGGAACAATTCCTTCTCGCGCGAGATCTATGCTGCTGTTTCTTTCGTTGGGAGCTAATCCACCATAAGACGACTAGGGGAGGGTCCTCTTCCAATCTTTGTCCCCTGCGTGTGCATCCCAAAATAGAGGATGACTTCACTATAAGAAACCCTTGAGACACTCGCGGAATCTACGTGCATCACCTGCTCCAGTGCTCAGTAGACATGGTAAACATCTCGGTCGGAAGTGAATTTCAATAATATCCGTCTAGCCGCCTACTCTCACTTCCATCGGGGGTACACAACGCACTCACAACTTACAAGATGAGTGTTAGGTACACAGAATGAAGGGGAGAAGCATCGTTTGATCGTGTGACCGCACGCGTCTTCGCACCCTCTCTTATCTATGAAGAATTCGGATGACCGTCGTTTGGTCTCTCATTTTCCATCGTCGGACATGGTCATGAACTTTGACTTTGATCGCCTTTGGAAAGAAGAGAGAGAGAGAGACGAGTATTTGTCGTGCACAATGGAGTGACATAGTGATTCACGTGGAGAGAGCATGTGAACGGAGTAATGGAAGTGAACCCGAGTATTGGGAGAATAAAGAATGAGTTGGTCAACTGCCTCGATAATCCCCTCTTTCCTCCTTCTCCCTTGGACTAATGAATACAATAGTGATTGTGTATGGATGAACTGTCGAACAGAAGAGATTATCCTCCATTGGATAACGAGCTAGTCTCTCTTTGAAGGCGGAACTACTCGGGTACACGAGGCTTGTTTGTAATTGGTCTCGCGAAGAGAGAGAGAAGGAGGAAACACGGGCTGGAAATTTCCCCCCTGAGAGAAAGAAGAAGAAGAAGTATTTCAAGACCAGGAAGCTTTTCTTCGTAGCTAACGTCAATCGTAGAAAACACTCTTTGCTAACTAACAGTAACTCTCACAGAAGCAATCAGTGAAGTGAGTGACTAAACATCAAAAATCTGCAATGCTCGGTTTTCAGAATATTTCCAGGGTGGTGGTCGTACTCTAATCAGTGATACTACAAGCTAGAAGACTGGTCGGGATAAATGCCGGCTATGAGGATTCTCTCCAATCGAGGAAGATTGAGTGAAGAAGCCATTGCATTGCGAGATCGGTCCTCTGATCTCAAGTCGGCCTCAATATGAACTCTCACTCTCTCTCTCTCTCCCGATCTCGGATTTCTTTCGCTGGTTTAACGCTAGCGAGGCTACGAACTAGCCAGATTTCAGCAAGGATAGGACGCGAATTTGGGTGCATTCTCTCCCACTTCTTTGAAATCTCTCCCTTCCTATTCCCTTTTTGTTCTGATGATCGAGAAGAGAGATATCTGCAGTCTTCGTATCGAAGCAACTGCTGGACAAACAACGAAAGTCGGTCGTGTTTCACCGCTCATTCCTCCATCTCTCTCTCTCTCTCTCTCTTCATTATAGTCAGGACAGGTGCACAAGTACTCACAACTTGGCTTCTTCATCTCGTGAAGCCAATGGGAGATTATTTCATTCCCACTTCTCCCCCTTCTCTTTCTCTCCTCTCGACTCCACATCATCTTGTACCATTGTACCCACTCTTCAGCTGGACAAACCTTGTCTTTCTCTTGTCTTCGTTTGTGATGGATCTTTCTAGTACACGGAGCATCGTCCAGTCTCATTTTCCATTGTATCTCCTTCATCGGATTCATTCCCTCCCTCCCTCCTCTCTCTCCTTCTTCTGCTCTACCCGTGGACGCGTCGCAATCCTCTTACCTTTCTCGATCTGCTTTCTCTTCCTTGGGTACGCTCATTTCGAATTCAGTTCGACGCTCGAATTTATCAATTTTATGAGAGTCCCGATCCTGATCTATGCAAGAACCATTCAGTATTAGTATGATCTACTATTCATCTTTCTATCGATTGAGCAGCGTGCGATTGTTAGTGAGGGGAAGTGATCATCGTAAGACAGGTTGAGGGGGTAAATGATCAATCGAAATGATCGTCCCCTCTCTCACTCTCTTCCTCTCATTCCATTCCCTCGTCTATCACAACGACTGTGACGCATTCGGTGCAAAGAGTACCGAGAAGAAAGATCATCTTAAAAGAAGAGAGAAGAAGAGAGAAGATGGAGGAGAAAAGACGAAGAAGAAGAGAGTAGGAACACGCTCCAATCGACTGTAGATCAATCGAAGGAAGGAAGAGGAACCAACAAGTAATCAAGATCTATAAGGTTGCCTGTCTGTATTGAGTCACGTTGTTGAACAAGAGTTCATAGTTCTTCTCGATGTTTTCGATTGTTCTTCTTCCTCGAGAACAAACATGAAAAATACAGATCAGTGAGGGTGAAAACACGACTGTATTCGAGTGGACGAATATTTTGATCTCTGCAGGGGGTTAGATAGACTAGCTGACCAAAGACCGACCCACATTTTGAGAAACATTTTTCATAGAAAAAAAACTTGTTTTCCTTCTTTGATCGTCGAATCGACCGGATGCAGTGATGCATCCCACTTTCACTGATATTTTGCTTGTCTTTGATAGTCGAATCTACGTAGTAAAATATTGGGTCGAATCTTCCGTATAAAAAGTTGTTTCATCGTTGATAGAGCGTAGTTCACACTTCTCCACTCTCCGATTTCTCTCTTCTCGGTTCAGTCCAATCGGGTATGGGCGTACCCGAACATGATAATCCATGCAAAGTACACACTTGTTTCGTTTCGCACCCTCCTTTCATTCTTCCTCTTCCTCCTTCCTCCTGCACCATTGTACCGATTGATTCGGTTCAGTAGCTGCAGGCTCTCTACAGTAGCCTCTTCGCTCTTGCTATTGGGTAGATCAAGGGAGTATATAGGGAGGAAGGGGGATGATCAAGGGGAGGAAGGGGAAAGAGGAGTGGCTAGTAGCTGCAATGCAATGTGCACTAGCCTAGCGTGTGCACCTTCTCTTCCCTTTCTCTTCTTTCTTTCCGCGTTCACTTCGGTGCTATCAAATGGAGACGATTGATCGATTCCCATTGACAGCAAAGCGCGCGCTCTTTTCTGTTCATGATTAAGATGACTAATGGCTACCGAAGATATAGGGACTGTAAAGGGCGTTAATCATCGGAAAACAGCAGTCCCAATGTACTCATGATCTCTTTATTCCATCAGCTTGTATGAGTCAGAATGAGTTCGTATGCCTTTTCGTTGTCTCGAGACGACGATACTCACTTCAATTCCCATACGGGGCACTCATTGAATGTCCGATCTCTCCCACAGCCTCTCCCCGTGTGTCTTTCAAATGTACCCATAACTGATAGCAGCAGGCTATTCCTGGCTCGCTATCTTGCATCTTTTGTCGCCTGACGTCGCTTGTCTCTAAAAACACACCCACAATCGCATCCTGACCAAGTGACGATTTGATCTTGAGAGTTTCGATGATCGTCCTAACGGTCGATTGGAGGGCGCAGATATAAAGGGAGAAGAGACCCTTGCAATCGTCGATGCTTATCTATCTTCAAAGAGTGTGTTTGACTAGGCCCCTCCTCCTCCCATTCTATCTCTCTGCCTTCTCTCTTCTCTTCATTGGTGCAGGTTGAGTGCGGAGAAAGAAGAGGAGGGCCTTCTCCTCTCTTTCCTCATCTTCGAAAGTTTCCATCCCTCACTGCTCTGCTATAGACGAGGAAGTGTATTCTGTTGACTATGCCTCCATCTCTTCCTCCCCTTCCTCCCTTCGTCTCTCTTCCTTTCTTCATCTCTTTCTAGTCTTCGGTCCACTCGTTCCCAGACTCCGCCTTCTTTCTTCTTTTACATTTAGAAACTCGTCCGACGCACGACTTCCTTGTTGTTTTCTATTGCTGCTCAGTCTATTCCTTAAACGACTTCCTTCTCCATTAAAAGTAGGAGGGACTTCCTTCCATTCACTCAGTCTGATTCGCTCATTCTAGAGGGATGAAGAGATACTGTAGAGTCCCATGCCCTTCTTGCTCTATGCAAACCTTGCACCGATTTGATTCCTTATCATTAGAGAAGATAAAGGAAGAGGGAAGAGTGAGGGGAGAGGGATCATTCCTTGCGGAAGTGTGAGGGGAGCGCGGTCTCTCTTCCTCAAGAATGAGTGGGGGGATTAACTCTTGAGGAAGAATGCGAACTCTTCCTCAAGAGTGGATTGAAAATCGTTCTAGGAAGACGCCGACTATAATTTTGAACATGCGCAACTGATAGTACCCTGTGGTAAGGGTACTATGATTAGCATGCATAACTCTAGCTTAGTTTTTTTGCATGACGAGGGTTTGCAAGCACTTACTGAGAAGTCAAATTGAGGTCTTTCGACTGTGCAATACTTCAGAACCTTACGAAACGTCATTTTGAGATATCTCAAATAGGCGAATAACGAACGTGAAGGTCTGTAAAATTAATTCGTTTTGAATAGCTGTCAAATTCAATCAGACAGTATGCAAATGCTTTGAAGATGATTTCTTGATGATCTTTTAGCAAGATCTAGTCACATTAACAAGAAATCCTAATGAAAACCATAGGAAGCGAGCGATTTATCGTATCTACTCTTCCTCAAGAGTTCTCACTCTTCCTCAAGAGTTACCGTACCCTCTCACTCTTCCTCAAGAGTTAATCCCTTCTCTCTCATTCTTCCCCTCCCTCTCATTCCTCGTTGCGCGGAGAGGAAGACCCTTCCTTTCATTCTTCCTTTATCCACTCTACTTATCATTCTTCATTCCAATCCAGCCTGCAATCTCAAGCTGGATGATAGTCTAGGTCATCTTTAGTTCAACGTCCGACTCTTACCGAGCCATTGTTCAATCTATAGATGACAAAGTTGCTTGTTTGATCCCTCACTGCCATTGTTAGTCTCGATCACTCATCGTTGACTATCAAAGAGTAACAATGGAAGGGGTTGTTCCGTTGGCTTCCTCTTACGGAATTTTTGGCGTAGGTTCATCGATATATTTATCTGCATTTGTCATCTTTATTATCATTCGGAGCATCGAGCAAAAAAAAAACCGAAAATTGATTCCTCGTTTCCTCATTAGATTCAATTGAGCACGTTTTCCAACGCTACAAAAGGCGATGAGCCTTTCCCCTTCCTTCCTCTCTCTCTCTAACTCCGTTTTGAAAGATCTCTCTAATTGCTCTCGCTCACTGTAAGAGAGGGCGCACTGAACCCGTTTCCCGAGCCGATTTGCGCAATTCGCTCTTTCGAACCACGCTGCTGTAATTGGGTGTTTGTATCGGTACGAGAGTACCCAATCGTACTACTCTAGAGCGGATCTTCAATGTATGAAGCCTCTTTTACCCTTGTTGACGATCGAGTTCGACGAAACGAGATCGATTAGTGACTAAGGACGTTTGTTTCGATGATTTTTCCAGAATCATTCAGTCTTTCCCTCACTTTAATCTTTCTTATCGCTTTCTCACCACCTTCAAAGATGGACGATAGAGTGTGGTGCAGATCACGCCAATATTTGCCCTAGATTCTCTGATCTGTAACAGAATTCGATGCTAAAGTGACTCCATCTTGTCTATTTGGAAGAGAAAGATGAGATCTTCGATCCTCCACTTTCATAGACTCCACTGTTGCATGTCCTAGAGGGAGCTAGCAAACCTCTTCCCTCCCCCTCCCTCTCCCTCTCTCCTCCCCCTCTCTCTTCTCTTCAATGCGCTTGATCTTTCATCGTCGTCCTCTGCGTCTCTGTCCCTCTCTCTCCTTCCCCCATGTGCACCCGGTGCGAGTGCACCGGAGAGAGAGACGACATCTATGAAAGTCGGCGAGAGTGACAGACGTACAGAGTGATGAGAGAGTGAGTGAGGAGGAGAGAGTGTAGACGAGAGGAGGAGGAGAGAGTAGGGTTAAAGGGGAGAGAGAAAAGAGAGGGGAGAAAGACCGGTTGCAGAGACATTTCAGAGAAGAGAAAAGACACACGTTTAAAGAGTCTCTCTTTTCTCTCTCTCTCTCTCAGTACACTTCCAAGCTTCTAGAGGGGGCTGAAATGGCAAACTTCTAGAAAGACACCACCGAAACAAAGTTGTTTGTGCGTCAACGAGGGATTACTGTAGACACACGAAGGGTACTGTAGACGGGACATCTATCGATAAGTGAAAGAGGATTGAATTGATATAGTCATTGTGAAAGGGAGTGAGAGGAGTGGATAGAGGGGAGGGGTTGGTTCCTCCTTCCCCTTTCCCTCCTCCCCTCCCCTCCCCTCTCTCCTCCCTCCCTTCAATCGCTCTCCTCCCCAATCTCCTACCAACCTTCCTCTCTTCCTATCAAATACACAGTATCGATCATCCATCTCCTTCTACGGTACTCAGTGTACCCTACACACACATACATACAACCCCACCCTAGCATGGGCGACTACGAGTAAGTTACCGTATCTTCCAGCTAGGAGTCACAGTTCTACGGTAGGCGGAGCGATCGTTGCTCCGATGATCTTTGAAAGAGCATTGAAATTGGGGTCGAGCGCCTTTCATTCTTGATTGTTTTCCTTCTTCCCCTATTGCATCTCTTCAATTTTGCCCCTAGTCACACCTTGTCAGAATCCCTACAGTAACCGGTTCTCCCGTTCCGCTGCGTAATTTGTGGTGTGATCATCAGTTCCTGATATATCGTGCCTTCACTCTTACCGTATCCTGCTTGCAGCCACCTGCTCGACACTCCTCGTGTCGCGTGTACTTTCACGATTGCACCCTCAATTGATAACTCGCACGCTGCATCAACAGCCGTGCTGCCTTCGTCTGTAGCGACCAACGGAATCATGAGGTGAGCATCATTGGCTACGATAGAATGAGGCTAGGATATGGTTCGAGGTACTGTTGTAGATCAACGGTAGATCAGTGTTTCATCAGCAACCTTCGATCAGATTACGCGGGATACATCAAAGACAGGGCAGGGTTCGAAAAGTCAGGGTAGAAAAACAATCGGTTCCGCTCCGTTCTCTCCTCTTCCGTTTTTCGGGCGTGCGTCGAATGAAATTCACACGCGTTACCTTTCTCTCTCCCCTCATTCTCACCCGGTGCATCAGTCGAAAAACCAAGGTCGTGTCGGTGGTGGGGTGAGGAGGAGAGAGGAGGAAGGAGGAGGAGACAGAGAAACTAGGGGAAATGGAGGGGAAGTGGGTAGATGTGTACAACAAAGTGATCTAGAACGAATGAATGAGAAGGGAGGAAGGAAGATAACAAGATTGATTATCGATCGATTGGTAGATCATCCTCGTTGATGCTTCCCTTCTGCAGTGAGCATGTCGCCACGGAGATTCCTGCTGGAACTCAAGTCGTCGTTGAGGCCACTCTTCTCACTTCTGATGTAGATCACACCATCGAAGAGATGAAGGCTACCTATCAACCTCAACCTGGACAGGTACGGTATCCCATCTAATGGGAAAGTAGCCTCATCGATGGATATTTCAGCAAATCGCGGCTACTCGAACCTCCGCCAACCGTACGCTATTCTGTCGCAAGTGCGAAGGACACGGCCAGCAGGTACTGTAGAGCCGCTTTATCGATCGTAAAGTGGGCTATTGATGTATCTTTGATCGTAAAATGGTTTTTATTCATTCAGGTGATCCTCAAAGGCCACGCGTCCAAGTGTCCGTACAACAACTGCACGTGCAAGACGGTGGGTAAACATCCGATGCTCTTATTACCTCCACAGATCGAAAGAGAACGAAAAAGAACTTCCCGGAAGTAGGGAGGATTGCGGTGTCCATTATCAGTGATCTTTATTGCAGTGCGCCAATGTGATGTCGATGCGTGCGAATGCGATCATTCGTCGCTACCGTACACGTACCACCGATTGCGGACTGGTGCTGAAGCCCGTTCACTTCCGCAACGGAAACACTCGGCTGCGCGTCTTCCCCAAATATATCGATGGTAAGTCTTGAGCCGGGACCACAGACGGTTGCTATTCGACGGAATCGAAAAAAGGGTCGCTTCTTGCAGAGACGGACGGTGAATGCGTACAGATCCCGGTTCACGCAAACGGTCATCACTTTGCTCAAATCGAAGTGCCAACCAGATCATCGCCCAATGGACTCCACCAATCACCCTCCAGTAGTAGTCTGAATGGATGCAAGAGATAC
The DNA here is from genome assembly GCA_000180635.4 of Pristionchus pacificus. Classification (NCBI taxonomy): domain Eukaryota; kingdom Metazoa; phylum Nematoda; class Chromadorea; order Rhabditida; family Neodiplogasteridae; genus Pristionchus; species Pristionchus pacificus. The sequence continues at coordinate 12,434,710 of CM026578.1, read as the reverse complement.
TCAAATGAGGTGAGAGTTGCTTCGATGGTAACATCGAGATACATTCCTGGTGTGCACAATAAGTGAGAAGAGATCAGTCTCAACTTCCTCCATCGCACCATGCTGATATGCTAGCAGGTGCTAAGCAAAAATGTGTTGAGATTTGTGACATTGCTCGGAATTGGTGGTCAACAAGCGTAAGTCGGAGTCGGTTATCAACACGTGTTAATGCATTACCGGATCCAAAATGGTGTGGGTGCAGTGTTGAAGGTTGTGATGATCATTGATGGATCAAATTGTTAAGGTGTTCATGAGTGATCAAGGGCGGATGGGCCGATTGGGATAGGACGAAAAGCGAATTAGAGATTGGCTGATGAACTGAATCAATGACCATCAACTTCATTCAGGATGAGCGCAGTGTGAACAACGCAAAGAGATCTCATCACAACGAAGAGGAGCATCTTCATCAGTCATCGAGAGGAAGTCAAGGACCTCCTTCTGTCTCTCCCGTCACTCCCAATCTATTCGATATGCTTGCCACCCTCCAGACAACCACTCATCAACTACAGCAGCAACACTCGCAGCCACAACAGGATGGAGAGGTCTCGCCCACAGATCTATGGTACGTTTCATGATACTTCCCGAAACAATAAAGGTCTTGTTCTCATTTCCATCCCTTTGCAGGTCATCAACGGGCCTTCTCGGATTGAATCCCACGTCGATCTCATCTCTTCTTTCTTCGTCATCATCAGATCTCCTTGCCCAATTGACGAGTATGCATCAGCAGCCGTCAGCTTCACTCATCTACACAACTACTCCCACCACTCCTGCGCCTCCCACCTCCCAATACTCACAGACGGTTACTTCACTCGCCAACTCCATCTCACCACCCACCACAGCCTTCCTGGTGAGTAATAGGCAAGCTACAATGTATCCCCTCAAGAGGGTCCAATAAGCCATGACAAAAGAAACATGAAGGATCTCTTCTTTAGTCATCTTTCATATGCTACCCGACCCTATTTCCTCTATTTTCAGCCCGTCTCGACTCCTTCCTCTATCTGCCAGTCAATTACTTGCCCCACTACTCAGCTTAGCTCACTCAACATCGACGGTCTCTCTTCTCCTATCGAGGAGCCTAAATTGACACCGGATGCCATTCTCAACACGAGCAGTGAGTGTTCATTCAATTTGTTCCCCACTTTAATTTATCTGTTGTTGACTCCCGGAAAAGGGCACATTGATTATCGTCCTTTTCCATCCACGTTTCCTATAGAACTTGCACAGTGTGAAGATGTAGACAGTCTGAGAATGATCATGACAACAATTTTCATGACAATAATTCTTACAGAGTACTCCTCAAATGGATCTCTTACTCTGGGAGGAGAACGAACCGAATCAGTGGATGTGAAGCCAGTGTTCTCAGCTGAGAGACTAACTCGCAATCTATTCATCTCTCCTGATGCTGATAGATCACATCCCATGTTCTGGCACTTCATGACCACTGTTCAACAACTAGAAGAGACTATGTTGTACTCCTTCAACAAGTCATCCCAATAGAAGTAGTAGATCACCATAGGTCATAGCAATCCCTCCCCCTCCCCGTTACATGAACTAGCGTAAGCTATCCCAACCGTGTACCTCTAGTCCCTTCCCTAATAGCAAAGCGTGCTAAGCGGGTTTCCTTTTTCCACATTATTCTGCCTCGTTTGTCACAAATACCCCAGAGAATAATAGATTGCGTACGGTAACTAAGTCAGTACTAATAGAGAATGATAGGATAGTTGTTTTAAAGTTTGTAATGTTTAGCAAAAAAATATACAAAACGTAAAAATAATAAGCACATTCGATTAATATGACCACATAATCATTGCGAGCGAGAGCTCCTGTGATATTTCTCCATTGTTCCATTATTGTACTCATGTGAATAGCTATGTTGTCTCCAGTCCTTTCAAGTCAATGCAAAAAAGTATAATTGTTTGAGATTCAACACCAATACGGATAAACCATTTATAAATATTCAAAATAATGCAGGAACAGTTTCCATTTTCGATAAATACTTGATCAAACATACAACAGGGAAAGTTTCACAACTTGAGACCATAGTTAAGCAACACAATATTCAAACAGGGAATTCCATCGTCGATGAACTTAACTCACACACAGGGAACAGCTTTCATCTCACTCGGCGCCCTCACCGTTCTGAAATGATTTGTTATCATGGTTGATCGTGTAAAAGCAACGCAACACTGTACTACACTGTACTCAAAGGCGAAAAATCGTGAATGATCAATGGAACATTGACAATCGGAAGAAGCGAGCTAATGCTCGTGTCAATTCGATTACCGGTTTCAAGTCAATCTTAACATGAATGAACTCACTTCTTCCTCATCGTCCTCCTCAATATCCGGAACGAGGAAATACTGCACTGGATTCGGCCATAGATCGTCCTTGATGATCTGTAAGAAAGAAATAGAAGTACTACTGTGGATACGAATGAACATGCACAAAATTGGTATCTTTTGAATCAAACAGTGAAGAGCGACCCCACTAATATGAGAGTGTACCCCGCAAATAATGTATTAGACAGGCGCAAATTAGGCAAGAAATATATTTTTTCACATTAGTACTAAAGTAAAAAAAAAACTCTATTTAAAACCCGGAGGATCCGGCATTAATAGGGTCTCACAATGGAATCAAAGCCGAATTATTCGTTAAGGGGTTGTTTTTGTCATTCAAGAAAAACAAATATAATTGAGAGTAAATGGTTCAAGCATATGTACTTTTTCAACCGATAAAACGTATTTGTTATATCAATGTTATACCTCAGCAATCTCATCCATCGTGGGATCACTATCCGACAGCAGCCATTCAGTGAAAGTGAGCGAATCAGAAGGAATCGGATGACGATTACGAGTAATCTGAAAGAATTATTGCGTCATCTAAATAGATGAATTTAGAAAACAAAATAGAATATTGTTTTATGATGATGAAGAACACACACATAATTGCCAATTTCATCCGCTTTTCTCTTTCTCATCAAGCTCAAAAAATATACTTTTGACAATACTTTTACGACGCTGCAACAACTCTTCATGTTCTCAATAACACCTGTTATTATTGTTAGTAATAGTTTATTCTCCTACCACACACTTTTTCTAAGTTGAAAAAGTACTGTAGAAGAAACCCGAGAAATGGATGGACCATAATATATTGCACTAACTTGAGGCCTATATTTACAAGGATGTCTAAAATCATTGTTCTAAAATATAAAATATCAAAAATTCAAACAAAATGTGGATAGATCATAGATCGACCAAATTCCATAGAAATGAAACCAACCTGTTCCAATACGTTGTTGCCCGCCTTCCACACGATAGGAGTCACCTGATAATTAAAATAATATTTACAGTATCACATCAAGGATGATTCTTTTTAAAAAATCTGCAATACAAGGAAAGTGGATAATAGGAGCAGGAAGCACCTTCATATATTCAATTGTTTTTTTCTGTTGCATTTTTAGTCGCATGGTTCGAAACAGACATCGTAAATTTTACCTTTGAGTAGGGCGTATCACCAGTCAGATGGAACTCCTTCTCAATCTGTTCAGTCTCCATGTATTCATTCGGATGAAACGAGAACTTTATCTTGTATCCACTCTTGATATCAGCGAACTCTTCTACCTGATAGGTATAATTGCATATTTACAAGTGATTTCGTAAAGCACCAACATATTTATATCTACGCTACTGCGATGAATTTGAAGAAAATTGAGATATAGTCTGGCATACCTTTTCATTTAAGGCATAAAAAAGAATAAAATGGTAAATATTAAGAAATATAAAACCTCAATTGAGTGAATGTGCTGAATGAATCCCTCTTCAACCTCAGCAACCGTTGAAGAAAGCGTGGGATGATTGAGGAACTAAATAGACGGATTAACACTGATAACGTGGTTAAGACAGTAAATAGATAAATTAGCATTCGTATCGTGATATCCGACATTACAGTTTAGATAAACACCCCTGTTATCAGCTGATGTATATACCACACCTAAGATATAGTTGACTGATACTAATTGAGCAAATCTTCATGAATAATTGAAAATTAGAGAAAATATTTTATATTTTCATAGTTAGTGATCGTACAATAATAAATATTGATTGAAGAATTTACAAGCAAAACTTACAGCTATACCCCAGAAGTTTGGTACGCTCTTGATCGCTTCGCTTCGCTTAGCATAGACGGGAGCTCGAAGAGCGTTGTACTTCTGTTCAATCTAAATGAGAAGCTGATTATATAATTGTAACAGAATGTATCCAACCAACAAAAGAGGTCAATCATAATTTCGTAAATAAACTAGTGGTGAGCAAAAGTCGAATTTCGAATAAGGATAAAATTATTTACGTGATATTACCTTGACAATTTCATCCCCGGCTTGATCGTTTAGAGCATCTAGCTCGGACTGTATATTATCGATTGCATCGAATTCTTGAGAAGGAATGAGCGCCTCTGCATCCTCAACCTTAACAGGAAAGAAATGGTGTTCATGGACCTTTTAGCGGATTTCCTCACCTTTGAGCGCTTTGCGGTCGGCTCCTCTGACATGGTGAGAGTTGGTCTGAAATATCTGACATACGAGTTTGATTTTAAACAAGAAACAAGCAAAAAAAGGACAAATATTGAATGTATTGACTCAAAACTCGGCTAAAAAAAAACAAAAAAAGCGTCCCCTTTTCGTGGTCTCGCCACGAAAAGTTAACGAGAAGTGCTAAACCACGGCCCGGCACCTTTGAACCCCCGGTCTTTAGCCCGAGAACTAGTAGTCTTATCAAAATTTTGCAAAATTCGTCAACGCTTGGTCATCTTTTGTTCTAAAGCAGCTTGATCTAAAAGTAAAACAAAAAATGAGATAATCAAAATATATTTTTAATAAATCATTTTTTGATAGCTTGGCACTATGCCACCTCCATGTCTACAGTACTCCTCCTCCACTGCGTCGCGGCTGGGCGCAGCGCGTCAGTTTTTTTCTCTTTCGCCTGGGCGATCGCCTGTCTTCTCACATAGATTTCGTTTTCTGCCTCTTTTTCCCTCTAACCTACCCTCGTTTACCAGTGACGAATCCAATCTATAACTTTGCTCCTTTCATAATACATGTAACTGCCGGATTTCTGCCAAGCTTTCTTGAGTTTTGACTAGTGCCCGCTTCGATAACTCGTGATCTCTCTCACGTAATACCACCGTTTCGCACGTTCACACGTCTATTTTTGGTATTTATCGATTGCAGCAGTTGTTCTTATATTGTTTATTGTAGAATGGAACGTGTCTAATGAGTGCGACAACTCCAAACGGTTTTAACAGGCCGCGCGGCAATGTAAGTTTACATTTCCTCATTTATTCGTAATTTTTCGTAAATACTTTAGTTATTATTATTATTGTAGTACTGTTGTCTTAATATTAGATATCAGGTTGACGGTTCTGCCATGAACGGCACGCCCAAGTCTGCCAAAAAGGTTAGTTATCAATTTTTATCATTCCCATTTGTATTTACAATTTGTTACACTGCTTATTGATTTTCTAAAAAAAATGGAAAAATGTACGTAATAGTATACTATATCGAATCCATTTTATACTTGTAATTATTCTAGTAAATACTATTGTTTTAGTTTAGTCTTGTGAGTTTACATTAGTGGCGGAGAAATGACGGATTAGCCTAATCAAAAAACTTCCAAATGACTCATCCAATTTGGCTTCTCCAGTATCCCGTATGCCCTCCTCCACCTCCGGCTCCTCGAATTTCTCAATCGACTAATTCTCCCGATTCCACGACGAACGGAGTTAAGAGAATCGAGCCGAATGGAGTGAAGTAAGTTCCTGACTACATTCATTGTTTTCCTTCTCTTAAAAAGAGATACAAAGAAAATATTGTTCGTGATTTAAGTAAGTTTGTTAGGCTTTATTTATTTATTGTAAACTTGCAATAGAATAACATCCTTAGATTTTGTAATTCCTGGAAGTGTTTTTTTCTTGTCTATCCTCGATTAACGATTTATTTTTAGTTTTTTTTCTCATTTATACCAATATATTCTCATTATAGGCCGATGGGTCGTGGTCCCCGTACCCCACCCGATCCCGAACCGCCTTTCAAAAGAGAGGATCGATCCCAATCCGATAGATCTCATTTTGAAAGATCTAACTCCGACAGATCTTCCGGTCAGTTTATTATTACTAAAGTTTAACAACCTTTTGTTTCGTATCATAATAATAATAATTCTAAATAATGTAACAACAGATCGTCCTCGACCGCCTCCTCCTCCTCCTCCCGGTCCTCCTCCCATCAGGACAATGCAATCCGCCCCTTCCACCTCAGGAACTTCTATCAACAATGGCGGCAATTATGTATGAATCATCATTATTTTGTTGTTTTTGTTTAATTTTTCAATATAGTCTAAATTTATTGAAACTTAGCCAGCATGTTGCCAAGAAGAATTCACAATTATTTTTGTATGAATTTATTCTTCGATTTCAGAACAACATGCCTCCTCATCATGTCAAGTATGGAGGCCCGTCTTATGGTGGAATGTCCAAGTGAGATTTAACTTTTTTTCATTCTCGAAGTCGATCTATTCTTGGAACATTCGTAGTTATAGGGAAAGAAACCTTGCGAAATAATTCCCTAAGTTTATTGGCTTCTTTCTCCGATTCTGACTACATTTATTAGTTGTACACGTGTTATTTTCATGACTATTCGTTGCCTAGATACAACGGGACAGTACTCATCAATGGAATAGGTTATTCAAGAAATCGGGTTTTAAAATATGAACTGTTTTTCAAAATAATAAGAATATTGTTTTGAATCCATAAAAATAATATTTATCAATAGGCAACTAGCCTAGGCAATATCAATTCTTTCGCTAGTAGCAAAAATATCTTTTGAAACTAATTCAACATAAAAAAGAAACAAATATATTTTGAGTGGTCACTCGATGCCACCAGGAGTTGTCCCCTCTCCAATGCCTCCTCCAATGGGATTCGGACATCCTTCTCATTATGCTCCACCTCCCCCTCCTCCTCCCTTCTTCACCAATCCCTATGGTGCTCCTCCCCATCTCATTCCTCCATGTCCACCATTCATTGGTGGTCCCCCTCCTCCTCCCTTTGGTGGTCTACCCCTTCATCATCAACAATCTCCCATTATGCTGTCATCTCCTCGTAGTACTCCATCTACTCCATCTATGGTACCTCCTCCCCCTCCTCCACCTTCCAATATCCTCAAGAGACCTCCACCACCTCCACCTCCTGGTGCTCCACCCTCCAGAGATGTCCCTCCTCCTCCACCTCCTCCTCCTATTCCCACTCCTAAGGTTGAACCACTGGCCTTTGATTCCATACTCATGGATCTCGCTTCTTCGAGGACAAATGAAAGTCCCGTTGCACAGAAGACGAAAGAAGTGAAGAAAGAGATAAAAGAGGAGAAGAAGAAGGAAGAAGAGAAAGAAGTTGGATATGGAACGAAGAAAGCTGTAGAATTACATGCTGAGAGGAGAAGAAAAGATGAAGAAATGAAGAAGAAGAAGGAGATTGAAGAAGAGAAGAAGAAGAAAGAGATAGAAGAGAAAAGGAAGAAGATGCAAGAAGAAGATGAAGAAAGGAAGAGACAAAAAGAGAGAAAGAGAAGGGAAGAACAAGAAAGAAGATTGAAGGAAATTGAGAGAAAAAGAATGGAAGAAGAGAGGATAAAAATGGAGGAGGAGAAGAAGAGATTAGAGGAAGAAGAGAGAATAAGGAAGGAAGAAGAAGAAAAAGAGGAGAAGAGAAAGAGGAAAGAAGAGAAGAGAAGAGAGAAAGAACGGGAGGAAGAAGAGAGAAGAAAGGAAGAGAAAGCAGCTAGAAAGAGAAAGAGAGAAGAGGAGAAAATGGAGAAGGAGAAAGAAGAAAAGAAGAAGGAGAAATTGACTGTGAACGATTCAGTACAGGGGAAGAAGCTCAATAAGGTTGGTTGACATTTCATTTATAAGATTTATGGAATTAAGCACTTTTCATGAAACTATGATTGAAACTGGTCTCTAAATAAATATGCCTAGATTTTAAAAATATGTATTGACATTTCTTGTTTGGAGAACACTGCTGAAACTATAACTGGGTATTCGAATTTGAAAAATATTGTAGCTTTTCCTAGATAGTGAAATATTGTTATTGAAACTATGAATAGTTCAATTTCAGTCATCTCTTGATTCGCCGTCTACTTCAAAGAAGCGAAAGATTGAAGATAGCGATGAAGAGGAAGAGAGAGAAGAGAAAGAGACAAAGAAGGAAAAGAAAGAAAGAGAAGAGAGGGAAGAGAAAGAGAGAATGGAAAAGAAGAGACTGAAGAAGGAAAGGAAAGAGAAAGAAGCAAAGGATGCAAAAGAGGTTCCTTTTCCCGCCCTTTTTCTTGTTATCTTTCTCACCTTTCGCGACATTCATCATCAGTTTAGGGTCATTTTTAATCTGTGACGTTTTTTCTGAGTGATTTACGTCTAGTCTTGATATAATATAACATAAATTGCAGTTGGAAGAACGGAAGGCGCTTCTAAAGAAGGAGAAGGAAGAAGAAAAGAAAAAGAAAGTAGAGGAAAAGAAGAAGAGAGGAGAAGAGGAAGAGAAGAAAAAGAGAGAGGAGGAGGAAGAAAAGAGAGAAGAAGAGGAGAAGAAAAAGACTGATAAAACAGATCGAGGCAGTGAGAGTCCGGCTGAAGTTAGCACGACTGTTACGGAGGAAAGCGATACTAAGGAGTCAGTTGGGTTTAAGGAGAAAGCTCACTGGTGGAAATGAGAATTATATACTTGGAAACCCCTTTTTATAACATTTCTGTGTTTGGATCCCCAATAAGTTAGAGGGCATCTACTCTATTGAAAGACAACCTGTTAATTTCAGCGTGAAGCGATCTCCTCTTCGTATTAATCCATCTTATTCTTCCTCTTCGAGTCGACAGCCATCTGCCCAATTCTCACCTGATCAAGTAATTTCTTTTATTTGCATATTTATACAATAGTTATAAGTTTGGGAAATTGCACTTTAGAGCACAGTGGAGGATGTAGCTTACTTGAACCTTGAACAATTTCCTAGATTTGAGATGATTTATCTTCAGTAGAGGCTAAAAAAATCAGAATTCGTAGGTTATTAGCCATTTGGGTGGGAATTGTATATTCAATTATAAAAAAAATTGGGCATGAATTATATACCTTGAATTCGTATCTAAATCCTGGGACCCTTTTCAACTGTGCTTTTGGGCGTCATATCACATGTTTTTGCGCTCCTTTTCCTTTTGGAGATGCTATGACAACCAAATTGATTAGGAAGAGTGTATGAGTCCTGTGTAGAGTGCGTGAGAGAGATGAGCATAGATATGTAACTCCCTCCCCCCTTCCCCTTCCCTCACCCCCTCCCCTCTATCGGCTGAGTATCTCTTTCAGATTCCAACTCCTCCCTTTAATGTTTCACTCCATAATTTCCTTCTCCTCTTTCAGCTTCCATCTTCTACTTGTTCTCCTCCTCAAGAGCCATCGAGTAGTGGAATTGATCTAAGAGTAAAGAAGGAAATGATGGAAGAAGATACTGAGATGAAGAAGGAAGACGAGTCGATCGATAAGGATGAAGGTAACAATATTGATTTCCCTCAAAAACTAAATTGTCTGAATTTCAATCAATTTTTGTTGTTCAGTTGACATTTCTAATCATATTCGTGATCGTTCTGCATCTCCAATGGATTTGATCGATGAATTGGCGAGAGCTGACAGCAGTAGTCCAGAGGTATTATTTTTAATATTTGTTTATTGTTACTAGTTTGCTTGTTCATTTTTTCGAGCAATGTGAAGAGATAAACCTCATCCAGAAGCCATATAAAACGAGCACACCTTCATTTTTCAACATTCTTCGCTCATAACCAAAAAAAAGTAGCAATGCAAATTGAAGAAGCCTTTCAAATCATGGTTGAAACCGAATACTCATTCAGATTATAATCCTTGAAGAGAAGGAGAAGAGTGGATCAGCGAAGCCAAGAGAGACCAAAGAAGAGTTAGTTATCCTTTTTTTCATTTTCAATATTTCATCCCAATTTACTGTGAACATCACTTTCTGCTAATGAAATATTTTCATTTATCCGGCTGGATTTGACAATTAATTATTCTTGTCTCTATCTAGATCGCCGATTCTGGAGGAGGATCTCCAAGTATTGCACGTCAAGGTCAACGACAAGGAGCAATCCATTCACTTCCGCCCTCTCACCACTTATCAGGTGCGAGTGGTTATTGATTTCTTGAACTTTGAAATGTATTGATTGAGTACGTGACGACTCTGACGAAATTTACATGGTGAATCAATTATCCCCCAATTTGTATGCGCACTCTCCAGTTATTCTTGCCAGTCTCACTCTTCATTGGCGGTCATTTCACTTTGTAATGAAACGACGTTTTCCTCAGGAGATTCCGATGACGGATAAAGCGAATCGAGATGAATTGGAGAAGGCGCGAGCAGAACACAAGAGGGATATTGAGGAGAGGGAGAGGATCAGACAGATTGTAAGTTGTTGCTTTTATGATTTATCGAATCTACGATTGAAACAGTTCTCATTCAACCTATAGTTTCCAAAGCATGAATTACATGCTGTGAGCGTGTCACAGGTTTCAAAGGCTATAATTTCAACGTTACCTGAGTAGATTGAAATGTTTGATTCTGCATGTCCCATTTCTCGGAAGATTTATCAATCTTGGCTGGTATCCTGGAATTTGATCCACTGAGACTGTAGATACATACGATTTATTACTTCCCATTGTAGCGCGATGCGTCTCAAGCAGATAATCTGTTCAAATCGGAAGTGAAATCAGAGAATGGATCAGATTATGATCCCCAGTCGAGAAGAAAGGGAAGAACAATGCAAGCTATGCTCTACTCGCTCAGAACAATTCTACCCAGCTTCAGTGGAGATGTAAGAGTTGTCATTAATTACTTATTAATTTGGTTGATCCTGTCCATTTCGTAGGCTTCGCAATAGGAAATAAATTTAGTATGAAAAAGATGCTGTGCTATTTATTTTTTCACTCAAATTCACTGTTTCAATATCGAAATTAAAGCATTGTTTGTCAAGGCGTGGTGAAAGAAAGCCCGGGCTTGTTTTGCAATGTCTAAAGTTTCGAAATAAGAAGGAGTGAGGAGGGAACGATGCTGTCGTTTACAGATGCTTTCTGCCCGGTTCTACTATCTCATTTCAATCGAGACTCATCCCAATGGAGGTGCTCCCATGGTCATCTGTGATTGGGAGAGAGTATGCAATGATCTGGATCTCAATTCGAGGTTACTATTTGCAATACCCTCGAAATATATTGACCTCACGTTATTTTTCAACGAATTATCAGAAATTGCTCTTGCAGACATCAATTCGCTAGAGAGTTCATCAATCTGGGAATGGCTGAGGAGAAGGGAGTACCTGTGTTCGTCATTGGAATTATGAAGAATGCTGGAAATTATTTGAACGTGAGCGTTCAATTTTTTTAAAAAGAATCATGAAGAACCATCTAAAATTTATTGTACAATTAGAGTGAATAATAAATTTTCTCACTTTCAGGATCTTCTCGAGTACTTGTGCACGAAACACGCGCATCTACCGTGCAAGGTAAAGTATCGCTTATTTTTTTTATTGTTCTTAATTATAACGTAATAAATGTAGGTGGGATCTCTGGTGAACAAGCAAGTGGTGGAGACGATGACACTGGCCAATTACTACCAGCAAGTGTGCGATACCTACTCGGAGGGAACATTCCGGTACGTTTTTAGTTTTTCATTTCATCAATAATTATCGTCTTTTGTAATATTTCATTCAGTGTATTTTGTAATAGTTTTTTTGAATTTGCAATTTTTTCTCTGAATCCTCATGATATCATTGCAGTGCGGGTCCGATGAATGCCCTGTCGATGGTGGGAGCGAAACAGGAAGAATGTGGACAGCACTTCAAGGATATTCTCAAGATGCTCGAAGACAGTCCCATACTCAAACCAATTATGCCTTGGGGTCAGTACATGTTTAATATTATAAGAGGTCTGATTTATCTTGCTTTATTTATTTTTAGAATGCGCAGTGTACATGGTTCAGGTTTAATCTTTGTGTATTGTAGGCGAGTTGTCTATCTTCGAGAACAATCTGAAGCCGACGGATTCTGACGACGGACCGATTGTATGGGTGCGACCGGGAGAGCAGGTATGATTACTATTTCCAGTTTCGAGCTTTGTGTTTTATTAGTCGCATAGAGGCAATAGTATATTTGATACCATGAAAGATTATGGAAGGATCAGCACGTGTAGATCAATGTATTTTTAATAAATAATATAATTCCAGTTGATTCGCACTGACGATCTATCGGGAGACAAAAAGAAGTCGAGAGATAGACAGAGGACTAATGCTCTCCGGTTTGTTTTATTGATTTTTCACGATTTAAATCTACATGATGCTTTTTGCTCGTAGTCTCTCGACGTTCAATGGCCGATAACCCGTTTCCCTCATTTGCAGTCAAACTGAGCGTCGTGAATTGCTCTTCGAGGATCGAACTCCCTGTCATGCGGATCACGTGGGAGATGGAATGGAGAGAAAGACAACGGCTGCCGTCGGAATCCTCCAGGCAATCAAACCAAATCTCGACAATGCAAACCTACCCGTCAAGGTTCCCGGGTAAGCATCGCTGAATTATTTCATCATGATATTTTTCTTGATCTTCAGAATTTTGTCTCTTTTATGTAGCGTATCCTTCACATATTTTTAATTGTATAATTTCATTGCAGTATCGAGGGTCCTCTCCGTGAGACTCGTGCAGTGAAGGACGTAGTCTGTTTCCATGCGGGAGACTTCGAGAAGATTCGAGAGGCTCTCTATCTCGATCTGTATGAACCACCAATGTCACAGTGTGTCACGTGGGTAGAAGAGGCCAAACTGAATCAACTCAGAAGAGAGGGAATCAGATATTCAAAGTTCCAAGTGAGTGATTGATTTTTACTCTCTTTTTTTTGGATGTTATCAAGACGTTTATTGAAGAGACATTATTTGTGGCTTGATTTTTGACGTACGCTTTTTCAGTTGCATCACAATGACATTTACTTCCTTCCCCGTGGAATCGTTCATCAATTCCGTACGATCTCCGCCTGTCTCTCTGTCGCATGGCACGTCCGACTGAAACAGTACTATAAGAAGGTACAATCAGACAACGGTATTCTTTTATATGGTGTGTTTGTGCTTTGTTTGTACTGTATCAATGGAGTAGAGCAGCACGAGTCCAGATTGGTCATTTCCCGTACTAAACAGTCGTAAACGGACCAATCTGGACTTCTAGATTAGTGTAGTGTCTAAAATATTTGTACTATTCGGAAACTGATTGTGATTCAATTGCAGCCTCCTCCTCCGATCACAGTGGCCGAACGAAGACTCAGTCAAATGGAAGTAGACGAGCACAATAGAAAGAAGAAACTTGCAGCTGCAGCTGGTCAGTTTATGCTGTTTTTTTTACAAAAATATACTACTCTACACTGCACTTATTGCCGCTTTTAGTCTATGGAAGACTTACTAGGAACCGATTCTCTTTCAGCTGGTCCATCAACATCTAAAACCGTCCGTCGTGCTCGTTCTCCCTCTTCATCTTCCTCATCGAGTGACGTCAGTATGAAGAAGGTCTCATCCTCATCTTCATCCAGTGATTCCGACGACTGATCTCATCGTTGGTGTCATCCCTTTCGTTTTCTTGTTTATTGCTAATTGAATGCCATGAATCGGTTTCCCACTCCTTCTCGTCCAATCATTACTCTCCCTTTGACAACTTCTTTCTATTCTAGTGCAGTTCAACCTAAATCCGAGTGTGTCATTTCCAACCCGATTTATCCATTCTAACCGCCCTTCATACCGCATCTCTACTCACTATCTTGCAATGACCACCTCTGGTCATAAACCCCTTGAAGTAGTGTGCTAATCGTCGTCTATCGTATCGAATAGTAGCTTCGTCATTGCAGTTGTGTTGATCAGTCGATATCTGGAGTACCGTAGTTGGATGATACAGTAGTCAGTGCAGTGTCTTCCCATTCTTTCCTTTCTCCCTTCCCAATATGTGATGCATACCTCGAACCTTTACTATTATCGATCTCTGTTTCTATTGTATATCTTCCATTCTCTGTTTGTGAATTCCATCCGTTTGTTTGCTGTTTTACTACCGTAATCTCTACCCATCCATCGAATGTTGAAGATTAGCTTCCGATCTCCCCCTTCTCTTTTCCCTTTCTTACGCAGTAGCTACCGTAGTCCATCCACCTCAATCGATCGATACCCCCTTAACTCAGTAATTCTGCATTACCAAGATTCTAAACCCGGTCACATTCTGGTCACTGGGTAGCTAAATGATAGACGAAAACTTTGTTCTATTCTTGTTATTCAAACCCTCGATAGATATTCCTTCCTTTCGCGTTTGCTTTCATTCGATGCTTTACTACTCGCGTTCTCACACTTTTCCTACCTTTCCCCCTTTACCCCTTTACAATGTAGATTACGGTATTGCATCTGTCTTAGTAGCGCTTTTTTGTACTCTAGTATCCGTCCCATTCATTTTGCATCACATGTTTTTGCATGCATTTTGTTCCTCTTGTAACTGTGATTCCACAATTGTTGCATCTTTTGCACTTGTTAGAAGGAAATCCCACATAGAAAAGTTTGATTCATCACATCTACCGTAATCCCTTAAATTGCATCTTGAGTCACCCTCATCCCCATACCACTTTCAGGAATACTACCGATCCTCATTTCTTTGTTCCCTTTTCCCCTTCCCTTTTCTTGTCGCCATTTCATTCTTGTACCAACACAGCGATGTGCATGATAAAACACTACAATATAATGGATGATTCGAGAAGGAAACAAGTTGAAATCTCTTCCGAGAGTATTTGAGTAGATTAGTATTGTGGAAGGGGACCGATTATGGATTGGTCACATGACCAGACTGGGGTCAATGAGTGCATTCATTGGAACAGACATACCAACAGATGGTTCATGGTCTCGTAAGACAGTTTCGGATCTTCTCCCCTTGGTCTCTACACCTGCCAGTCCTCTGATAGATTGCGTAGTCACAGCCAGTCACCCTTCCAATCTCCCGCCATTTTCTTCCCTCCTCTCACCTCTCCCCTTCTCCCCCACTCTCTCCCCTTCTCTCGTCTTGTGTCCCCACAGTCTCTCTCTCCCCTGTCACTCCAACGCTGCCGGCTATCTATTTGAATCTAAGGGGTGGAGTCCGTGCGAAATGATGGTGAGCGAGGAAAATGGGCGCCAAATTTTGGTTGATCAGTCGACATCGAAGGTTCCGCATCTCAATCTGGTGATATCAGTAGTGCATTTCAGTTGGAAATGAGATCTCGTGGTCACGTATCAGTCATCCTCGGACCAATGTTCTCCGGAAAAACGTGAGATTTGATCTTTGATCTTTGAGAAGTGTATTCATGTATCTAGTTAGTTATCGATTGAGAGACATACCGTATCCTTCAGAACGGAGCTTCTTCGACTGCACGAGAGACACGTGCGGGCACAGAAGAAATGTCTGCTTGTGAAGTACGCGGGAGATACGAGATACGATAAGGATTGTGTCGCCACACATGATAGGTGAGGCATTTACATCTCCATTGGTTGGTTGAATTGCTTCGATCTGAGAAATGTTGTGCCTTTCTAAAATATTGGAGAAAAAATTGTGCTGGAAGGAGAGATGTTGATTGAAAAAAGGGAAAACGCATAACCTAGAATACATAAAATCTATATATTTTTTTCAATTATTATTATTATTCGATATATTTTTTGGTGAGTCAGGGCAGATAGTGCTAGCAATTCTCTGCCCGAGGGCGGAGAATAGGTAGAAGTATCTGTAAGTAAAATGGCTAAAAATCAATTCCTCTCTCTCACTGTAGTGTCTTTTCTTCTCTGTCTGTGTGGTCGTTTTTCATGGTTAGCCTGGAATTGTATCAGGGTGTCCCACATATTTTTGGAATTTGCTTGCCAATAATTACTGCATGATCGACAATCATTCTGATGCAATACAATATTACGTCATCATGTTGTGCAATTGTTTACACTTAGCCGCTTCTCGATTGCATCAGTCTTTGACTAGTTTCATCAGTTATAGTCATGAACACTGCTCGAGACTACCGCTCCGTTTTGCTTCATTATTTTCTCCTGGGTCGAACGGCGACGGAATCCCACCGTAAGCTGGTCCAGACTCATGGCGAAAATGCCCCCTCCCTTCACACCTGCTTCAATTGGTTCACCCGATTCAAGCGAGGGGATTACAATCTGGAACACCAACCCCATCCTGGACGCCCTTCTTCTCGTGTTCGGGGTCGTGTTCTCAGGGAACTGAAGGCCAATCCCAAATCTAGTGTGCGCGATATTGAGAAGACCATCCATATTCCTAAGACCACAGTTGCTCGAATCCTGCATGATGCTGGGAAGACACCTAAGCTCCCCCAAGTGATTCCGCATGACCTCACGACAGCTCAGCTGAAAAAGCGGGTTGACGTTTGTCAGGGATTACTCCACCGTAGATCCAATTTCAATTGGGTCAGCCACATCGTCGCCATGGATGAGAAGTGGATCACCTACGATAATCCTGAGAGGAAACTTCAATGGGTGGACGTCGATGAGAAACCCCAGCAGGCTCCAAAGGCGGAACTTCACGGAAAGAAGGAACTCCTCTGTTTCTTCTTCTCCGTCCTCGGTCCCATCTACTGGGAGATCCTCCCTCCCGGCATCACCATCAAGGCTGACCTCTTCACTACCCAACTGGA
Organism: Pristionchus pacificus; assembly: GCA_000180635.4. Classification (NCBI taxonomy): domain Eukaryota; kingdom Metazoa; phylum Nematoda; class Chromadorea; order Rhabditida; family Neodiplogasteridae; genus Pristionchus; species Pristionchus pacificus. The sequence continues at coordinate 12,417,907 of CM026578.1, read as the reverse complement.
AGAGGTGGCGGTCAGGGTCCCTCCCAAACTCCTGAGCGAGGGCAAAATCCTCATGCTCATGGACAACGCGCGCCCTCATCATGCGAAAATCACCCAGAAGAAAATGGACGAGCTGGAGATGGAATGGCTCCCTCACCCACCTTACTCCCCTGATCTGTCCCCTTGCGACTACCACTGTTTCCGCTCCCTCTCTAACTTCTGTCGAGGAAAGAAGTTCAAGAACCGAGACGCACTTGTGAAGGAGTTCGAGGCATGGATCAACTCTAAGCCCCAGGCCTTTTGGAAGAGAGGGATCGAGACCCTGCCCGATCGATGGAGGCAGGTCGTGACTACTAAGGGAGCATACATTGATTACTGATCATTTGTTGTTGTTGAAGGAATAAACAAAAAAATAAAAATAAATAAAAATGTCACAAATATGTGGGACACCCCAATAGAACTGAAATTCCACATATAAATACGTATGCCTGATTCACTGATGACTTCACTGATTGGAGAAAATAGCCATGATCAGGAGATACATTTGTTTCATCAGGTAATCTCACAGGAGATATTTGTTAGATGTTATCACGTTTCTCTACAGAAAATATGGCTCCCTCCTTTTTTTCGTGTTTTAACCTGTCCCAGTAGATAGACAGGGAAAGAGGGAGAGCTTCACTTGTTTTCGCCCAGATTTCTCTCTCTTCCTCAAATATCGATGACTGCGCTCTCATTGTTGACAACGTTCACGCAATAGAGTAAATAATAGGGAAAAAGAAAATGCAACAGGTCACGCAAACAAGTGGGGGATTGATTCAAAGAGGGGAAAGTATGAAAATGTATTCAATTGAGATCAATGATCAATCAAATTAAGAGACCATCCACGAGAGAACGTACCTACCCCACGGATGGCTTTTTCGCAACCCATCCCAGTATTTCACGGGTGATGTTCTCATACCATATGCTGATATTTGGCCCAATATGAAGGGTTCTGGTGCACTCTCCGGAAATTGCCAGGCTAGACCTAAAAAAATCCGAATTTTTCAACGTAAAAAAAAATATTTTCTGAAAAGCTTGTCGGACGTATTTTTGTGCGTAGATTCCAAAAATCGCTATTTCGAAGCGATCGGATTTAGATGAAAGGTCGAAATTGACGATTTTCGTCGAATTTTATGTCTCCTGAAAAATTTTTGTTCACGTTGGCATTTTTAACATCGATTTTTGGATTCTATGTGAAAAAATGGTCCAGGTTCCGTTTTTTTCACATACCAGATATGAGGGCGCAGGAATCCGCAAGATTTGGGCCGAAGCCGACACGCATATTTCGACAAAATGGTCCACATCAAAAGTCCTCAGAATATTTTCCCATCAGTTCTTTATGCCTCTAATGATGTTTTCCCGTCATTATGAACCTATTTACGATATCTCATCCACTTTTTGACCTAATTTGTTGCCATGACTCACCTCGACTTTTTTCGCATAAGGGTCCCCCCTTATGTGAAAAATCATGTTTGGGGTCATGTCGGAATTGACAACAATTTCCTGTATGATTGCACGTAAACTAACATAAAACTAATTTTTGATCATCGTAAAGTAATTTTTCTCGGATCGGAGCTCCTATTTCGACATGACCCCAAACATGATTTTTCACATAAGGGGGGACCCTTATGTGAAAAAAGTCGAGGTGAGTCATGGCAACAAATTAGGTCAAAAAGTAGATGAGATATCGTAAATAGATTCATAATGACGAGAAAACATCATTAGAGGCATAAAGAACTGATGGGAAAATATTCTGAGGACTTTTGATGTGGACCATTTTGTCGAAATATGCGTGTCGGCTTCGGCCCAAATCTTGCGGATTCCGGCGCCCTCATATCTGGTATGTGAAAAAAAGGAACCTGGACCAGTTTTTCACATAGAATCCAAAAATCGATGTTAAAAATGCCAACGTGAACAAACATTTTTCAGGAGACATAAAATTCGACGAAAATCGTCAATTTCGACCTTTCATCTAAATCCGATCGCTTCGAAATAGCGATTTTTGGAATCTACGCACAAAAATACGTCCGACAAGCTTTTCAGAAAATATTTTTTTCCACGTTGAAAAATTTGGATTTTTTTAGGTCTAGCCTGGCAATTTCCGGAGAGTGCACCAGAACCCTTCATATTGGGCCAAATATCAGCATATGGTATGAGAACATCACCCGTGAAATATTGGGATGGGTTGCGAAAAAGCCATGCCCCCCTCCCAAAAGGTACGTTCTCTGGTGGATGCTCTCTTAAGATAATACAGCAATGAGTGCGGATTATAATTGTTTTCTTGAGGAAATTCGGGACGGGGGCGACTCTGAAGGCGGAGAGATTGGCTGAAGTGACGGACAAACTATTCGATAAGGAGATTGAAGTTGTCTCCATCGATGAAGGACAATTCGTGAGTGTTGTTGTCCGATAATTCTTAGATAAGAACGAAAGAAATCAGCACAATTTATTTCTTATTGGAGTGGCTCAAGGTTGAAAAAAGTGAAAAACTTCAAGTATGATAAAACACGAACAATTATGGGGTTGCTCATGGTGATAATATTAGCGGTTCGATATTTTCTAGTTCGACGATCTCGAAGCTACGGTAGCGAAATTGGCACTAGCGGGGAAAATCGTCTACGTCGCCGCACTCAATGGGGACTTCTCAAAGAAGGTTTGTTTATTTCGAACCTGCTCGATTTCTCGTTCCCTGTTCATACGTTGTCACTTTAGTGGTCCATTTCAGCCGTTCCCTCAGATCGCGATACTCATGCCTCATGCTGATGAAGTAACGCTGCTCAAAGCGGTCAGTTAATCAATGTGTCCCGTTTGACCTACCGTAATCGTATTACTGTAGGTGTGCGAGTGTGGATGCGACGCGAACTTCACTTTCCGTGTGACCACGGACAAGAAAGTAGTGGTGATTGGAGGAGAGGACTCTTACAAAGCTGTATGCAGGTAAGGAGTACGGTAGGCAAGAACATCGTACTAAAGTGAGTATCGATAACTAGCTGTATTTCAGAGATTGTTACGAGAAGAGTCTGATTGAGAGGGATGCATTCGATGAGAACGTCGCCAGACCTTCCACTGTCGAATCGGAGAAGAGAAAGGCAAAGGCCGCACCTTTCGAAGAGAATGAAAGTGCCAAGAGACTGAAAGTCGCCTAAGTTCATCGGTTTAACCGATCCGAATGTTGCCCGTTTTTTTGAAAATATCCTAATTGTGATTGTTTGAAGTTATCATACTCACCATATCTGTAAATTAGTTTAGATATTCGTTTGTGATTCTCACCTGCAATTCCGCTTTCTCACTCGTAACATGGTTGATTGAATTGATCTGGTCCTGTTTCCCACTGACCATGTTCTGAAGTTTGTATTCTGATAAAGATATTAACACGTAATTTCGATTTTCTTTTGCGATCCCAACATTATAAAAGAATTGCAAAAATGAAGAGAAAATAAATCTGACCAAGCGACAAAATGTTCCGGAAATACCGTAATTTATCGCAAGTATTTAAATTCCCGCACTTTCTCAAAGTCCGCGAAAAGTAACAGTTTCTTTTTTTAAATTTTTCCTTTCAAATTTTGAGATCAATTATCGATTCTTCTATTGATTTTTTTGCTTCCAGGGATGGGCGATAGCTCAAAGAGCTCGTTCCACTCGGTGGGATCCGTCCACTCCATCTCGAACCCTTCCTATGACATCCTGAGCGGGCAGTACCTATTGCACGATGAAATCGGAGCTGGCGGTTTCGGAAAGGTACCTTTAATTGTTAAGCTCTGTCTGATTGAGTACATATCAGGTTCGATTAGCGACACACCTTCTCACCGGTCAGAAATGCGCCATCAAGATTATCGACAAGAAAGCGATTGGGGTCAGATTTAAAATTTATTCACAGTCTTGTACCTCTATTATTTTTATTCTTCCCAATCACAATATCCTTTAAAAATTAATTTACCATATTCAGGAAGATCTACCTCGTGTGAAGACAGAGTTGGATGCACTTAGGACACTCCAGCATCAGAACATTTGTCGATTGTACCAAGAGATCGAGACAGAAGAGAAGTTCTTCCTCGTCATGGAGGTTTGTTCTCGTTAAAGTATTATAAATTCAATTGTGTAGTCTTAGAAACAGATAGGCGATTAGTCAATACGTTATTGTTTATCTATTCAATTCCTTTCTATCATCGATTTTTTTTTTCATTTTCAGTACTGTGCGGGTGGAGAAATGTTCGATTACATTGTGCGTAAGAATCGATTGGAAGAGAGCGAAACTCGCCACTTCTTCAGACAATTAGTGCAGGCCATGGCATACATACACGATAAAGGATTCGCCCATCGAGATCTCAAACCAGTCAGTTTTTTAAATAAAAAAATGCTGCCTAGCCATGAGATGCTCATCTTTTCAATACTTGGATACTGGAAAGCAAATATCGGACACTTCCGTTGTCAAATAAATTAATAATAAATCAATTTTACAGGAGAATCTTCTGTTGACTGAGGATCTTCATCTGAAGGTGATTGACTTCGGTCTGTGTGCCAAACCGGATGGCCTCTTCAAGCAACTAGAGACTTGCTGCGGATCTCCTGCTTACGCTGCACCTGAACTAATCAAGGTTTGCTTTTCCATATTTAGACCTTCCATTTGTTCTAATATTGGTTATTGAATTACGCTAAATAGATATTTGCAGGGCACACCGTATCACGGTAACGAGGCAGATATTTGGTCGATGGGAGTGCTACTCTACGCTCTTCTCTGCGGATCTCTCCCATTCGAAGATGATACCATGGCCGGATTGTATAAAAAGATACTTGTGAGTCAGGCTTTTTATCGAAATAAAAATCAATTAATAAATAGCACGTTTATTTCAGCGTGGAACGTATCCCGTTCCTGAGCATCTCACTCCTTGCAGTCGGCAACTCCTTTCGAGAATGCTCCAGGTTTGGGAATTGATCATTACGATTTTAAAAAAAATAACATTCAATGTGTGTGTTTTTAATAGTCTTTGCACCTCGTTTGAATTTTACATGTTAGCAGTGTTATAATATTTTTAGGTGGATCCACGCAATAGAATCACCGTCCAACAACTACTCGATCATCCGTGGTTGAATAAGAATTATCAGATTAAGATCAAGTGGAACTCTATTTATGATGTGAGTTGCGCATGTTTGCATTTTTTAAATTAATGTCTAAATGATTTGTTAGAAGAGCTTTGTGGATGTTGAAGTAGCGAAAGAAATGAGTTGGAGTTGGCATCGAGGATTGGATGAAATGATGGGATTGATCAAGGAATGGAGGTTAGTTAAACTATATTTATTTATTCAAATGGTCTTCGTTGAGATTTGATTACCTGACTGCCACATACTTCATTCTCCTAAATCTGAAAATGAAGGGCAAAACCTTCCATCTTCCCGGTCCGAAGGCCTCAAAGGTTAATTTTAGTGTAATTTTATTTATTTTCATTTTTGAGTTTAATTATTAATCTCATCGGCATGTAAAAATATTGCTTCACTAACGTAGATGGTCGTAAAATATCTAGAAAATTCTCGAGATAACATCATCTCATTTCTAGAGGCGTTTCCTATTCTGGATTCAAACTAATCTCGATTACTTCAGCACGATATCTGCAACGTGGTCAACTCTCCCACCATCCATGCATCTCTCGAGAATAATCTCGATCGATCGGGATTGGATGATGACTTGGAGGGATTGCATTTGATGGACGGATCTGATGGAGAAGAAGAGAGGGAAAGGGATGTACGATTCGCATCTCCCTATAGTCCCGAACGAAGAGTGAGCAAAATTTCCATTTTTTGTTTATATTGGTTGATGGGGCTGATCAAAGTACGGTGCTAACATGAGTTAATTGCAGCAGAATGTCTCATACGCACACGCAATTCTGCACATGCCAAGTGTGATGACGGGTAGATCACCGCAACAGAGAATTGGAGGATCCAATGGTGATATTCCTTCTTAAAATAACTACAATAATTATTTTCTAAACTTTACACTTTTCATTATGTCGAAATTGCATTGTTGTTCAACTCTTAAATGTTTGTCTGATCAGGTCGTGATTCTGACGACAAGCGTGTTGCTCTGCCAGTGATGGGCACGCCCGCAGCGAGCAGCAAGAGAACCACCAGGGTCAGTAATATCACTTATTACAATAATTAATTAAAATTTAATGGTAATTTATAAAACCATTTGCTTTGAAATATACTTTATGTGGTTGTATTTTCAGATAACAGATGCAGTGATGGGATCGGAGAAGGAGAATCGACGAGGAACTGCGTCGTGTCGAGTGAGAGGACCAGTTAGAGTTGGACCCGGTATGAGTATTTTCGTTTTTTTATATTGGACAAACGAAATGTGACGTTGATGTGGATCAGCTAATTTATTCAAGATGAGGACCGCCCAAAAAGCATTTACGCTACACCGCAGCGGAATCCGCTCAAGGGACTCTTCTCGCCGCATAGCGCCGGCAGGCAGTTAGTTTGCACACTTTTTTATTATGTAAAACATTATTACTTTGCAAAAATCGCAAGAATTAGTCCATTAATTGCATTTGTCCATAATTTGATAATTAGTGTTCGTTTTACAGACGTGCCTCATCGGCAGAGCGAAACTCGACTATTCCATCTGTTGGATCATCACCCGCTGGTATCAAATTTATTTATTTTTGTTCATAAAAAGTGTTTTGAAAGCTATCATTTGCAAAGAAATCTGTATGATTAACGCTTAAGTTGTTGTTTTGTCGAAACGTCATCATAATTTGGTTTAATCTCAATGCTTGAGGCGGTTCGTGGCGAGAAGACGAGACTTCGTGTGATAGAACACCCCGTAGCACAGCGAAGACTCCACGACTCAAACAGAGAATGTTTGCGAGTCTTGAGAGGAAGAAGGAGAAGGTTAGGGATGAGAGGATACTGTAGATGAATGGATGAAACATTAAATAAAAATAATGTGATTCAAATTGTGTCAGGTGATCAACATGCTCACTCCTCGTAAGCTCCGTCAGAGCAGATCTGATATGCCCGAAGTCGTCACCAATGAGAAGGTAGGTGATGAAAAAATATAGAATATGTCAATTTTTGTTATTTGCGTTTACCGACGTTTTTGTCAATAAGACTTACTTCCGTAAATTTCCCATATCGATTGCAGGGAATGATCAATCTTTCTGTGACATCATCGACTGAACCAGAACAAGTGAAGGAACAACTCGTAAGAGTATTCGAGAAGCACAACATGAAGTACGAAGTCAATGGGTGAGTAATTTATTTTTATTATGATCTTATTTTTTTGGTTTGGTAGTTATTGTGGGTAAATAAAGACGATATTGTAGATGGAAGATTTCGGGTCGACAGAAGGATTCAATGGGCCATTCGATGACTGTTCTACTGGAGATTGTGTATGTAGAGGCATTGGGGAAGGTTGGAGTGAGAAGGAAGAGATTGAATGGAGATGCATTCCTTTACAAGAGAGTCTGCGAGAGTGTACTACTCATGGCAGATATCTGAGATTACCGAATATTGTAGGCAATTGTTTACTGACTTTATACCTTGTTGTTCTATATCACTGAACAGTAATAGGATTTAGTATCTTTTATTGTATGTTTGTCGTATTGTTGCATGCACTCTTATTGTTGCATTCTGAAATTACTCGTTCTTTTAATTTCTTTAACTATTATTATTTATGTAACACTATGCCTGACACTCATATCGTTAAATATCCGTAAATACTCATATCACTCTGTTTCTAGAGATAAGCTTTCCTTTCTGATGTGTGCTCTTTGATCTTTGATTCCCAGCCTTTCAATTTCACTTCTTTAATTACGATTTGTACTATGATAAAGTCAGTTAACAGTATCTTTCTTGGCTGCTCACTATTACGGGTTCCAGCGAGCCCCGACTGTATCTTGCACTGTTTTCATGTTTTAGCTTATCCTTTTACAATAAAATAAAATAATTGTTTTCGATATTATATGCGAGCAGAAACCGTAATGCCATATTAGTTCCCCGAAAATACGGGGGATCCTTTGGCTCGTAGTGCGGTAGCGATGTTCACGCTGATATGTCGAGTTGCCTTCTTTGAAATGCAATTGCCAGTTTTTTCGAAGTCGAAGTTGTATTTCGTTTTCTTTTATTTCTGGTAAAGGCATCTTTATCAGTGGCCAATATGGCCGCGTGAAAGTGAGTAGGAGTCCTAGGACAGAGTCAATCTACCGACGGAATACACTGGGAATATAATGAATATATTTTACTAAACGTTGAGATCATCGGGGGTGGAATATTATCATGACAAATAGTATGAGAGAGATCATCGGGTGAGATTGCTATGAAGACACTACGGCGATGTGAAGAGATCAGCGGTGGTGATTATTGAGTAAGATTGGGCTATGAATGGGCCAGAGACAGTAATGTGACATCTAGTCCTCGAACAGTGGGATGGCATTGGTGGGAGTTCTGCAGATAGGGCACAAGATGCCATGATTCGTAGCAATGCTTATCAGAGACACAGCAAGGGTGCATTTACGTGCACATTGATAGCAGGAGCAATGGCCACAGGCAGTGTACACTGCACGCAGTCCCACTCCAGTCTCGAGACAGATTGGGCAGGAACGAGTGTAGACCTTACGTCTGCAAAGGAAGGATTGATCCAATATGGGCAGTGAAGAGATCATTGACGTGGATGACTTACTCTTTAGTATCGGCAATGAACGGGAGTTCCTTCTGTGGAGATACTGCTGTGAAGCGAGAAGCAGCACGGGGAAAGTGGGAAAGGGCACCAATACCAGCGACACGATTTCCACTCGGGAGAGGGAATTCATAGTCACTAATGGCAACGGATGGGGACACCGACTGGATGACCTCAGGTTGAGGAGGTTGAGGAGGCATCGATCGGGGAGGACGAGGAGCTCGAGGAGTCATGGCATCATCATTGCCATGCTCGAATATGAAGCCATACGATCTTTGAAGAGTCGGTTGTAGCCGATTGATATTGGGAAGAGATGGGCGACGAGCAGGATCACGCAGTCTGCTGGTTATCTGCACCTCTGGTACATTATCCGGATCCGAACGAGGGAAATCCGGCATGGATCGAACGGGCATATACTGAGGGGGGGGCCAGGTCCTTGGAGTTGGACGATTTACGGGATGACGACAAGGTGCACGAACTTGACGACAGTAGTAACAACTATTTCGAGTTGGGTGGCTCATCCTGAAGATACGATTATTTAGAGAGGGGTAGGGCAAGAAGGATAGATAGATACATCTCGAGGCTAATTGACCTCTGATCCAATAATCAAACATCAATAAACGGGTTAAACATCTTTAGTCAGAGGTAGGATAATGATTGGATCGTTGAAAAACAAATCTAGGAACACACTGAACAGGATATGGGAGTTAATCAAACAACTTGAAATGTTTATTGATGGTCGTTCTGCAGAATGGGCATTCATCGCTCCTTTCTGCCCACTCTTCAATGCACTTTGTGCAGGCCGAGTGACCACATGGATCGATGACCGATCGAGAGATGATCTCATCCGAATAACAGATTTTGCATGCGACACTGTAAGTTTTGGATTGCTGAGGCTATACAATTGTTTTCTCACCTTGCTTCTTCAACTTGAGTGGGAGTCTTTACTAGTTCGGGGACGCTTGTATCTGTTTGAATAACTGTTTCCACATCTGTGAATTGAAAGGTTTTTTAAATTGATCGTTGATCTTTCAAATAACGTACTGTTCTCTGAACGTATTTTAAGACTTCCAATCTTTGTGGCGAGTGCATAAGCAGCTGCAATTGATTGTTGTATAGTCACACTCGATTTTCATCGATCTACCTTGTATACCTTGTGATGCATTTCTCACAAATTTTGAAAAGATCGAAGGACGAGTTTCTTCGTTCACAATAGAAGACTGTTGGTCCATTCTCATTAAAAGAATCTGTTGCGACAGTATCTGAATCATTTCTGATTCTTTGTCATAGTCTTTTTCTGTTGGAAACATTCTAGATACTTCAACGTAATTGATGTTTCACTCACAAATAGCTGGGTCGTTATAAATAGTGTTATAATCTTCAGAATAGTCTAAATAGTCGGGCTGGGGCTCGATGGTTGGTCCTCGCACAATTTCTTGTGAGTTGATTATTTGCTGGATAGCTAAATCAACAATCGATTTGTGAAATAGTTGGTTAACTTGCCCAGAAGTTTGGAAATGCAAGTGTGTTCTTCATCTATATGAGGAAGATCGAGACGATAAGTGGTTGTCACTGCCCCAATAGGTGAAAATCTTGTCAATGCAACGCCTCTTCGATCTTTTTCAAGCAGATCATTGCACGTGTTAATCTCGCAAAGGGGTGCCTTAACAATTGATCTTCACGGATTTCATTCTTAAATATATTCTTAAACAGTTAGCATAAAATGGAAATGTATTCACTCTTGTTTTAATCGTAGGAGCGTCAGTTATTCTCATTACAATCCACTGTCCTCGTGATAGATTGAGCACCCAAAGGAGTCCCTCGGAGAAGCAGATAGCGTGGTCCATGTGATACACGAAATTTGTCATCCTTAAATCGATTTCCCATCAACTTCCTTGAGTGGGAATATTTTCACTCACGAGACGGGATTAGGGTAGCCGTGAACCGGATCGCATTCTGTCTTGGAAAATTCTTCCATTGAACTAGATCCAACTCGATAGAATATTTGAGCCGGATCGGAAAGATTGAATTGAACATTTCTATGTTTGAGAAATCGTTCTGAACATGTTTTAATCTGTAATTTTTGAATTTAATTCTTCATAAGTTAAAAAAGAACGAACAACAGCGTTATGTATGTTGTTTGAATACTCCTCACGTCGTAAAATGCGTAAAGCCATTCTGAAATATACTTTGTTTAGTAAACAGCAAAGGGGATGGGAAAGGAAGATAGTATAGCGAGAGAGTCGCGATCGGGAGAGATTGAGAGAAAGAGAGATGAGAGACAGCTGGTTATAGTAGAGACACAGGGAGGCATCGGGTCAAGGGAGAGCCATACCAGGGGATGGGAGAGAGAGAGGGAGTGAGAGTGAGAGTGGGTGAGTCAACTATTGTTTCTCTCTCTTCTTGCTCTTCTGCCTGTAACTTGCAACCCTTTCCACGCCGGATCTAGGGTGTGGTCTTTAGACTGGAATGAAAAAAAAACAGTGATGAAGACCGGGTAAAAAATATCAATGATTTTGAAACCATCAGAGTCATCGTTTTACCATGGAGCTATCTCCTTGCAAAGAAATGAAAAGATTATGCTTTTTTATTCAAAGTGTTCTCTTAAAAGATATTGTTCGGCTGAATGGCAAGATGGTCAATTGATATGCCTATTTTCAATGATCAATCTCGTTGGCTAAGACAGTTTCTGCTCTCGAAAGGATTCTTCGATCCTTCTCACTTTGTTCTTCTTGACATAATCGATCAGATTCGGAAAGGGTAGATGAGGTGGTTTCTGCGAGTGATCCATGTGGAAGTGCTTGGATAGAATATCGTACCATCTTTTTCCAGTTCTTCCCGTATCTCACGAGCCAACTGTTCGATTCTCCCTCGAATGCTCGTTCTGAGCGATTGAGTTCTCTCGTTGTATTGAATAGTTCCCAATTCCTCGCTGTCAGTGAGAAAGTCGAAGAATTGAAGAGCAGTGCTCACTGAAAAAATAGTGAATGACATACTGAATTTTTCTGTCAATTTTGGTAATTTTAAACTCACAATGTTCTCTTCGCTCTTCCCGATGGGCGAAAAGGGGATTGGACTCATCGATGACGATGTCATCGTTCATCTGAAAATATCGTCATAATAAAAATACGCAGCTTTGAGCAGAAAACATTTTAATGTTAAAAAATAGCGATCGCAAAAGTAGGAATTCCAGTTCATTCATGCCTCATGAATACTACACCTCGTTTTTATTCGTCTGCTTGTTTATCCATAATTTCGCTCGCTAATGATATATTCTTGAGATGTCTGGTGGGCCTCCGTCCCTCCCTCCGTCCCTTCCTCCTCCATCTCTCCCCACTCATCCCCCTCCTCCTCTCCCTTGTCCCCTTTCTCCCCAGATGCATCCCGCATTCCTCCTGCCGGAATCACTACGAGGCATGGCCAGGACGCCCCAGTACCAGGAAGCCGTCCGACAATTTGAGCTGACTCAAGCTGCAGCCGCTGCGACCGCTGCAGCTGCAGCCTTGCAGCAACCACAGCAGCAGCCGCCAGCTACACCGACGACGAAGCCGCAGATCCGTGTGAAGGAGGAGCCAGTGTCACCGTCGCCTCAACGGCAGACACAGAGAGAAGCAACTAGGGTAAGCCCGAGAATAGGAGGATGGGATCAGATATATTCACAACTAGGAGAATTGCAAGTTTATACATTGTATCAGCGACTTTCCGATTCTGATCCATTTGGATATCAAACCACGGTTTTAACGTTGAATATTGGCAGGTATCTTTTTCTCTCGAGGAATCACTACCGCAGACTCCCTCTCCGTGTACGTACTCGAATGGTCCAGCCTTCAATGGTCTCGGAGGCTTCTTCATCATCTATGGATTCACACCAGCACGCATTGACCCTAACACCGGACTGGTTGTGGTGAGCAATTCTTTTCCTTTAGTTCAGTCATACTCACATTCTGATGTGTTGTTGATATTTGACGTTGGAACAAGATGATGCAAAGAGAAGATTAATTGTGTTGTGTCAAACAGTATGCTAATTGGAGGATCATGAAAAGTTGTCATGCGTGTCATTAGTTTCATTCAGAATTCGTTGACTGCTCCTCTTCCACCCGGGTCTCAATTGGCATACGTTCCTCCCGGTTCACCTCATCCCTTACTCAGTCCAATGATGAGTCCCATGATGAATCCTATGATGGTCCCCGCTGGACTGCAACAGGTACCATAAGAGCAAGTTGATCGAGTTAGAATAGTCGCATTCAGATTGCCCAGGCTGCAGCTCAGGTGCAGCAACGACAGCTGCACGAGCAGCAGCTGCATCATATGCGACAGCTGCAGCAGCGCCAGCAGATGGAACAGATGATGATGCAGCAGAAGAGGTCGTCACCCACTGCAACGGCGATAATAACACCCACTGGTCAGTTTATCTGATGAATACATTGCCGAAGATACTTTGGCTAATCGTTGATTGAAGAATAATTATGCAATTTCAGAATCCGTAAACCCTATCGTCTTGCCAAATGGAGGCGGAATCGTGGGAATGGGAGATAGACAGTTCGCTAGCCATGGAGAAACGGGAATAATGGGAAAGGAAACAACAATGATGACAAAGGAGACGGAGCAGAATAATGAAACTCCGATGGATGGAGGAGATAATGGATATGATAATGAGATGGGTGGAGATGCGTTAAGTGAATACTCTTCCTTCACTGCGCACAGCATCGATAGTGATAGTGAGGTGAGTAAAAGTGATCGAAGGGACAAGGAAGGAAGGATTTTTGGAAATAGATACATTTCACAAAATGAAGTAGCGCTACTGTAGAGATGAGAGAAGAGAAATGGCCTCACCATGACCATTAACTTATTTCAGTTGTCGTCGATTTGCAATACAACTGTGGACGTGGAAGCTGTGAATACGGAACAAGACAAAGGAGAAGAACAAAGGAAGACAAAGGAAGAAGAGTTGTTCGCTCCTCTTCCTCCTCCTTCCAAATCATTCTCATTCATATCCGGCCATCCTCTTGCCACTTCATCGCCCATTAAATGGAATCGAATGATCAAGAAGGAACCAAATCTCGATTCGACCATTGGAGAAGACGATGGAAGAATGAGAAATTCAATGACGGCATCGATGATGGAAGAAGGATCGATTACTGAAGAGATGAAGGGGGGAGGACTAGGAAGGATGATGAAGAAAGAGGAACCATTCATTCCATCTGAATCGGGAGTGCTCGATGACGTTAAGGCCTTCCCTAGGACTCCTCGTCGATCGAGTCCCACCCCCTCACAATCATTCAAGGCTACGCCTGTCACGAGGAAAGCGGTGAGTGAGGGGGGTACGGTAGGAGAGTTTTAATGTTAGTGAATGACGGAAGAACCCTACACAACGTCCGATTTGCAGACATCAGATGAGCATCCGACGAGACGAGGAAGTAGAAAGACGGCCGTTTCTCTGTTCACAAGGCCCATCGTAGTACGGGTACGTTGAACTGTCTATCGCGCCAGTTTTTTTAGCTGTCAGTCAAGAAATACAAATGATTATTATGCGACGGTGTTTTAAAAACCGAAGAAATTCCTAAGAGGTTAGTAGTGAAAGCGAACCTGCAAAGCGATGAGCAATTGGTCGATGGAATTTTGCAGTCCCTCGAGATTAATTGAGATATTGTCAGAGCGAAGCATCGAATGAGAAATCGGATGTGTGCCGCCTGAGAGATGTCGCCAAGGTTGATTATGCAGAGAAGAAGAAGAAGGGCGGAGGACAGTGAGTTAATAAATGAACGGATTACGGTAGCGGGACAATATTGATTGGTGTGAGCATAAGTTATTGTGAACTGATTCAGACCCTCACGCGGCTCAGCGAGACTCGCGGCGGCACGCATTAAATCGAAATCGGTCGAAGTGGAGGATTGTGAAGAGTACGGTAGAAGGGAGGGGGAAGGACTATCGATTAGTTGGTGGTACCGTAATGTTTTTTTATTTAGTGCGGTTGGCGATGTGACAAGAATCGTGGCAACTGTGAAAAGATCAACTGAGAGAGAAATGCGTATCGAAGATGGAGAGATTGGAACTACAGCAGCGAAAAAGATGAAGACGGAAATAATGAAGTGAGTGAGAATGAGAGTACGGTAGAAGGAGTAGGGAGGGAGGGGCACTCCCTTGTAAGAGAAGTTAAAGAGGATGTGAATGAGAGGGGAAGGGCGGAGCGAGGGCATGAAACAGAAAAGGTGCTTGCCGCGACGCAAACCGCGTAGCGTAGAATCGATCCAGTAGAGGATTGAGATGTTTTTGGAGAGGAGAGGCTACGATAGGAGAGGAAAGCCAGGAATTGGATGGAGTGGAAGGGGATAGGGAGAAAAAAAGGAAGGACGAAGAGAGTACAAGAAGAAGAAAAGGTGGAAACCGCAACGCGAGCCGCCGAGCGTAGCTTCGATTTGGTCCGGAATTTAGATTACTGCAATCCCATAGAGTATCCCGAAAAAAATGAATCGTAAATTAGGAGTGTGCAAGAAATGAAGGATGAAAGAGGAAGCGGATGATTGGACTGGGGTACGGTAGATGTTTCAATGTTTGAGATGGGCTACAACAATTATAGATTGTTCAGAACTGGAACGGAGTGGAAAATGCTCCAGTTATCACGATGTTCACTTCGACGGAATTGAGATAGGCATGCGCAATGTGACAATGAATCAGTCGCTAACATAGTGAAGCGGAGATGAAGAACGACAATTAATGTGCTGAATTTATGTGCTGTTTGGAGGAAAGGAATACACGAAGAGAGGTTGCTATGGAAAAATGACTGCGAGACAGATGGGAAATTAAAGATGAGAGAGGGAAACGAGCAAGGGGAGAATACTGAATCGATGAATAGGTCATCGGCTTGAGATAACATAAAAGCATTTGTTAGTTCCATTTTAGAAATAACGGATAAGATAAGTTTATACATCGTAGAGATGATAGCACAGTGATAAGAGTGACCAATTAGAAGAAGGGAGATGGAATTGCAGATTCTTCGTTAAGCATGTGGTTGTGGACTGTCAGGAAGATGAGGAGAGGTTCAATTCTAGGTAAGAACAAACATTTCATTGTTGATAAGGATTGCCTCAAACGAATCTGCACAATGGTAGAAGACCGGAGTAGAGAATCAATGAGAACAGTAATGGGGATAAGACAAGAAGGCCTCAAAAGATGAATCAGGCATTAGTGTGAATGAACAAAGTGTTAGAGTACATCCATTCCCCTCCCCCTTTTCTCTGTCTCCCCATTTCCATAGGTTTTATTGTATTACGGAAGAGAGTGAGAGAAAGAACATCTGGACTGATTGTCATGATCCTTTTGCTCACGAATAGGGAGACTAGAAAGATTTACAATGGCCAAGGGATCCGGAGAATTGAATGGGAAGGCTACAGTAGAATGGAAGTGGAGAAATAACCTATTTCTGAAACGAAGCCAATGAAAATTGATGTAGCTAATTGGTGTGGTACGAGAGACTTAACCGGAAATCGTATGCTCTTTGTAGAGTTATCGATATAAGAAAATGAAGAAGTATTCGCATATTATTAGTTCACTTTAAACGTAGCCCTCTTTTTTCATCTCGCGTTTTGGAAAGGAAGAGAAGAGAGGAAATCGAGGCAATGATCATCCGAAATATTCAATCTGTTTGAGTAGAGAAACTCATGGTCGAAACGAGGGAGAATTATGGCGTAACCAATAAATATTCGATATCTCTTTCAAGGAATCCAATGGTGCAGATTGAACTCGAGAAATTTGACGAGAATATCAGAACGAAGATCACAGATCAAAACGATCAAACCCCAACCATTGTATAGACTATGCAGACAAGTATGCAAACAAGCATATACTTGTTCAATCCAGTTATTTATTCGATTACAGTTCGCTAAATTTTGTGTTTCCTTTATTCAACTAGCTTCAAAAAGTAGTTCAGTTACTTGTTTTTCGTTTAATTTGTTTTTCAATTTGTTGGTCCGTATCACACAAAAAATTTAATATCCTGTTATATCAATTCTATATTCTGGTTCTGCTAATCGGTGATCATAGATTCCCAGTGTGATCTCAAACTCACGTGTTACCGTAATCTTGTTCCCGATAAAGTTTTGATTAATAAAATGTCTGAAAATGAGAATAGTGTTGAGGTCGAATCGTCCTTGAAAAATACTGCTATTGAAAGTCAATGGGCTCTATGTGTATCCCCCCGAAGGAGAAAGGAGAGTATTGTTGAGAAGAATTGAGAGAAGGAAGAGAGGGAAAGTGAGTGATTCATGTGATAGAAACACACAACGAGTGGCTCAATCTCTCACTATTCTGAGGCTTCAAGCGCGTTTTGAAGATTACACACGGAAAAAGGAAATATCGCGACTCGTAGTTACTCGAAAATTGAATAGTTTGTAACGGATGCTGTACATTTCCCTCTACCAATCTTCTCTTCCTTTCTCGTTCTCTATTCCATCCCTTCTCCCTTCCCTTTTCACTTTTCTCTCTAACTCGTCTCTTCACTCCACTACGCTATCTCCCTTTCTGCCTCGTGTTTCCAAGCGCGCTCTCGCTCTTTTCCCCTCACTGTCCCCCATATTTCGCACTAAACGATGGAAATAGTGCAAGGAAGGGAATGATTTTATCACTGACGTACCTAGTCACTTCTTAACATGTCGAGTGTATTTTGCGACCCCTCTTCCTTCTTTCTCGCTATTGTTTCTGTAGTGTTTCATCAATATTAAGCGAGTTCAATGGACTCTGGATTTTGTGACTCTATTGACCCCATCCCAAGTGCTATTCGATGATTATCGAACCATTCTTTCCGTCCTTAATCGCAATACAATCGGGATAGTGTGGAAGAAGTGGTCGACATATTGGTGGACTTCGACCCGCCATGCCGACTTCTAGTGATGTTGCTTCTCTTTCTTTCTCTGCAAGTGAGTAGAAGAGATATCGAGAAGTTTGAAGGAACAAAGTCCGGTTTGACCCTACCCTCCTCCTTTCCTCTCTCATCCGGTCACTTAGCCATATCTACAACTACAGGTTGCTTCGTCTTTTGCTCCATACTCCAGCTCTAATTTATCGACCGAGGTCTTTGATCCCTTCCGTAATTACTGTCAATCCCATTGTTCACTCGAATGATCCCGTAATGGATCTGTCTATTGTAGTGATAAGAACTGTTATCAGTAGTGATCTGCCATTGTAAGCCATTCTCTGTTTCTTTTCTCATTCTCGGTCCATGAAGATTCCAAGGGGAATCACTAGAATACACAGGCGATACTCCGATTCCGTGATCTATGCTTCCCGGCTTATTTCCTTCTCAATCATTCCCGTGTTTCTTACGTTTCATCCATCTACCGTACTCATAACATACCGTATTTCTCAGGGTAAGCACCTAAATCGATTGGTCAGCCATGCTGTTGGTGATCATTCTCATCGCCATCGTCGGCGCACTACTGTGGAAGTGGCTCGATATCAGGTATATATACGGTAGTCGAAGGGGGATATCGATTGATCGACTTGATTCAGATCCCTGGATGATCTTAAGACGCGTTTCGGCTCGCTCCTCTCTGGAAACGGACAGCACCCGCTATCCAATGTCTTCCTGGTAGCCTATTTTATTTTATGGAAAATTCATGGTTTTGGGTTGAGTTGCTCAATTTTTTTGATGAGGATACATTTAATGATGATAAATTATCAGGTAGACGAGAAGTCGACTCGTCACGGTGGTGAACTTGTCGCTTCCGTCCTCAAGGTTCGAATTCGAAATATGAATAACAGTTATTAGCAGTATAAAAATATAGATGGTTATAGTAGCGTTTCGGTTAGTGGAGAATGGTTGTAGTTGTGGATTCATACTATAATTTTTAGAATGATTAATAAATTGAGGCTCACAACGTGCAAGAGATCTTCACCCTCTGCGGAGGTCACATCTCGCCCATTCTCGTCGCTTCTGAGAAACTCGGAATCAAGATTATCGATACGAGACACGAGGTACCGAAGAATGAGAAGGACCGTATGGGAATGGCATTCGGTATTGGTACTAGCGTGCGTTCAAAAATGCCAATATTTTTGAATTCAATGATAATGGTGAAAGAGTCATTTGTTAGCCTTGTTAGTCTTGGAATGGCGTTGCTCTCTCTCCTCATCTATGACATGCGTATAGCAAAAAGATAAGAATCGATGACAGGAGAATGGATGGGATGAGAATCACTGTTGAGAATGGCAATAAAAATGACAAGATTCAGAGAAAAGGACTGGAATGCAGAACCTGTCAGTCTGTGGTTACCTTGAAATTATGTGAATTTCGAGAAACAATAGAAATCAATAGATAATTAGGTACTTGTGGAATGACTTACCGTAATCCTCTCTCCTCAGGTGACTACGGTATTCGCTGCGGACGCCGTCGCGCGTCTTCGTCAATCGATCGGAGTCGCCGCCGTCACTGCTGGTACGATACGAGCGATACGGTAGATATTGATTATCTGGGCGGGAGTAGACGATATCGATGGCATCTATTGATTGAGTATACATTTTTGATCTCTCACAGGCCTAACAGCTGGCATTACCAGTAGGTCCCACCTAGCGTTGTATTATGATTGTAAAATCGGTTTACGTGTATACACTTTTTTTACCTCACAGGTCCCGGTCTCACGAACACGATCACTGCCGTGAAGAATGCCCAGATGGCAGAATCTCCCATTCTTCTCATTGGAGGAGCTGCACCCACTCTATTGAAGGGAAGAGGAGCACTTCAGGTGAGGAGTTGCTTTGACTAGATTGTTGGTAATGGGTAGTGGCTCTTTTTGCCCATGATGATAACAGAGTTTTCAAGCGGATGAAAAAGGCAGAGATTTAGATAACAAGGGCTCTAGTTAGCTTGCCGTGATTGGAAAATGTAGCTGATTGAAACGCGAATGCCCTTACAGGACATTGACCAGCTGGTTCTCTTCCGTCCTCTCTGCAAGTATGCCGCGAGAATCACCCGATTGAGAGATATCGTGCCCACCGTCAGAGAAGCACTCAAAGCAGCAGTTGAGGTACGGTAGGGTAGAAGGGTACTGTATCGAGTATTACGGTAGATGTTATCGATTCCAGGGAACGCCCGGTCCCGTATTCGTCGAGTTCCCCGTGGATGTTCTCTACCCATATCAATTGGTTGTCAAGGAGATTGGTTTCAACCCCAATGCCAAGGGATTAATTCAGGTGAAGAGGAGAGGGGAACTGAATATGGGTACAAAGTATAGATGGGTGATGAATTGAGGCTGAATTCAATAGCCTTGATCAATATTTCATGATGTATACCAATTCAATGAATTCTGCGAAGAAGTAGAAGGTTTCAATGAAAAAGATGACTCTTCAAACTGAAATATCGACTCACAAATATAAAAGTAATTTTTTTTTTTCAGCAAGCCCTTAACGTGTACCTTCGTGCGCACGTGTCTCGCCAATTCGGAGGAGCATGGGCTAACGACCAGGAGATTACTCCCCTTCCCACGATTATTCCGAGACCAAAGGAGGATCAGGTTGGTACATTTGGGTTATGAATACTATCACAGAGGATAATCAAAAATGATTCAGCTGTCCCAATTGATCTCCCTCATTCGCAACGCAAAGAAGCCCGTTCTTCTTCTCGGTTCCCAATCAGTCCTTCCGCCCATCCCTGCTGCTGAATTGGCTGCTGCCATTAAGGTGAAAAACTGTTTTATTATATATATAAATGGATTTTAATAAACAATAATATTACGACAGGCTCTCGGCATCCCCACTTACCTCGGAGGAATGGCCCGTGGTCTGCTGGGCAAGGAATCGGATATCCAGATGAGACAGAACAGAAGAGATGCACTCAAGGGAGCTGATCTCACCATTCTCGCAGGTCAGTAGGCTGAAAAAAAGATACGCATCGTTAAGGCAACTCTTTTCTTGATCTCTGAAGCACTGCTGAGCTACCATTGTCCTAGTATTTTGAGTTGCGGATCTGCGGTTTTTTTTTTCAAAAAAATTTCGGCGCTACGCGCCGTTTGCGGGTCTGTGTAGTGTTAACTTTTCCCACTGCGGATAGCCGACCCCGGTCTTATGCGGATACCCGGGAAACTAGGACATCGAAGCTCACCAGTGCTCTGAAGTATTCCTTTATCCATCTTTATCGGTTTAAATTGTGCAAATAATACTGAAACAATTAACAAATAATGTATTCAGGTACGGTGTGCGACTTCCGTCTCTCATACGGTCGCGTCCTCTCCAAGAAGTCGAATATTGTCACCATCAACAGAAACTCCAGTCAGCTGACCAAGGTGAACTAACAATCTATTCAATTTATTTTATAACATATAAAAGTAATTATTGAATAGATAATTACAGAACGAGAAAGCATTCTGGAATGCGGACTTGGCGATGCTCGCTGATGTTGGACTGACACTGACGAGAGTGGCTGAGGCACTCAAGGTATAGGTCCCTTTACCAATATAAAAATTAGAAAAAAAGTGCAAAATTTGCCTGAGGAACTCATAGACGTGCCTTTATCGCTATATTATGTGCAAAAGCAGAACAAAAATTAAAAAGAGTAGGTGGATTGCGGTCTGAATCGACTTAGTTAAACTTTTCCTGTTCAGATCAACACGCCCAAGTTCACCGAATGGATTGACGAGTTGCGCACTTCTGAGAATGCGAAGGAAGCTGCGAATCTGAAGAAGATGGACGATAAACCAGCTGATGGACATCTTAATCCACTCAAATTCCTCTCTGAATTGGACAAGGTGAGTGAAGAATACGGGAGAAATCTGAAATTGTTTTGTTTTGGCTAGACGTTTGTTCTACCAGTATTTTGCATAATAGGTCGTGATTCTCTTGATTGGGAATGCATCCCTTATCACGAGGTACCATTTCCTCTCCCAGACTCTTTCTGACGACACGATTCTCGTCGCTGACGGTGGTGACTTCGTCGGTAGTGCAGCATACATCGTCCGTCCTCGTGGTCCCCTTCAATGGCTCGATCCTGGAGCATTCGGAACACTCGGAGTGGGAGGAGGATTTGCACTCGGAGCAAAGGTGGGAAGGATCTTTAGACAATTCTGGTTCCATTAGTCCTCTTGATGTTTTACATATCGAAATAATCATTTTAGGTCGTAATGAAGATTGAAAAATGATAATTGAAGAGTGATCATTGTCAGGCAGTGTACCCCGACCGTCCGGTGGTTATCCTCTGGGGAGATGGATCATGCGGTTACTCACTCATGGAGTTCGACACTTTCACCAGACACAAACTCCCCGGTTTGCAATTCTGAAGAAGAACAAGAAAACAACATTTTCCTTAGGGTTCAATTAGTTATCTTGAGGCGAAGGGTTGGAAATTATTTTTTTTGCACCGCAATTATTGTAATAAAGCACTTCCGGAGATGAAGTTGCACCTAATGTCTAATAACGCATGCCAAGGTGATAGTGATGAAATACTTGTCAGTGACTGCTGTGATTGGCAACGACGCTTGCTGGTCTCAAATCGCTCGTGAGCAAGTGCCCATGTTCGGAAGCAGAGTCGCCATCGATCTTGCGGTAACATTTTAACTCTAAAATTAGATTGGAACGAGTTTTTTTCAATATTTGTATAAAAACATCGATATTTGTAAATAAAAAGATCGACGGTATGTGCAAAGTGTTCAAGATAAAATAGACCATTGTGATATCTCATACAGCGCACGCCGTACGACGAGGTTGCTGCGGCCCTTGGAGGATACGGAGTTGTCGTATCGAAGGATAGCAAAGACAGTGTAGAGGAAACCATGAAGAAGGTATTAATTAATTAATAATTTTGAGTTAAGGGAATGCCCATTTCATTTCCATTCACAGTTGAAAAGGGTAATTTTGGCCCCCAAATTTTCCATGGTATGAGATATTTCTGGGTGAAAAAATCAAAAAATTCCAATGGCATGCGCCATTTTGGGACAAAATGCAAAAATTTCAATGGTACGAGCCATGTTTGGGTCAAAAATTCCCATGGTATGAGTTCCATACCATCAAAAATTCCCACCCATTTCATCTGTGTTTCCATTGCTCTTGGTTAGCTAGGAAATAATAAAATGTGAATTAAAAGTGAATTCCATTGTAGGCATTCGCCGAGAACAAAGCCGGTCATTCTGCCCTTATCAACGTGCACATCGGAACGACGGACTTCAGAGAGGGTTCCATCTCTGTCTAAAATAACCAATTTTTTCAATAGCTACCGGTTACTGTAATCCACAACTTGAACTTTTCGCTAGTTTCTCTTAGTGTTTCCTTGAAAAAGAATCTCGTTCTCTTTATAGTATTTCCCCAGAGTCACAAATCATATCCGATGTATTCTCACTTGTTAATCTATCCTCGTTGGCTTGCCAATGCTATGTAATAAACTGCAGTAAATTGATAAATTGATTGAAAAATAGCGTGTGTGAGATTTCCTGTATCATCATAGAAACAGGAATTGTTTTGTTGAACGGAAGCACAAAACGTTTATTGTTGGACTACCCAGGAGAATTAAAAATATAAAAAAAAACGGAAATAAAGAGCATCGAACTAATTAGAATCGCGATTTTGACGCAGAAGAAATGCCGGATTCACTAGCTGGTGCAACTTTCGATGTTGCTTGACCAATCGAATCAATTCTGATTACTTTTGTTGAATTAGTGGTGAAAAGAGATGTGAAGGGTTTGAATAACTCCTTCACTCCTACTCTGTAATCCTTAATGAGACCCACAACAATGAGTGCATCCCATGAAGGAAAGAAAGAGATAAGAGGAATACAAATGGGAGAGAGAATGGCGAAGGATAACTTGACGAGTGGGAAGGTTATACTGCAAAAGTAGGGAAGAAAGACGAAGACGAGCGGAATTATCGTCTGAAAATTTTCCTTTATTTTAAATTTCCTTCTCGAATATACCTGTGCACACAGAGTGATCAACACTTGCACGTGGAACCTTCGAGCGTACGATGAAATGGTCGAATTTTCTTTGATTGTACTGAAGGTTTTGTAGGCGAGCACAAGTGAGAAAACGATTTGAATGGAGGAAACCGTATCGAGGATAAGGACGATAATGGCTGGTTTCACTTGGAATTCGACGTTCCTCTGGAGATAGGATGCATTACACCAGATTTTAATCCTTGTTTACCCAGTTATCGAGGATGACCCATCCGTATTCGATTCGTTTTCCAAATGTTTCCTCGAATGCGTCCCTCACTTCTGTCAATGCATCTTCATCTTCGTTATCGCCCGTTGTTCCGTATAATACGAGCAAGTACCTAGAGGAATAAGAGATGAATATTTCCATATTGTAGCTGTAAACCACAAGATCGATTGAATTACGATATGTGCCACGATTCCACCCACAAATCGCACATTAGTAAATAAGTCAAGCCTGTATGGACTAAAAGCTGTATTTATAAAATACGAAACAATTATGTGGTGTTCAACCTTTTGATGGCCCAGTATCGGTAGATGAAATGATAGCACATAAGTGAGAATGGTATTGTGAATCCAGCAGAGTAGATGGAAGCGAAATGCTGATAGTCATCTTTATTTATTGCCGTCTTTATGTTTCTTTTAACCGAACCTTACTCTGAACGGGTCCATCCGCGACCAGACTGAAGACCGTTCCCATGATTATGTTTTTCTTGAAATAAAGTTTCATTCAACCAAAATTTTAAACGCTTCTCACCGGTCTGAGAACCATATGAAGCAAGGTAAGACAAATATCATTGAGAGAGAATACTGTGAGGAGATATTTGTACGTTCCCAATTCAACACTCGAGAACCGCTTGATGACAAAGAGTAGAAGGAGGTTTGTGATTATTCCAGCGCCTGAAATATCAACTATATAAATAACCACGAGTGGAATCAATCCATGCACCTGTATTGAAGTCTTGAATGCGTTCAAGGAAACTGGAGAATATTCTCATTGTTGAATACTGTACAGACTGCTGTCTTTGGTTGTAATTGGTGCTGAATGACTTTACGAATCCTTCTGTCCCTTGAGATTCCGTTGAACAAGATATGGCGTGTCGATGATCATTATGTCTATTTAATTGAGGGCATTTCAAGGGTGAGTTCGAGACAGTAATAAACTATATTTATCGTGAAAAAACTACAGATTTATTATCTAAATGTGGGTTGATTTTTAAAAAATTCTCATTGCCACTAAGAATCATCAGTACGGATGGTCCGGAATGGAAAGTCTCCGTTCTTCGAGTTGGTGATCGAATACAATGAGTGTACATTGATCACTTCATTTCTTAGTGTGCCACTGTGACACACTCTGCACTCTCTTCTCTTTCCATCTTCCTTCACTACTATCTCCCCTCGGTCTGTCTCCCACACTGTAGTGGGTGTCTATGAAGTGCGCTCTACGTTGCTTATACTCTAATCTCGCCTTCCTTTATAAATGCTCTAAGATGGGAAATACCAGTCAGCGATGCTCGCACTTCTCTTTCCCGCTTTGCTCACTTTCATTGTATGGGAGATATTCATCTTCCACTCTTCCTCCTGGTCCTTTCGCTGTGCCGCTCTTGGGAAACTTCATCAATGAGGTGCACAGTTATTCTTAATTTTTCGACATTGTCCTTTTTTGTGCTAATGATTCCGGATTCAGATTCATTTACCGGATATGCACGTCGGTCTCAAACGACTCACTTCGAGATTCGGATCAATATTCACCGTTCATCTACCCTATCCCGTAGTGAACATTGTCGATTTCGAGACTATGAAGGAGGCATTCAGAGGTGCGAATTTAAGAGGAAAATACACGAATAACATCACTTCATTTAACGACGTGAGTGGTCGAATGCCGAATTTGCTCGTCGATCTGACGAGGATGTGCGAGAATGGAGGTATGAAATCGATAAATCGGAAATAATTATAATATCTCGGATGAAATCGGAATAATAATAATATAATCATCCGTTCGTATCGAATATCATCAACGAATTTCTGTATGGCTACCAATTTGCGTACGACGACTGTGAGAAATTGATGTATGTTGTCCAGGGTCTTCAAGATTCCATCACGGCCATATCGGAGTGAGTAGATCAAAGGATCTTCTTGATCGAGATAAATATTCTCTAGATCGAAGGTGATCCCTATCGTCTTTCTCCTTCCGTGGTCCCGTCATCTGCCCATCATCAAACACTATTGGAGTAAACAAATTAATTTGTTTAAGAAGGTTCGGAATTGCTTTTATTCATTGACTGAGTGACCACATTGCAGTTGATGGAATTCGTAGAAGATCAAGTGAAATCGGCCAAGTTCGATCCTAGCGAAGAACCTACTTGCTGCGTGCAAGCGTTTCTGAAGAGTAGCAAAGACAAACGGTAAGAAAACTTTAAAAAAAGCAGGAAAGACTATAAAAGAGGCAGGAAATATTTGTAGACTAGAGCAACTCCTGACCTGCTGTTCCGATCTTTTCATCGCTTGTCAAGAAACGACAACGACGACGATGAGATGGGCGATGCTTCTGATGGCATCTCATCCTCAAGTTCAGGTAGCAATGTTCTTCGCTCGATGAAAGATCGAGAAAAGCAAATTCATTTAGGAAAAATTCCGTCGTGAGATCAACGCTCACATTGAGAGAGATCGCGTCGCCAGAATGGCCGACAAAGCAACGATGCCGTATGCGAGTGCAGCCGTCCATGAAATTCAACGATACGCTAACATAGTTGCACCCAATCCACTGCTCTTCCATCGAACAAAAGTTGATACTGTGATCGGGGTAAGACATTTGACGACTGCGTTCATCATGAATGAAAATCAATTTGAAGATAAAAACTGAACAAGAAAACGGGCTTTCGATGCAAAAATAGAATTACATCTTTCAGGGCCACAAGATTGCTGCAAATACAATCGTGAACGGCGACATTCACCAAATGATGAAATCTGATTCGTACTTTGTAGAACCGCATCGATTCTGGCCCGAGAGATATACATTGCAGAGGATGGAGTCACGTTGAAGAAGGTATCTAAGAAGTTGTCTGAGTACATAGAAATTCGTGATGACCCGTTTTCAGGAACTCGTAGATCGCACAATTCCCTTCGGTATAGGTAAGAGACAATGCGCAGGAGAAGGACAGGCAAGGACAGAACTTTTCATCGGACTGGTCACTCTCGTACACGTTTCATCTATTCCCAGTTCGCTCCGTTATTCTATTTTCTCAGAATTTCCGTATTCTTCCTCTTCCTGGAGCGACCATAGACCTCGAACCGATCATCACGAATGTTCATTTCCCAAGACCTCAGAATTTCCGTCTCGAGATTATTTGATTGTTCGAGGTTTCATACATGACAACCATTACATTCCACTACTGTTTTATCAGGGTTTAATGATTTCTTCACGAATAAATAGCCTTTTTATTATTCAATGACTCCTCGCTGCATAACAAAAAAAATAATCACATAGAATACCAATTACAAGGAATTGTGTCGTTGTGTCATGGAATTGTGTTATTTCCTGGGCCAAAAATCCAGAACCCTCTTGTGGATTCCCGACTTATTCTACTCTGCTCTTCTGTGCATCTGCAACTGCGATAAATGACTGTCGTAATGCTACAGAGCAAACAAATAACCATTTCTATAACTTGATTCTCCAATCTCTCGAGAGTCGCCTCGAGGCCTCCGATATCAACCTTTTAATATTTGCAAATATGAACACAATAAAACTATTCTGATCTGAGAGTATGGAACGAGTGAAGTTGAATCGGGTATTCATACTTGGCTCAAAAATTCTAACATCGAAAAGGAACGTTCTCTGAGTGAGTGAATGTGTACCTCGAGTGGGTACAATCCCTGTGTGCCACTGTGACACACTCTGCACTCTCTCATGTTTCCCTCTCCCCTCTTCGCTATTTATCTCCTCTCTGTCTCACTCATTGTCGAGTGTGTCTGTGAAGGGCGCACGTTGTTGCTGATTCTCTAATCTTTCTTTCGTTTATAAATGCTCTCAGACGAAAAGAATGGTCAGCCAGAGCAATGCTCGATCTTTTCTTACCTGCGCTGATCGCTTTCATTGTCTGGGAATTATTCGTATTTTATCGTCGTAAATCAACCCTTCCTCCTGGTCCATTTGCTGTACCTTTTCTGGGAAACTTCATCAATGAGGTGATGATGAGTTTATATCTCACGATGGATGTTTTTGCTCGTTTATCGTGAATGTTCTAGATTAAATTACCGGAAATGCACGTGGGTCTCAAGCGACTCTCTGCTCGTTTCGGTCCTATCGTTACCGTCCATCTTCCCTATCCTGTAGTGAACATATCCGATTTCGAAACGATGAAGGAAGCATTCAGAAGTGAGATTCTATATCCAAAATCTGTACTAACCAATTTTTAATTTCAGGCAACGATATGAGTGGCCGCATGCGAAATTTGCTCGTTGAGTTGTCGCAATTATGCGAGAATGGAGGTATGAAATCATCTCGATTTGTCAGTAAACGTCGGTTGAAATAAACGCCTAAAATTATCAAAAATACACTTTTACACTTTTTTTTAGGAATAATCAGCTCTGATGGCCCTGAATGGCAAGAACAGAGACGTTTTGCCATTGCGACATTGAGAGAATTCGGAATGGGCAAGAATTTAATGGAGGAGAAAGTGAGATCACGTCTTCTATTGGATGAAATTGAGAGTTTCTATTCAGGTTCGATTGTCCGCACAAAACATGGTTGATTTCATCAAGAAGCAGGATCTGCAAAATACTGATCTGCGCTTGCCAATTCAAGTGAGAAAGTGGAAAAAAGGATAAAATGTTAGGAATACTTCAGATTTTTGTCGCTAACATCATCAACGAATTTCTCTTTGGTTTCCAATATTCTTATGACGACTCGGATAAGTTGATGAAATTCGTGCAAGAACTTCAAACTGCGATTACAGACATTTCAGAGTAAGCTGATCGTACCATCAACACCAAATTGAAATTATTCAGATCGAAAGTGATGCCCATTGTCTTCCTTCTTCCATGGACTCGCTATCTTCCAGTGATCAGGTACTACTGGGACGAACACGTGAAGCAGTTCAGCGAGGTATGTGAAGCATCTTTTTAATTTACGAGAATAATCTACAGTTGATGGACTTCGTGCGCGATGAAGTAAAAGCGGTGAAGATCGATGTGAATGAGGAACCAACTTGCTATGTGCAGGCATACAGGAAGAAGAACAAGGACCAAAGGTGCGTTGACAAGTGGGCTCACTTCAGGATGGAATTATTTCTCAGATTGGAGCAACTCGTATCTTGCTGTTCGGATCTTTTCCTTGCTGGCCAGGAAACGACGACGACAACGTTGAGATGGGCAATGCTGCTCTTGGCTGCGCATCAGCAAGTCCAGGTAATGTTTGATCCTTGTCATTCATTCACTGCTGCTATTTTTCCAGCATTTAACCCCCTTCTTCTTTCAGGATAAGCTACGAGCTGAGATCAACAATCACATCGAGAAAGAACGAATCGCCACAATGGCTGATAAGACGACGATGTCGTATGCGAGTGCAGTCATCAACGAAATTCAGAGAGTCGCCAACATCGCTGCACCGAATCCTCTGTTATTCCACAGAGCGACCGTAGATACTGAGATTGGGGTGAGAGATTCGGAAATCATATTCGAAAAATGATAAATTAGTCCATTAATTTTCACACTTGTAGGGCCACAAGATTGCTGCGAATACGATCGTCAACGGTGATTTCCATCAAATGATGAAGTCAGATCCCCATTTCGAACAACCAGAGCGTTTCTGGCCCGAGAGATACATTGCAGAGGATGGAGTCACGCTGAACAAGGTAAAATCAGATTATTTTTTTATCTTTTTGCAGAATCCACCTAATAACGTTTTTATTCTATAGGAACTCGTTGATCGTACGATTCCCTTCGGTATTGGTAAGCGACAATGCGCGGGTGAGGGACTGGCGAGAACGGAATTATTCATTGGATTGGTTACACTTGTTCAGGTACGCATTCAGTATCCTTGTCACTCAAACAGTGTTCGTATTCAGAATTTCCGTATTCTTCCTCTACCTGGAACGACAATTGACCTCGAACCAATCTACACAAACATCCATTTTCCACGGCCGCAGAACTTCCGACTCGAGATCATCTAATCGGATAGCAAACATCCTGCAGTTGAACCATGAAGTATCCGCGACAACTATTGTACACTTGAAAAGATAAACGATCAATTAAAACAATTATTCATTGTCGTTCCTATGCGGATACCAATGTGCCATAGCCAGTGTGAATCAGACATACGATAAGAGTCTATTGAGTGACGAAAAATGATCTAATTGGTAAAAAGTAGGCTCATGCCGAGCAGCAGAAAAGATCTATTTGGATTCTTACCCACTATCGCTTTTCATCTCAATCTCAAACATGGCTCTATTCGTAGTGATCATTCTTTCGCATTGCACAATCTTGGTCAACGTGATCTTTGTCGCTCCATTCAATTTTCTTCCCCTATAAATACGCGTAAAAGGAAGGTCGATTAATCGGGACAACAAGTAGGAACTATGCTCATCTTTCTCTTTCTTGCCGTAATAACGTTCATTGTCTGGGAGCTATTCCAATTCTATCGTCGTAAAGCCAGTCTTCCTCCCGGTCCATTTGCTGTACCACTGTTGGGAAACTTCATCAATGAGGTTTGTAATTTCGAAGGCTCTTTAAATTAATATTTGACCATGTTCTCTGCAGATTCAAGTGCCTGAAATGCACATTGGTCTCAAGCATATTTCGAGAAAGTTCGGTCCGGTGTCGACCGTCTATCTCCCTTATCCTGTAGTGAACATCACTGATTATGAGACAGTCAAGGAGGCATTTAGAGGTAAGATTGAAAAGTAATGAGGAGTTCCAATTTTAAACTTTAGGAAACGATGTTAATGGCCGTATTCACAACATTCTAACTGAAGCATGCAGAATGCTTGAAGGCGGAGGTTATTTCATATTCGCGTTTGTTCACATTATTTCCGGAATTGAAAGATAGTGTTGCATGAACGTGATGGTGTTCAAAATAGAGTTTACCTTGGTTTCAGGAATAATCGGAGCAGAAGGCGATAGTTGGTATGAACAGAGGAAATTCGCCATTGCGACTCTCAAAGAATTCGGAATGGGTAAAAATTTGATGGAGGAGAAGGTAAGTACAGCGTATTTTGAATTTTAAAATTACGGCTATTATTTGATCACTAGTTCAGGTACGAATATCAGCCCAAAACATGGTTGATTACATCAACAAACAAGACCTCAAGAGTGTAGATCTTTTTATGCCGATGCAGGTTACCAGAGCAGGAGGCACAGAAAATCTCAATTCAAGTGATTCAGATATTCGTTTCCAATATCATCAATGAGTTTCTCTACGGTAAACAGTACCCGTACGATAATTGCGTAGAATTGATGGATTTCGTGAAGGGATTGGCTACAGCGGTTATTGATTTCTCCAAGTTAGTGGATTCGAAGATCAGTAAGCGTCAAATATTCTTCTGTCAGATCGAAAACAGCCCCTCTCGTATTCCTTCTTCCATGGACTCGCCATCTTCCCATCATAAAGTATTACTGGCAGCAGCAAGTGAATGCATTCTCAACGGTAGCCAATGACAGCACTCACTAATTGGGATGTTGATTTCAGCTAATCACTGATTTTGTCCATGAGCAAGTTGCTCAAGTGAAATACGATCCGAACGAGGAACCAACTTGCTTCGTCCAAGCATTCATCAAGAATAATAAAGATAAGAGGTGTGCTTATCATTTTGAAATATTGCATGAAAAATCAAATTTAGAAAGGAGCAACTGTATTCGTGTTGTTCCGATCTCTTCCTCGCTGGACAAGAAACGACGACGACAACGTTGAGATGGGCGATGCTTCTCATGGCTGCACATCAAGACGTTCAGGTATCACTTTTGCATATTCCATCCTACGTTTTCTTTCAGAGCAAATTGCGCGAAGAGATCAGTACTCACATTCCGCGAGATCGCATTGCGTGCATGAACGATAAGACGAAGATGCCGTTTGCAAGCGCACTCATTTATGAAATTCAACGATACGCCAACATCATTGCACCTCAACCATTCCTTTTCCATCGGACGACTGTAGATACCGTGATTGGGGTACGTTCATATCATTGATTTTATAAAGAGAAGTAACGTATTATTTCAGGGCTATCCAGTTCCTGCGGATACACTCGTCAACGGGGACTTCCATCAGATAATGAAAACGGATCCATATTTCAAAGATCCGGATAGATTCTGGCCAGAGCGATACATTTCTGAGGATGGAGTTACACTGAGAAAGGTTAATGGAAATATTTCTTTATTTCTGGCAGATGCTTCAAAGAAGTCATTTAGGAAGTCATTTAGGAGTTGGTTGATCGAACTCTTCCCTTCGGAATCGGTAAACGGCAGTGCGCCGGAGAGGGATTGGCAAGGACGGAATTGTTCATCGGACTGATTACGCTCGTGCAGGCACGTAGATCAGTTCCCCAAATCCAAAAAAATATTGCGTTTTTTTTCAGAATTTTCGGATTAAACCTCTTCCTGGAACAACAATCGATCTTGTTCCAATCTATTCTCACGTTCACTTTCCCAAACCTCATAATTTCCTGCTCGAGAGAATCTGACGTCCTATCATCGTGTTGCTCACTTTCGATTAATTCGTTTCACCGCAAATTTATCGTTTGGTGAATATGTAATATCTGACATTGAATAAACGTAGTAATTCAGTTTCCATAGTGAATGGTGAATGTGTCTGCGTGGAATTTCACCATAGTGATTTTGAGCCATGAATTTGAGAATTCTGACTACTAAAGCACCTGCTCGTGGTAATGGGAGGTTGTAAAATGTGTAATTTCTCGAAAATTTCTACCTTTACTAGTCAGTTGAGGGAGACTCGAAATGGTTTGGTATATTGACGAGATTCCTGACTACATTCTTACTTCTGGCTATGCGTATCTTCTCTATAGAATCAGAAGGTCCAACGATCCATACTTTTCCACTCCTTTCTATGTGTTCTTCGTCACTACAGGTATGCAAATACATCGAATTAGAAGGGAAGGTTCTTTATTCAGGAATAGGTGGCATTGTCTCTGTATATACTCACACATTAGCCGCCAGAATCATATACTACCCTGATACCGCTTTCATTTATACATTATTATTTGTAAGTCCACAGCATTTATTCAAATATTCAAACAGCTCATAGAGATTCGATTCAGATTATCAGCCATATTGGCGCTCTAAGTTCAACGCTAGGAAAAGCTATTATTATAATGCATAGATATCTCGTATTTTCAAACGCAGATCTCGTTGAAAATGTAGGTAATCACAAATAATCACATATACAATCAAAAATTCTTTCAGAGATGGTCGAAAAAGACGTGTCGTCGGCTTATTTGTTTACAATTTGTGGTTCCTCTTCTTACTTCTGTGCCACTTCTCTTCTTCGGATACTCATACCAAACAATAGATGGACAAACTGCAATTTACTCTTTATCGGAGCAAGGAATTCTGGTGCTTGTAAACACATACAACTTCAGTAATTAGTCGTTTACAGATAATGAAAGTCTTTAACGGGAGTGTTTACGCTGTCTACAGTGTCTTTAGTATTCTACTAGTAACTCTTACGGGAAGAGGCTTGATACGATTGAGCAGACTAGTAGAGGTGAACTAGTAGACTTGATTTGCATTGAAAACTTCAGAATTATCGTAGGGTCCAACTCGAAAAATAATACTTGAACAACAACGGAGCATGTTCATTGTTGTCATGGCATGTAGCCTGAGCCATTTGGTGAAGGCTCTTCATCAGGTATACCATTAATTAAATGACTATTCAAATTTTATTCAGTTTGCATGGGGCCTTTCGTCACTTCTCGGACCGGCGGAACTGACTAACAAAATATGGCCATTTGTGAGTGCTTTTCTCGAACACAGTGTTATTTTTTGCCTCTTCGACAGTTAAATTTTCAGTATGTATACGCCAATGGCCTGGCAACGTACACTGCACCAATACTTCTGGTTTTATTCTCTAAACGAGTACTTAGACTGATCGTATTTATGAGGATGGACAACATCGATACAACAACTTCATCCATATCAACATCAGCATTTCAGAATAATTGAAATGGATTGAATGAATTCCAGATTGTGAATTTTTACCATTCATGCCTAGACTATTGAAGAAATTGTATTGTTAACACGTAAATAGGATGCAGATGTTTCCCATTCTGTAAGAGATTTGTGTGAGCAACAATTTTACGATCTGCTGCGATAATAATTGACAGAATGACCCGTCGTGGTGCTTTCTGATGACTCAATTGGAGCAGTACTTCTAGAAATTTCGCATTGAATATTGTTGGCTTTCTATCATGTTCGTGATAATTTTCAGTTATTATTGCTTACCGTCTAAACGGTTTTTGAATACTCAAGGGAATCTGAAATCGGACGAGGGCGTTATGAAAAAACCGTTTTATTTACTTTTTTCTCTAATGAATAATTCTGTGAATCATTTGTATTGCTGCTTGAATGCTTGAATACATCCTACGATCCGTTCATTGTTTATATGGTGTGATCGGTCTACCTGCTAATCTATTGTTGATTGTTGCCATTTTGTTTGAGAGGGACACTGGATTGAAGATCAGTATCACACCCATCTACGAAATTCAAAGTAAAATTCAGACGTACTCTATCATTCTCTTCAATGTAGCAGTCACAGATTTGATCTGCATCATAACTGACTTGCTCACAATGACCAGGTTTCTAGTCAATATTTTTCCATTGACGAGAATTCCTTTCAGAATTGTTTCGCGGGCGCCATGGGTAGTTTTTCTCTATCAGGTTCAAGCACGCCATAATGTGAATTTCACGAGACAAATTCAGGGTCCGTGCACATCATATGGTGATAACTTTTGCTTCCTTTCGCATGATATAATGGTTCATCTCTTCTTCCATTCAATTCTGCTCATTGCCATTTCCTTCTGGTACAGGTGATGATCACAGTTGTTGATCGACAAACAATTCAGATTACAGGAACGTTATTCTCAATGGTGTCAGTCCAAGCGCTTCTACAATTCAGCTGGTGCTGCTAGTTGCGCTTAGTCCGACACTCGTTTTCATCGTTGGTGAAGGAAGCAGATTTAAAATCAGTTCATTTTTCAGTACACATTTGACTACGTCCACAAAGCAGAGGACCAGATCCCTGGAACGAATTTTCTATTCGAAGTACATCCTGAAATCAATATTTCCTCTGTTTCTTACGGTTTACTTTGAAATTATTACGAATGTGCATTGTAAAATTTAGGCATAATTGACACGTTTAAACCGGCAGGATTCGCCACGACTCTTTGGGTGTGCGTGCATCCTTTCGTCGCGTACTATTGGGGTGTCCCACATATTTGTGACATTTTTATTTATTTTTATTTTTTTGTTTATTCCTTCAACAACAACAAATGATCAGTAATCAATGTATGCTCCCTTAGTAGTCACGACCTGCCTCCATCGATCGGGCAGGGTCTCGATCCCTCTCTTCCAAAAGGCCTGGGGCTTAGAGTTGATCCATGCCTCGAACTCCTTCACAAGTGCGTCTCGGTTCTTGAACTTCTTTCCTCGACAGAAGTTAGAGAGGGAGCGGAAACAGTGGTAGTCGCAAGGGGACAGATCAGGGGAGTAAGGTGGGTGAGGGAGCCATTCCATC
Organism: Pristionchus pacificus; assembly: GCA_000180635.4. Lineage (NCBI taxonomy): Eukaryota > Metazoa > Nematoda > Chromadorea > Rhabditida > Neodiplogasteridae > Pristionchus > Pristionchus pacificus. Next base: position 12,382,573 of record CM026578.1, on the reverse strand, counting down.
TCCAGCTCGTCCATTTTCTTCTGGGTGATTTTCGCATGATGAGGGCGCGCGTTGTCCATGAGCATGAGGATTTTGCCCTCGCTCAGGAGTTTGGGAGGGACCCTGACCGCCACCTCTTCCAGTTGGGTAGTGAAGAGGTCAGCCTTGATGGTGATGCCGGGAGGGAGGATCTCCCAGTAGATGGTACCGAGGACGGAGAAGAAGAAACAGAGGAGTTCCTTCTTTCCGTGAAGTTCCGCCTTTGGAGCCTGCTGGGGTTTCTCATCGACGTCCACCCACTGAAGTTTCCTCTCAGGATTATCGTAGGTGATCCACTTCTCATCCATGGCGACGATGTGGCTGACCCAATTGAAATTGGATCTACGGTGGAGTAATCCCTGACAAACGTCAACCCGCTTTTTCAGCTGAGCTGTCGTGAGGTCATGCGGAATCACTTGGGGGAGCTTAGGTGTCTTCCCAGCATCATGCAGGATTCGAGCAACTGTGGTCTTAGGAATATGGATGGTTTTCTCAATATCGCGCACACTAGATTTGGGATTGGCCTTCAGTTCCCTGAGAACACGACCCCGAACACGAGAAGAAGGGCGTCCAGGATGGGGTTGGTGTTCCAGATTGTAATCCCCTCGCTTGAATCGGGTGAACCAATTGAAGCAGGTGTGAAGGGAGGGGGCATTTTCGCCATGAGTCTGGACCAGCTTACGGTGGGATTCCGTCGCCGTTCGACCCAGGAGAAAATAATGAAGCAAAACGGAGCGGTAGTCTCGAGCAGTGTTCATGACTATAACTGATGAAACTAGTCAAAGACTGATGCAATCGAGAAGCGGCTAAGTGTAAACAATTGCACAACATGATGACGTAATATTGTATTGCATCAGAATGATTGTCGATCATGCAGTAATTATTGGCAAGCAAATTCCAAAAATATGTGGGACACCCTGATATTTTATCATCCACCATCGAAAACAGGCGTGCAAAATAAACCGAAGCTGCACTTTCAATCTCACAGAGGAGCTTGTGAATTCTGGTTATGACTGTTGTTTGAGGTGTTGAATCAACTGGCAAGTCTTGTGGGAATGATGAGTGCGAAAAGTCTGTTGATGCACGAAGCATTGGTTAAAGGGGGATAGGCATCAATCATGATTGGTCGGTCTTGGCACGGAGAGACTGCAGGATTACTAGAGTACGGTAATTTTTTTAGTCGAGTGCGACTTCTCTGCGCCGGTTTTATTTCATTGGTTGTCGATTGATTTTTTTCTTTTATTTCGCATAATTTAACTTGTTTATGTGACTTTAATGTTTACTTAACGGATGGGTCTACTCATCTAAAACGTTATTTCACCTCTGAAACCCCGTCCCACTCTAATTAATCGACTTTTCTAAAATCGTAAGTTGATTGTGTCCCTTTTTCCACTTTCTAGTGGTTTATTCTTTGATTATTTATTCAAATTTAGCTCCTTTAGTTCGCACAGATTCCCCGTTGTTTAAATAATACAATAAATTTAGAAATTAGACCGAAACTATTGTAGTTGGAATTGCGGGGGTGAATTTCAGTATTGCCTAGAATTTCTTTGTGTATACGCCGCGTTGTTCGTTTCCAAGGTGTCTATTTTATGTTGTACCGCTCGCCCCTCCCCACCATTCCTTCAGTCATGATTTTCAGTCAGACGATGAGCTTTAACTCCAACGCGAACAACTACAACCCGATGTACGGTCGACAGGAGTCAGCTGTAAGCATGGTGGGTCACTTGATATTGCACAATTCGATGCAATCCATTGCCGATAGGGGCTTTTCTCGTCCCGTTCACTCATGTTTAGTTTGACTGTTCTGGAAGGTTGCGATGAGTCATCACTTGTGCTGACTCGTCTTTACTCAATGCTCTTTGTTTTGTTTTAACTATTTTTTTCAGGAATCTCTTGGAAATGCATACACTGAGGACATGAAGGCGATGCTCGAGACCCCTCTGGACCTCAGCGATTACTTGTTTGATGTGAGTTAATATTGCACCAACATGATGAAATGTAGTCTCGTCATTACAATTGTATAGGTCCACTACAATTGTTTGAGTATATTTTATTTATTTCAGGACATGGATGGTGATTGGCCAGCCGAGGATCAGCCCCCCCCCCCCCCCCCCCCCACATGAGCGCTGTATCACGACTTCTCCTCCCACAACAACTTGCACTACGGAGGCGATCAGTTTGATGGCAGGGAGCACTCTCCCAATTATGATCGTCCTCACCAGGGTAAGTATTTATATTGATTTAATTAAGTAGCATTATTGAAGTACTTTCGCCTTCAGTTACGTAATGTATTGATTCTAGGAATGCGTCAGAACATGGTCGAGGTGAAGAGTGAGCCCGACGAGGAAGAGTTTGGCTATGAGAAGGATACTACTCCTCTCCCCTCCACTTCTCGCCAGATGATTGCCTCTCCCATCATTCGTCATAGAAAGGTAATACATCTACTCATTTATTTATTGATTTTATTGATCTCGATTCTCATGTAATCGATTGACATTGCAGGATGTCGAGGAGCACAAGCCTTAGACCAAGGCTCGTGGTTACAAGATCAAGCCCGAGGAGGTCAAGGCCGATCCTACTTACACGCTGAGAGAGGTATCGTTTTATTTTTATTTTATATTATATATACTAGTCTCTCATGTTCATTACGGTCTTCAATATTTATCAATATTATCAACAATAATAGTGCGTGAGCACAAATACTCTAAACTGCGATTGACAATATAAATCGAGTGGTAACCTAGTAGTAAGACTACTCCTCATCACTATATTCCATGTCTTGATTCTCTATCTCATCTTCTTCTAAGATAAGACTAATTTCATGTTGCAGGGCATCTCCGCTGTAGACCTGGGAGGGAGACGGGAGATCGTCCTCGTCTTCTGACTCCTCCAGGTTAGTATCCGATGGATGGATAATTATTTTATTTACAGTACTTCAAGTGTGCCGCTGCTCCCAGTTTCCTTTTTGTTCATCAGCACGTATACAAGGGCTTCTCCAGTGACGGCATCATTTAGGAAATAGCGGCACCATTCGGCGCTGTATCCCCGCGAGTCGAAGCTGCCATCCCCCGCAACTTGCAGCGTCTCCCCCTAAAATAGTCACATCTGTATATTTATCGTTTTTTGAACTGTAAAATACCTTGCTCAATCTATCTCTCAGACGTTCGAATACCCCTTCCTGACACTTTGTGAATACATGTTCCACGGCAGGTAGAAGGTAGTCGTTTTTATGTCTGTGAAAGGTTCGAGTGGAGACCTTGCTCAGTCCGACCGCATTGAGAAAGTAGTTGAGCCTCTGTAATAAGCGAGGTACATTCATCTTTCAATGAGTAGTTATTATTTTCTCACCGCTGTGCCCACTGCCGTTACTGCTGATCCCACACACATGTCTATATTGATCTCCTTCAATTGTTCCTTGGGAGAGGCATTCGCTGTCTTCAGCACATCGCTGTTTGACCAATTGAATACCACTCCACAAGTCGTGCAAGTGCACTTGCACGTGAGTGCGTGGCCATTCTCCGTGAACTCAAGATTGTTCTGTCCAGAGGGGCACGAGTTGCATCGTTTGAGAAGGCGCACTAGACTATCCTTGCTCACGATCAAGTACTTGGATTCTGGTAGATTGTGTGTGGTAGGGGATGGAGGCTTCCAATTAGCATCCTTCTTCATCTCAGTGGGCTGAAACATAGATAAATCGAGAAGTAAAAGGGAATGGAAATAAAAATAAATTATATTGCGAAAAGTATGAAACGTGTAACTAACAGTCTCCTGCTTGCAGCAGCAACGACAGCACGGAGGGATCGGTGCAACGGCCAGACGGAGGGACGGGAGAGGAGGAGGACGAGGACGAGCCACTGGAGTGGAAGAGAGAAGAGGGAAGGAAGCAGAGGGAGAGGGAGTGGGCGGAGGCGAGTTGCCGACAGTAGGAGTAGGAGTACGGTAGATTACGGTCGGCGAGACCCTCTGAAAAGAGGGTCTAATCGTCGAAATTGTAGATAATTTATTGGTATGATAAAGTGAATTTGAAATGAATAATTGTACCTTTGACATGGGAATTGCATTGACCTTCAGCACCCGCGAATTTGGTGTGATGTCGAATGACTCTTCTGCGAAATGGTCTTCACAGACAAATTGTCTTGCCTTGGCTGTCCTGAGTGTAATGTCGAGTCTAGCTTTCTCGGAATCATCATTGGTGAGGGCTGTCATCCATTGCTCTCGAAGGCGTGCCTTTGATGTGAACGTATGGAGCTGCTTAGGTAGACGAGACTTGGAGCAAACTACACAGTCAGGCATGGCCGTCTAAGAACAACAATAGTTTACAAAACAATTTGCGTAGAATATTCAAAGATAAGATGTCATTCGAAGTCAACGTAGTGCGATATGTTGGTAGCATAGGTAACAGGAACTTTTTTATTCAATCAATAATCGTTTGTATCAAATGATTCAAATCCACTGTAGTTTGAACTCGGCCAACGCTGTCGCACAGCGTGCACGAAGCACGAAGGGAGTCGCACTCTCACTCCTTTTCCCAGATGACCCATGGCCGTTGCAACGAGCAGTCTATAGCATCCATACCGGTACGACCTGAATAATCAGCTTATATTGAGTAGGCGAGATAAGTATTGCACCTTGGTATGTCTGTGATTGGTTCTCCCATCAACATGGAATACGTCTGGGCAGATGATTTGGCTGCCTGCAATTACTCTAGTAGGTCAATTATCGAATAGATTACGGCAAAATGTCATTGGTGACAAACCGTAAGTAATCATAGTGAAGTATAGATTATTTCAAATTCAGTCGATATCATATGTGAGGAAGTAGGAGTGTGATAATTCATTGATGGATCACTACCGTGCGGGACTCAAGTAACTGTATCCCAATGACTAATTCACTAGATGCAAATCAAAAATCGGCGATAGCCTTCGGCCACCTGGTTGAAAAGAGTGTCACTAAATAAGCTTTTGAAATCATCCAAAGATCAATAATCGATTAATTACGGTAGGCAATAAGTACTGGGGGAACTACAAGGAGATGAATAAATGAGTGCCTACAATCCAAAGGAGTATAAAATAGTACTCACCACCTCCGTCATGATGAAGTTGACGAAGAAGGGATCGAGAATGATGCAAGGATGGCTGCCAAACTCCTTCATTTTACTTGCTAATCCATCCCTGAGTAGAATTCCCTTCTGGAGTGGGGTAAAAGTGAAGAGGGAAGAACAGCAGTAGTCCGCTGTCTCCTGTGTGGAACGAGGAGGGCAGTGCTGACAGAGACATTCTGCTGCTTTCTCTTGATCCACTGAAGGGGGAAACATCTTCTGTTCCTTCTCCTCCTTTGCACGCATCTTCTCCACTCCTTCCGATGCCACTGCCATCGTAGGGAATTCGTCCATTACTGCAATCGAAATAATAATTGCCAAAAACTGAAAAATAACACAAAAAAGCGCTGTAAAACAGTGAAAGAACAAAATGTATTGTTAAATGAAAATGAGGATGACAAAGGTGTGAAACACCGAACAGCCGGAAGCGGCCCTTGATCAATCTCATCTTCCATTCTTGTTAAATTTCCATTTTGATATCTCGACAGTATTCGGCTTTATCGCTTCGCAAGTTTGTATATATTGTAATTCACAGAAAATGTCGATTGTTGATGTGTTTGTGATGATAAAAACGTCCTCACACAGGAGAATAGCCACAGTCTTCACATACATAGCCACTTCAAACTGTGGTGTTCAACTGAGAGCATAGCCGAGGGGTTGTGTTGTGGCCTAGTCATGACTCACCCCCTTGGTTCGACTCCCACCCAGTGCGGTTCATTTATTGCCATTCTCTATTTTTCGGCTTTCAAAGTACATAAATCAATATCAGAGTACAGTATGCCTAATATAGCCTGCAGGATCAAGGAAACTTTAAAATTCCGTAGCGAGGTTCAAAGGCATTTCTAGAACTTCGGATAAAGTGATCTCTGATCGGGTAGCCATTCTCTATCACTCCACCTGGCCAGTTTATGCACGAAAATATTGATGCCTATACCCCTTTAAGGATACTTTTAATCACATACACACATAAAACAAAAACTTTAGGCCCTCACATACCACGCAATGCTTCCCTCTTCTCTTTGCATTGCAGTAATTTTCTTTCAATTGCAAAACTTTGATATAGCCAGGCATGCCTTTCTGGAGAGTACAGTGTTCATGGTATACGATAATACGAAAATGGTTTTTGGACAATAACTGCAGAGCACTACCATTCCTTCGGTTTTCAATCCAGTTCTCATTCTTTACTACGTCAAACCGTACAGGAGGTAACAATAGTGAATTAATTCGGAATGTCTTTACTCATTCAGATTCTACATGAAGATGTTTGGCATCAAAGAAAAGGAACTTCCGAAGGCTCCGCTTAGCCTCTCGCAGACTTTCACGTCTTCTAGCGAAAGATTCTGAAGAAGAAATAATATTTGTGTTATTTGATAAATTGTGTGTGCCGTCGTTAATGTGATGCGTGTATTCGATTCATCATGTTCCAGTTGATTTCATGGTCCTCCCGATTCGCTTCCCTTCTTACAATTAGCACCGTCTCAATAAATTTTCGATTTGTGTCCTCGATAACACCTGCATACAAGATATTTCAATTAGCGCGAGTGAATTGTGACAAGGCCTCTTTTGAAACAACCTCAGATTAGTCAGCCGAAGCTTCCTCGTTTTGGTGTGGTACATCGAACAAATTCCTGACTATACGCTCACACTTGCCTATATTTATCTCTTCGTTCGAGTCAGAACAACCAATGATCTGTATTTTTCTACTCCATTTTTCCTGTTCTTCTTTACCACAGGTATGAAGTTGATCGAATTCCTATATGTTTCTCTAAGGTGTGGGTGGAATTGCTTCGATCATTTCGCACATCGCTGGTACAAGAATTACATTTTATCCTGAAACAGCCTTCTTGTACACTTCGTTATGGGTTTGTCCAAAAAGTGTTATTGTTTTTCTTCACACCCAACGCTTTTAAAGATTGCCAATCACGTTGGAGCTCTCGGATCTACTCTGGGAAAGGCAATCATTGTCATGCACAGATACCTCGTATTTTCGAGTGTTGAAATATCTGAGAATGTTGGTTCAGAGAATTCTAAAAAACCACCAAATTACATTCAGCGATCAACTTGTCGCAGACTTATTTGCCTCCAATTATTTCTTCCACTTGTTACTGCTGTGCCTTTTCTCTTCTTTGGCTTCTCTTATCAGACAATCGATGGACATATTACCATCTACTCAATATCTGAGGAGGGATTACAAGTAAGAAGGAGCATTGGCCCAATGCAATACATTAATGTATCTAAGATACTGAAATGGATCAATGTCAGTTTCTACGTGGTCTATAGTTTATTCAGTGTTGTGTTAGTAGCTCTTACTGGCAGGGCATTCATACGACTTAGCAGGCTGGTTGAGGTTGGTTAGATATGTTTTTTTAAAATTTCTTCAATTTATGAAATATCGTTCCATGGTCCGACAAAGAAGGCCATAGTAGAACAACTGAGCAACATGCTCATAATTGTCATTGCTTGTAGCTTCAGTCACTTGGTCAAAGCAGTACATCAGATTTAAATCATTTGATGGTCTTGTATTTTACCTTATTGAATTCAGCTTCTGTGGGGATTGTCAGTACACCTTCATATGACCGAATTCACAAACATCATTTGACCTTTATTGAGATCAATTTTCGTGCAACTCTAATAATTTTTTTATCAGTATGTGTATGCCAATGGGCTCGCAACGTACACCGCCCCGATATTTCTTGTGCTATTCTCTACTCGAGTTCGTCGATAACGCTTGTTCATGAAAACCGATTGCATATACTCAATTTCATCCATTTCAACATCAGTTGTTAATTCGCACTCATAGTTAATACAATTTTGGATCACAAATATCAGTCAAGAATAGAATGACATAAATATCTGTCAATATAATGAAGAATATAATGACATCTTAACACAGGTATCGGGAGAGAATGTATCAAAATGAGCCTCTTTAGGAACTAGATTTTACAAACGCGTTTCAGATCAACCATAATTTTATGGGAGAATACCCTAGAGAAGAAAAAAATTTGTGTCCGGTCACTTTGTCCCAAAACCGGCTTTTAGGAATTCTCCGGCTCTTGACCTGGCCATGGCATATCTAAGCTCCCAGGTGAGCTAGAGAGATGTCTCCGGGCCCAAAAAATGCGGAAAATTATTTTGAAAAATTTTCTCAAAAAAAAATTAGTCGGATGTCAAAAACCCAAAAAAATATCCATGAAAAACTGGTTTCCGGATCATTTAAAAATTCCCAGTACTGTCTAGAAGTGCAAACGCAGGGAATTTAATTGCATATTATGAAAGAGCTATTCCATATTCATAAAGTAAAATTTTTTAAACTTAGGGTTTGGGGGGTTCCCGACGATTTTTTTGGGCTCCGAACATGTCCGACTACAATTTGGCTAAAACATATTTTTCTTAGGTGGTTGAAGAGTATGGTTTTTTTGCTCTAACACGACCAGACAAATATTCTGGAAGTATTTTCTGAGCGAATTTAGTTTATTTGATACTTGTTACGGTGTATTTTCTCATGGTAGCAGTGGTTTTTGGTATTTTTGGAAATTTTGGAAAGGTTTTTGGTATTTTTGGAAAATGGTATTTTTGGAAATGTTCCTTGCGCATTTAGCGCTATTTGCAATTTTTGCCGCCTCGAATTACACTCTACTGATGGTGTATTCTTAATTACTCTTATCATTTTCATTAAAATGAATTATGTGAACCATGCAGAGAGCGTGAATTGTTAGCCTGTTTAACGATTTTGTTGTAATTTAGCTAGAAAACGTTATTTTGTAGTCGTGTCCAGTTATATTCAGTCTGAAATTACACCCACCTCTTAATGTATTCTGGATTTGCCTCATTACTGCTATCAAGGACGCTCAAGGATATCAAAGATGTGACGCTCGATATCAAGAAGCAAGGAGGAAAGCTGGCCACTGCCGCTGTGAACATCGAGGATCGCAAGAGAATCATTGCATCTCTCGACAAGAATCCCGGACAATACGATGAGCCCACTTTCTGGCTTCTTCCTCATGAGATAGCCCCTATGAACGACGTCGAACCCAATGCGAGAGACGATGATATCGTCACTCTCAATCGTCCCGATCCTTTCAATCCGGCCGGTGCTCCCAAGCAATCCCTATTTTACTGCCGCGACTGTGGCGCTTCCTTCATTCGATATACAAACTTGCTGAAGCACATCGAAAGAGGGAAGCACTTCATTCGTCCAGAACACATCAAGTTGCTCGATCAAGTGCTGGGACTTTTCATGTGGGCGATAGAGGATACCCTTGTGCCTGTCCCATTGTCTCCGGTCTCCGAGGTCGTTAAGGCGTTCAAGAGAAAATCTGATCCCGAGCTCCCTCAAGGATGGGCAATTAGACACGGGCGGAAGGTCGGAAGATATCCAGAGACTACTAAAGCATTCGTGAGAGCCAAGTTCGATGAGTATGCAAAGCGTGGCAGAGATACTAATGAGAGCAGATCGATTTATTGAGCCGAAGGACTGGATGACGAAGACTCAATTGAGAAACTATATCAATACACTCAAGTCGCAGCTGCCCAAGACCAGAGCTTGGAGGAGACAAGTTGAGCATGAGGAAGAAGAGATGGGTGATGAGCATTTCGAAGTGGAAGTGGAACATTCTGAGGAAGACATTTTTCTCACTAAAAATGACTTCCACCACTACCACGAAGCTCAAGAAATTCTTCACTAATGTACACAACCCTGTATACCCAAATACAAAAGTACTCGCAGGAGCGACTGAATTTGATTGATTTTCATGTCTGTAATAAATAAATAAAACGACTCCGCACTGTCTATTTTTACTAAGCTCCACGAAATAAAGATTTCTAGCAAAATTACAACAAAATAGATAAACAGGCTAACAATTCACGCTCTCTGCATGGTACACCTAATTCATTTTAGTGAAAGTGATAAGAGGAAACAACAATACACCATCAGTAGAGTGTAATTCGAAGCGGCGAAAATTGCAAATGGCGCTAAATGCGCAAGAAACATGGTAATTTCCAAAAATACCAAAAACCACTGCTACCATGAGAAAACACCGTAACAAGGATCAAATAAACTAAATTCGCTCAGAAAATACTTCTAGAATATTTGTCTGGTCGTGTTAGAGCAAAAAAACCATACTCTTCAACCACCTAAGAAAAATTTGTTTTAGCCAAATTGTAGTCGGACATGTTCGGAGCCCAAAAAAATCGTCGGGAACCCCCCAAACCCTAAGTTTAAAAAATTTTACTTTATGAATATGGAATAGCTCTTTCATAATATGCAATTAAATTCCCTGCGTTTGCACTTCTAGACAGTACTGGGAATTTTTAAATGATCCGGAAACCAGTTTTTCATGGATATTTTTTTGGGTTTTTGACATCCGACTAATTTTTTTTTGAGAAAATTGTTCAAAATAATTTTCGGCATTTTTTGGGCCCGGAGACATCTCTCTAGCTCACCTGGGAGCTTAGATACGCCAGGGCCAGGTCAAGAGCCGGAGAATTCCTAAAAGCCGGTTTTGGGACAAAGTGACCGGACACAAATTTTTTTCTTCTCTAGGGTATTTTCCCATAAAATTATGGTTGACTTGAAACGCGTTTGAAAAATCTAGTTCCTGGATTCGTACATTCTCTCCTGATCCCTGTGTTAACGAGTATTATTGTTATGCAAATAAGCGAAATTAATGAATGTGTTCGGAATATCACAGATAACACACTGACCGTGAAGTTGGTTTCACTAATTGCGATACATCTCCTTAGCCTAAAGGCTACCGAAATATCAGCTGATACGATGAATATGATTATTTTCCCTTTCCTATTACCAACGCAAACCTTTCAAGCAGTGACATTATTATTCCTTAACTTTTACGGTACTCATGTTCTATCATTGTTCTTCTATATTTCCTTCTAAAAAATCGCATTTGTTCAGTTGCAATTTATTTCACAAAGATGGCTATCAAAATCGAACAGTATCAGCTAACTTTTTACTGTTAGGAACATTATCTACACAAGACAAAAATAAATTTTCATTAGGTCTGTCCGTCGTCTTGAACGTGATGCTTTTAATTATAATTCATTTGCGGTCTTCAAAAGTAAGTGAAGCAAAGAAAACAAATAAAAATTAAACTCTAGGAAATAGGACTCTACAAATATCTTTTATTCATTTTTGTTTTGAACGATGTGATTTACACAAATGTACACTACGCGACAAAACCGGTATGAATAATTCTCGCAATAAATTCATTAGTTTTACTCAAAGGTCGTCACTATTCGAGGTGATATTTACTTCTTATTCTCGTCGAGTTTTCCGGAAAGGTAAAGAACAACAATAGTTAAAAAAAAAAAATTCATTGCCAGATGGGTTATCTCCGCTTTCACAATGAGCCATTCTCACTCGTTTCTTCTACTCTGCTTCCATTTTGTCTATCGATACATCTCTATCGCCAAGTATCTCAATGGCGGTGGAAATTATACGTATGCACTATTCAGATACCAATGGCTCAGTATTTTCCGTACCTGGTGGTTTCTGTTGTTCCTCATTTTCTGGTTTATTCTCGAATCGATCATTTGGTTCTGCTTGCTATTCTTCCAATACAAAACGGAACAAGAAACATTCGATGAACTGATTCCATATCTCTCTGAAGAGTATCCCAATTTGACTATCGAAGGAGTCGCCACTGCTCATTACTGGGTTAATTTATTTAATTTTTACATTGATGGTTGTATTTCAGAGACACGACAATACTCTCCGCTGGCGACCCTTTCTTGGCTCGGCCGGATTCTGTTCGTTGATGACTTTCGGTAAGATCATTCAATGGCGTAATGCTTTGTGATACGATAAGAACATATTTATTTTGATTCACAGGGCTATCGTACTTTACAAAGTACTGACACACAGAACAAAATCACAACCATAATAATTATTTCAGTATTGTGCATCGTCATTTTCTGTGCAGTGAATGTTTTCCGTCTTCTGAATAACATCGTCCACAGTTTGAAAAGTCAATCGATGCAGCGACAACTTTTCTACACTTTGTTGGTGCAGGTGGTTATTGAATTTGCAATTGCTGAACGCTTCTAATATTTAGTTCTCGGTTCCATTCTTTCTTATGTATCTTCCTGTTCTCCTTGTGATTACTCCTCCTCTCTTCCATATTTCACTCAATCTTCCCTTCCATCTCATGTCCAGTTTCTTCGTTGCTTTCCCATTCTTGGACGCACTGGTTATTCTCATCGGAGTTCGCGACTATCGGTATGGGCAGGCTCATCAAATCATTTGTCAATGATTATTTTCAGAATGGCTCTCTTTCGAGTGGTGAGAATCTCAGTACCGTCTGATGTGATGGGACAAACTACGACTTCCAGTGAGTTCTGATTCGTGGAAATTCTTATAAACATTTTTTTTACAGATCTCCGAACAGCCGATCCACCACCCGTGTCTTCTATCAATTGAGCAAAACTTCTGCGCAATCCCAAAAATTGTTCCTGTCATTTACGTTCTAACATGTTTTGCATACTGTGATGTTTCTTATTTTTCTGTGCATTATAAACGTTGAATATCAAAATCGAGCTTATCAAAATAATCTGAAAATCAGAAGAGTGAAATGTTGTGAAATCGCAACTTCAACAGACTACGCACACACGTGTGGTCAACAGAGAGAGGGAGAGAGAGAGAGAGAGAGAGAGAGAGAGAGAGAGAGAGAGAGAGAGAGAGAGAGAGAGAGAGAGAGAGAGAGAGAGAGAGAGAGAGAGAGAGAGAGAGAGAGAGAGAGAGAGAGAGAGAGAGAGAGAGAGAGAGAGAGAGAGAGAGAGAGAGAGAGAGAGAGAGAGAGAGAGAGAGAGAGAGAGAGAGAGAGAGACGGAGGCGAGTAGAGAAGAAGTAGAGTGGAGTAGAGGGAAGAGATATAAATACTCCCTTCTCGGTCAGACGAAATCGTTCTCTTCAAAACATTAAACACTTTCTGGTTTGATATTACTTTTTCACAGGTTTCCATCGATTCAATTGAAATTCAGATGTTCTGGTTGATAGCTGCTATCGGTTTGGCGCTTTTCTTGTTCAAGGAATTGTACAGGAAGCGGAGAAAGTATCCTCCTGGTGGGGATAATTCACACAATCCTAATTTCTTTTCACACAAAGTATTCATTAGTTCAGGACCAACCCCTCTTCCTCTTCTCGGAAATATGTTGTCTATTATGTCTGACTTTCCCGGAATCACAGCGTACAAAGAGTGGAAGAAGAGATTTGGTAAATATCTCGGCGGGAATTAAACTACGAATCTGAATTGTAGGCCCTATCTACACGTATTGGCTCGGACCGTGGCCGATCGTCACTGTGAACGATTATAGTACGATTCAGGTAAACATCTTTTGTGCAAATAAATTATGACTGCTGAATTCAGGAATTGTTCATCAACGATGGTGAGACTACTGCAGATCGAGTACCATTCTCGTCAGTCTCTGAAGTATATCGAGGTAAAGAGTGTTTCTGAAACTTCGCTCCAAATCTCCATTCCATTTCCAGGTGGTCTCTACGGAATCGCCGATACTAACGGGAAAGTGTGGAGGGAACAACGAAGATTCGCCCTCCACACACTCAGAGATTTCGGATTGGGAAAGGCTGAGATGCAGGAGCGAGTATGAGACCATTATCGTTATTCATTTTCTCCCTTTTGATTATTTCAGATTCTAAATGAAACAGCGGATCTCCTCGCTCAATTGGAGAATGATTGTGAGACAAACGGAAAGACTAAACCATCCAAGTACATGGAGAAAACGGTTGCCAGTGTGATCAATCTGACCCTATTCGGGTTCCGATTCGATCAGGTATTTATCTAATCATCATCTCAACATTGATTATTCTTTGAGGAGCACGAATCCGAGTTCTACCGTCTAAACCAATTGCTGAAGGATCAATTACAAGTGTTGGCTAATCCACTTCTCGTCGCTTTCTTCAGTGTGCCTAATCTCATGTGAGTAACTAGCTCATGGTAAAATTTGGATATTGCTAGAGTGACTTTGTATTGCAGTCCATACATTCCCTTCGTTCGCGGAAAGTTCGAGAAGGTCTTCAAGGTTCGCGATGCGATCAACGGATACTTTCAGCAGCATGTAAGTTACCTCATTTTTTTCAGTCAACTAAGAGATGCACACATATCTCTGTAGATAGATGCACACAAGAAGGCGATCGACTACTTGAACGACGACGTCGGAGACTTTTGCGATGCTTACATCAAGGAAATGTACAAGAGAAAGGACGATCCCGATACAAGCTTCCAGTTATCTATTGAAGCCTTACTATTTCATCCAATAAAGAGGAAATTGAATCGAGACATTCAGTGACAAGCAATTCGTGAACGTGTGCGGTGATTTGTGGTTGGCTGGTGTGGACACGACAGCAACGACGATGGGATGGGGAGTTATCGTGTTGCTGCATCATCCAGAGGTGAGGGCATAAGGGGAATTATCTGACTCTTTCACTTTTTCACGACGTCTCATCTCTCTGATAGATGACATGAGAGGGCCAGACGAGTTCGAAAATAGATAAAGCAGATCCAACCGCGAATACATCACGATTAAATCCTAATCGATCAGGTTCTCTCCAAACTGCACGATGAATTCGATCGTGTTATCGACAGTGATCGACTCATTACCACGAATGACAAACCCGCTCTGCCCTACACAAATGCGTTTCTGAACGTTTGTATTTTAAGATCGACGAAGATGAAAAAGTAAATCAATTGAAGGAAGTGCAACGTTGGGCTAACATCGCTCCCCAGAATCTTCTTCGTCGTATGAACAAAGAAGTGACGATTGGAGGAGTGACCATTCCCGAAGGAGCATCAATTACTCCTCAGATATCCATGCTCCTTGCGGATGAGACGGTGAATCAGTAAAACGTACGGTGAAAAGAATCGTTGATTCTAGGTGTTTCCGGAACCCGACAAGTTCAAGCCCGAGAGATTCCTTGATGGAGATGGAAAGCTGAAGACGTGAGAATTTTTCAAACTCTAAATCGATTTGGATTCGTTATTCAGCTTCAAAGAGTTTCTCCCCTTCTCCGTGGGTAAACGACAATGTCCTGGAGAAGGACTCGCAAAGATGGAATTGTTCCTATTCTTCTCCAATCTGACACATCGATTTCATGTATGCTTGCCCCTTTTTTAAATTATGCCTTTTGCGATTTTAGATCGAGAACGTTGATCCATCCAATCCGCCATCGCTGGTAAAGCAGATGAAGACTGGTGGGAAGCCAGGAGAATTCGAGTGCATTCTGCGAAGAAGAATTATGGGTGATTCAACTTGATATCGCATGCAACATCCTAAGATTAACGCTAATTTATTACGGAAAATTGAGCATAAACTCGTTATCTAAACAATTTGTCCAAGATCCTTCGACAGCAAGTCAAAATATATATCTCCGTCCGCTTTGCGAACTTCGTGCCTAAAAATTATTCGACATTCTCGGCGACAAATGGTTCGAACTCACAAAGAGCTACAGTCTCTGACCACATTTCTTCTCTTCCATCGACAATCCAATCCCATATTTTGAATTATTCGAGGTTCGTGAATAGGTAGACTGAGCAAGACAACCACGCATGTACTGGAACGGTATTTTGAGTTACGGAAGACAAATAAAATACTTACATGGCCATCCATAAATCATACAAAGCTATCGAGAAGATACGGAGTGTAAAAAAGGATAGTGGCATGAATGCGTATAATGAGTAGAAAAATCCAGCTGTAGCTGAGCAAATGATCAGAGGTCGAGCGATATTGAGAAGAACCTGCGTTGTATGAAGAACTTGAATCCACTAATCGACTCACTCTAATGATCTTAAGATTCTCCCTTAGTTGGTAACTTCGGCTGACTGAATATGAATGGACGGTGGGATCTTTCTTCAATGATTGAATAGCTCGGTCGTTGAGACGATACACTATGATTAGTAGCTGAACGGATGAGTCAGGGAATCGATCAAATAAGCAATCAAACCGAATGTCCAAGCACAGCAATACACGCAATTATCGTGAGTTTTACGGGAATTGAAACAAGTCCTGAATTTTTTGAAAATGAAAGAGAAGTTATTCCTTTGACAAACCAAATATAACCATCACTGCCATACTCCCAGACCAAAGGCTGAGAATGAACTCTTGCGTCAGTAATACAATAATGGTGAAAATAGATCCGCTTTCGTACCATTCCCAAGCAGCCATTGCAATCCATCGATCAATTGCGAGCATTGAGGCACTGAAATAGAAATAATTGATTGGAAATTTCATTAAATGGTCGACGTTACATGGTCGTGGCATGGCAAATAAAACCTTCTCTGATTAAACTTGCAATGAGTATTGTCGATGAGGTATCTGAAGAATTTTCAAGAGATTCGAAAATATGTCTCTACAAACCAGTAGTATCTCCCAAATATTGATACATGATTGTCACTATCCGCGAGATAACGAACAATTCTGCGAGTGAGATGCTGATGACTGTTCGAAGTCGAATCTAATACTTCGCAATGACAGTTAGCACTTCGATTCACATACATTCAAGTGATAATAAGTTGTACTCCAGGCAGCTCTCATTAGTGGTAGTGAAATTGCGATGAATGTCACAAGTAATGCCACCTTATTACAAAAATAACTAAAATACATAAATGGATTGTACCTCGATAAAATAGAGTACTTCGAAGAATGGCCAGTAAGGATCGGTGAGGGTACGATTGAGATAATTGATGAGTAGCATTTCTCTGTGAACGAGCACTTTTAGGAAGTGATAGGCGTCGAATACGGTGGTGCCAAGTGGACTATTGTTATTATATTCCACATGAACAGCTATTTATGCCAGAACACTATCATCAATGGCTGTTCAGATTATAGTGGAAAACATTCTTACGACGAGAATATGTGGGTAGCATAACGACGTTATTGTAGTTTCCAGCTTTTCTGGCGACTGTAACTAATATTACAGAAAATGCAACGAGTTTATTCTGAGTTATAGCTGTTTGCTGTAAAATAATGACATTTTTCGAATGATCTTATTTTCTGTGGCAGAATTCGTCTCCAAAGATCTGAGTTTTCACTCTATCGTCGTATTCCTTCAGAGGAGCGAATTCGGACGAATCGAGAAGATCGTGAAGGTAGAATCTGAACAGAAAATACTTTTCTAATTTGATGAGATTGCTTGACAAACCTCGCAGAAGGCACCGCGAAGTAATTAGATCCGAATTGACCGAGAACTGTGCAGTCAACCTGAGACAAAAGTATTGAGTAAGACGAAAAGCACTTGTCCAATTAAAAATTGTTTCTTTACCGCAGTGGGTTCATCCCCAAGAAGGAACTTCTTCTTGCCAAGAATCGTCTGCAGTTGGAGGAGGTCGTTTCTGCAATTCATTTCCATCTCAAAATAACGATCTCTTTTACATGCCTGAGCAGCTCGTTGTACTCGTTTTCCTTGAACTTTCCAATTGAGACTTGGGCGCGGTTGGTCATCTGCAATTTCATTCTAGGAGCTCTTTCAAGGTAAGAACGTACCACTCCGGCCATGTATCGTCCTGCAACTGCAGCGAGAAGAGGAAGAAGGAAGGAGGGAACTCCATCTGCTCCTGCCACGACGACCTCCCCGACCACTCGGTGTTTGGACATCATGAGCAGACTGAGAGGCACCATTTCATCCATTATGGTCAAGGACTAACTTGAAAGTGTGATTGTCGATCAATCTATCAACTGCATGGCCGATGGCTGCAGTCTGCTCATCAGGGTACGCCTTAATGTATAAGCTCTGTGGATTTTGTGAAAAAGTAGTCGTACTTGGAGCTTGAAGGTCTGAGTGAGTCTTCTGATGATTATCTGTGAGTCGGAATGGATCTCCCCATTCAGTTCAATGAAGGGAAGCTGGCCATTCTGACCGCGGTCAGAGAATGTGTTGCGTCGCTGAAAAATGAGCGTGTCTAATAATCAATATTTCCTGCCCCAATAAAGTCAGACGATACCTCAAACTTGAGTTTATGTAGTCTCAGGAATGCCTCGATTTTAATGCAGAAGGGAGACAGAGATGAGGCGGTGGGAGTCCCTCCGAACTAAACGTTGAATTAAAAAATGTGTTCGCAAGAATCTAACCTGATACAGGTAGACGACGTCTTTCTTGAAGATCTTCTCCTGTAGCTCCAGAGGCTTTTCTCCATTGAATTTTTTGAGCAAGAAGGGAACAACCTGAAATATTGGGTGAATTTAGAAGAGGAATTGCGACTCACCTTGCTGGCTATGGTTAGAACTCCAACCAAGTAGACAAAGGAGCTGATACAGCAACAGTCACACCCCAGCATACCTAGGGAAAATTGGAGAGGAATAAGTACAACGGTAAAGAAAAATGAGAAAAATGTGAAAGTGATGATAATTTGCTCTCAGAAGAGACGACAGAAAAAGACAGAAATTGTTGACGAAAGAGCGAGAGAAAGAGAAAAAAATGGAGAGCTTTGTGTGATGTCTGTAGTCGCGGGCAATAAGCACCAAGAAATCAACCACACATTATCAAAGGCACACTTTTTTGTGCGGCACAAAACAAGTAGTAGATCGACTTGAATTTATCGTAGATTTGTCATTATCGATTAATAATTGTCACAGAATTCGTCTCCGAAGATGCGAGATTTCACTCGCTCTGCGTATTCCTTCAGTGGGGCGAACTCTGATGAGTCGAGAAGTTCGTGCAGGTAGAATCTGAAAGTGTTGCTTCAATCACATTCCTCAACATGAATCTTACCGTGCAGATGGAATGGCAAAGTATGAGTTTCCGAATTGTCCAAGCGCAGTACAGTCGACCTAAATTGAAATAAATTACGACGCTAAGAAAAAAGACTCACATCAGTGAGTTCATCTCCGAGTAGGAACTTCTTATTGCCCAGAATGGTCTGCAGCTGGACGAGTTCATTTCTACATGAAGGATGATCCATTTTGATGGTCTACGAGTAGGTGTACCTGATTAGTTCATTGTACTCGCTCTCCTTGAATGTTCATACAGAGATTCTTGCGCGATCTCCAGTCTACAAAATGTGTTACCATTGAGCAAAGTTCAGAGGAGGACCGAGAGGCTCACTACGTTCCGAAATAATAAATCTCCAAATATATATTCATACCATTTGTGCGATATAGGGTGCTCCCAGCCGAGATAGCAGGGGGATTAAAAAGGCTGGAACACCGTTGAGAGTTGCTGCTACTTCGATAAACTTTCCAGTTACGTCTTTCTTCGCCATCGTAATCAAACTGAATTATTTTCGCTCTTAATTCCCAATTTCAATCTGAATTCTCACTTGAAGGTGTGATTATCAAGCAGTCGACCAACAGCGTGACCAATAGCTGCAGTTTGGACATCGGGATACGACTAGAAATTCAACATTATCTAGCACAGTAAACTTAGCTTGCTTCCTATCCTTGATCTTGAAAATTTGTGCGAGTCGTCAAATGATTATCTGAGAGTCCGCATGCTGTTCCCCGTTGAGTTCAATGAATGGGAGTAGATTATTCTGGCCACGAGCTGTGGCGGTATTACATCTCTGGGATTGATCAGCTTTGTAAAAAAAGGTTACGAGCATAAAATGGTCATTTACCTTGAACTTTATGCCATTCAGTCTGCAGAATGCCTCAACTTTAATGCAGAATGGAGATAGAGAAGAACAAGTCGAAGTACCAGGAAACTAGAAACGAAAGATGTGGTGAGTCAAAGTTGAAACTGAAACCTGGTAGATGTATACGACTTCTTTCTCATAGTTCTTTACTTGCAATTCGACAGGTTTGTTTCCCTTGAACTTCTTGAGCAAGAATGGAATCAACTAAAATTCTGAATTCATCTCTGTAATTTGCAATGAACTCACCTTACTCGCGATAGTCAACACTCCCACCAAATAAACGAATGAATTGAGACAACAACAATCAAAAAAGCCGAACATCACGAGACGATTGAAGCAAAGAATCCGAATGAATCTCGGCGGGAATCATTTGCAATACGAATTCCACCGCTTTATACCTAGATAGAAGGAGAAAACAGGGCGAAACGTGAAATAGAAAAGAGCGTGATGTTTGGAGAGAAATTAGAGAAAGAGAGTGAATGCCTCTAAGTGTGTTGTGTATTTCTCCGGTGCAAAGAGAGATAGCGAGAATTCTCTTCGTAGTTGAAATTTCCATGCGAGAATCAATGAATTAAATTCGAGTGTAGTACTATTCAATATAGGAAACTTCATTCTGCGATGTATTTTATTCTCTGAGCATAGAATACTTAGTAAAAAAAATTAAAAATGCCTAATCACAGAGAAACCATTGTAATTGAATCACGGATCAAGTGCGAGAATCAGATGGGTTCGCAAAATTCTGTTCCGAAGATGCGAGTTTTCGCTCTGTCGAAGTATTCCTTCAGAGGGGTGAATTCGGAGGATTCGAGAAGATCGTGGAGGCAATATCTGAAAGAATTTGCTGTATTGGTCTATTAAGTGTTTGTACAATATGTGAAATAACCTCGCGGATGGAACCGCAAAGTAGGCCGATCCGAACTGTCCGAGTGCAGTGCAGTCAACCTGAAATGGAATGGAATTGTGTAAATTCAAAAAATCCATTGAATTGACACAAATCTTTATCCGGTCGAATAACAGAGAATGTCTTACGGCAGTTGGTTCCTCTCCCATCAGGAACTTCTTCTTGTCAAGGATCGTTTGTATTTGGACGAGATCTACAACGTAATTCTGTTTTGATGTTCAGTATGCGATCTGAATACCTGAACAGCTCATTGTAATCGCTTTCCTTAAACTTTCCAATTGAAGTAGTTGCTCTCTGTACTGTCTAAATTGATCATTAAACTGTCATTCAAAGGCAATACGAGCAAGACCTGTTGAGCCACAAAGTACCCTCCGAGACGGGAAGTGATGGGAACGAGGAAGGAAGGAAGTCCATTGTCAGTTGCGATTTTCTCGACGACCTTCCACGCGATGCTCTGCTTCAGCATTATGAGCAAACTGAAATGAGAGATGTCGTTGAAATTATAGAGAATAGTTGAAGTTGAAGGTGTGATTGTCTAGCAGTCGATCAACAGCGTGACCGATGGCTGCTGTCTGCTCATCCGGGAATGTCTGTAATCTATCACGATCGGAGAATAAGACTGTTATTCTCAGGATGAAAGATTCGTCTTTCCGTTTTCCACTCTTACGTTTTAAGTGGAAGAATGAGACGAATTTTTGATGATGAAAGACGAATCAAGCGAACCTTGAGATTGAAGATTTGTGTGAGTCTTCTGAAGATGATTTGCGAGTCTGCGATTTGTTCTCCATTTAGTTCGATGAAAGGGAGAAGATTGTTCGAACCACGACCAGACATTGTGTTGCATCTCTCAAGGTAAACTGGTGTGATACAGTTCAGATATGAGTTTACTGACCTCGAACTTGATCTTGTACAATCTTAGGAAAGCTTCGACCTTGATGCAATAGGGAGACATGGACGAGGCAGTTGACGTACCAGGGAACTAAAACGAGAGATTGATATTTACAGATATCACAAACAAAAACCTGATAGGAGTAAACAACATCCTTCTTGTAGTTCTTCTCTTGCAGCTCAACTGGCTTTTCTCCCTTCAATTTCTTGAGCAGAAAAGGAACAACCTGGAAACAACCGAAGTTTCTTCCTTTCTCGTGGAGGTCATATCATACCTTACTCGCGATAGTCAGCACTTCCACCAAGTAAACAAATAAACTGAGACAGCAGCAATCACAGCCAAACATCTCTGGTATGAATGGAGTGAGAAATAACTCGAATTGGATGCGAAAATGGTGATTAGCGTTACGAATTTGGCTTCTTTATACGCCATTGAAAGAAAACAGGGTAAAACGTGAAACGAGTGAGAGTATGGAGATTGAAGAGAAGCGAGATGGAGAAAGGAAGAGAGAAGGGGAATGCACGTGAAAGGTTTGGTGTGTTGTGCTCCGCCCGAGCAAACGCGCTCCGCCCGAGCAAACGACCCATATCCTATCATGTCATTACTACAATATCCGATCTATCGTAAATAAGATTGCCCCATTCCGTTCCTTCCTTATGGTCTCACAACCGCATATCGTATTCCTCACCGAGACTTGGTTATCCAACAAGATCCCTTAATCCCTGATCATCTACCGTATACCATACTCCTTATCGACCGATCCTCCCGTGGTGGTGGTGTCGCTATCATTATACGAGATTATCTGTCTTACTCTACCGTAACCCTTCCCTCAAGTGAACATGAGATTACTTGTATCGACCTTTTCCACCAATCTGCTTACTTTAGACTCTGTGTAGTCTATCGTCCTCCTACATACTCTCTTTCCAAGTCAGAATCCCTCATCACTTGCTTATCTGATATGCTTCGTCTCCCCATCCTATCGTTATTATCTGTGACTTCAATTCTGATTCTCTTTGTACTCATCCCACACCTATTGATAGACTTTTCCTAGACTTCCTAATTTCTGTTGATCTATCACACTGTCATATGTTTCCTACGCGCGGCAATAGATGTATCGATTGGATCATAGGTAACGACACCTCCCTGATTCCAACCATTTCTATCGTACCTCCCTTTCCCTCTTGTGATCACTCTGGTCTATCATTCTCCCTCTCTTCTCCAAAGTCTCCTTCTTTACCATCCCAAATTCGCGACTTCACTCGTGTCGATTATTCTGCATTTTCCAATTACCTACTCTCTATCGACTGTTTTTCCCTGTTTTGTGACTGTCCTGATATTGACTCTATTTACTCCGCTTTCTCTTCTGCTATTCATTCTGCCATTGATCTCTTTGTTCCCTACCGTACCCCTCGTCCTCCTTCTCTCTCTTACCCTCCTCACATTCGTAGGCTTATCAAACATCGTGATGCATTGTTCTCAAAAGTTCACCTTTCCTCCGTTAGAATCCTGTTTGACCAATGTAGTAAGAAGCTCCTTTTTGAGATTGACAAATGGACCCGTTATTCCACCCGTAAAAAACTCTCGCGTGTCAATGATTTGTATCGCCACATTTCCTCTCTAACGAAACCTAAACTTTCCATTCCTGAACTAGTCTCACCTCAGAACTTACTTGTGTTTGATAGTATCTCCAAATCCAATCTTCTTGCCTCAGAATTTGCCTCTCACTTTACTCTTGATGATGGTTGTCTCCCTTCCCTTTCCTCCTCACGTGCTCCCCCTCCCCTCTCTCTATTCACTTTCTTTCCTCATGACGTTTACAAATCCCTCCGTAAATTGTCCCCAACCGGCTCTACTGGTCATGATGCCATTCCACAAATCATATTCTCGAAATGTGCCTATGCTCTGTCAACCCCACTTGCTGACATTTTCAACTTAAGTCTCATTTCTGGTACCGCACCCTCTGCCTGGAAACACTATTACTTATTACTCCAATCCCTAAACCCGGTGAAGACTCCAAACTTCCCTCTTCCTACAGACCGATTTCTATTATTTCTCCTGCTGCTAAGACTATGGAACGTCTCATGAAAGAGCACCTCAACTCCCACCTTTCTCGTTTCAATGTTCTCCCTTCCAACCAACACGGATTCCGTTCTGGTGCTAGTGTAGTTACCAATCTACTGACTTGTCAGAATGATTGGACCAGTGCCCATTCCAAAAAGCTTGTCACTGATGTTGTCTACATTGATTTCACTCGTGCATTCGATGTTGTTCCTTATCCCAAACTTCTTGCTCGTCTTGCACATTACGGTATTCACTGAAACTTGCTCTCTTGGTTTGAATCATTTCTGTCTGATCGCACTTTCCCTGTCCGACTGTCCGCTATTACTAGTCAACCTTACCCCATTTTATCTGGTGTTCCACAAGGTAGTGTACTAGGACCCACTCTTTTCTCGATTTATCTTGCTGACCTCTCTCTTGCTTTAACGTATCCGTGCAATGCTACGCTGACGATGTTAAATTATATGTCTCCTACAACAAGTCTACCAAAGCTAGTATTACGAAAGAATTCCAATCTGCTCTAAATTGTCTCTTTGACTGGACCCAATGTAATCAACTGTCTCTCTCCGCTTCTAAATGTTCTCATATCCGAATTGGCTCCAAACAAGTATCCCCTCGGTATAGCATTAACTCCACTGTTCTTCCTCTTGAGAATAATGTTCGTAGGCGCTCAAGTTCGCTCTGATCTTAAGAACTCTTCCTCTATAAAAATGCGTGCCCAGAAAGCAACTTCTAAAATGTTCCTCCTTCTCAAAGCTCTTCCTTTCAATTGTCCATCTATCCTGATTCGTAGTTACAAAGCCTATGTTCTTCCATTACTTGACTTTGCTTCTCCTTTTTGGAATCCCCACTACTCAAGTGATATTGCTACTCTTGAAAAAGTCCAACATACCTTTACACGTCAACTCTTCTATCGTTGCTTCCCATCCCCTGATTATCCTCTTTCTCTCCCCGCCTACTCTGACCGTATCAAAACCCTTGGCATGCGCGCGCTTACAGAGAGGAGAGTCATAGGTGATCTTTGTATGACTCACATGATTATGAATGGTTTCACTATTATACCACGTTCCCTTTTCTACGTCTACAAACCATTACGAGACCGCACTTCATCCTTCGGAATCAACATAGAGTTGACAACCAGTACTCCCAGATACCACTCTTTCCCTGTCAGAACCTCACGATGGTACTCCCAACTTCCAGATAGTATTCGCACTGCTCCCAATATCCGAATGTTCAAGCGTCGACTTGAAAACCACCCCATCATCGCTCATTTAGCCAAACTCACCTAACCCAGGAGAGTCCCCCCCCATTCCTGCTCTCCCACCTTATTATGTAACGTTTCGGTCTCGTTGCGCCTCGGGCGTAGATAAATTATTATTATTATTGTGCTATTGCAAGGGTGAGAACGCGAGAGAGAGATAAAACTGAGTCGACAAGAAATGGAAAATGTACAAGATGTTTCTAATATTTTTATCAATTGAAAGCAACTCCAAGTGAAGCTAAAGGTCAATCATCGATGCTCAATCGCAAAGTGAGCGAAATTATTTCCTATCGCAGAATTCGTCTCCAAAGATTCGAGTCTTCACTCTCTCGCAGTATTCTTTCAACGGAGCAAGCTCGGACGAATCTAGCAGATCATGGTAATAGTATCTGAAACAACTAATATTATATTAATTAACGAGGTAGATGAACCTCGAAGAAGGAATGGCGTTGGCTGAACCGAGTTGGCCGATCGCAGTGCAATCAACCTGAACGAGGGCACTTTTTCTTCATTTTGATTAATAGATTATGGACAGGACGATCATCATGTAAATTACCAGTGCACGGATCTTACCGTGGTTGGTTCTTCTCCCATCAAGAAGTTCTTCTTGCCAAGAATTGTTTGCAGCTGAATGAGATCGTTCCTGAAATTGAGAATATTTCAAGAATGGAAGATCAGAGAAAATGTAGGTTACCTGAGGAGTTCCTTGAATTCGTATTCCTTGAATTTCCCTACTGAAACGGAAGCACGATTGACCATCTAAAATTGTACAATAATTAATTATTACTATTATTGATCACACCTTATTTGACAAGTACCATCCACCAAGTGAAGCAACGATAGGAAGAAAGACAGGATGAACCGTATCACTATTCATTTCTCGGATCATCTTGTCAACGCCTGTTTTAATCATCAGTCTCAGACTGAAATAAAAATGATAGAGAGAAGTAAATACGAAACGAGTGAACACTTACTTGAAAGTGTGATTATCAAGGAGTCTATCAACAGCGTGGCCAATAGCAGCAGTCTGCTCATCGGGATATTCCTGAATCTTTGTTGTCAGACTAAACTAAAAATGGAGCAGACCTTAAGCTTGAATATTTGAGTGAGTCGTCTGATGATAATCTGAGAATCGGAATGAATTTCTCCATTCAATTCGATGAACGGAAGTTGACCATTCGACCCACGAGTAGAGAGGGTATTTCGTCTCTGAACAAGTGAAAGGAGGGGGATTACAATTAGGGTATTCCATCTGGTAGACAAGGTGTTTAGGAGAGCATTGATGAGCTCGCGAGTATACCTCATACTTGATCTTGTGAAGTCTCAGGAAGGCTTCAACTTTGATGCAGAAGGGAGAGAAGGATGAAACAGTTGGAGTACCGGGGAACTGAACAACGTTTTTGTAAAACAATCGTGCTAACATATGTTGAACCTGATAGAAGTATACGACATCTTTCTTGTAGTTCTTCTCTTGAAGCTCGATGAGTTTCTCTCCCTTGACAAGCTTGAAAAGGAATGGGATAACCTGAACGTGTGGATTTATAAATGTGTGCAGAAACAACAAAAACAACTCACCTTGCTCGCAATTGTTAGAAAACCGACCAAGTAGACAAATGAATTGAGACAGTAACAATCGCAGCCTAACATTGTAAACTAATTCTACTCACTATACCAGGGAAGTATCAAGAAAGACAAGTGAGCACAGGAAATGAATTAGAGAGTGAAGTGGCGATGGAGAGTACAGAAGGACAAATAGATCGAACGGATTACGGGAAAAAGCACTTTCAGCACGTAGATGTGCCTTTTCTGTGCAGAAGAGTGCATCTAGATGTTACATCGTAGCAAAACGTGTTGCGATTTACGTGGTGAACTCATGGTGAATCGTATCTAATTCATTTATTCGAGTGACCTGAACGGAACACGAAAACGTTCGAATTATTTTTATTGATACTTTATTTCGAATCACAGAATTCGTTTCCGAAGATACGGATCTTCACTCTCTCAACGTATTGCTTCAGTGGAGCGAATTCAGTTGAATCCAGAAGATCGTGGAGGTAAAATCTATAAAAAATTGATTAAAAACCAAAAATAGGTAGAAAACGCTCACCTAGTCTTATCGAAAGCACAAGCTGATCCGAAATGACCAAGTGCAGTGCAGTCCGCCTGAACAGACCTAGATTTCGTGAAATATTTAATTTAAATTTTGATTTTATATTTAAAAAAATGCTAACCACTGTGGGCTCATCTCCCAACAGAAATGATTTACTTCCGAGGATGTTTTGTAATTGGGTGAGATCGTTGATGAAAGTGATCGAATGAGAACTGAATGGGAGGAATAGGAACACCTGAGAAGTTCATTGTATTCACTTTCCGTGAAACTTCCGATGCTTGCCGCTGCTCGTTTGCCCATCTGAATAGTCGATCATTTATTTAAAATCAACCAATAATACCTGCTTTGCTCTGTACCATCCTCCTAGACTTGTGACGAGTGGCAGAAATACAGAAGGAACTTTATCGGCAGATATCGTTGTCAGAATATTTTTAACCTCGGCTTTCTTAGCGATCATTAACAGGCTGGAATCTCGATATTCATTTGCAATGTTCTCAAAGCATTCACTCTACCTTGAAGTATGATTATCGAGCATTCGCCCAATTCCTTCACCCTGCTCATCGAGATACGCCTGCAACAAATGTTTCAACATATCTTAAAAACATTCCCGATGAAAGAACATGCTGTACTAACCTTGAGCTTGAAGATTTGAATGAGTCTTTTGATAATAATCTGAGAGTCGCAATACTGCTCTCCGTTAAGTTCGATAAATGGAACTTTGTTGTTCTGTCCATGTTCTGAGAAAGTATTTCGCCTCTGGAACAGGCTTGATCACATAAAAATTAGTCTCTCACCCAGCCTCAAATTTTAGATCATGTAGCCTACAGAAAGCCTCAACTTTGATGCAGTAGGGTGATACGGAGGGAGCATAGGGCGTTCCAGGGAACTGAAAATAGATATCACCTGGCGAACTATATTAGAGGAAAGTATACCTGGAACAGATAAACCAAATCCTCCTTGTAGTTGTTCTCCAGAAGTTTCACGGTCATAAGTACCTGCTGATACAATTCATTGCAGATGCGGAAAATTAACACAAAATTGAGATAAAGTACCTTCTAATTAATAGAAAAAAGTTCAAATGAAAGAATGAATTCACAGCGAAGATAAACACGCGGTTGCAAGGACGTTTCTATGAACTGAGAATCGAAAACATAAGAAGGACGTCAAAGATAAGTGAGGAAGTGTGATAATAACAGAGATGATAGAGTGAAAAGGAAAGAAGAGTGATTGCAGTGATGTTTCGCTTTCTGAGAGATTGTGAGAAAGTGTAGTAATGAAGAATCAAAGTTCATTTCAATGAAGAATTAATCTTATTTTATTTCTCAACATCTAATCATAGTGAATTAAAATTCTCCATGCATGACGAGAATCTGAGTTCATTTCTTGTCACAGAACTCGTTTCCGAATAGACGACTCTCCACTCTTTTGATGTATTCTTTGAGAGGGGCGAATTCAGACGAATCAATCAAATCGTGAACGTAGAATCTGAAATATAATAAAATGAGCCGTAACTGATTTTTCAGAAAGACTATTCAACATACAAAAAAGATAAAAAACAGAAATCTCACCTCGCAGAGGGAATTGCATTGGCAGCTCCGAATTGGCCAAGTGCAGTGCAGTCAACCTGAAAACAAGAATAATTAAGATTCTGAAGATTCTGCAATTGATTTGCGAACAATATTTGCAGTTGAATTGAAAAATCTCACCAGAGTGGGCTCCTCCCCAAGAAGGAACTTCTTCTTGCCGAGAATCGTCTGCAGCTGGGTAAAATCGTTTCTGAAGTGAAAGCGTGAGCTTAATAAAAAACAGATTTGATACCTGAGTAGTTCCTTGTACTCGGGCTCCTTGAACTTTCCAACTGAGATCGCAGCACGACCGCCCATCTAAAATATCATTTCGGTATGAGAATGGGCTAAAACGGGGTTTGGAAAACAATCGTTAAAAGACTGATAAAAACGTATTTGTAGTGACAAGCTCACCTTCTTTCCCATGTATTTTCCGCCCAGAATGGCGGCAATAGGGACAAGGAACGAGGGAACACCATTCGAAGCTGCGATCGCACCGACGAATTTGTCGATCACGGGCACTTTCGCGAGGAGCATCAGACTGAAAATGAAGTTGTCATGAAAAAATATTTTTAGTTATTGAGAACAGTAGAGGTATACTGACTTGAAAGTGTGATTGTCAATGAGACGGTCGACAGCGTGACCAATAGCCGCTATATGATCATCGAGGTAGTTCTAAAGTACCTTTTGATGCCTGTTGGGATGAGTAGGTAACTACTATGTACCTTGAGAGTGAAGATCTGAGTGAGTCTTCGGATGATAAGCTGCGAGTCGGAATGCTGAACTCCATTCAACTCAATAAACGGGAGCAGATTGTTCGATCCACGACCAGCGAAAGTATTGCGTCGCTGAAAAAAGGAACCTCGATATTGACCTCACCTAACCTCGAACAAACCTCGATTTTGATCCCATGAAGTCTGCAGAATGCCTCGATTTTGATGCAGAAGGGAGACATGGAAGAAGCGGTAGGGGTTCCGGGGAACTATAAAGTCTAATCGATTTTTATCAAAGACCAAGAATTGAACCTGATAAAGGTACACGACATCCTTCTTGAAGTTTTTCTCCTGAAGCTCGAGTGGCTTGTTTCCCTTGATTTTCTTGAGAACGAAGGGCACAACCCGTAACGAACAAATAAGTAATCGTTAAATAAACACGGACAAGTACCTTTTTGGCGATGGTCAGTAACCCGACCAAGTAGATGAACGAGCTCAGACAACAGCAATCACATCCAAGCATTTCTGCAAAGGGTGATATTTACGGAGAACCCAAAAAGCACGTAGGGAAGGTTGCAGACAGCGACGGTTTTATCATCCCTTGGAAGCGTCGGGAATGATTGTGAAATGGAAAGTATAAGCGATAGGAGATAAGTGAGCGTGGCCAAAGGGGAGATCGTAGAGTGAGAAAGGGAATGAGTCGATGACTAGAGTGGGGTAAAGAGTGAGGGGATTGAGCTTTTCCGTGATGTGTTTGTTTGTTAGACCGGAGCTTAATTTACAACCTTTCTGGGAAGGGTTATATGAAACTTCCTTGCAGCTCACGCGCTACTCTTCATGGCTGTCAAAATTCCAATAAGCCGATTGATTGTTTTCGTTTAGATTTGCTTTGATATAAATGAAAACACGAGATACTTTATCATAAAACATTTATTACTTAGTGTGGACTAAATTTAAAGTTCACAAATTAACATAAGAAAATAGTCGACAATCGAAAAAAGCAAGTTGGATAGATTATTTCTTGTCGCAGAATTCGTTTCCGAACAGTCGATTCTTGGCTCTCTCGGCGTAATCCTTTAGAGGAGCGAACTCGGATGACTCAAGAACGTCATGCAAGTAGAATCTAAAAAATAACTCATTAAAGGGACCCGGACACACAAATGAAAAAAAAGTGCTGATTTTTCTGAGAAAAACTCAAAAAACCGCATATTTTTACGATTTTTTTGAAAGAAGTTATGATTTTTCAAAGTTGCGCATTTTGGCCGTGCACTCTGGCATACGGTGTTTAGCGCCGCTAAACACAGTATGCCGGGGCGCACGGCTAAAAATTGAAACTTTGGAAAATCATAACTTCTTTAAAAAAAATCGTAAAAATATGCGGTTTTTTGAGTTTTTCTTAGAAAAATCAGCACTTTTTTTCTGAACTTTACTTCATTTGTGTGTCCGGGTCCCTTTAAGAAAAAAAAATTCATTAAGAATTTCGTTTCTCACCTTGCCGAAGGAACCGCATAGTAATGAGATCCGAACTGGCCGAAAGCAGTACAATCAACCTAAACTCTTTGTATGAACAACATTAGAGTGACTATCAGTTGCGTTTATTTGCAGATATTAAACCAGGAAAACTGAGGATGTTATAGGCAGGTTGCATCTCACCAGAGTGGGTTCCTCTCCGAGAAGGAACTTCTTCTTTCCGAGGATCGTCTGCAGTTGGAGGAGATCGTTTCTACAAGAAATCGATCACTCGTTTTCTTCCAAGATTTCATTTGTACCTCAGTAGCTCTCTCTGTTCAGCTTCCTTGAACTTTCCAACGGAAGTGGCAGCGCGAGTGAACAGCTGAAAACATCGCGTCAACATGTTCTAATACAGTGATCAATGCGTAACAGACCATGTTTCCTCCGAACTTTCCTCCGAGGAATTCAACGATTGGGAGAAGGAAAGAGGGAACTTTGTCTCCGGCCATCACTCCAACGCACTTTCCGAAGACGGTGCTCTTGCCCATGAGAATAATACTGAGAAGATTCAACTCTCTACTTCTTATTCTTGTAAACAAGGACGCGTTGGTTTCTTAAAAACTTACTTGAACGTGTGGTTATCGATGAATCTATCAACAGCATGGCCAATGGATGCAGTTTGCTCATCGGGATATGCCTAACCGATTGAATAGACCTTTGAAGAAATAATTAGTCAATTCAACCTTGAGCTTGAAGATCTGAGTGATTCTTCTGAGGATGATCTGGGAGTCAGAGTGCACTTCTCCATTCAATTCAATGAATGGAAGAAGATTGTTGGAACCACGCTCGGAGAGGGTATTGCGTCTCTGAGATAGAACGAATGAAAATACAACCGGTAA
This sequence comes from Pristionchus pacificus, assembly GCA_000180635.4. Classification (NCBI taxonomy): domain Eukaryota; kingdom Metazoa; phylum Nematoda; class Chromadorea; order Rhabditida; family Neodiplogasteridae; genus Pristionchus; species Pristionchus pacificus. The sequence goes on along the minus strand of CM026578.1, from coordinate 12,351,009 downwards.
TGAAACGGGAAATACCTCAAACTTGATGTTGTGCAGTCTGCAGAATGCCTCAATTTTGATGCAGAAGGGTGAAAGAGAGGAGGAAGTCGGAGTTCCAGGAAACTGTTATTATCAGTTAGACATGGTATCCGGAGAAACCATCCATACTTGGTAGAGATAGACGGTATCTTTCTTGAAATTCTTCTCTTGGAGTTCGGCCGGTTTGTTTCCCTTGTATTTCTTGACGAGAAAAGGAATCACCTGAAACAGAGAATAGTTGAATACTGAAGTAGTTAGAAATTGAGTAAAATACCTTGCTCGCAATGGTGAATAGTCCAACCAAGTAAACGAGCGAGCTGACACTACAACAGCAGTCACAGCCGAACATGTATAGAATTGATTGAATTAATATTTTATTCTTCAGGGAAAGACTAGAACAGAATCTCAGAGTGAAGTACGAAACACGATTGCACTGTTAATTGAGCAGCGACATCGACACAAACAATGCAGCGAATATATAAAGTACCGTCAAGATAAAGACGGCAAAATGAAAATGGAAGACTGCACGTTGCTTGCTCGGCTCTTATATTGACGAAGATAAGGGTTGGGAACCATTTATAGCTGAGAGAGTGAGTGAGTTGGAAGAGGGTACAGAGGTAGAAAGGGAGGGAGACGATGACAAGACAGAGGGAGGAGTGAAGAGGGTGCGCGATTTGTTCGTAGGAGTGCCGATATTGGGGTAGTGCAAGATCAAATTGATGCAATGCGCATGGAATTCTCTAGTATTTTATGACCTCCACGCAGGCCACAAAGAAGAAAACATAAACTACATTGGCCTTCATCGCGTTGTGAAGATTTGACTGGAGCTAGATGAGGTTAATTAAACGTGAAGCAAATGAAATGGGGATTGGCCTTTTGCCATTGATTTTTTATTCACGTATAGTCAAACAAGAGTTGACTGAAAACAGAGTGTACATCACTTCTAGAAATTGCTAGAATAGAGGTGTTATCGCAATTGATTGGCTATGTGCAGTTGCTTTGCTGCGCAAGCTATCAATTCCTGCTCTTTTGTATTTTTATCGGGAGGGCATAATTTCAGCTTCAATTCATTCTTGCGTCTGTTTGGATTTGAAAATAATACAAAGTCTTTTATTAGTGGTAATTGCATGCATTTACAGTATCATCGAGATTCGGAACGATAATGAGAACGAATGAGGTTATTTCTTATTTCTTGTCGCAGAATTCCTCTCCGAAGAGGCGAGTCTTCGCTCTTTCACAGTATTCCTTCAGAGGAGCGAATTCAGACGACTCGAGAAGTTCGTGCAGGTAGAATCTGAAAGAACCGTTATAAAGGGAGGAATTATTAGTATCCGAAAGCCGTTAATTCATATAACTGAATATGGTAACTGACCTCGCTGTGGGAATTGCGTAGTATGCCGATGCGAACTGTCCGAAAGCAGTGCAATCAACCTGAAATTGAGAATATCTTTCCTTCGCAAGCACAATATTCAGAGTCGCTATGCGATGGCAACAACAGAGCGTGTATTTCTAGTTCCGCTTTGTAGATAGTATTCCATTATAGTGGATAATAATGCGATATTTATGTTCCCTGTTTGTAGTATTGCGATATTGTTGATACGAAAATATCGATTACTGAATGTTAGAAATAAAGCTCACCAGAGTGGGTTCATCTCCGAGAAGGAATTTCTTCTTGCCAAGGATCGTCTGCAGTTGAGTCAGGTCGTTTCTGCAAGAAGTCGACCATTTGCCGACTCCGATAATCAGAAATTGAATACCTGAGAAGTTCATTGTACTCGTTCTCATTGAAGTTTCCGATGGAAGTCGAAGCACGTTTGAACATCTGAATTCAATATTTTGAATCAGATACTTCATTGATTCTTGCAAATAGATGATACCTTGCATGCTCCGAACTTTCCGCCGAGGAATTTTACAACAGGGAGAAGGGCCGAGGGAACTTTGTCTCCAACCATCGTTCCAATAACCTCACCGAGCACGGGCGTCTTCGTCATGAGGATCAAGCTGGAATACGATCAGGTTGAGCACGAATTCCCATGGACCGAGCAACTTACTTGAAAGTGTGGTTGTCAAGCAGACGATCGACAGCATGGCCAATGGCTGCAGTCTGCTCATCGGGGTATGCCTTAAAAATATGAATTATGGAATTGTTCAAATCTCATTCTGCCATGACCCCGCTATTCAATCTTTTGTGGAACTCAGATACTTTCCGCATCGCCAATAATTCAGAGTGATTCATAGCGTGAAAAGTCATCAACATGCAATAAAAGGAAAGAAGGAACGATTTTTTTTGAAATGCAAATAGTACCTTGAGCTTGAAGATCTGAGTGATTCTTCTGAGAATGAGCTGGGAGTCTGCGTGTTGCTCTCCGTTCAATTCAATGAAGGGAATTAGATTGTTGGTACCACGCTCCGTGAAGGTGTTGCGTCTCTGAATATATGGATGTACTTGAAAGAGGTTTTCAAAGCTCATGCCGACAATCACCATCCAATACTAACCTCGATGGTGATACCGTGGAGTCTGCAGAATGCTTCGATCTTGATACAGAAGGGCGAAAGGGAAGAGGAAGTGGCGGTACCGGGGAACTGCAAAGATTGAATTGCAGAAGGGGACAGAACGTGATAAAAAACAACTGCAAGAGTGATAATAATACCTGGTAAAGGTAGACAACATCTTTCTTGTAGTTCTTCTCCTGGAGTTCCACGGGCTTATTTCCCTTGTATTTCTTGACGAGGAAAGGAATCACCTACAATATTTAATTGCATACTGACAATTCTGGCTAAACAATTTAGGGAATATCGCACCTTGCTCGCAATGGTGAAGAGTCCAACGATGTAGATCAGTGAGCTGATACAACAACAGTCACACCCAAACATCTTTCTGGAATCAAGAATTCAATAGCCGGTATTATTTTCGAAAGATTTGGAATAAAAATTGTTGATCCACGGATAAAGGCAAACAATAGGAAAGAGAAAAGGTGAGGCCCAGCTATAGTCAAGTCATTACGAAAACTTCAAATGAAGACTGAAGAGGAGAGTTGCACATTCGGTCGCTAGCTCACTCATTTTATCGGGAACGAGAAGGGTCGAGAACCATTGAGAAATGGAAGGAAAGACGTCAGAGGGAGAGATAGAAAGTGTGAGTAAGATGAGAGACGAGGGAGAGAAAGAGAGGTGGAGGATGACTAGAGAGGTGGAGGAGGGAGGAGAGTCCTTGGTTTGTTGTGCAGTGGTGCCGAGAATAGAGAGAAATGAGAGAATGAGGGGGATGAAGAGAGAAAAAGAGACGAAGATAGAGTTGTTTGTCGGTGGGGGAGAGCCCAGTGTGTTTCGCAAGGGAGAGAGTTGTGTATCCGTGGCTAACCCCCGTCCCTTGTGCAAGGAAAATCGTTGTTGTCCACGTGTAATAGTGGACTGGAAATACAGTGAGGGCAAGAAAATAACATCGATTGTTCTGAAATTGTTCTCAATCTGTAGTATCTCTTCTGAATGACATGAATTCTCGATGAATTCCCTTGACAAAAGAATAATGAAGAAATACAAGCTTGTAAGTCATACATGGACGAAATAGTTAATGATTCAGTGGGCAGAGATTATTGTTCCACTCGGACATAGAGATCGAGGATAAATTTTGTGCCAGCAGTGTCCGCTATCTCTCTCCCTGCACAGTATTAGCACGCGATTTCACGTTCACTACACTTTCCTTCTTTCGTTTACTCAAACTGACGATTCGGTGATCTTAGGCAACGTGTCTTTCACTGTAGTGAACCAACCTTTATCATAGTATGGATAACACTTTCACAATAAATACGTTCGATGCTGGATAGTTTCCTATTTACGCGCTTCGGGATCGAAGAATTCATCTCCGTATATCGTATCTCTCGTTCTAGTCAGGTATTCATTCAGATCTTTCAGTTCGTCGGAATCGAGAAGCTCATGCACGTACGTTCTGTATACCCTGTGTGAATTATAGGTGTTTCTACTTCCACATACCTCGCCGAAGGAACTGCATAGTAAGCGACACCGAGTTGCCCGAGAACAGTGCAGTCAACCTAAGACGTTCGCAATTCTTACATATTCTCTCACTCATCTCAAACCGCTGTAGGAGTATCCGCTAGTAGGTACTTTTTAGTGCCCAGAATAGTCTGCAGCTGCAGATAGTCGTTTCTAGAAAATAATGGTACTTTTTTGCATTTTTCGGTGTGATACCTCAACAGATCTTTGTACTGTTCATCAGTGAATGAGCCGATCGAAGTTTTCACTCTATTCTCGAGCTAAATAAATTACAAATCTGAATTTGACCGCATTTAATCTCTCACTTTGCCCTTCATGATCTTTCCTCCAACGTAGGCAACGACCGGTGTGAGGAACGATGGAACTTTGCTGGGCATGCTCCAAATCATTGCGCCTAGTTTGTCGAGTTTGGCGTGGACGTTCAGACTAGAAAACTGTTATGTTTCAAACAAAACCATTGAAGTTATTCACTTGAAAGTGTGATTGTCGATCATTCGATCAATTGCGTGACCAATCGCTGCTGTTTGTGCGTCCGGATATGTCTGAAATGAGAACCGAGAAGATTGAACAATGAAATTCGGATAATACCTCAAGCTGCAGCTTCTCTGTTAGTCGTTTGATGATAAGTTGCGAGTCGGAGATTGCCTCTCCATTGAGTTCAATAAAGGGCAATTGATTATTGCTTCCACGAGCAGTGAATGAGCTGCGCTTCTGAATAAAGATATTGTTGCCCTCACTAGTTGTATTATACCTTGTAATTAATCTTGTATAGCCGACAGAACGATTCGACTTTCACACTAAATGCGCATGTGGAAGGGGCCGTAGCACTTCCTGGAAACTAAAACAACGACTATGACAAAGATTGATGGGCCGAGAACCTGGAACAGATAGACAACATCCTTCTCGGGATTTTCCTCGCTGAGTTTATTCGGTTTCTCTCCGAGTAATTTCTTACGGACAACCGGAAGGAGCGGCCACGCCTGCATAACTCGATTAGATTAGAAAGCAACACATTTGTGCACCTTTGATAGGACCGTGAACAGACCTATATAGTAGATGAGGTCATGATACGATATGTTGAATCCGAAAAGAGCGAGCACAATGAGAATGATTCCCATCACTGAAAGAAATAACTAACGATAGAAAAGTTCGCGTGTGCACATAACGATTTGTATCACAACATGAAATAACAAGTACGAGTGTGCACTGATCCGCAATCAATTCCCACTTTATAGAAGTGAAAAGTGTTGTGAAAGCATGCAAGTTTTTTACGCTGGCAAAGTGACGAAAAGTGAGAAAATAGCCCTCTCAGCAAGCGATTTCTCATTCCTCCTATGGGTAGAGGGGAGTTTTATCAGTGTGTTTTGGGTAGTGAGAGATCAGTACGCACGTGACGGTAAGTGTTCGATCTTTTGGTTTCTTATACTAAAAGCTGGAACATTCGCTCATTCGTGGTGGTGGGTTGCAGTGTGGATACACAATAACTCAAAGGATTTATAATTTACTGAATATTTCATCGTTGGATTTGGCACTACATTTGATTATTATAATTGTCGAATTATGCGCGCGCATCAGCATCGAAGAATTTGTCTCCATAGATAGCGTCCTTCGTTCTGACGACATAGTTCTTCAAATCTTTTAGCTCATCCGAATCGAGAAGATCGTGATATGCCGATCTAAACTCAATGAATAGGACTAATAATTTTATGTTTTACAACCTCGCAGATGGCGTAGCATAGTAAGCAACGCCGAGTTGTCCGAGAGCAGTGCAATCAACCTGGAAATTATGTTTCTTTAGCTGTATCTGATTATTCGCCATACCGCTGTTGGTTCATCTCCAAGCAGGAATTTCTTCAGGCCAAGAATCGTCTGCAGCTGAAGGAGATCGTTCCTGCAATCAACCTTTGAACAATGCTTGAATATCTTTGTGAAACCTGAGAAGCTCCTGGTACTGCTCCTCCGTGAAGATTCCGATGGAGGTTTTAACACGGGATTCGAGCTAAAATAATTTATTTAATCCCAGGACACATTTCAATCTATAATGTCCTCACCTTTCCTCTCATGAACTTAGCTCCAATAAATGAGAGAACGGGAACGATAACAGAAGGTATTTTCTTGTTACTCATGGCTATGCTTCCAATCATCGCACTCAGCTTATCGAGTCTCGAATTCACGATCAGACTGAAAACGCTTTTATTCTTTGAATACTGAACATGCAAATCGAACCCGCAAGTGTGATTGTCAATCATTCGGTCAATCGCATGTCCGACAGCTGCAGTTTGAGCATCGGAGTAGGCCTGCAAAGGAACTTTTCCGATACTTCGTTTGATAAACTAACACAATACCTGAATCTTCATTTTCTCGGTGAGTCTTCTGAGAATAATCTGCGAATCGGAAATGTTCTCTCCATTCAGTTCAACGTAGGGCAACTGATCGTTGCTTCCACGGCCGGTCAGCGTATTGCGGGTCTGCAAAATAACGCACACTCTTCGCAATTTTGGAGAGTACTACCTGGTACTTTATGTTGTTCAATTTGCAGAATGCCTCAACTTTCACGCAGAAAGGAGAAGTTGAAGGAGCAGTGGCTGTTCCGGGAAACTGAAATGGATTTCATGATAATTGTTTAGTCTATTGGCGTGGCATCGATCTTACTCGGTTTATCAGCTTATCACTGGTTTCTTGATTCCTACGCATGGATGAGTAAAAGCAAGGAAAATAAAGTCACTTGGAAGAGGTAGACAACATCCTTCTCGGGGTTCTTCTCTCCGAGTTCCCTTGGTTGTTCTCCTAAGATATTCTTGCGAAGGACGGGCAGGAGTGGCCAGAGCTACAAAATTTGTTAAGTTTGGGAAAGAAAAGTAAGGAAACCTTGGAGAGAAGAGTAAAAATTCCCATGTAGTAGATGATATCGTGCATATCCCAACCGAGAAGAGCCAGAAGGAAAAGAACCATTTCTGAAAGGGGTAAGAGTTGCAAGCGAAATAGTACCTAGGAAAAGAGAGAATGGAGTGAATGTTTGCACAAGGAAACACTTGGTGTGATGCATAGGAGAAAGTTGAGTATTGATGATCTTCACTCTCTATTTCGACGGTTTTATAGAAGGAAAGAGAGGTTGTGAAAGTGACTGAGTGAAGTTAGGCTTTAGAGAACGAAGAACCATGAGGAAATTCCTCTCTCATATTCTCGTCATATCTTCGTCTCTCTCTATCATGGGTGACTTTTTATCTGGCGCCGACTGCGTGCAATTTGTTGCTTGTCGAGCAAACTCAGGAATATAGTGGGCACAAAACGCACGGAAAAGTTGAAAGCATACGAAATTGAAACCTTGGTATATATTATTGAACCATCTTCCTGGAGGTTCATCGTCCTTTCACGCTCTTTATCTGTTCTGATGTGAAAATGATCACCTTCTTTTATTTTCGGATTTAGGCATATTTTACCTCTTCAATGGATGGAAAAAATTTCGTTCGATATCTTCAAGTTGTTCGTTGCTGTTTCCGTTCAGTCATTCTTGTAGAATAAAACATTGTCCATAACTTCGTTCCATCCGTGTTCTATGTTCCTTACTCGACCATTCTCTACCTTCTTCTACCAGTCTTAACTGACGTGATCATAGTTAGATATTACGTAGTGTTTTCCTGCTTGGGATGCAGTCGTGAATATTCTTCTGATGGCTGAATGCAGGTATACATGTTGTGTGTACATTGCATCAAATCATGCAGCAGTAAATATGCATTTTACAGTAAATATTATGAAATTATTTGGTTTGAATTTGGTTTGGTCGAGATGGTGAGAAAAAGGAAATCAGTTCGAAAGAAAACTTCATGGAGACTCGCAGCGGTAGATAGTACCTGCTGTTGTGAACTAATCTATTCAGTTTCATCATTATCACATAATTTTTCCTGAAATAAACAATATGTTCTTCGAATACATTACCGTAATTGTTGTGAGTTCTGTGTATCTCGTGCGTAGAGAGAACGCTGTCATTTTAGAGGAAAGATTATCCAACAACCTTTATCTCGTCGTCAACAGCGCTTGTCAGTGCGTGCTTCACATATCGTTATCATACGGTTGGTGATGGCTTTTCTTCTGGAGCATTTCAATACTCGTAAGAGATCACCTCAAAATCGTTACACCATCTTTCCCAATTTTTACAGTGAGCGGTGTTTTGCTCAATCTTCTCCTTCTCTATGCGATTCGTAAATTCACAAGAAAATCCATTGGATCCTACAAATATCTCCAAGCAACTTTCGCCGCATTTGACGTCGTTTTAACAATGGTTCATGCAATAGTGCAACCGGTAAGATATCATTGCAGTCATCAAACATTTCAATTTGTTTTTAGGTTGTTCTGATTGTGGACACCACTTTCGGAGTTGGAACTGTCTTGGAAAACAAAGTGATTATCGTTCTTCCTTGGAACTACTCAACAAATTAATTCAGAGCGCTAACAGCATCTTCTGTGCTTGTTTCACCGTCCCATTTGCTCTGATGATCATTCACTTCCTCTATCGTTTTTGGTCCATTCGATATCCTCATCTCATTCTTCTCTTTTCCTCCAAGAGATTCATCGCCTTACTAACCATGTATCCGATTGCAGCCTTTGCTGCTTGGTCCGTAAACACTCATTTTCTGTGTTAACATAATATTTATTGTAGGTACTTGCTAGCCTACTACGGTACCGACGGAGATCCATCAGAATCCGGCACGAAAATCATAATTACCGAATCGGGAAGGCGATTGGGAAAGACAATCGAAGATGGATGGATCATCTTCGATTACTGGGTATACAAAATGCAAATAATAACAGAACATTTGCTTTTTCTCCAGGCAGACAACGTCTTTCATCCCCGTCTCTTCATCGTTATGCTCACTCTGGACACGATAATGTCCGTTTCGTTCATGGTTGCCGCGACTCTCGGAGGCCTTACCTTCTATTATATCATTCGAGAGAAGCAAAAGATCTCCAAGCAAGCGAGAACTCTGCAGCTCAAACTCTTTATCATTGTCTGTGCGCAGGTGGGCAATATATTCAAGGTGGATGATGTAGAATGGGACTTGCAGACATTCGTTCCTCTTGTCTTTGTGTACATTCCCTATTTCTGCGTGATCAATCTTGCGTTCTTCAAACTACCTGTCTTCATGGATACAGCCAGTGTAGTGCTCGCATCATGCTTCCCTGCGTGGGATGCAGTCATTATGATGCTCATGATGAAAGACTACAGGTGGGAGAGATTCATATTTTTCTATGGTCGATTGACTGTAGAAAACAACAAAAAGGCCCAAAACTATCAATAACAGTGTCTTTCAGAGAAGGATTACTGGCGATGGTTCAAAGAAAGAAAGCGCCTCCGTTGGAATCGAAATGGAAGACTACGAGCGTCATTTACTCTGTCACTTTGCACACTAGATTGCACAGGATTTGAAAATGTAATGATTATTTTCCATAAATCGGAGAACATAAATCAGATCAAGCATGCCCTGATCTTGGTTATTGCGAAAATGTTTGATCATCTGATATTCTGCATTAACCTTGACGAGTTCTCGTTATTAGCAAGGACAATAATCATTCACCAAGAAGAAGTATGAACAGATAACATTTGCGAAATAACGATGAACTCCCAGTGCGTGAGGAGCATTCAAAGCGTATTCGACCAGGCTGTTCGCTGTTGCATTGTCGAAAAGGCATACAACATTTTTTGTCCATGAATGGGATGAATTCTCTTTCTTATTGAGCTGTTGTTCAGAATTAATTATTTAGTACTTATAAGTGTGCAAGCATTTATCGTGCATAGTGATTATGATCGGTGGTTAGGGATGGGGCATTGTCAGCCCGAGCTTTCGAATGACTTTTTCACGATGTTCATCCAACTCTTTCATTACATCGTCTGGCAGGGAGGTGATGATTGCGTTGGTCTGGAAAATATTTGTCATTTGTTGTTGTCTTTAGGGAAAACTCACCTGCGCTTCAAGTTTCGCCAGATCTTGCTCGGGCGAAATCAGAAGTTCTCGAAACTAAAACAGATATTTGAATTATAGACAAAAAAGAAGTACCTTCATAGCGGGAACCTTTGCTGCCGCACTAAGCGTAGCTATTTCCTCGTCAATCAATGGGAGTTTTGACTGCAAAAAATACTTTAGTTAATTGAACGTAAGTTGTATCTTACAATAAGCATTGCTCGCATCTGCTTCACAGTCGCATCGTCGGGATAATCTGGTGGTGGAGGACGAGCGAATACCAATGACAACGATATCAATATCGAGAGGAGAATGGACGCATTCATCATTACTATGTGATTTGGGTGCCCATCTCCTCTCGTTTATATATCACCAAGTAGAAGAACATAGAGATCATCCTTGAATCATTTCTAGAGCGAAAGAATTCCTCCGAGTTCCGCACAAAAAATAATGACCGAGTTCACAGAATGTGTCTATAAATCCCTATCTCTCACCTATCGAATCCGGTGATCGGTGGGAAAAACAAGTGAATGGACATGGTGGACGCACGTATGACGTAAAGAGATTTCATACAAAATAGAACAAGAGCAAGTTTGCAAAAAGCAAAAAAATATTGAAATCGCAACTGAATGGGTACTTTCTTTTCGTCTTTTCGAGATATTAACTTATCTTGATGTTTTCTGAAGAGACTAAAATGAACGGGAAGAAATGACTGGAAAAACAGAATCCGCATTCATTGCATCTCCCAGCATACATTAAAAGGAGTACCATATCGGGCATACATGTTCTTGTCTGGTTGTTGAAATGGATGATTATCATACCTGGAGTCAAAGTGTACTGGATGTCTTTTCCAAAGCTCGTTTGTACCCTGCTCGAGGGATTCTCAACTTTAGTGCTTTGCGTATCTTAGGAATAGAGATGGGAAAGGAAGAGGGAAGAGGCCTCTCTTCCACAAGAGTGAGCTCTCTTCCACAAGACTGAGAGCGAAAAAGCTTTAAAAGTAAAGGAATTTAGGCGGATTTTTGCACCCAAGTGATAGAACATGGCATAGATAGGCTAGTTTGAAAAAAAAACCCATCGAAATTGCTCCATTTTCAAAGCTTTTTCGCTCTCAGTCTTGTGGAAGAGAGCTCACTCTTGTGGAAGAGAAGCCATTCCCTCTCGCTCTTGTGGAAGAGCGCGGCTCACTTTGCATACATTCGCGACTCTTCCCTCTTCCTTTCCCATCTCTACTTAGGAACAACTTCTCCTAAAATCCTTTCTAAAACATCTGCAACTAGTACAGAGGAAGGCCCTCCCGCACTTTCAGTTGCTGTAGTTAGTGATGATCTGTACTATTCTCCTAGGATTCATATTCATAGTTGCAGATGCTGTGAGTTTTTTTTGTTAACAATTCTGAAGACAAAATACAAAACCATGATGAGCCTATAATAATAATACTAGTTGAAGGAGACGGAAGCGAGAAAGTACTGCTTCATCGCTGCCTTATATTCTGTCACTCGATTAGTAATCTCTACGACGAATGCCGGCTTGCTGGTAGGCTGTCACGTACCATGCGCCCTGGATACAACTGTGGATAAAGCAAGGATCTTTCTTTATCGACTGTACACAATTCAGTGTGAGGCTTGCTCTTACAACGCGGCAACCCTCAAATGTACCCTATTGGGCGCGTTTGCTCCGACCATTGGGTGCTCCAGTACATATACAGTCTACGAAAAGCGCACAAGCGGGTGCACTGGTAATTATACTTTCTATCGAACAACTATCTAGAAAATAGCGAAAGTATTTCAGCTAAATCATCGATTCCGAGTAATCTGAGCTACACGCCATCAAAATGTTCGCGAGATTCTGATGTAATCGGCCCTCCAGCTGGCAAACGCATCTCTCCCGTATGCGGAACTTCTTCCGTGGGCAGACGAAGGATTGTCTACGAGTGAGCATCCAATTACGACTAATTTGTGTTCCTTATTCGGATATTGCCGAACTTGCAGTGTGAGCCTTCACGACGGAACACGATGGGTACTCGAGAACTACAAAAGCTCTTTTATCCTCTGGGATGAGATCTTGAGTGAGGAGTCTTTCAATTGTAACAAGAAACATCTCCATTTTAGGATCATATTACTACATTACTGGTACTCAGATCTACTACTTTAGAACGGGCACGTGTGTTCGCGTGCCATCTCCACGTAAACTAATCACTTTTGCCTCTAAAATATACAAATGGAGATATTGCCCATCTCAGCCCTCGATGGTTGCGAGTGCCCTGATCTTCCTTCCGAGGCGCCTCTACCAGGCTACGTCAGCACGGGCGTCGCTGCTAGGACAGAAACAGCTCCTGCCTGCGACTCATACAGTGAAAAACCCAAATTTTATCTCACATAAACGAGGATATATTTCATTTTTCAGACTACAAGTCTCGCTTGTCCAAGGCACAGGCGCCGCGAATTCTCAGGTTGGTCAAATAATTGTTGCTCGGTAATTCATGCATTGTTCAGGTGACGGGTTCGGCGAATCGGGCAGTTTACTGTGCAATGGGCACATGGGTGAATATAATTGACAGTGCCACGACGTACAATGAATACGCAGTCACTGCTGCCACTTGCGTTGCCATCAATTGAATATTCATAAATACGCGCTGAATAAAATATTGGATGGGAAAGTATGAAGTTTAATCTGAATTTTTGCACGAGCAAAGTGAACAGTGGTTTTTCATGTGTTGCCTTCTTCATTTCCTGAAACATCTCCACTATCCGTAAAAACCCTCCACCTCCTCACTCCAGCTCTTTGTTGTGGCGGAAAAGGAAGGAAAGTGAGACATGAGAAATCTTCACTTCTTCTGAACTCTGAGAAGCTACTTTCTTAACAAACCAATTATCTCACAGATGTAAAAATGTCTTTAGTTGTTTAATTCAATTATGTAAGCATTCACATTATGTAAACGCAGCAAGTGCAGGGGATGTTATTATTCGTAATATTTCAATCAGAAAAATATTTAACTGTACACAATTCCAGGAGTATCACATTCAAGCCAAATAGCACGAATATCAAACACTGTTTCTCGTGTCAACAGAGCGCTGCGTTTTCTTTTCTTTTTCTTCTAGTTAGAAACGAAGAAATATCCTGCAAAAGGAGGAGTGATTCCTAATCAGAACTCTGAGATGTAGGCAACATTCTGCAAGCGGTTTCAGAAAAAAGCTCGCAAAAAAGAAGTTTGAACCCTCAGGATGCTTCAACGTAGCCTGATCCCGATGAGCCTGCATTATTAAAACCTTTGGAAAAATCGGGGATCTCTAACTTCGTTTTCGAATATTTGTACTGAGCAATTGTCTTCTTCATTGGAGTGAAAATTTCTAGGCTGCGCAGATCCTTCACATACTGCGCGCATCCGAGACACACTTTCTCGTTTCGCAAGAAACTGAGGAAATATTCTTATCGTCGCTGCAAACAACTCTCTCGATGTTATGCGTTCTCTAAATAATAGAGAGAATAGCGATTATGAAGAGATTTTCATCGTGTATAAATAGCGACAAGATCATAATTCACGGATCCTCCCTGTTCTGCAGTATGATAGTCGTTTTTCTTCTCATCGGAATGGTTCTTCTCTTCCTATTCTACAGGTGAGCGCTGTCGAGTAATCTCAAACATACCATCGTCTTTTAGACATCACAACAAACGAACTCGGCACTGGTCTGACAGACGTGTGCCCGGTCCAAAGCCCGAATTTCTGTTGGGAAACCTACGTGCATTTTGGACAGCCGGAAAAGCTCGAGCAGTACTCTTGAAGGAGTGGACGGAGCAGTATGGAAAGGTAGCAGGGTATTACAGTTCTAGTGTTGTATTTCCCTCTATAGGTGTACGGATACCTCGAGGGTCAGCAACAAATCAGAGTCATTTCTGATGTTCCCCTCGTCAGTGAAATTTTCATCAAGAGATTCGACTATTTCCACGCTCCTGCTGTGTGTTTTCATAGTTTTCAATAATATCTTAATTACAGTTGGAATCTTTCAGAAAATCGGATTGCAAGGTGCTGATAATAGCGATCACATTCATATGGCCCAAGCAAGAGGAGCACAGTGGAAGAGATTGAGGTGAGAAATTAATTCAACATTTGAGACAATAATTATCTTCAGAACACTGAGCACGGATGCATTCAGCGTCAAAGCCATTCGAAATGTGTTTCCCACGATCAAAGATTCTGCTCGACAAATTGTAAAGTTCATAGAGAAGAAGGAAGGAGAAGAGATTGATGCTCAACGGTTCGACAAAGCATTAATTTGGTTGATATAATTTGTCATTTAGTTACTTCCGTGAGTATACGATGGACATCATTTCAAAGATAACCCTGGGCATGGACGATTGCCAAATGTTTGAGAATGAGATGGTCGGATGGTGCAGCGAATTCTTTTCCGCGTGAGTACTCTAACCGACCGATCTTACCCTGTTAAAAATACAAATTTATTGCAGCCCTCGTAATTCCTGGATATTCGTTCTTGCCGCTGTTTTCCCTTCGATGGTTCAACACATGAAAATATTATTTTTCGTTCTGTGTGAGTGTCGATGTTCAAATCCATATCCATATATTACTTTTTTTCTACTTTTCTACTTTTTTTCTACTTTTTCTACGAAAAAAGTATACTTTTTCAGTTTTGTTCGGCGATATCCCAATCGTTAAGCTATCCAAGCACATTCAGAAGGTGGTTGTGGACAGAAAGAGGAGCAGGGTAAGAATAGTACTCTCACTTTTTCGATATGTAAGGATTGTAAGGATGCCGGTGAAACAACAAGGAGCGATATTCTCGAAATGTTTCTTGACGCTGAATCTGAAGACGTGGAAGTTATAGGAGGCAAGGTGAGTTGCTTCGAAAAATTTGTAGTAGGGTTGATCTCCCAAATCACTACTTAAAAATATTTTTGTCATTCAAGAATGTTAATGCTGATGTTATGTTAAGGCAAAAAATAAGCTGACTACTAACGAAATCGTGGCTAACTGCAAGCTCTTCCTTCTGGCTGGATTCGATGTGAGCTGTCGTCTTTTCGGCCTTTAATTTTTTTGAAAATACAGACAGTTTTGAAAATGAATTTAAGACGACGTCCATCACTATCTCGAAGGCAGTTCACTTCCTCGCCAATCACGAGGAAATTCAGCAAAGACTAAGAGATGAAATTGATGACGTCATCGGTCATGAGGTTTGCTTGATACCGTTAGCTTAGCCATTAGCCCTCTTGAGAACTACGACTTCGAGGAAATTGGAAGTCTTCGCTATGCTGAGGCAGTGATCAAAGAGACGCTCCGACATCATCCAATTGCTAGCGGGTATTGTTGTCTTTGATTTGTTGGAAATAGATCTTACAAATCTTCTCTATTTTTTTTATTGTGTTACCCATTATCAGGAGAGGTGTGAAATATATGCATATCAGATTCACTACTCGCGAATGCACTTCCGACTGCCAGATTGGAGAGCATTCATTCAGAGAAGGAGACATGGTCATCGTCGATTCGCTGAGTCTGCAGATGGATAAGGAAGTGTGGGGAGAGGATGCGGAGGAGTTTAGACCGGAGAGGTAAACAAGACTTCATATTATCATTTTATTGTGTCTCTCATTAACATTTTTTTCCGTCAATTAACCGTAATGAGTAGGAAGACGTAAATAAAAACTAATTGGTGTGCAATTTCCGAATCTAGATGGCTGGAGAACACTACGAGAGACAGGGCAGCTTTCCTCGCGTTTGGAGAAGGTCCTAGAATTTGCCTCGGAATGAAGATGGCATTTGTCGAAGCAAAGGTTGACGATAATCATAACGTATGCCTATGTGCCAGTTTTTCGTTTAGATTGCTCTTGTTGAAGTGTTAAGGAATTTCACGATCGAGAAGACTAAGAACACGGTAAGTTTTGTTTATATTTTTTTTGTAAAAGGGAACTAGATTACTTTCAGAACCCATTGAAGCTGGTGGGCTCGTTTCTCCTCTCCTTTGAAGTGGTTCCAGTGTCCTTGAAGAAACGTTAATGATCAATTCAGAGTTTGAAATTCCTATTATTATTATAAATGTTTGGTTTATTGGCTTGATCATAAATTAGTGACCAGCTGGATGTTCTTATTCTCGTAATATTGAACTATGGTTTGCTCCTCTGTGAACTCTCATTCGATACATCTATGTTATCCCGTGAAATGGCGTGGCTTTTCCCGAGAATTGTCACTGTTTCATCAATTGGGCCAAGTATCCAAATTTCCCTTCGTTCTAGTTCTCCATCTGGTCTCTTTCAAAGAAGGTTATGATTTTTTTTAAAAACAAATGTAAAATACCTATAATTTTCTAGGCATTCATTGTGAATGGCAGATTAGGTGTTCCACTGCTTACAATAACCATCGTACGTTAAACATAAACATCTGTGATCTCTGTGAGTACATTGCTATATTCTGACCCTATGAAAAAACAACTAGGTAAAACTCTCTCGTTGTCTCGCCACTCTCTTTCCGTATTGTCATCCCTTCGCTTTTGTAGTCTCTGAATTGTTGTTTGTGTTGTATCCTGTAGTCAACATCGCACACTCCTTCTCCAGTATATAAGAGAAACGGAATCTGCTTGGTCAAACTTCATCACCAGATTGTCTCCTTAGATTTCACAATGCCCTCCTACAAGCTTACTTACTTCCCCATCAGAGGACGAGCAGAGGTTATTTGTTTATTTTTATAAACAATCATTTATTCTTCCATCTAGGTCGCCCGTCAACTCTTCCATCTCGCGGGAGTTCCTTTCGAGGACATTCGAATTCCTGGCACCGAGTGGCCCGCTCTGAAAGACAGTTAGTTCCTTTTCACCCATCATCTTGCAATCTTCTCACGTAAATAAATCTTTTTTCAGAGACACCATTCGGTCAGCTTCCTCTACTGGAAGTGGACGGGAAACCTCTTCCACAATCGTTCGCCATCTCACGCTATCTTGCCAAAGAATTTGGTAGGTGGCAATGGTATTTCTCAAGGACCATCGAATTTTATTTCAGGATTTGCTGGCAATTCTCCCTTCGAATCGGCGTGGGTCGATGCGATCGCTGATCAGCACAAAGATTATTCAAATGAGATTCGACCCGCACTCGGAGTGTTCATGGGACGCATCGAAGGAGGTAATAAACCGACACTCAACGCATTGTATCGCATTTGAATAATTTCAGACAAGGAACAACTTCTAAAGGATGTAGCTATTCCCACACGCGACAAATACTTCGTCATACTAGAAAGATTTGCAAAGGTAAGCATTTTTGAACGACGAAAAAGCAATTTTTTAGTGATTCCAGGAAAACGGGAGCAATGGCCACTTCGTTGGTTCATCTCTCACTTGGGTCGATCTTCTCATTGCTGATCATGTTTCCATACTCCTCAAGTACCTTCCCGACTTCCTCGAAAAGTATCCGACGATTGTCCAAACAGTGAAGCAGATCGAGTCAACTCCGAAATTGAAGGAGTGGATCGGGAAGCGGCCCGATACTGCTTTCTGAACAAAGGAAACTCAAATATCCAATATCTCATGCAATCTCATGTCATTTCAGTGATAAAATACTTCTCCTTGCGAGCGTTCAGGTGCATAGATCGGGGGCAATTTTCTCGTTGTTTGTGACTCCGGAGAAAATATTCCCTGCAAGTTCCCTCATTGTCTGTTCTCTCTCCATTCTCCCCATTCTCTCACTTCTAGTCTCTACTCTGTAGTGTGCAGTGTTGTTTGTGTGAGTGAGAGTTGTGCGTCTCTCTCCTTCTATCGACCCTCCGTTCTCTCCCTCCCCTTCCTTCCCCTATTTATTCCCTTGTGAACAGTTTGGAGTAACCCCATTTCTGTCAATTACCTCTCAAACCGTCAGCAATGCCGTCCTACAAACTCACGTACTTCCCTGCAAGAGGACGCGCTGAGGTATATTAATTTGCCTTGTTTGACGCGTTTCACAAATTCCATTATCAATTCTCTTACTTTCAAGCACTTTCATTCAAAATGTAGTGAAACCAGGCGCAATGGTATTTGCTAATTTCTCCGTAAATGCTGAATTAATTTGAGGTAGCGCGTGAGCTCTTCTACCTTTCCGGAGTTCCTTTCGAGGATGTTCGCATTCCAATGGAAGAATGGCCCGAATTCAAACCCAGTGAGCAAATCTTTCAATCGTCTTGCTTCAATTTCAAAATGGCTCCTCTGAATAACAACTTGAAAAGCGGATCTCAAAATTGTATTCTTTCAGAGACGCCGTTCGGTCAGATTCCTCTTCTTGAAATTGACGGCCAGCCAATTCCCCAATCGTTCGCTATCTTCCGCTATCTCGCCAAAGAATTCGGTATGACACAGCTTCCCTTTGCAGAGTGCCCATTATTGGAGAATCGTTAGTTGTTTACTCCAAGCGCAGTGGAATTGTTGTTCGCTCTTGCTCGTGCGATGGCTTTTGTGGTCGTACGAATAGAAATAATCGAAAACAGTGCATAATTTGATGCACTGGATAGCATCGAACAACAATTCCCGTTTTGGGTACTCTAATTGTTTGTAATTGTTTGTACAGGATTCGTGGGTGACAATGCCTTCGAGTCGGCGTGGGTCGATGCAATCGCCGATCAGCACAAAGATTACATGAATGAAATGCGTCCGGCTCTCATGGTCTACATGGGTTTCGCCCAGGGAGGTCAGTATTCACCGGTATTCGATTTTATCTTTCCAGTTGTAAATTTCCTGGGAATCTTATCATCCCCGAATCCCTACAATCATCAAATTTCCCTAGACGTTACAAAACAAGAATTTCAAACAAGGAAAATGATAGTCCATGAATTGTTCAATTCTTACAGATAAGGAGCAGCTTGTGAAGGACGTTGCAGTTCCCGCCAGAGATAAATACTTCGGAATACTCGAGAAAATTGCTAAGGTGAATCCATTTGCTTTTATCCTTTCATTGGGATTTAAACAATTATTCTTTGAAGGAGAATGGGAACAACGGTCACTTCGTCGGTTCCGCTCTCACTTGGGTCGATCTCCTCATTGCCGATCATGCTTCCGTTCTCACCAAGCACATTCCTGGCTTCCTCGATGGATTCCCCGCTGTACTCGATACTGTGAGAAAGATTGAATCGACGCCCAAACTGAAGGAATGGATTGAGAAGAGACCGGAGACGGCTTTCTGAGTCAATTGTATTGTAAAAAAATAATTATGCGAGCTTGTATAAATGATCTCGAATAGATTCTCAGTCGATTGGTGTTTACACGTAAATGAGATACACAAACAACATTACTTTCGAAAAAGGTCACTCAATATCTTCCTTCCTGGTCAATATATTGGGAACTCTTCTCTGTGGTTTTTCTACGAGTACCACCTCTATTCTGTATTCTTTTTGTCATTCCCCGCATTTCCCACTCCCCAGCCCTCTTCATTCATCATCAATTGTTTTCACAGCACTACTCGACAGTTCTTCCTTTATCCAATGCCGTCCTACAAGCTGTCCTACTTTGACGGAAGAGGACGTGGCGAAGTTTACCCTTGTCCTGACTATGAAAAATGGACTCTTCTAGGTCGCTCGGCAACTCCTTTATCTCTCCGGCACTCCCTTTGAGGATCACCGAATGCCTTTTGCTGATTGGTCTGCACTCAAGCCTAGTTCGTTCGTCACCATTTCTTGGAAAAAAAGAATATTATTTTAGTAACATTGTAACTCGAGAAAGTGCCGCCATATTTTTTTCTGCAGGATTTGTGGGCGATTCTCCTTTCGAATCTGCTTGGGTTGATGCTATTGCAGCAATCAGTGTGGCCGCTACAAGAGTCATTGCAAGCAGTGAAATTATTTTCTGTTTCGCGATGGCCGATTCGTCATGGTATTTCTGTGGATTGGCAGCTGATGCGACTCGTTCCAATCCAATCAGAATCTCTATTGAAGTGACTACGAATATGGCAGCGACGCCAACTCTCATCGCATGGATTCGAACTGCTGAAATAATAAGAATCCTGAATGTATGGGTCAAATGAGTAGACAATGACCCACGAGGATCGACGGTCGATTTCGGAAGATATCCATATAATCGCGTGGTTGTGCGATAGACTACGAGTAACACCATAGTTTAAAAATTTATTATGATAAACAATAATTGAAAAACTTAGAAAATCAGTAGTTGGATAGCTCAAAATTAATACAATATTTTGCAGGGAAAATATGAACAATTTATTCCCATAGTCTTTTCAGATCATCAAAATACAGATCCTTCTCGCTACATTTTGGGGCAATGTGAACAAATGATCGATTTGCGGAATGTTTCGGGCGCCTGAAACTATGTTCGATTGTGTGTTCATCACTTATATTCCTTACCATAATTTTTTAAGTATCTTAACGACGTTTTGTCTCAGTCGACGATGTTTACGAATGAGTTGAATATTGAGCAGAACTCATCATCGCTTCCTACAACGATAATCTATTATTTTTCCAAACTTTCGACTACTGTAGCGCAAAGAGATTCGATGATTCCCCAGTTAAATGAATGCAGAATGACAGCTCTTCCATCCGATGATCTTCCGATGCACAATATTACAATAAATATCGCAGCAGAAGACTAAAAAAGAGAGAGCACCGATGTATTGTAAGATCAATTCTCGAAACAACCTTCAATAAAAATGCGATAACAAGCGCGGGTTTCATTGCGGAGGCCATGTCGGCCGACTCTCTCACCTAAAATATTAAAAAAAAATAATATGTATGAAATATTTCTAATAATCGATGAAGAACATCATAATGACCTGGTACCGTGCATTGAGAGAATCGATCCCAAACGATTCCATTTCCTTCTTTCGACAGTACTTCATTGCGATGGTATTCACCTGTCATATTATATGTTCACTTATTACTTGCATAAAAATACTGTTATTGCAAGCAGTTCTGAGAAGAAGAAAATGATGGCGGATAGTACGATTGATGCGCCTCACAAAAGCAAATTATGATTTGATGTAAGAATTTTTTAAAATAAAATACCAAATGTAATGTAGCCAATTAAAGCAGATAGTGATACTGTAGTGACAACTACGAGGAGAATAGTTGTCTTTTCTAGCAATTTCTGATCATAATAGCGTTGAGGATTTGAAGCAGACAAGGCTCTTTCCAGTCCAATCAATATTTCCATCGAAACAGACACATGTATTGAACCGACTAGAATTTGCAGGGCATACGTACGAGCCGCTGAAAGCTTCTTTGTCAAGATATTCAATCGCAATGAATTATCGACACTATGGATAAATACACCGTACGAGAATCAACAGTCGATTCCGCCAGGTAGCCATGTGATGAGAAAAACGACAAAGCATTGACTACAGTATCCGAAGCGAAAGCGAAAAGAAAAAGTGACCAAACAGTAAAGTGCAACCTGAAAATATGACGTAAAAACAAACTCAAAAGTAAAAGTAAAAATCTATTTGACCAACCTGCAGTTTGAGTGCAGCTGTGTTGACCGAATAACAGCGAACACGAAAAGGCAACAGGCAAATGCGCATGCATTGATAAGAATTTGAATTATTGGAATAACAGGGACATTGTTGAGAAATTGAAGGACGCTCACAGACAACATTACAATGAAGAAGTTACAATACTGTTTCGACAATGTCTTCACTAATCACCGCAGATGGTCTTGCGACTGCTATAATGATGATGGTGCTACATTCAGTATTTGGCGAATCGGTAAACAATAAACGGCAAAACATGATGTAGGATATCAGTGATTAGTATGTATTGTGTTCGGTGACTGAAGCATAAAATGATCAATTGAAAAATATATTCACAGATCAGAACCTCGATGACGTCTTCTTGTATTCAGGATGATATTTAAAGAGTGAAATGTGTGTAGATTGTCATTGAGTATCTTCGTTTGCTCTTGATGTATGATAGATTGTCAGTTCCGTTTTGTTCGTTGAAAAGAATAAAATTTTAATTTAAATAAGTAAGAAAAAACTGACCATTTACAACGTAATCATTCTCAGTGTATTCGAGTTCATCATCGAATGGTTCGCTCGAAGATTTGAACAGTATCTTTTTACAAGAAAAAGGTAATTTCTGAAATCAGGAAATAATAATTTATTTTTTTAAAGCGAGCGAGCCTTTCTCAGTTCATCGGCGGCTTGACGATTGAGATATCCTGGATTGTGTTGATTTTCAATGCGGAGAGTGTCTAATTTTGACGAGAACATTCTTATGATTGTTGATGCCCAATTGTTGTGAATGAGGAAAGGCGTGGAACTATTGTTCTCAATTTGTGTGGTGCTCTGCTGTCTGATCGTAAGCGACCTAAGGTGATTTGAAGCATGAAGTAGAAAATTTACTGAAAATATTATACTCTAAGCTAAGATATGACAGTTATTTGCTACCTGGATTTGAAGCTGAATTGGTCCCAGCAAACAACGTGAATTCATCAACTTCATGCGATAAGATTATCTCCAGTATACGATTCCTGTAATGAGCGTTTCACAAGAAAAAATTCCTCCCCATATTGTGAGGCCGTTTGCGTAGGAATCGGACAAAGGTTGGCACAGCTAAAAAATTTCGATTCTCTGAAACCATGTGATTTGGGGTTCTCGAGGGTGCTGATGACGATGGGCATTTTAATTTTTAGCGTCGACGTCCCATTGGCTCCAGATGGCGTCACGTCGAAAACAGATTTTCGAGATTTTCTCAGTTACCAGACGAGCTAAAATTAGGAGAGTTTGGCTACCGGGGTAAAACTACATGCCGATCACGGATGATTACTTCAATTTTCATGAATTACAAAAATAATTTTGTAAAAGGAAGTTCTCACAGAGTTAATAGCGCTCGATGAATGTACCATAGATCGGACCGGCATGATGCAAGGATTCCAAATATGTTTTTAAATTTTCATTCCTGCATGCAAATAAGGTTTTATGCAAAAGATAGCTTACTAGTTTGTAAGTAAATTTTACCATCCTTCCCCCTGTTGACTTCCGAACTTTTATCGATCCGAGTCTCCTTCCCGAGGGAGACGAGAGAGCATGGGGAATAGAGAGAGCACAGAGAGAGGGAAGAGGTCAAGGTAGAGAGATTCGGGTAGATCAAAAGTTCGGAAGTCAATAGGTGGAAGGATGGCACAATTTACTTACAAGAAGATAAACTATCTTTTGCATAAAACCTTATTTGCATGCAGGAATGAAAATTTAAAAACATATTTGGAATCCTCGCATCATGACGGTCCGATCTATGATACTTTCACCGAGCGCTATTAACTCTGAGAGAACTTCCTTTTTACAAAATTATTTTTGTAATTCATGAAAATTGAAGTTCTCAGTCGTGATTGGCATGTAATTTTACCCCGGTAGCCAAACTCTTCTAATTTTAGCTCTTCTGGTAACTGAGAAAAACTCGAAAATCTTTTTTCGACGTGACGCCATCTGGAGCCAATGGGACGTCGACATGAAAAATGAATTTGCCCATCGTCATCAGCACTTTCGAGAACCCCAAATCGCATAGTTTCAGAGAATTGAGATTTTTGAGCTGTGCCAAACTCCTTCAGATTTGTCCGATTCTTAGGCGAACGGCCTCTTATTTGAAACTCACACAGCGGTATCTGTTAGTGGTCTAGTATTGACGAAAAATATGTCAAATTTGAGCCCTTTGAGAAGTTTTGAAGCGGCCATAAATTTCTCATCTTCGCAATTGATGGCCGCTTTTCCCACTCGACCTCCCCCACATTCTCCCAAAAAATCGACGATTGTCTTATGATCGTCCTCCTCCGCCATCTTCACTGTGTAGAACACCTGCAATTCCCTTTTAAGCGAGTAATAATAATCAGATGATCAACCTTATTGGTAAAATCATCTTCTATGCGCTGGAAGAACTTTATTGACGGAGACTGTCGAATCTTCATGCGAAGCTCAAATAGAGGCGACTTGCCATAAGGGATATTCAGCTCGACAATCAAAAAATTGGGAGGCTTACACTGAAAAATAGTGTTGAAAACCTCCTTATAATCATGTCTCACTCCTCGTGCTCCGAATATGAACATTTCGTCCACGATAGGTATTGCAGCATGTTGCTTTGCATACTCGTCTACTAGAGATTGGAAAGTACGAGAGGTCTGAATCAGAATCAGAATCAGAGAATTGCAAAAACTGAGAAAAAATTGTTGAACGAGAATGATAGAAAAGAAAGATACCAATCGAAAGTTGAAAACTGATTCTGGCACGAATTCGAATATTTTCCACACAAGTTCAGGAGGTAACTTTTCGAAACGCGACAGTGTATTCATTCTCAAATCAAATGGATCAGATGAGAATGTGTTTATAACAAGAATGCAGCAATGGCAAAACTAAATGACTCGAAAGGTGTAGCGTGTTGATAAATACATCGAATGAAGAAAAGTGGAAAAGGAAGAGAGGGGACAGAGAAAGAAGCAAACAAGAGATGAGTCAACACTAACAAACATGACAAAAATTGCGTGCAAAGGGATATGAAATTTGAAATGATGATATTTTTACAATTCGTGTGCATTGATTTATTCTTGTGATGAATGATCAAGTTCAAATTCTCTCTTCTGGGAAATCTCATGGTTTGCAAACCTAAGCAAAATACATTGTAAATTTTAGGGATATGTCTATACGAATTTCATGGTGAAAACATCTTGGCGTATCTGAAATATTGATTTGCTTCTATCGTAATTGGGTAGAACTATTACATTTGGGAAAGCGATCAGTAATACCCATGGCGTTAGGACATTGTTGATTGAACTCAGCAACCTTTGAAAAATAATTCAAAAATGATTAATGGGCGGCCACAAAAAACTTTATATGGTTCTGACCCGAATATGGAAGAAAATTCGTGCGCGCCTAACAAGATTGCTCCAGTTATCGTATCGTGAGAGCATATTACTGTGAAAAATATCCCGATGATCCATTCTCCTATAAAATATAAGAAATTGCCAAACAAGACAGATGTTTTCACATGCATTATTTATTTAAATAATGAAACGGAGAGACTGAAAAGATGACTACCAGAGCTAGTGAAGACCGCTGCCAAAGTTGTTCTACTAACTCCTCTTGCAATTCTCTGGGCTACCGATGTCCTTCTTTGATTCTGTATTTTGCATAACAGCTCCTCTCATAATCGCACGATCGAAAACCCTTCTTTATTTCTCTTACTTCAGACACTCACAATAAATTCGCGCAGAGAAATGAGCATACGGACGTAATAAAGAATAGTTAATATCTCCAATGAGATGCCGATGATTATTGATCCGAGCTGAGAATGAGCAAAAATCGTCAAAATCGCAAGAAACAACATACTGTGTATATTGGAAAATAGTTTCCGAGAAACGTGAATTCAATTCCGATCTCACCGAATATGTTAATTATTTCCTGAAGTTGGATGTATATTCAAGAATAAAAAAACTCAATTGAATACCACTGGCGCCGTAGTACCGGGCAATAATAGTGGGATAGAAATACAGTACTGTGCAAAAGTTTAGCAACAAATTTCGAATCGTCATAACTTTCTTCAAAATTGAGCTAGAGACCTGCGGTTGGGAGCGATCGATAGATAAACCATAGGAGAATAACGACATATGGTAGATGACGGGGGTGCTCTACATGCTCATTCGCCGTACAACTTTTGCCGAGGTGCGGTCGTAAATTATTTTTTGAACCTTGGAGAGTTGTTCGAATCGATTCGTATGTTCTGTGGAGGAATTACAACCATTGGCCTACACAATCCACATCATGACCATTTGGCCAGATTTCGCAATAGCAAGTTAGCGCCATTTTCCGAGACCTCATAAATTTACGAAAAAGTATGCAACTTCGCTTCTAGTTGAGCTAGAGGTCCCAAATTTTGAAGGTAATATTAGTTACCGATGAAGTATATTTCCGCAAAGTTTGAACCGGATCGGACGCCCCGTTCGAAAGTTTGACATTTTTGGCCTCTTCATTTTTTCAAGAAATGATTCTCGCCGCTCAGTCGAGTGAAAAATCTGAGGTTGTGCACGAAAGTAGCAAATCTTTTACTGATTAGGTGTGCGAAATGGCAAAGTCTGGGAATCTGTTCTACGCTAGTGGCAAGCCGAAATCCGGAGTTCGTTATAGCTTAAAATCGCTATTTTAGCTGAAACACTGTTTTCCGAATATCTAATTATGGCATCAGAAACATGGAAATAATATTTGTATTAACTATTCATACATTTTGCTTTCATCTGGGAACAATACAAAGTCGTATTACATCGTTTGAGACCTTCTGATCATCATTTCGAGTGAACCCACATTTTTGACATTGACCACTATAACAGAAAAAGTAAATACCGGAGCTAGTGATTACTGCGGCTAACGTAGTTCGATTTGCACCGAGAGCAATTCTCTGGCCATCCAATGCCGTTCTCTTCTTCTGCAATAATTGCACTTTCTTTTTCTTTATCCTAATTTATCTCACCATGAATTTTCCCAAAGATACGAGCATTCGGGAGTAGCATAGAATATTGAAAATTTCCATGATGAATCCAATAATGATTGATCCAAACTGAAAAAGGAGTATTTGCTCAAATCGAAAGTATCATCCAACTGTATAAATAGGATAATAGTCTCCGAGAAAGGTGAATTCGATTCCAGGCACTCCAAAAACGTTTATAATTTCCGAATAGCGAGCGATTAGTTGTGAACATACCACATAAATACCACAGTCGTCGTTGCACCAGGTAATAGTAGTGGAATAGAGAATATGAAAGTGACGAAACAGAGTCCGTAGCAAACACGCGGCAGATTTCGCTACATCTTCATTGCTAATAGCAACTTGTTTGAACTGAAATCTTACCGAAGCATGCTTCCATGGCATTGATATTGCCGAATAACGCGTTGCGGCTAGCAATAAATGGATGGAAGATGCAGTCATAGTTGACACTTTTATCTGCTCAAACTTGGAAAATAAGTCACCAGCAGCCTCAAATAAATTCGAAAAGGTCAAAACAACTAATTATTGCATTCACTTTATAGAAAGGGTAGACGAGTCCAGATGAGGCTGGTCCTTGGATGAAACAGAAATCAAAGGAGAATAAAATATTTATAACTGCTGAAAAAAATATAATTGGGCGTACATTGTGTATTAGTGCGAAGTACTAGTGTGAATCATTAGCGTGTGAAAAGATTTATCCAATTGTGCGCTTTTCCTTGGACGAATGAGTACGAAGAAAAGTCTTAATGAGCCAGGAAAGTCGAAATTTATAATGTCTGTGTCACCTAATGTGAAGTGGAAGAGTTACTACCATCATAATAGCATTCAAGTAGACAAGAAAGATTAGAAAAGACGCGTCCATTCTGTGAATGTTCTGATCAATAAGCTAGCTTCACACTTCCTTCGACTACGGACTAATTCAACATATGATTAGCTCCGTTTTTTTTTATGGGATGTGAGTCGCAACTGTGCAAAAAAACGATAATTCGTGTCTCTGCCATAGAAAAATGTGAAATGCGGCTTTTCAAATGGAACTTGTGCTGTGAAGGAATCAAGTTTTGTATTCTGTTATTATTAAATCCAAGTCAAAAATAACTATTGGTGACAATTGTGCTATTTGAACAATTTGAAATAGAAACAACTGAAAATGCGCAGTATTGAAATTCAGAGCTTATGGGAGATTGGTCTGAATTTATTCATTCTTCTTTTCAGGTGCTTGTTGTGTGCCGAGAATTGGAACCCGCCATGTGATGGGAGGATAGACGACGTAGAGAGAAATTGAGATGAAGGAAACGATGAGACCGGGGATTCGAGAGGCCTGACAATGAATTCAATTATTGAATGCAAATAAGCGATTAGGTTGATGATAAGTGAAAACGATTCGAGATAACTCACCACCATGTACATATTTCCTGAGAGCAGTCCGAAGATTGTCCACTGGATGAGAATGAAGAGAATTCCGAATTGCATAGACGAAGGCATGTACTCTGTTGTCTTCTTATCGAGAACAGACTTCTGAATAAATCAAAGATTATATCAACGACATCAAATTGAAAAGACTAACAGATGCGCATGGTGTAACGAAAGGAAGGAACTAACGATCTGGTAGATTCCTCCAAATATTCCAGCATTCTGAGCGACGGCAGCGATTTTGCCCATTGCATGGGGCGCCTGGAGAGAATTATCATTGATCGGATTACGAAAAAAACTTTTGAAGGGAAGAATATCTTTGAAACAAATTTCTGACATCCTCAGCCGAAAGAGTTCCAACGTATGCGAAGATTGCAATGAATATTGCTCCGAGAGCGCCCAATTGCTTGTAGAGATTCGTCTGAAGAAATATTCAGGATTCCATTATTTACCTTCGCTCACCTTATTGCGAGTGTAGACTCCGAAGGCGACAATGTAGAATGAACACGACACGATTCCCATCAGATTGACGGCGATGTTCACCTTGTCAGAAGTCATCAATCCGTGTCGAAGCCAGCATCCCATCCTAAGAAAAAAATCATTATAAGAGGTGCCAAACGAAATGTGAAAGCTATTTTCTAATAGTATGTTTCATTAATCTTAAGACACAATATTTTCTGAATTTTAAGGTAACCATTAAAACTGACATGAAAACTGGAAGAATGAGATGAACTGAAGAGAATCCGTCTGTTGTTCCTCGTGCACGCCAATCCTTCACTTGCGCCCTCAAGATACACAGAATTTTTTTTATTTTGAGAAGTTTTCGCGCTAAAGAATTCATAGCCAATAATGTCAAACTAAGATCCACTGACATTGGCAGGAACATGAATGCTAGTGAGATGAGGAAGATCCATGTTCCGAACAATTGCAGGAAATCCATCGCTGATTCTGAAAAGGCGAATGCTAACCAGACAGCGGGGGGGGGGGGGGGGGTTGATAGACTTTTTTTCGAAGGTGAAACACGTGAAATACACGCTTTTACCGATTGCGAAACGGAGAGACGGATGTCTATATATACTTAACATCTTCCTTCCTGTCCCTCACCGTCTCTCATATCTCACGTCTCTCTCGAGCACACACTAGACATACTGAGCGCGCGCGCTTGCACAATTTCCCTCGCGAAAGCAGAGAGACAATGGGAAGCGAGGAGGGGGCAGTTAGAGAAATAGAGGACGAAAATTGTTGTGAAATTGAAGGCAAATGCGCAGAAATGCAGTGAAATTGATTTTCGAATTTAGGCGAAAAGAATGTTTGAATTGTTAATTTTAGTTTTCGTATTTTTCACGTTTCATAAGGTACCATCTGGACGGTGGAAGCTAATGTATCTCCCTCGCCGTCTCTCATATCTCACGTTTCTCTCGAGCACACACTGAACATACTGAGTGCGCACGCTTTCACAATTTCCCTCGCGTCTTTTGGTCTCGTTCTTCGAGTTCAACAGACTCTCACTCTCGCTTTCTCCCCTTCCCCTCTCTCTCCAACCTCTCGTTCCTCTCTTCCTCAGGAGAAGGGTGTGACCCCTTATACGTCACTGCCTTGCGATTACTCAGCACAATCTAAATATAAGTGGAAGGGATTGCAACTGCAGAATCGTTGTGCCCACAGCTTCTTCACGTGATACCAGTGATTTATAGTAATTGATCTGGATATTTAATAGATAGTACTCCCCCTCCCCCTGTTCGATTTTTAAAAATTCTCCCTCTTGTTTCCGCTCCATTCTCTAACACTTTACGTGAGGTCACTCTCCCCCCCCCCCCCCTTGTGTGCTTTGCTCACTGTGTCTACAATCAAAAAACCGCTTGTCAGAGATCTCTTGATCTTGAAGCATTAGTTTGTGATATCGGTCGAATATTCTGATGCCAAACAATATCTCAGAGAACGTATTACTTTCAGAATGCGGAGTCTTCTACTGCTTTCTTCGCTGTTCTTTATCGTAAACAGCGCTAAAATCGCCGTGTTTCTCAATGCGATGAGCAATAGCCATGTGAGACCTTAATTAACTAATTATTAATAACATAATTTCGAAAAAAAATTCAGGTAATTTTCACGATACGAGTCGCAGAGGAACTCGCTGCCGATCACGATGTCGTTATTGTTCGACCTACTGTAAATCCAAAAGCAACAACTATCGTTAGCAATCATCCAAGGGTAATTTGAAAACAATATTTTTTGATGTATTATAAATGTCATTACAGGTCCTCGAAATTCGAACAAACGGAGCCTCAGCCGAGACGTTTGCTTCACACAAGGAAATTGAGAGAAAGTAAATTCTTTTTAAAAATATATTTTGGTAGGAAATGGTGCAATAATTTCAGTATGGTGTGGACAGATGCTTCGTATAAGGATATTGCTGCTATGTCCGCTAGTTACACCAAAATCTTCTCAGAATACTGCACAAGTATCTTATATTATCTATCAAAAGTTTGACAACTTCAGCAAAAATGCCTTGAAATACTAGATGAAAAAAGATTAAACTCAGGTCTGATCAACGATGAGGACAACATGGCGAAACTTCGTGCTGAGAAATTCGACTTTGCTCTTGCCCATCACATCGACCTCTGTCCCGTGTCCGTCATTAATGCACTAGAGGTATTTTTTTTCGAAATTTCTGCCAATTTAAATTCACAATAATTTTTCAGATTCCTCACTTCGGTTTCATCATGTCCATTCCGCTCAATCGAATGTGGGTCAATATCGCGGGAGTTCCGATGCTCTCTTCCATCTATCCGATGATTATGATGGATGCGACCAATGAGATGAACTTCTTACAGAGGTGACCGTTACATTTTTCTCCTCGAAAAACTTTTCCAATATAAATTTTATAGGTTCAAAAACTTCGTGCTTGACGTGATGATGGGTACCATTGGCGGTCCAATGCAAGCAAAGCCAATTAATGGAGTTATGAGGAAGAAGTATGGAGAGGCCTTCCCCGATGCCATGGAATTGGCTGCAATGGTAGACATTCTCATTTAATTAACAATAACAACACAATAAGATTCAGGCAAAATTCGTGCTCGTAAACGCCCATCCGGACATTGAATTTCCTCTTCCTCTAACAAGTAAAATCGGATATTTTGGTGGACTTGGAATGAGTAATGAATCGAAACCGCTTATTGAGGTAAATCAATTCCTCACTAAGGGCGACAGTTAATCACTCCAATTTTAGCCTTATTCATCCTTCATCGAGTCTGCAAAATCAATAGTTTTCGTATCATTCGGAACCGTAGCAGATCCCGCAATGATGCCGATCTCTTGGAAGAATGCATTTCTGGAACTGTTCGAGTAAGCGTTGATCCACACTTTCAATTAAAATTTTTTTTTAGAGTTTTTTTAAAATAGTGATTGGTAGTGTTCGCTTTCAGAAAGAACCCGGACGTTCACTTTATCTGGCGTATGGTAGACGGCGTCACGGTTCCCAAGAATGTACTAATCAACACTTGGCATCCGCAAAACGATATTCTTGGTGAGTACCAGTAATAAAGTGACTTAGCAGATATTTCATTTTCAGCGCATCCTAAAACGGTGGCGTTCATAACTCACGCCGGATACAATTCGATCGGAGAATCGATCGCGAGTGGCACTCCTCTCATCACAATTCCTCTTGCTGCTGATCAGTTCAGGTCTGTTTTCTCGTAGCGGGAAATGCTATTAGGTAAAATAGTTTTAGTTATTTTTCCGTTCACTATCGGCATGAAAGAAAAAAATGTCTCCTCGAATATGAAATACTTTTTCAGGAATTCTCGTCTCGTTGAGTACCGCGGATTCGGCGTACGCGTCGATAAAATCCGATCACAATAGAGATCTTCCCTCACTCAACTTTATCCAATTGTACTCACTGGATATGATTTCGATTATTATTTCCATCACTGTCCTTATTCTGCTTGTAATTCTCTTCATTTTGAAACTGTTGTGGCGATGCATTTGTGGGGCCAGAGACGTGAAATATAAGAAGGACTAGGCAATTTTCTTTCATAGGAGAACAAAGTTCTGACTATTTCTCATTGTTGTTCTCTATTTATTCTGCAGTGAATAAAGTGTGCGGAACCCATGTGATCCACGTTTGCATAGATCTATCTTCAATAATTAAGTGTCTAATTGTCTCTATGGATTCCTACCAGTTCTCGAAACGGTCAAGAAGAAAGAGTCAGCTCCCAAACTAGAAATTGGTCGACAAGACAACACATTTCTGAATATTTCGCTTTTCTTATTGTTGTGTTGTACTACTTTCCATGTAAATTCTACAAGATCATTCATGTATGAATATTTATGACTAATCATCTAGATAGCTCTAACGGATACTTCTGTGACAACCGGGTAGTCGCGGTACAACCAGATGAGCATCGTATTGCCGTCATAGACGATGACATCAGCGGTTGGTCGTGCGCAGACACTGAATGAGTTGGCTCAGTTGAAAAGCCCACCGGAGTCCCGACGTTCTAGTGTCAGTGGCAATGATCTCCAATCCGACGGAACGGCACATTGTGAAGCGGAATCTGGAATCATTTTTGCTTATAAAGGGGGTTGGTTAGTGATTAGTGATGTAAGAATGGATGTAACTCACGGTCCGAAGCTTTTGACAACAGCCTCGATCTTCTTTCCAGCAGGTGCTTGCAGAACGACGAGTGCTTCCTGGAAGCCTCTGAACTCTCCCGGCAGCTCGACTTTCACGATCTGTGCAGTAGCGGCGACGTTGATGACTTGAGCATTAGCAGGCTGCAATGGGTGAATTATGATCCAACTGAAAAAATTGATTGCTCACTCTGTTCTCGCAATTGGTTCGATCCCTTGGGACAGAAGCACTTGTTGCAGTTTGCCCCCATTGGTCACTCCATTATTCTTGCAGACCATCTGCTTAGCACACTTATCCGTGCACTTGTACCTGCAAAAAAACAGTTTGGATAAATGAGGAATAGTGTGGAAGGAGAAATGTTTCTGTTAATGATCATGATGTCCCAGATGAGATCACTCACATTTCACTCTCCGAATAATAATAGCGGGCAAACGAAGTACCTGGAACTTCTGGTACTTGGGTTTGGCGTAGATCGTGGGGCGCGACTCATCAACGGCAAAGCTGTAACGATTCTCTCTCGTTCAGGATTCGAATCAAGTATAAGAGACTTACGAATGAGGGAAGTAATGCTGCATGGATCCGAACTCGTAGGGAAGTCCGTAAGTGGAATATCCATTGGGTTCCATGCGGAAGTTCTGTTCCATTCCCGGTCTGATGTTCGACGTGTCGATGATCACGTATTCATCTCTATCAACGCGCGATTGAACGTGAAGAGTTCCGAACGCGTGAGAGAGCTCGTGAGCGACGATTGTAGTCTGCAAATGGAAGAGAATTCACTGCTGTCATCTTAAGTGTTTTATCTCAGCCGTAGTGAAGTTTCAAGTTTAAAATTAATCTAGGTTAACAATTTTTTTTTATTGAATCTCACAGTCATGCATCCGGGCATCTGTAGATTCACGTTTTGAGGCGTAGTTCTACGACCGATAACAGAGTTGCATCCATCGGCGTTTTGGTTAAAGACGATGCTGAATTCATTTCTCATGGCATGTTTTTGACAAGGTTTGATTCGGAAAGGAGAATGCTCAACGTACGCGCTCTTATCTGCCGAGGTGGATGCTCTGAATTTGATGCACGTTCTCTCCTCCCAGAATGCAATCGCGTCTTTGACCACCTGCTTGTACTGATCCGCTGAAAATGGATTCAATAACATTAAGATTTGAGAGTCAGAACTCTATAGCGACTCACGGAATCCATTGGCGAAAGAGTAGGGAATAACGGGAGCTCCACTGGGTGGCCACATCCAAGTCATCTCTGCGAGTCCCTGACGACGTTTCATCGGATTGTCAGGGTCCGAATCGAGAGCGACTCTCCATTGCTCACTAGAATCGAGAAATGAGAGTACACCAAATCACTATTTTATCACTGCATAACCAGGATGAACAACTAACGGAGTGAGTTGGATGTCTCCCTCGAACAGTCCCGTATGATTTCCATTCAAGTCGATCTCCGTCGGAATGTTGATGAACGTCTCGTTTCTGGTGAGAGCAGCGGCGAATTGTTTCTTGAGAAGATCGAGCTCGTCTTCATGTTCTTTATCCGCGTATTCTTCCTCGACCTCACGAGACATTTCCTTCTCAATCTTCTCAATTTTCTTGAATAGATCGATTCCGGCGGCGAGTGCTGAACCGATGATGAGGGAGAGGAAGATGAGTGTAGACTTCATCGTTGGCTGAAACATTTATTTAAAAATTAACAAATTGAAAGAGGATAATGAAGAGAAGGATACCTGGATTAGAAGTGAATCTCCAGATACTGAATTGATGTTCGAGAGGAAAATCTCGAGGTTTTATCCTGCATAGTCCCGTTTGCTCAGTCTCATTCCCTCTCTAGCAAACGGCACTGTAAGAGAGGCTCGGTTCATCTTTCGGTCGTTTTCCGTTTGAACAGATGCGTGTCAAAAACCGTCAGATCCATGTTAGCGTTCGTACTTCTCCAAACTGCATTGTAGTCGAGAGTAGAGTAGAGTCCTCCTATGATCATGTACGATTTACATCAATTCTACGACAATGAATCTTTAGAATTGTTTTATGAAGACGGATGCGACTCGCAGTTGAAAATACTACAGTCCTGGTTGTTTCCCCCGGGAACACGGACCGTCCCGGACGGTCCCGGACGATCCCTCGCGGTCCCTGGATAATTCTGACTCGAGTAGTGCGAATTTTGATATGAGATCGTTTGCGAGAGAGTCGGACAAGAGTTGGCACAACTCAAAAATCTCAATTCTCTGAAACTATGTTGTTTGGGGTTCTCGAGGATGCGGATGACGATGGGCATAGTCATTTTTCATATCGACTTCCCGTTGGCTCCAGATGGCGTGACGTCGAAAACAGTCTTTCCAGATTCCCTCAGTTAGAATAACAGCTAAAATCAGGCGAGTTTGGCTCCCGAGGTAGATTTCGATGCTGATTACAGCTGCCAACTTTATTGTTTGCGAATTTCAAAAAAAACTGCTTAAAATGGAAGTTCTCAGGGAGCTAATAGGGATCGGGGAGAGTACCATAGATCGGACGGGAATGATGCAAGGATTCCAAATGTATTTTTACATTGTCAAGAAAACATGCGGATAAGGTTTTATGTATAAGATAGTACACCGGTTTGTAAGTAAATTTGACCATCCTTCCACTTGTTGACTTCCGAACTTTTATCGATCTCCTTCCCTCTCCTTCTCTTCTTCCCGAGGGAGGCGAGAGAGCATGGGGAATAGAGAGAGCACAGAGAGAGGGAAGAGGTCAAGGTAGAGAGACTCGGGTAGATCAAGAGATCGGAAGTCAACAAGGGGAAGGATGGTAAAATTTACTTACAAATCGGTAAACTATCTTTTGCATAAAACCTTATCCGCATGTTTTCTTGACAATGTAAAAATATATTTGGAATCCTTGCATCATTTCCGTCCGATCTATGGTACTCTCCCCGATCCCTATTAGCTCCCTGAGAACTTCCATTTTACACAGTTATTTTTGTAATTCGCAAAAAAATAAAGTTTGCAGCTGTAATCAGCATCGAATTCTACCTCGGGAGCCAAACTCGCCTAATTTTCGCTTTTATCCTAACTGAGGAATTCTGGAAAAACTGTTTTAGACGTCGCGCCGTCTGGAGCCAACGTGACGTCGATATGAAAAAATGAGTATCCCCATCGTCATCAGCACCCTCGAGAACCCTAAATGACATTGTTTCAGAGAATCGAAATTTTTGAGCTGTGCCAAACTCCTTTAGATTTGTCCGATTCTTAGGCGAACGGCCTCATATATACTCTTTTGCGCTGTAAAGCTCTTATTCTGTGCTATCGATGAGTGCCTTCAAAATTTTAAATAATTAATTACCATTATGAGCAAATTGAACAAAAAGTGTTGCCATTTTTGCGAAAATATGAAAAAATTTAAAGTAAAAGTTACGGTAAGTGCAATATTTCAACCGACTGTTCAACTTTTTCGCATTTTCGCAAAAATGGCAACACTTCTTGTTCAATTTGCTCATAATGGTAATTAATTATTTAAAATTTTGAATACACCTATCGATAGCACAGAATAAGAGCTTTACAGCGCAAAAGAGTATAAATCAAAATTCGCAATACTCGAGTCAGAATTATCCAGGGACCGCGAGGGACCGTCCGGGACCGTCCGGGACGGTCCGTGTTCCCGGGGGAAACAACCAGGACTGTATAATAATTCTTTAACAATTTCAATAAAAGTTGTACGACTCATTTTACGACATACAATTGGGTGAACAAAACAATCAGCTGCCGTAATAATTCTGAATTTCAATTATCGATAGTAGCAATTTTTGAGGTTCAACAGGTGACAAAACAAACAGTACGTCCAGTGTAGGTAATCTGATTAGAGGACGTAGTTGAAAGAAAATAGTGCCTGACGAGTAATTTATCTCTTTTTATCGTCGCGTTATTGTTCACCGGCCCACTTTATTTTCTGCCGTCTGCAAGAATAAGCCGACGCTTCACTTAAACGCTCGAAATAGACCCATTTTCTAGCACGCGGTTTGCTTATTTTCTCAGGTTGAAGTAAAACAATAGAATTTTCATTCAAATCATATCGATGAAAAATCTTAATAAATCGTTCTCATTTCTTCGCATCACCACTTTTCTATTGACACACTTCTCTCGCCTGAGGGCCTTCCTCACAACAGTTGTTTTCAGACCCTCATCTGAGATGCTGCTCTCATTTGCGCTCGTTTTTATTTCTTCTCTCAGAACTCATGCGACGAATCCCTCACATCGTGAGTTATCGGTTACTTGTAAAGATTGGTTGAACAATTTTCAGTGTTATTCCAGCAACACAATGCCAGACTATTCAATGATCTCTTCACTGGGTATCATCGAGAGATGAGTCCTTATAATGGACATGATGAGGAATATTTTCGCTTTTTGTTTTAAAATTTCTCTTTAGGATTACCGAATGACACGTATGAACTAACTCCCGTCACTATTTCACTGCAGTATGCTCGGCTCATCCGTGTGGTCAGACTTCCAATTATTGTCCAAATAGGAAAAAAAGCCTTTGCAGTTAGAACCCGAGCACCAGCACCGAAATTTGGTCGGAGTTTTTGTTGTGGGTAATGCGTTACTTCCTGTTTAATATATTATTTTTCAGGACTGGCAAGATCCGCGTCTCCAATGGAATTCATCGGAATACGGAGGTATCGATCACATCTACGTTACTCGATTTTCTGTTTGGATTCCCGAGTTTTATCCGTGCGAGAGGCGAGTGATCATACTTTTCTTCTCCCATATTGTTGTTTACAGCAGTCATGCAATGGTTGTTTATCCGGAACAAATACTAAGCATAAGAGTGAATTCTAGCGGATTCTTGAACACTTTTTTCACATTTTCGGCGTATTTCAGTTGCGAATTTGACGTGAGTGAATATTTCAGTCATGTAAACAAGGTCAAGTTTCACAGATCTATCGTTTTCCCTTCGATAAGCAGAACTGTTTCTACTGCTTTATCCTCTACAATTACAGCCACAAAGACGAACTGAGATTCAATGCCAAATTCGCTCATCGACCATTCATTTATGTAGTGGTCACGCATGATTTCAAGACAATGTCTATCTTTTCCTAGGATACGAGTGAGTGGGCGCTGAAAATGCACGGAATCAAGAATATGGTCTCACTAGACAGCGACTTCAACATAGGATTGGTATGAGATTTGCAATTTTTTTAGCGATTAAGTTCTTTCAGGTCTACTACAACATTACCCTCTCTCGTCGTCCTCAGTTCTGGGTGGGATTAGTGATTACTCCGACGTTTGTTATCGGGTCTCTCATCATCATTGGTGAGTGCAGTGAGAACTCCTCTTACTTCGTAAACAGCGCACACACGCATCGTTCTGTGGGCGATTCCATCGTCTAATGAAGGATAATCCGTATAAAATGGACAATCTTCAATTTAGGTTTGTTCTTCGGTCAAGGAGTGGACATAGTCAACAATGCAGTTGGATTGGGATTGACGACGATGATGTCGATGATGGTAAGCATTAATTTTAAGCGCGAACTCTGATCTTGATGAACCGTACTTTTTTTGGAAGAGCAGTTCTTCTTTTAGAAAACCGTATTTTTCTCCTCAGGCAATCGTGGGAATCCTTGCGAACGCACTGGCGAAGAGTGCGTACATTCCAATACTCGGTGAGTAGATAAGATTAGAGTTATCGCTAAATAAGATGTTTAGGGTGGTACGTAATTGCTGAAATAGTCATTATCACATTCGCAGTTCTTGCTCTTCTCTATTCTGAAGTGGGGGAATTCACTGATATAGTGAAACATATTGCGACTTTATTTTAGATGATTGGCAACGTCACACATTTTCTTCTGATTGCTGCATGTACCGAGTCAGTAACTATTTTTTGTTGATTTTTGAGATTAAGTTTACGATTCAGGTCAAAGAATTTGACATTCCTGAACTCCATCAAAATTTTCATAAGGAGGACTCTGCTTGAGAGAGGGAAGCACTCCACTGTCTGTTTATTTTCATGTTTCTTTATCGCGCATATCATCAATATTATTGTCTTGTTCAATATGTGATATATTTTAATTTTCCGTTACAATTCGACAGATGATGAAGGCTTAAATTGTTCAAGTATGTCCTTTAACTAAGGAGCTATCAAACTGTACTCTGGTTGCACTATTTTTTTATCTCGAAACCCTTGGGAATAACTACCATTATAATCGGTCTTTGTCATCTCTTCGTAAATGCTTTCACGCGACGAATCGATTCACATATTTCTTCTTTCTGCATTAGATGGATCCGCAATATTTGCTAATTTCGTTCTCATTTTGGCAATCGTTAAACGGTTTGTTTTCTTTGGATGAATTCCTTAAAATAAGGAGAATTTACAGAACTCCTTCTGCTCTAAGCTCTTATTCAGTTCTTCTCCTCATTACTTCTTCTTTGGACATGATAGCGGCTGTTGTAAGTCTGTCACTTGCCGTTAGGTACGATCAATAGATAAAGCCCCATCTAATGTTTCTTTCTATGCAGTTTGCAAGAATCCGAAGGAGTTATGCTTTTCGTATTTATCGGCCCTTGTACACTCGCAGGCGCACAGTTTTGTCATTTCATGCAATGTTAGCTGATTTTCAAGAATTTGGAAAAATTCAAATGATTATGCTCAGCGTTCCATTGTGGGTTGCTCATGCAATCTGCCGTTTTACTTTCAATTTCTTTATCATTTCGTCTGTGGATGCTCGAACGAAGATCCATCACTGCCTCTCTTAATCTTCGACGAATTTTACTCAAAATCTGTGTAGTTTCCGCTGTTCCTGCCGCAATCACAGTGGTCGGAAGCCGTATCTGTCAATTGCAATACGCAGAGTTTCCAGATTGCATTTCATAATGTTGCTAAATTCGACATTATTATTCCTCGACTCGTCGGTCAAATCTACAGTTCATTCGATCTTCGACCGCTGTCTTTCTTCAGCCTGCAGAATTTGAACGTGAAAGCAACCGTCGCATTGATGATCGTTGTCTATAATACGGGACTCATTTCGGCTATCATCATCAGACGACGATTACTTCGAAAACTTCTCAGTTTAGTAAGTTCTTTCAACTGCACTAAAAGTGCTAAAAATTTCGTTTATAAATAGAAAAATCATTTCGTGATGATTCCTTTCAGCAACTATCGGAGCGTCTCCGCCACCAAATGGTCTTCAATTCCCTTACCGCACAGATGTTCCTTCCCCTTTCTTCCGTAATAAGCTGTGTAATGTGGGCACTAGACTTCTTCGGTATTTATCAGTCGCAGTGGATTCAAAGATGCGCCCTAATGGTTCGCGTTATCGATTCTGTATTGTCCTCAATCGATTTCCCCGTCAGATGAGCAGTTCTTTCGCCCTTGGATCGCCTATTATCAACCTGGTTTATCTCCGACCATACAGAGCGTAATTCCTTTGAATTTTTACAATAAATATTTGAAAATTTAAGTTATGCCATGGAATTCTGGTGTTGTAGCAAAGTCGCGCTTCAACAGCACGTTACATCAGCGCAGTTGCAGACCTCAATTCCCCGCAAGATCCAAGATAACAATAAATGAAATTAACAAGCTATAGTGTATCATCGTTCTTATCAACAGCCATCATTCTCTGTATCACACATGACTCAGCTTGAATTCGTCGTTTGGTTCACGTTCTCTTCAGAGACGAGATAGAAAGAAAGAAAGACTAGAGATTGAATGGGAATGAGAGAATGCGAGACGACGGACGTATTTCGCAAGCGTACTCCCGCTATAAACAGGGTGGTGAGCACGAGGGGAATGAGAGGGAAGAGAAATGGAAAGGAAGATCCAGTGTTGTTTGCTCGCTATTTCGCCGTTCCTCGTGTCCAAACGCTTCCCGCCATTGCCGACGGTCAAATTAAAATATTGCAACCAATTTTTTAAAAGATTTATCTCCCCATTCGCATTTTCCGGGGGGGGGGGGGGGGGGGAGATTGTTCACATTACGCGTCCCTTGTATTCCCCATAATTTAGCATGTTGAAAGATACCATTTGAAAAATTATATTCTAGAATGGAAACAGACAAGCAGCCAATAATCGACGATCTTCCATCTCCATCGAAGAAAGAGAAATGCGAGGCACTCTTCGAAGAGGAGTGGAGCAGGGTGAGCACTTTTTTGTTGTGTTTTCTAAGCAATTTTTATTTCCTTTCTGTATTTCCTTCGCATTTTACGAAACTCATTTCAGATCTATCCGAACGAACTCGTAATCACTTGGTACTGGTTCCCGACAGCACAGGCGAAGAGAATCGACACTCATCAGATAAAGGGAATTTACTATTCGTTAGTTGATTTCTACTCATACATTTCCAATTGATTTCCACTATTTATTTATGCCCGCTTTTAAAAAATGTCACAAATTTCCAGCAAACAGACGTTCTGCAAAGCATTCGGAAGTGTAAAGAGTTGGGGAATGTCTTTCTCTCCGTGCTGGTGGGCATGCGACATCAAGAGGTCAGCACATGTGTACTTTGTTACTACTATATATTCACACTCGTTTAGTGTAGCTGCCTTTAATAGTACGACCAAATCCTATCTCAGTCGTATTTCCAATCACAGATGTCTCCGCTCGAATCCCGAAGGAAACGGCTTCTACAATGTCGTCATCGACATCGGAGATGGAACGATGAAGGTACTTTTTTCATTTATTTGTATTTGTTTAGTCAGAAAAAAACGTTTCCAGGGCTTCACCACTGCCAATCTGCAAGCCTTTCTCACAGTTCTCCGTCGTCAGTGCAATCCCGGTGTGATCTGTCAGGAGGGATTCCCTTGGTGAAGCGAACGATACTGTACATACTACGGATAAATATTTTTTTTATTTGACTTTTGTTTGAAATATTAAAAAGTAGACTGGTACTGGGACGGAGCGGGTGCTTTACTCGGAATCACAGTGGTTCCCTTGGGAGCCGCGGATGAGGGCAGAGAAAGGAAGGAGGATCGAACTGGAGCAGCATATTGCTTCACTCCATCACGAAGGGATGGATTGAAGAGCATGTAGACAAAGGGAGGAATTCCGTGGAGGAGTTGCCATGTGACCTGAATGGGTATTGAAAATAAAGTATGCGGTTCCTCTACGAAACAGCCTACCTGAGCGACATAGAGAACGGCGTGTGAGGGGGGCACGTATTGCGTGACCATGTACGCTCAATGAATTTATCGGTTATTCACGGTACGTTCGAATTAACCTACTAATGCATGTGGTGAAGTGAACCACGACGATGATTCCGGATTGAATGGACAGCTGAATTTATATATTCCTTGAGAATTTCTCAAAATATTTTGAACCATCATTGCTGCTCGATTCACAACGTTGGTTTTGGTCTGGTCTTGAATTGCGCTTGAACTTTTCCTGAATAGGTTTAGTTACTCTGATCTGAATTGATTACCGCTCACTTGAATAGAAGATAGAGAAGCATGAAGATGTAGGCAGTGAATGAGATGCATAGCATCATTGTGTTATTAAAGATATGCGCGAGATTGTAGTACTGTAGTTATAATATCTATTTAGGACTTAACATTGAATATAAAATCACATCGTAGCGGTCATCCTCGTATATTCCTGGATTCACAATAAGCAGATGATAGTCAGAATTGAATAGGAAAAGAGGAGTGAAGAAAGCAATGAAGAACGGGTAGAATAGGCATGCAGCCAGCAGATACCACGTTCGTGATCCATGGAATAGTGCAAAATTAGTACTGGCACTGAAAAAACTGCACTTGCTTTGAAAAGAAAGTTGTACATTCTTCCAGAAATGAGTTCCAACATGCGATTTATTGCGAGGACCACACACGTAATGCAAGAAAGTGTGAAGAAAACTAGCGATGATGTTTAGTTGACTATTATGCATTTTGACTTACACATAGCGACCAGGGCGTTGAGAAAATGCATTTTTGGATGATGACAGAATACTTCTCCCTGAACTATCTATGCTTATTTTGTGGAATGCAAAATACCATCACCATAATTAGAAGAATTCCGAATGTGAAAGCATTAACAAACAGTGTGGCGATATCGGCTATTGCGAGCATAAACATCACCTGCAGATTTTAACGAATTTGAAAGAATAATTTGAGCAAACTTTGTAAGTGGCACTGCGTCGCATCGTCCAAATGACTTGAGCGCTCAGCAGATAAAGTGGAATAGTAACAACAGCAAAGATGATGCAGAATGCTCCGAAATAGGGTCGCACAGTGCCTCGTGTTGACCAATCGATAGTCCAGTTACCGCCCATACTTTGTGATAAAAATAAAATCATGAGACAAATCTGAAGATCAACCTGCAGTCGTATTCTTCATGTGTGAGCATAAATAGATTGAAACGCAACTGCGAAATCGGCTTCATCTCAAAGAACGACAGAGAGAGCGGTTATTCAATGAATGATTTTATTCTCTTCCTGCTGATTACCCTAGAGGACTGGTAATTATTCCGAAAAGTCTGGTTTTTTTCGCTGAAGTCCTCATAGGAAAGCTATAATTTTAATCCAAATGGGAATAACTCAATCTCGAGCAGTTTTATTTATCATCTCACAATCACATTCCTAGTGGCTTCGACTCAGTTCAGAGTCCTTCAATCTGCTCGATATATTGTGTCGAGGAATGAATAGATCAACAAACTCCTACAATGAGAACAAACATAACGAGTCCGAACATAACGAGTATGTGACGATCACCTTTCTGAACTGCGCTGACATAGTCGAATAGATAACAAAAGTGCTGCATACGTCAACAAGAGACAGCATGTCTAGAAGATTGCCTACATCCTTTTGATTTTTTGTTTTCTTTTCGATTTTTGCCCCAAGATAAAGTTATATGCCAAACTTTCTCTTACCGAGTCTATTGTAGATGAAAGTGCGAAACTGTTGCGTGGCAACAACTACGTGGTCCGATCCTTCTTCATCTGTATTAGACTTTCAAAAACTGCTGTTAACAGAAGAAATCGCTGACTTTCCCACGACGACGAGCTTTGCTCTTTTGCACCTGTGATATTTTTTGATACAACATGACTTAATAAATACTTTGAAACCTCTTTTATATTTTTCACAAGCCCATAGACGAGAATTGTAAGAAAAAAGAACGGAACACATTTGAAGACAATTCCTGTTATCCAGAATGATAGACGAAAAACCTGAAAAGAAATACTGAGCTTTCGTAAAATGAGCGAAACTTTCAATGCAATCGTTTTCGTATGCAATGGCTGAAAATGTAGGGAGATATGAGGCCGTTTGCGTAAGAATCGAGCAGATTCGGATAGTTTTGGCACAGCTCAAAAATGTCAATTCTCTGAAACTTTGCTAAATGGGGTTCTTGAGGGTGCTGATGACGATGGTAACATTCATTTTGCTCGTAGTGCACCCATTGGCTCCAGATGACGTCACGTCGAAATCAGTTTTCTTGGAACATCTCGACACTCGTTATGGCTAATTTCATGAAACTTTGGCGTCGGATGTGGAATGGGATGGCGGTGAAGCACGTTTAAGAAATTTTTCGATTTTGAATGGGAATGAGAGAATGCGAGACGACGGACGTATTTCGCAAGCGCACTCCCGCTATAAACAGGGTGGTGAGCACGAGGGGAATGAGAGGGAAGAGAAATGGAAAGGAAGATCCAGTGTTGTTTGCTCGCTATTTCGCCGTTCCTCGTGTCCAAACGCTTCCCGCCATTGCCGACGGTCAAATTAAAATATTGCAACCAATTTTTTAAAAGATTTATCTCCCCATTCGCATTTTCCGGGGGGGGGGGGGGGGGGGGGGGGGGGGGAGATTGTTCAGATTACGCGTCCCTTGTATTCCCCATAATTTAGCATGTTGAAAGATACCATTTGAAAAATTATATTCTAGAATGGAAACAGACAAGCAGCCAATAATCGACGATCTTCCATCTGCATCGAAGAAAGAGAAATGCGAGGCACTCTTCGAAG
This sequence comes from Pristionchus pacificus, assembly GCA_000180635.4. NCBI lineage: Eukaryota > Metazoa > Nematoda > Chromadorea > Rhabditida > Neodiplogasteridae > Pristionchus > Pristionchus pacificus. The sequence continues at coordinate 12,306,633 of CM026578.1, read as the reverse complement.
AGGAGTGGAGCAGGGTGAGCACTTTTTTGTTGTGTTTTCTAAGCAATTTTTATTTCCTTTCTGTATTTCCTTCGCATTTTACGAAACTCATTTCAGATCTATCCGAACGAACTCGTAATCACTTGGTACTGGTTCCCGACAGCACAGGCGAAGAGAATCGACACTCATCAGATAAAGGGAATTTACTATTCGTTAGTTGATTTCTACTCATACATTTCCAATTGATTTCCACTATTTATTTATGCCCGCTTTTAAAAAATGTCACAAATTTCCAGCAAACAGACGTTCTGCAAAGCATTCGGAAGTGTAAAGAGTTGGGGAATGTCTTTCTCTCCGTGCTGGTGGGCATGCGACATCAAGAGGTCAGCACATGTGTACTTTGTTACTACTATATATTCACACTCGTTTAGTGTAGCTGCCTTTAATAGTACGACCAAATCCTATCTCAGTCGTATTTCCAATCACAGATGTCTCCGCTCGAATCCCGAAGGAAACGGCTTCTACAATGTCGTCATCGACATCGGAGATGGAACGATGAAGGTACTTTTTTCATTTATTTGTATTTGTTTAGTCAGAAAAAAACGTTTCCAGGGCTTCACCACTGCCAATCTGCAAGCCTTTCTCACAGTTCTCCGTCGTCAGTGCAATCCCGGTGTGATCTGTCAGGAGGGATTCCCTTGGTGAAGCGAACGATACTGTACATACTACGGATAAATATTTTTTTTATTTGACTTTTGTTTGAAATATTAAAAAGTAGACTGGTACTGGGACGGAGCGGGTGCTTTACTCGGAATCACAGTGGTTCCCTTGGGAGCCGCGGATGAGGGCAGAGAAAGGAAGGAGGATCGAACTGGAGCAGCATATTGCTTCACTCCATCACGAAGGGATGGATTGAAGAGCATGTAGACAAAGGGAGGAATTCCGTGGAGGAGTTGCCATGTGACCTGAATGGGTATTGAAAATAAAGTATGCGGTTCCTCTACGAAACAGCCTACCTGAGCGACATAGAGAACGGCGTGTGAGGGGGGCACGTATTGCGTGACCATGTACGCTCAATGAATTTATCGGTTATTCACGGTACGTTCGAATTAACCTACTAATGCATGTGGTGAAGTGAACCACGACGATGATTCCGGATTGAATGGACAGCTGAATTTATATATTCCTTGAGAATTTCTCAAAATATTTTGAACCATCATTGCTGCTCGATTCACAACGTTGGTTTTGGTCTGGTCTTGAATTGCGCTTGAACTTTTCCTGAATAGGTTTAGTTACTCTGATCTGAATTGATTACCGCTCACTTGAATAGAAGATAGAGAAGCATGAAGATGTAGGCAGTGAATGAGATGCATAGCATCATTGTGTTATTAAAGATATGCGCGAGATTGTAGTACTGTAGTTATAATATCTATTTAGGACTTAACATTGAATATAAAATCACATCGTAGCGGTCATCCTCGTATATTCCTGGATTCACAATAAGCAGATGATAGTCAGAATTGAATAGGAAAAGAGGAGTGAAGAAAGCAATGAAGAACGGGTAGAATAGGCATGCAGCCAGCAGATACCACGTTCGTGATCCATGGAATAGTGCAAAATTAGTACTGGCACTGAAAAAACTGCACTTGCTTTGAAAAGAAAGTTGTACATTCTTCCAGAAATGAGTTCCAACATGCGATTTATTGCGAGGACCACACACGTAATGCAAGAAAGTGTGAAGAAAACTAGCGATGATGTTTAGTTGACTATTATGCATTTTGACTTACACATAGCGACCAGGGCGTTGAGAAAATGCATTTTTGGATGATGACAGAATACTTCTCCCTGAACTATCTATGCTTATTTTGTGGAATGCAAAATACCATCACCATAATTAGAAGAATTCCGAATGTGAAAGCATTAACAAACAGTGTGGCGATATCGGCTATTGCGAGCATAAACATCACCTGCAGATTTTAACGAATTTGAAAGAATAATTTGAGCAAACTTTGTAAGTGGCACTGCGTCGCATCGTCCAAATGACTTGAGCGCTCAGCAGATAAAGTGGAATAGTAACAACAGCAAAGATGATGCAGAATGCTCCGAAATAGGGTCGCACAGTGCCTCGTGTTGACCAATCGATAGTCCAGTTACCGCCCATACTTTGTGATAAAAATAAAATCATGAGACAAATCTGAAGATCAACCTGCAGTCGTATTCTTCATGTGTGAGCATAAATAGATTGAAACGCAACTGCGAAATCGGCTTCATCTCAAAGAACGACAGAGAGAGCGGTTATTCAATGAATGATTTTATTCTCTTCCTGCTGATTACCCTAGAGGACTGGTAATTATTCCGAAAAGTCTGGTTTTTTTCGCTGAAGTCCTCATAGGAAAGCTATAATTTTAATCCAAATGGGAATAACTCAATCTCGAGCAGTTTTATTTATCATCTCACAATCACATTCCTAGTGGCTTCGACTCAGTTCAGAGTCCTTCAATCTGCTCGATATATTGTGTCGAGGAATGAATAGATCAACAAACTCCTACAATGAGAACAAACATAACGAGTCCGAACATAACGAGTATGTGACGATCACCTTTCTGAACTGCGCTGACATAGTCGAATAGATAACAAAAGTGCTGCATACGTCAACAAGAGACAGCATGTCTAGAAGATTGCCTACATCCTTTTGATTTTTTGTTTTCTTTTCGATTTTTGCCCCAAGATAAAGTTATATGCCAAACTTTCTCTTACCGAGTCTATTGTAGATGAAAGTGCGAAACTGTTGCGTGGCAACAACTACGTGGTCCGATCCTTCTTCATCTGTATTAGACTTTCAAAAACTGCTGTTAACAGAAGAAATCGCTGACTTTCCCACGACGACGAGCTTTGCTCTTTTGCACCTGTGATATTTTTTGATACAACATGACTTAATAAATACTTTGAAACCTCTTTTATATTTTTCACAAGCCCATAGACGAGAATTGTAAGAAAAAAGAACGGAACACATTTGAAGACAATTCCTGTTATCCAGAATGATAGACGAAAAACCTGAAAAGAAATACTGAGCTTTCGTAAAATGAGCGAAACTTTCAATGCAATCGTTTTCGTATGCAATGGCTGAAAATGTAGGGAGATATGAGGCCGTTTGCGTAAGAATCGAGCAGATTCGGATAGTTTTGGCACAGCTCAAAAATGTCAATTCTCTGAAACTTTGCTAAATGGGGTTCTTGAGGGTGCTGATGACGATGGTAACATTCATTTTGCTCGTAGTGCACCCATTGGCTCCAGATGACGTCACGTCGAAATCAGTTTTCTTGGAACATCTCGACACTCGTTATGGCTAATTTCATGAAACTTTGGCGTCGGATGTGGAATGGGATGGCGGTGAAGCACGTTTAAGAAATTTTTCGATTTTTTAAATTAATAAAGTTGTAAAATGGAACTTTCCGAGGAGCCATGGGCATTCGGCGCGAGTAGGAGAGATCGGACCGGAATGACGAGACGATTCCAAATCTGTTTTAAAATTGAATCTAAGTGGTGCCCATAACGAGAAAATCAACTTATAGTGTTTCCTGCTTGTAAGTAAATGCGACGATCCTTCCACTTGTTTACTTCCTTCCTCGTATCGATCGGAGTCTCTCTCACGAGGGAGGCGAGAGAGCATGGGAAATCGAGAGAGCACAGAGACTGGGAAGAGGTCACGGCGGAGAGACTCGGGTAGATCAAGAGATCGGAAGTCAACAAGGGGAAGGATGCACAGATTTACTTACAAGCAGGAAACACTATAAGTTGATTTTCTCGTTATGGGCACCACTTAGATTCAATTTTAAAACAGATTTGGAATCGTCTCGTCATTCCCGTCCGATCTGTCCTACTCGCGCTGAATGCTCATGGCTCATCGGAAAGTTCCATTTTACAACTTTATTAATTAAAAAATCGAAAAATTTTCTTAAACGTGCTTCACCGCCATCCCATTCCACATCCGACGCCAAAGTTTCATAACATTAGCCATAACGAGTGTCGAGATTAGAGTGGCTGAAGGAAGAGGTGAGGGAAGAGTGTGCAGCTCTCTCACAGCTAGGAATGAGAATGAGGGAAGAGGAGGGATAAAAGGCCGACCTCTTGCGCAAGAGTTTGCAGAATGGTAGAACTCTTGCGCAAGAGGCGAGGCAGAAATGGGCCGTTTTAGAGCGTTTGTGCTCGTTCTTTCTATAGTTTTGAATCACGATGTCTTAAATGAGTACCACGAAAACAACTATTATTATCGCGACCAAAGAGCTTCTAATTGTAATCTGCAATATAAATCACCTTCGTAAAGCATCGTCCCTCACACACAAACCTGAATAAATGTCGAGCCCTTTCCTCTGTTTCGAAGTGTCAAATATCGGAAGAGTGCCATAAATGCCGATATCCAAACAGCAGAAGAATGAGCGCTAAGGGCGATGATGGCATACACCATCATGTATAATGACCAGCCCCAACTCCAAGACGATGGCCTGTGTAATTTGATTGATCGAACTGATCAAACTACGAAGGATAAACGAACGAGCACTCATTGAATTCTTTCGAGAAATGAACATGATAAAAGAGATTAGTAAGAAGAACGATGCTATTGCACACGGCCATTGCAGTGAGAAGCGTATTTATAGATGATCGCATTTGCTTTCTGAAATAGAATACTGGAATGAGCGAACGAAGAGAAACAGATATTAATTTCATAAAATATTAATTTAAAAAATGATGAAGTGCATAACTAATGATGTACTTACCACAGCAGGACAACAATTGTGCAAACATTTGTAGTTGTTCCGAAAATGCATAAGAAAATACTGAGATACACATGGATAGGCTCATAAACAGTAGAAATCACACTTAAATTGAAGTTTTTACAAGATCGACATCATAATTAAGAAAATATAATACTCTATGACGTCATAAACGGGGCTTTTTGCAGGCAGTTGAAAGATGGCGGTCGAACTGCATCCATCCATTCTAAATTTAAATTGAATAATACCTGTTAGAATTGTTCTCGCAAATAAATAAAAAAAATATATGAGAAAAGATAAATAAAGTGGACTCAATAAATGCGAAAATCGAGCTGACGGGACGAATGTCTGATCTGCGATCCTTTCTCCGCTCGAAGTGCCCATATCTCGAAGCAAATTGCTATTTTCGCAGTGTCGGGAGCAATTTAGGTAGCAAAATGATTGTCTGAAAGAAATTTGAAAGGTTTCAAAATTGCATGCTTTGTGGCAATAAATGACTATTTTAGATTTTCTTCCAAATTATATCCCTTTTCGATGACTTCGCTTGCGTGAATGATTGGAAACCATGTATGATAGATAAACGATTCATCAGATTCATCAATAAAGACAAGATAACGAATTGAGAACGGCAATTTCACGTTCTCTCGATAAGCTTCACAAACAGTTGTCCGTCTTTCGGTCCGTGCAAAACGTTCGCTGTAATTGTCTTCAACTCTTCCTGAAAATGAATAGTCGCGAAAATTCAGGGACTTTTTCTTGCTCAACAATAGTCAGAATATTAATTGGAAAACTTGCATGTTCCGGATCGAGTTCAGTGACGAATCTTCTCGTCACTTCAGCCAGAACAGTCTTGAATTCCATTTCAGCGAATCTCGCTCCGACGCAATTTCGAGGGCCGATTCCGAAGGGAAGATAGGTTGCAGACCAAACGGCCTTATTGTTATCGCCGAGGAATCTATACGAGCCAATTGACATAAACAAATGAGTTGAGGGTACCTCTCAGGAATGAATTCTCTTGGTCGCTCGTAATTATTCTCGTTCCACATAACTGCGTGTACAGGTGCAACGACACTCACACCGACGGGTACTCGGATATTCCCTCCGATTATCGTCTCCCTGGAACCATCGAAATGAATCATGAAAATTTGCTGAGAAAAGTAAAAAAAATTCTACTCACTTGATGCATCTTCTTCCGGTAAATGTGATGACAGGAGGATACACGCGAAGGGTCTCTGAGAACACTGCGTGCTGAAGAAAAAACGATGCATCATCAATTAGCGAGCATACAAGGAGGGGAATTGAATATTAGTAATATGTTCTCTAACCAGATAAGGCAGTTTCATCACTCGTTCATAGTCGATTGATTCATTGTCTTCGAATGTCGATGTGATTTCCTCGTAGAGAGTTTGTTGAACCTGAAAAAAATGATCAAGCAGGGAACTTTGAACCTTCCAAATGCATATTTCAATGGAGTAAGCTTACTTCCGGATGCTTGGCTAGCAAATAAGAAGCGAATGCGAGTGCGGTGGACGTCGTTTCGTATCCAGCGAAGAATAGTGCCCATGCATTAGAGACGACGATGTCGTGATGAAGCGGCTTCTCCTACGATAAAATTGATCGTGAGTTAGGAAATCAAAGACGAAGTATTGTCAAATATTACCTAATATTAGAGTCAATGTTTGGGAATGATGACTTACTCCATTCTCCACTCGTTTCTCATTTTCAGCAAGGATCAGATCAATCAGGTCGGGAAGTGGACGGAACTGGAAATTCAATGTTTTTTGTTATCAAACCGAATCGACAACTGACTTTTCCAGCAGCTCGATCCTTCGTTCGTTCAAGAATGATCTCCGAAAGATTCTGAATGAGAATGTGCTCTTCCCTTCCGAAGATCGAATAGCAACGAAGATACTTGAAGATGGGGAAGAACACTGAAACAGTATTTCAAATTTAGAATGTCCCTTTTGATACGCTATCATCAACAACTGCTCACGCGAAAGTTTGAAGACAAGTGACTTATTGTACTGTATGTTTGCGACGAAAATACGTGCACGATTGTAGTACTCATTCGAACGATCCTGCAATTATCTCATTCTCAATTCAAATGCGTTATTTCCTCGTAACGGAATTTTTTAACCTTTATGCATGAGATATTCTGTCCAAGCGCACATCTCGCAATCATGTCCATTGTGATCGCTTGATATTCCCTGAATGATCTTCAATATCAAGAACAACACCTATTTCATACCCATAGATATCCATTTTTCCTCCATTCAATTTCGACTTTGATCTGAGCTCATCAACGAGGTGGTCCAATTGGTCATGGAACATGAGATGCATCTGAAATTGAACTTTTCCGAAAACCAAAAACGATCTAGAATCACCTTCTTCATCTTCCCCGAAGTGAAAATGGCCGAGATTACAGAACGCATCTCCTTCCAGCCAGCGCCTGAATAAGAAGCCCCTTTCAGCAACGATTTTCCCCAAAATTTCGTGGCGACAATTCTTATTTGTAAAATAATATCCATGGTCGAAAAATAAATAATAGTTAATACGCATACCTTTCGTTCCTTCATGATCCACCTGCAGTAGTCCGTCCAGGAATGGATACACCATGTTGATAGCGATTTTCTGCAAATGATGTTTATTTAATAAATAACGATTTAGGCGAACCTTTCGCGCAACGAAATTACCAAACTGCGAGATGAACACTTCTTTGATGATTTCGGGGTCAGTGGTCACAATCTCGAGATTGGAACCGTAGTAGAATCTGAACGGGGAGGGCTGTTGTTTGTGTTTTATTTTCAGTGAAGAAAAAAATCTCACCCGTACGTGGCTCCATAGACCTTTTCGAGCAGAGGAAATATGTAAGGAGTCGCCTCGACACCTTTCTAACATAAGACATATTTGATCTTTAATTCGCTAAAAAATTTCTGATTACCGTTTTTATAACTTCGAAGAGATACATCATGTTTCCAAATAGGAATGAAGCGGGAGGACCGGTCAATCCGATCTTCTCGCGAATTCTCATTTGATGACGACGTTGACTAAACAAACGTCGATTGGACCAATACATATTCGAAAAGACTCACATTATACCATGAATCAGCCATGTTACCACAGCGATGCAGAAAATTAACCAAATCATTCTGAAAATGTAGAAATCAAGTCAAAGAAATTAATAGAACTGAAAAGAACTCGAACATAAATGTGCATTGAACACGCGCCCCACGTTTGCCCATTGGTATATGATAGAGAGATAATTTAGCAACAACACTTCTCTCTCGAGTTGACCATGAAACTACAAACTACGATGGACCGGTCGATAGATTAACCCCCTGGTTGCGATGCGCCTAGAGTAGGGCGCCCTAGTGCGAGACGGGGCACATAAGGGACACTCTTTGATCGCTATTGCTTGCGTTGATAAGGAGGTGCGTATTTTAGTGATCGGTCAGAGAGACGATTTGAGCACTGTATGTCTTTGATCTCGGAAGGATTATGGAAGTTGTTTTTTCTGCACTGCTCACATTCCTTGAAAAACTAACTGAAAAAAATAAGATAATTAGTGAATTGAAGAGAACTTCAAATCGCTACCACCGATTAGGGAAATGGTCGAGTTGTTGACTGACAAGTGGACTGGTCGACAGCCTTTCTGCACAAGTCAGTCAACAGGTGAATAAGAGGAAAGAAGAGTGTCGAGGAGACAGTTTCTTATCTGCATTGAAGAGGGCAAAGAGTGGATTTGTGTAGACGATGGCGATGGTAATTACCATTATGTCTTTTATTTTATTTTACTAATGAAAGAAACAACTTCATTGAAGTAGGAACAGTGGAAAAATAGATGATTCGATATTCACTTCCTCTAGCTTCTTCTTGAGTCACTTTCTCTCCGTGAGCTTTACAAATAATACTCCCTCTTTCGGACCATGCAGAACGTTTCCAAGTACGGTCTTCAAATCCTTCTGAAAGACAAAATACATTGTAAATTTCTTTCGAATCAATCACATTCTCCTATTTGTATGTTTTCATGTCACGCTGGATTTCTTATAATTACGTGTGTCGCATCCAATTCGACTTTCATATTCACGAAATATTCATAGGAAACTTGCATGTTCTGGATCGAGTTCAGTGACGAATCTTCTCGTCACTTCAGCCAGAACAGTCTTGAATTCCATTTCGGCGAACCTCGCTCCAACACAATTTCGAGGGCCAATACCAAAAGGAAGATAGGTTGCAGACCAAACTGCTTTTCCATTATCTCCCATGAATCTGGAATGAAATACTCTTATTCATTATTCAATTATTTCCCCAGTACCTCTCTGGAATGAATTCCCTTGGTTGTTCGAAATTGTTTTCGTTCCACATCACAGTGTGCACTGGAACAACGACGCTTACTCCGGCGGGTACGCGGATATTTCCTCCAATAATCGTGTCTCTGAAATCATTCTTAAATGCACCTAGATGTTCTATGAAATACCTACTTTATGCATCGTCGTCCAGTGAAAGTGAGAACGGGAGGGTAAACACGGAGAGTTTCAGAGAAGACTGCATGCTGAAAACAATTCTAATTGCTGCATAAATAAGTTACGAACCAGATACGGGAGCTTCATCACTCGTTCATAGTCGATCGCGTCGTTATCATTGAAAGTAGATGTAATTTCTTCGTAGAGAGCTTGCTGTTTCTGAAACATAACCACATCTTGTTTTTGTTTCGAATTATCGCCAACTTCGGGATGCTTGGCTAACAAGTAGGAGGCGTAAGCTAGCGTTGTGGATGTTGTCTCGTAGCCAGCGACGAAGAGAGCCCATGCATTAGAGACAATTACGTCGTGATGAAGTGGCTGATCCTGGGGGTATATTTTGCATGACACAATTATATCTTTTGCATGATAAGAAATAACGAAAAGCACAGATTAATAAAAATGTGTAAATGCTATTAACTCCGTTCTCAGCTCGCTTTTCATTCTCTGTCAGAATCAAGTCGATTAGATCGGGAAGAGGTCGAATCGGAAAAAATATATCCTATTCAAATTTACGTACTAACACACTTACTTTTCCACTGGATCGTTCTTTCTGGCGCTCCAAAATGTTTTCCGACAGAAGCCGAGTGAGAACTTTTTCCTCTTTTCCAAAATTGGAAAAGGGACGGAGGTACTTGAAGAATGGGAAGAACACTAAAGCATTTATTAAAATTTAATTCAAAATTGTTCCCATTGTTTTTTCAAAGCTGTGGATCTCACAGATACTTTGTGGCACTCAAAGTGGTACTCACGTGTAAGCTTGAAGACTAGCGATGCGCTAAATGATAAATTGGCGACGAACTTTCTTGCGCGAGTGTAGAACTCGTTCGATCGGTCCGAGAAAGGGAAATTTTTATAACAATACTTCAATCAACTTACTTTTATACATGAAATGTTCTGTCCAAGCGCACATCTCGAAATCATATCCATTGTCATTGCTTGATATTCACTGAAACCAGCCATGTGAAAATATAAATAGGGGCCACAACTCAGATTGCCGAATTATCACTATCCAGTCAAAACCGGGTGGAAACTGTCCCTCATGGTTCCAATGACATCATACTTTTGGTCGTTTGTCGATATCTCGTCTCCGAGCTGCGCTACAGCCCGAAAAGTACGCGCGACACGCACTGTTGTGGAGGGGGAAAGGCGAGACGAGAGGGAAAGGGGGCGGAGCCTATTTCCAACTCATTCTCAATATTCGGAGGCAAGAGCTTCGCCATGTCGTGAGAGACAAATCAAGGGAGAAATTACCTCTTAACCTGCAGAGTGTGCGCTAGTCACGACGGGTTAGAAACAGCAGGGAGAGGCGAGGCGGAGGGAGATGGGAAGGGGTCCGTCTCTCGCATCTCTCCTCTCATTTGACTAGCCCCGCGCACGTTCACACTGTGTTTAGCGCAATCGGAATCGAAAAAAATACGGGCGTACTGAAATCTTTAAAACAAATCCGCAAGCTTTTGAAGCATGATAAAATTCTATTTTTTTTCTCTAAAATTCCTAAAATATTCGTATTCGTCAGAAAAATTATGCCCAAACAAAATATTCACACTGCAACCCGTAAAAACGACCTATTCCCATCGTTAAAGTTCATTTTTGACCTACTCAATGAAGATGTGCACATTTCGGGCAGTGCTCAATCGATTGCGAATGCCAGTAGCTATCCAGCGCACTTTAGAATGAAGGATTTGGTTTAGAATGAAGCTTGCGGATTTGATTCTCGTTTTTAGGCAAAATCATGTCAGACGAAAGTGGGCGGGGCTTGTGGCCCCTAAATATAAAAATTCGAAAACAAACGCGTAGATGTCCATCTTTCCTCCATTCAATTTCGACTTTGCTCTAAGTTCATCAACAAGATTATCCAATTGATCGTGGAACATAAGATGCATCTGTAAATATTTTTCTCCGCATCTCAAATATCATTTTTGCTGTTTGAAAATCACCTTTTTCATCTTTCCTGACGTGAATATTGATGTAATAACAGTTCGCATTTCTTTCCAGCCGGCGCCTGTAATTTATAGGGGATATATTGACGAAAACCTGCCAGCTTACCGAGAGAACCAACATGATCCACTTGCAAGAGTCCGTCTCGAATAGGATAGACCGTGTGCATTGCGAGTTTCTGGAACGAATTTACTGAAAGAGGAATATTTATAAACACTGACTTTTCTCGCAACAAAGTTTCCGAATTGTGAAATGAAAAATTCTTTAATGATTGCTGGATCGCTCGTGACTATTTCGAGATTACACCCGAAGTAGAATCTGCAGTTCATTATTGTAAATGACTGAGAAAAAAAAGTAAAAAGCTTTACCCGTAAGTGGAGCCGTACTCTTTCTCCAATTCGAGATGAACCAACGGCGTTGCTTCCAATCCTCTCTGAAACATTGTATTACACAAGTGTATCCTTTTTAATTTCGAACCTTTTTGATAACATCAGCGATATAGAATATATTTCCCGATATAAAGGATGCTGGAGGACCAGCGAGTCCGAGTTCCTCACGAAGTTGGAAATGACGACGACGCTGTCTGGAAGATAATGAATGACATGGGAAATAATTGATTTATGAAATACACTTGCTAATACACTTGCTAGTCACTTACAATAGTTCAAGTACGATCCAAGTAAAAACTCCGAGAACGAAAATCGCCCCAATCATTCTGAAAACATAAATGGGAATAAGGGAGAAATCGTCGCTAACGAACAACAATCAATCGAATGGCGGACACGCACTCGATTAAGTAAAGGATTGTTGCAACAAAGTATGCGCTCTCTACTACAAACATCGCTGATCTTCACAATTCAGCAAGTCGCAGAATTGTGTGAGATATGTCGGAAAATTGGTCGCTTTTGAGCTGGGCGAAATCGTTTTTATTGTAAATCAAACACATTCTTAACTTTGAGGCAGTGCAATTGCGTTTGACGTTGACAGGATTCGAAAATAGATAGACAGACTTGAACAAATTCAATTGGCCAAGAGAATCGGATTAAATGGACGGACTGGAAAATGGAGTGGTGTTTCAAGTCAATAGTGAATACTCTCTCGTTTAAATATGAGGTTGTTTCAACAAAGTTCATTCAACTGCTGCTACAATAATTGTACTACGTGTCGCTATTGTATTGAACAAACAGGACACCCTGTTTATATGTCCGTGTACATTTTCCCTACTTTTAGGCTCTCGGAAAGACGTTCTTTATACATGAATCACAAAATAGGCACACTTAATCGGGAACGGTCAGCGAAATGGAGAAAATGCTCAGAGTAGAATATCTAATAATCAAAATATAGCGGATTTTCCGTTGACAAATCACTCTTCTTTCTTGAAGAAGCGTTTCATCTTCACATAGTTCTGCAATAATTTTTGTATGAACTTGTGATTATAAAATTCTCACGAACCGTAGGAGTAGTTGTGAATCGTGTTGCAACTTCCATAGGAATGGAAATAAGATCTCCCGGTTCGGCCAGAATTCGAATCCACTCGTTATCCTGATGTTTTCTCTTCAAAATCCGATTAAGGATAAACAGTGATTACATGTCCCTTGACATCGAAGTATGCTTCCCCATCGAGTACGAGTCGGCCGATCTCCTCTTTCAGATACGTTTCCACGTAGAGTTCGGCCAACTAAAATTAACTTCTCTCCGAATTTGGCCAGTACTCAGAAAAAAAAATACATCGAATACGAATACAAAAACCCCTGACCTTATCATGAAAATTGAGTGTGATCTTGTCTCCAATCTCAACAATATCCTCTCTGACAAAGTATCGCTCGTACTTGATATTGGCTATTCTCGTTGACATCGCGATAGGATCGGCAGAGTTCAACTGAAAGTAATAGACACTTTTTCATATTCTATGCGTTCTCTTAGAAAAAAATTCAAAAGAATCTTGAGATTCCAACTTTCCATACGAGTGCTTCGCACTGTTTCTGTAGCTGATCGGGTGTGAGTCTTTTGGGAGGGAAAATGTGATGAGGAAGACGAGGATCACCATGAGAATATGGATCGACGAACCACGCTTGCACCATTCCTGGAATCATTGATTGATACAGTATCCCAGGAATAGTATGGATATGTGAATCGAGTCACAGCCACACAATAAGAATTCGGATGTGAGTGGGAACGTATATTGGCATTAGAAAACAAGCAAGCTATAGCGAACAACAAAGTAAAGAGAAGTGAATGATACGGCGTTCGCCCACACTTCTACTCTATCCAAACCAGTCGACTGTTCTGGTTTGATAAGTAAATTAGTGAGGAACAAAGGAAGCACTCGAGGTGAAATGGCTACTTTTTTAACAGATCTGATAACAATGTCTGTTTCAAGATCAAAATTCCACCAATCACTGGAGACAAGTAAATGAATACGATGACGTCAAAAACTATCTGATTTCGCGTGGTAGTTATGATTCATAACGTATGAATAGATGGAAGATCTTTATTTTCCTAGGTGAAAGGGAAATCACGAGCAAAGACTCGGTTACGATTCTATCTCTATAAGAGTCGAATACGACAACTGTTAAACCATTCTCGGCACTTTTGAAGTTCCTATACTTTTAGAATTATTTTTCGAATATCTGCTATTGCAATTTGTCTAGGAAAAAAATGTCTCGAGTCTAGGTCACTCATTCATCGAAGTATTTCATTCTTGAGGTAAGATGTCTTGGCTTCTGCTCGCAACTCAATTTATTTGTACCGGAGAAGGGCTCACAGGTAGGCTTCATTCTGAATCGTAAGTTCAATCAACGTCAAAGGTGCTCTTCTCAATGTGTATCTTTTCTACCTGGTCGCCGTCTCAAAGAAATCATCCATGAGCGATCGTGTTTACAAAGTGTGCAATTATTGATTTTACGTGTGCAGTGAATGATTTTCAGGTGGCCATTTCAATCTTCTCAATACACGGTTTCTCAATTTGCACCTTTATTGCAATCTTGATTACGTGAGCATTTATTTTTCAAATCAAACACAACATTTTATATTCGAGGCGCATATCTTCCGTGAGGGAACATTCATCACTGCAGTTGTTGGTCCACTTGCGCATTTCTTGCCGCGACCTCTGAGCATGATCATAATCAGAGTGAGATCTAAATGTCTGACTTCTCAAAGAATGGTCATTATAGATAACGATGGTGCTTGCGACAATGATCTGGACGTTGATTCCAGCCATGAGTACTCTCCAACTGATCACTTTGACGAGAAAGTTAGTTGATGAATTACGATAAGAGTCAAAAACTTGAGTATTTCAGCTTGCACTGGAGTGCGGGAAAGAGATTGGTTATTAGTTTCCTATTCCCCTGTGTCTGCATCGCAATTGTCGCGGTGAGCTTGTTGCTACATTCACATTGGATAGTCAATGATGAAATACCGAGAGAAAGCTACAATCATAACAGGAAGTTTTCAGACCACTGTTGAGGAGCTCATTCCATCTTACGAGTTCGAGAATATAATGATACGGATCTCACAGGAAGTATACGATATGAATGGAACACTGATCACATTCGGCAGCACTATGAGATATCCGGAGCTGAATGTATGATACGATATTTTTGTAAAGAGCTCATCAGACGTGTGTTTTAACAGTTCGACCGAACTCTGGTCTACTTTGCCCTATTCTACGCAATCGTTCCTTATTCACTGACTTACGCTGCCCTCGGAATACTTATTTATAAAGTGAGTATAGTAAATAGAAAACTCAATTTCGGCCATTATAGATTCAAAGCAGTCTCCATGTCCGAGGAATGACTCTCAGTCGAAGAACTGTCCAAATGCAGCGAGCATTCTTTGTCATGCAACTTCTTCAGGTTTTAAAACATGGCAGCCATAATTCAATGGTCATATTCTCAGAGTGTGCTGCCCCTCATCATCCTCTCTTCACCATTCACCGTCTTTCTCTATGGTGTCTTTACTCAGACTGATCTCGGATTGAGCGCACTTTGGTTCACTTCATTTTTGTGGTTGTGCCCATCGGTCCAGGTTCGGTTCCACACTCTAACCAGTTGAAAACACGGGTTTTCAGGCAGTTGTGCAACTCCGCTACATAATACAAGCAGCAAAGACAAGATTAAAAGAGACGACACAGGTGTCCGTCATATCCAAAACGAGGGGATCGACTCTGTAACCATAATAACTATCTTGAACGAATATGCTTTCCACGTACAATGTTTCCACATACGATACATTTCGTTATTCATACAAAAATAAATAAGTTGCAAACAATTCGCCAAAGATTTTTTAGAGAGTTTAAATTATCTTGTGAAGGGCGGATGTGCACACTGGTATTATATTATTCGGAGAGTGCCTTGACTTGCGGAATCTCTTCTGCAGATGTTTTTATGCATTCATCGGCTCTGTCGGAGTTGAAGGGTCCCATGAGAATTGAGGGGACCCATGAGAATTGTGGGGTCCCATGAGAATTGAGGGATTTCATGAGAATTGAGGGGTCCCATGAGAATTGAGGGGTCCCATGAGAATTGAGGGGTCCCATGAGAATCAGAATTTCATGGTTACTGGTGTGATTTCCTGGAGAAGGGGTCCCATCAGATTTTCATGATGAATTGTCTGATTCATGAAGATCCGTGATCGATTTTCACTTTTTTGTGTTTATTTCCCAACGCACGCCCATTTCGAGTGCTCTTACGTTGCTAGCTCCTCCAATTCACTTCCACAATCAAAACAATTCAATTAAAGCGTTGAACATCAATCATGGTACATTTCAGATTACTCGGGCAACGACGACGCCGAGACCGGGCAGAGGAGGCCGTGGCGGAAATCGAGGACAATGAATATGCACATTCTGCATCGGAGAGAATTTTTGAACATATAAATTTCGTTCCCCAATTTGGTCCTGCAGCGCGATTTCTAGCATGCAATCACCGACGTGGGTTCGATTCCGCCTCCCTACATCTCTCTTTTGCCAACACTTTCATGCATGCAAATGTTGTTTTTCGATACAAAATGACTTTTCACATGTGCATACGTCCTATTGCAATGTTTTGAACACATTTCAGATGGTTTTCCCGTTTTTTCTCAAAATACTTTTTTTTAGATAAGGGTCCCCCCTTTGGTGAAGAAATATTGTCAATACGGCGTATGCACATGTGAAAAGTAATTTTGCATAGAAAAACATCATTTGCATTCATGAAATTGTTGGCAAAAGAGAGATGTAGGGAGGCGGAATCGAACCCGCGTCGGTGATTGCATGCTAGAAATCGCGCAGCAGGACCAAATTGGGGAACGAATTTTACGGAACGAATGTTCAAAAATTCTCTCCGATGCAGAATTTCAAGGCGCATCTGATAAAAATAAGCATTTTTCCGTACAAATAACATCTTGATGTGGTTGAGCTATGAAAACTGCTGAAAAATGTGGTTTTCACGCAACAACTTTATGCAAATTTGTCGTAAATTCACAAAAACTTGGATTTGGACATATCTTTTGATGCTCTATCGAATGGTATATGACACGACGGTCAAAGCTGAAATTTATTTTTGAAGCATGATATGCATGAATCATCATGAAAAGTTGCAGGAAGCATACCTAACCTCTAGGGAGTACCCATAAAAATTTTAAGCTTGATGGGAGCATTTTGAACCATTGTGCCACCCGGTCCCGATCTTAC
The DNA here is from genome assembly GCA_000180635.4 of Pristionchus pacificus. Taxonomy (NCBI): domain Eukaryota; kingdom Metazoa; phylum Nematoda; class Chromadorea; order Rhabditida; family Neodiplogasteridae; genus Pristionchus; species Pristionchus pacificus. The sequence goes on along the minus strand of CM026578.1, from coordinate 12,289,750 downwards.
AGAGAACGCGTTTTAAAACATAAAAAAAAATCATAATTTTTGTTCTACCTCAATATATCAAAATCATTCATTATTTTGATAATATGCGCAGTACATGCCAACGCGAATGTAGACAAGGCCTGTCACAGCCACGATATAGGCATTAATCTAAATAATGTTCGCAATATTTCTCTGGTTATTGGACAAGAAAGTATCACAGTAGCAGCTTCTATTGGAATGACGCCGTAGTTTCGACTTTGTTCAATCCAGTCACAATCATTGCAATACTAAAAAATAAAGAGTTCACTGATTTACTGTTTTATAAGCACCGTCTCTAATGTTCGATTAAACTCGCTCGCAGATGCATTGAAGTTTACAATAGAGTATCGAACTGGTAGTAGATTTGTAATTGCGACCAATATTAATGTGATTACTGAAAAAACACGACAATTATCGATATAGAAATCTCAAGTTACTTTTCTTGGATGATCCTTTGAATTTTACTGGCGATGAATCGCGTAAAAGATTTTGATGACGAAAGAAAAGAAGAAGAATGAAGAGACAACAAAGATTAGCCGTGAGCACGATACAATGATCTGAATCGATGAATTACATATCACGCCTTTCAGGTAAGAATCGAGCTAAAGGTGGGAATTGACGGAAAAATTGAATTTGAGATCTTTGTGGTTTTAGACACCTCTAACCATGCTTGACCCGCCCTCAAAGTGCCAAATGGCAGAAATCATTCTGGGGCTCAGGAGACCAGCGTGGATCCCGGGGTATCCAACTTCAACGGCTTGTGAGAAGCTTGTGAGAGAAAATGGCACGTGATGGACCCCTAGGAGGCCGTTCGCCTAAGAATCGGACAAATCTAAAGGAGTTTGGCACAGCTCAAAAATCTCGATTCTCTGAAACAATGTCTTTTAGGGTTCTCGAGGGTGCTGATGACGATGGGGATACTCATTTTTTCATATTTTTTTTTCATATCGACGTCACGTTGGCTCCAGACGGCGTGACGTCTAAAACAGTTTTTCCAGAATTCCTCAGTTAGGATAAAAGCGAAAATTAGGCGAGTTTGGCTCCCGAGGTAGAATTCGATGCTGCTTACAGCTGCAAACTTTATTTTTTGCGAATTACAAAAATAACTGTGTAAAATGGAAGTTCTCAGGGAGCTAATAGGGATCGGGGAGAGTACCATAGATCGGACGGGATTGATGCAAGGATTCCAAATATATTTTTACATTGTCAAGAAAACATGCGGATAAGGCTTTATGCAAAAGATAGTTTACCGATTTGTAAGTAAATTTTACCATCCTTCCCCTTGTTGACTTCCGATCTCTTGATCTACCCGAGTCTCTCTACCTTGACCTCTTCCCTCTCTCTGTGCTCTCTCTATTCCCCATGCTCTCTCGCCTCCCTAAGGAAGGAGAGAAGGAGAGGGAAGGAGATCGATAAAAGTTCGGAAGTCAACAAGTGGAAAGATGGTCAAATTTACTTACAAACCGGTGTACTATTCCCTCTACATAAGAAATCGTATGATTAACAAATTGACTGGTTATTTTTTACGAGCTCTGGGAAGTGCCAATGGAGGAGTGGCCAATTTTGGCAAATATATAGGCCTTATGTAACCCCGGCTGAATTTTCGATTGGTCCCGGTCCCGAGGCGATTGGACGACGTTGAGGTCGTCTGCCACTTGCTCAAAGTGGACCGACTATTTGCGAAAAACAGGTTTTTCGCGAATAACTCGCGAACGAGAAGAGCTACGGCTTAGGTTCTGGAATAGCACTTGTAGAGCTCGAGGAGGCGGATCTAACGCAGTTGAGAACGGGTAAAAATGTTTATTTTAAACAAAGTTATTAAGCGCGGTAAAGTGCATGTGCTCTAGGATTAGCACGCAGTCGCCGTTGGTTCGACCCCAGCCGGAGGATCCGGGCCCACGGCACGGACATTAACTTTGCATGATTCCTCGTCGAGAATAGCTACCGTAATCTTGCATTATTTACGAGAATCACGTATAGTTTCGCTGTTGGAGGAGAATCGGATTATGATGGAGAAGAAAATCAGAATAATCAGAATACGATTTATGAGCAACTGAGTGATGAGGAAAATGTTATAATTGAAGATAAAGACTGTTCTGAAAAGACACGAACACAGTCACATGAAGTCTTCAAATCCCAAACATTACTATTGTCTCAAAAGACGTCTGAGGAAATCATGAATATTTTGAACGATATATTGGATGATGTTGAAGAAGAGGAAATGGCCGCTATGATAAATGACCTTTGGAATGAGCCAGAAAATCAACTTGTACATGCTCATTCAAAACAAGAAGAAAACAATGGTACAGAACCCGTTCAAAAGAAACGTCGAATTGAAAATAGATTCACTCAATTCTCATACGAAAGTGACAATTTCGAGAACTACGAAAATGAAGATGATCAGAATCGTGAAGACTCTGATATCGATTTCGATGATGATGATGATAATGATTATGATTACAAAATTGAACCCGGAACAGAATATGTGAATCCTGAGGATTCCGCTGCAGATTTATCAAGTGATGATGACTATGATAGACATCATATTCATGACATCGATTCGGAGCCAGATTATGAAAGTTCTGACAATGATGACGATGAATAATTACAAATTCAATCAAACATTGTACATTGAAATATACAGTGACTTATTAAATCATTCGCAACTCAAATTCTGTAAAAAAAACTGAGGTGGTGATGGGTGTGGACGGTGGGAGGGGCCTATCAATAAAAATATAAATATTGTAAAGATCTGATCTATTGCGAATGATGTGAGCTTACATACCGTATATTGTAAGATTATTACCGTGGAATGCATTTAAATGTATCTCTGAACTATAAAGAATAAAGTAAACTACCATGAAATGGTGCTAAACACAAATATGGTACAAGTGACAATAAGCGGTGCTGGGAGGAGAACGGAAATCTGTGCATCGTCATCAGGTCGTCAAGCAGTGATTATGAGCAAGCACACGACATCACACCGATTATTTTTGAGCACACTGCAAAATAAATATTTTTCTCTCTTCTTCATATTGTTTTGTCGCACATACACATACATGCACAGTTATAACTTTTTCGGAAATCAAATAGTTTTAGGATCATCTCTCATTTTACCAATTTTCATTGTTGAATAGATAACAAATAGATAGCTTCTTCTATTCTTCTTTTTTTGACATATATTCTAGGAGTGGCGGGAAAGGGTTGGGTATTGGTGCGAAGCGCCAATACCCATTTTTATTTGTCCTTTGTTGTCAGTATTTTTAATTTCTTATCGGCTCTCAGATTTATTATGATAAGACCTATTCCGAGCTTTATCAACAATGATAAGACCTATTCCGAGCTTTATCAAAATAATATCCGACTTGGCTTTTTGGCTTTTTTTGGCTTTTTCGTGTTTTACTCGTGTTTCACACGCGTTTTTTTTGGCTAGAAAAGTCTAACAAATTCGCAGAAAACATGTAACCAAAACAAAGGTATACCCCGAGTCGAGCGAAGCTCGGCTAGTCTTTTACATAAAACCTTATCCGCATGTTTTCTTGACAATGTAAAAATACATTTGGAATCCTTGCATCATTCCCGTCCGATCTATGGTACTCTCCCCGATCCCTATTAGCTCCCTGAGAACTTCCATTTTACACAGTTAGTTTTGAAATTCGCAAAAAATAAAGTTGGCAGCTGTAATCAGCATCGAATTCGACCTCGGGAGCCAAACTCGCCTGATTTTAGCTGTTATTCTAACTGAGGAATTCTGGAAAAACTGTTTTCGACGTCACGCCATCTGGAGCCAACGGGACGTCGATATGAAAAATGACTATGCCCATCGTCATTCGCATCCTCGAGAACCCCAAACAACATAGTTTCAGAGAATTGAGATTTTTGAGCTGTGCCAACTCTTGTCCGACTCTCTCACAAACGGTCTCCTAGTAATTTTTCGAGCTCTATGGATGAGAACAGCTCGCATGTCAACATTTTTCGATTTAATCATGGTACACTCCATGAGCTGTTTCTCGAAAGTGTAGGTAAAGATGCTGCTCAAATTTTAAGAGCACATGCAACTCGGTGTACTCTTTCGAATGAGTGGTCGGCGGTCACTATAAACCCTGCCTGGTGGGAGTTATGCCCAGTATAGATTTTGAATTGATTTGGAAATAGAGAAGAGATCTTTGTGGTAGTTTCGTCGCCAAATAAAATTGCAAATGTCATTCCCTTAGGAAAAAATGGCAGGTGAAGAGACGTTCAAGAAATCAGAGACTGCGTAAAAGAGTAGTCAGAGGAAATGAGCACCCTGCAGTCTGTTCTGCTAGATGGGCTGATATTTGTATTCTTATTTTATTGTGGCATTTCAAAATATTTGTATATTCCCGACTCCATTCATCAAACTTCTGTTACACGATACTGTGCCTCCCTTTTCGATACGAGACTAAAAAAATATGCTAAACTGTCAGGTTCAGAGAAAGTGTATCAACTGGATTCCAGTCAATTGACTGTAACGAGTGCGTAAACGGAAATCACACGAAAATCATTAGTTTTCTGATGACCATCGTGTCTATGTCTCTCTTGCTGTGAAAGCCGAAGCTGAAAACAATTGGTTGAAAAACAATTGAAAACAAAGCCTCTATGGCTTCGTTGAAGCTCGCAAAGATTTGTTGACATGTCGTTGCTGCGAAAAGGAATAAGAATCGATTTGACGAGAGGAGATTGCACGATGGTCAATGTTGAATCACAGCATTCCTTTGGCTGGAAAATGGTGTGAAAACGAATCTTTCTGCTATTTCACAAATATCGTGTATTATTTTCTCCTGACGCGAAAATTTTGAGTGAGAGAGGGAGTACGGTATGCCGTCCCTAGCATACTGAGAGCGGGAGATTCTCACGAACTGGTAGGCCATTCTAGGATAGGCGAGAACAGCCGTCATGGCGCAGAGGTAAGTTTGATGTTTAAGTTCGCAGCGGTCGGGGGTTCGACCCCCGGCCATGCAATTTCTCTTGCCGTATTTTGTAAGAATTACGGTGGGCAATTTCTCTTGCCGTATTTTGTAAGAATTACGGTTTATCTCACCATGGTGTGCTCGAAATCTCCGTTTTCTATTTATTTGGAATACTGTGGAATGGGATAAGGAATTTAGAGAGAACAGAAAGATGCATGGTATTAAAGCGATTGATGCTGCGGAAAAAGTAGGGGGAGGAAAGAGAAGAGGAAAAAATCGGGTGGAAAAAGTCAAGAGAGGAATTCAAAAATTTGAATTCCCGCATTTTTCGTTATTTTGAAATATCTCGGTTCCCATTGATGCTAGCCACTTGAAACTTGGTTTATAAGGTATAAAGGTGTCCGAAAACCTCTATTTAAATTTTTGAGTCGCTAGCTCTACGGGGAAGCGAGATACTGAAAAGAGCGCGAATTCAAAATTTTGAATTCCTCCTTTTCCTCCCTTTTGACTTTTTTCCACCCGAGGAGAAAATCTCCTCTGACTTTTTCCGCAGCATGAGTCTTCAAAGCAAACAAACGCAGCGAAAGTTGCAATCTACAACGAACCTTTTTGGAACTTATCCTTTATTTATTATTATTATTATTATTCTCACTTGGATTAGTGATTGCCGGGTGCGATTGACCTTTCGCGTGAACATTACGCTCGCTCTGAAGAAGATCAAGAAAGTTAAACCCTACAATATTTTTTGAAAACCTTTTTCGATCGTACTCATTAATTATTTTAATTATATGAATCGTGCACGCGATAGCAAATGTCATGTAGACAGAGCAGGTCACGAAGATTATGTATGCATGAATCTGCGATTCATTCGGCACTTGGTAATGCTATTTGAAGTCTTACTATTGCATCCTTTATTGGGATAACTCCGTAATTGCGGTTTTGGTCAACCCAGTCGCATTTTTGACAATACTGAAACAGTAGATTACATATTACTAGATAAATATCTATTTCAACATACGGTTTGCATTGTTTTGATCAAATCGCTGACTGTAGCTGTATTGTGGACATAAATGTATCTAACAGGAAGTATATTGATTCCAGCCATCAATAAGGCTATGATAACTGAATGAAGGAACAGTTGGTGTGGAAATAAAACTACTGCAAGTTGACCGTTTACTTGCAAACCCCGGAATTTAACTCGAGACGACTCGTGCAATAAACTTTGATGACGAAGGAATAATAAAAGAATGAAAAGTCCCCAAAGGTTGACAACCGTGAACATTTCGAATATCTGTAGTGCGCTTTATAAGGATACTCTAAAGTTCCCCTCACTAGGTTTACAGTGAAGGACACATAATGGGGCTCGCAGAGAGATCCGATACAGTATCCTCCTCCTTGCAGTATGTAGAAGAACGGAATAAAAAGAACAGTAAAATGAAAATTTTGAAGGGTGTAGAGTATCTGAACTGTTTTTGGATAACGCATTACTGCGTTTGCAAATGAAATCTGCCTGTAGTAACATCAATACTGTGAATATGCTTCTTGAGTAAGTGTTCCACGTTTTTTGTACTAAATAAAGTCCGATAACATTGAACACGAGCGAAATGACACCGAGAAGACGGCAGATAATAATAATAGTTCCATTTGAGAGTGGCCGTTCCTTCAGAATTGAATATGAAGGCAGTAATACCATACAAATATTCGAGATAAGGTGGCAAAATAGAAGAATTCCTCAGAGATTGTGCTAATGCTACATTTCTTATTATTGACAACTGTAGACAAGGCAAAAAATACTGACAATAATCGAAAATGGTAATTGTTACCTTCTTGTTTTAAAAATGTGTCACAGCTGATACAATCTCTAGTGTTACAAGAACATGCAGCAAGTTCAAAGGATTTTTTCACGCGTTCGAACACGATTTCTCCGGGCGAAACGGGTAAAATATTTATCATTAACGTAATGTATTGAAGGCGGGTGCAGCAGCTGTTGAGACCTTTTTTGTGTCTGAATCGTTTTTTCCTATTTTCTCGAATCCGTAAAACTCAAACTCACTGAAGCTTGTCTTTTCAACACTGATCTTTTCGCGAAGAATTGATTTTACGAACGGTGAATGAACTATCGTCAAGGTTGAATGAGATAGTGAAGTGAGAGAAAATAGGAAAATGCACGGGAGCAACACTATCGAATCTAAAAATGGAGAAGACAGTCAGTTTATACGGTGAAATGTAACCGTCATCGAACTCGAACACTGCAAGGGACATAAAAAGGGCAATGGGAAGAGCGAGAACTGTTGCGAAAGTTGCGATCTGCAATTAGATATTGTATTACAATTGTATACCGAAATTAGAGAGACCTGGACCAGCGATTGTTTCGTTCGACTGACTTTTGCTGTGAAATTTCCACTCGACCTGAACGTTGTTCATTGTAGAAATACTGGTCACGATTCTTACCTCAGCTTGTCATAATCATTGATGATCTTGATTATATGCGCAGTACACGCAATGGCGAAAGTCATGTAGGCAGTGCACGTCACTACGACTATGCATCCGTTTATCTATGATAAATATTGCTAATTTTTCGCCACGGAGAACGAGGCCTACAACAGCATCTTCAAAGGGAATTACGGCGAAATTGCGGTCTTGATCTATCCAATCACACGGTTGGCAGAACTGAACGGTCTTGATTTTTTAGATCGTGTTATGAAATACTTGCATAATCCAAAGTTTCATCCAAAGCGATAGGTGACGCTGTATAGTAGGCATACACGTGACGAAAGGGTAAGATGTTGATGCCACTTATCAGCAAGACTGTGATTACTGTAAATATAATCATAAAAAACTTTTAAGAAAACTGCTCGGAGATGTTTACATTTGGTTCCGAAACTACTGAATTTAACCCGAGATGTCGGGCGTAAGAGACTTTGATGACGGTAAAACAGGAGAAGAATGAACAGGCCCCAGAGATTGACAACGAGAACGATAAAAAGGACCTCAACCAATGATGATATGCAACAGAAAAAACGAGATTCGAACCAAATTAGCGGTGAATGAGACATAATGAGGTTCGCAAAGAGATCCGATGCAATAACCTCCCCCAACTCGGATGTAGGCAAATGGAATGTACAGGATAGTGAAGTGGAAGTTTTGAACGGTGTAGAGGATCTGAAATTCATAACTTCTTGAAAGTCTTTGAGTGATTAGAGACCTGTAATAGCATCGATACAGTTACGATCTGCTTGGAAGAATAATTCCACATTTTTCGAGCGAGGTACAAACCGACGACATTTAGCAAGATCGAAAATAGTCCGATGGTACGACAAATTGTGATTATCGTGTGATCAGAAATTGGCCGACTCTTCAGCATCACTGGCGAATATTGTGAATAATCATTGATCCGATATGAATGTTCCGTTTTCCCACAAGGCATGTAAATAAGAAATGTGAGAATGTTTTCACCCACTTCCATAATTGATACAGAAAATGAGGGTGTGAATTTCAAAAATCTGGCGAAATATTTTCTTGCTGAATTCAAATGCAAAATATCATTTTATTTAGTTAGATGTGATCAGGGTTCCTGATTTAGTGATGAATGAGAAGACTTGAAGAATATTCACGGGATACAAAAGAGCGCTAAACATCTTACTCTGTTCAAAGATTTATAAATGGAATTTTGCATTCTTGTCTAATTTTTGCACTCATATCACTCCACTTCGTAATATCTCTTGAGTCATCTGTACCGTATCGGTTCTCATTCCTAGACATTGGCATTTAACTAGAAGAACAACTCCCACGGGTTCTCATTATAATGCGATGTTATCATCAAGACACCTCGAGAAATCTTCTCAGCCGGTATCTCGACAATGAGCGATTGCGCGCTATTCGCTTTCGTGAACGAGTATCCCATTTTTCCTGTCGTAATATTAGTCTGTAACATCGTTGCTTTTGTGCCTTTCTTTTCCCTCCTCTACATTGCTCAAATAGCACCGCTCCATAATAATTGCAGGTAAATCAAAATAATTAAAGAAAATATGTATAACTACCAGCTTCTATGTAATTTGAAGATACATATTATGTGTCTGGACGATGAGCTTCGGAGTGGTGTATCTTCTGAATATCGGTTCAGCGATTCTTAACTTCCAGAATGAAACGGGCTACATGCCACTTAATATGTTCGACCCAAGTGAGTATTTTTGCCTCAATTTGCGTTATTAGTATTTTGTTCAGAAATACGATTTCTACTCTATCAAGTGCATGTAATGAGTACAACATTCTGTTCCACATTTGAAATAGCGCTTTCGATCGAGAGGATTGTCGCCATAACATATCCCAGACGATATCATTTCTCTGACACTGCTTGGAACTACCTACTAGAGTTGTTTGCTCGAGTGTCACTCGACGAGCGCTCGCACTCGCCGAGTTCATTTTCATTTTCACTCGAACCGGTCGCAGCACTCGCGAGTGGAAAATGAGAAATCCACTCGCGAGTGAAAATCCACTCGCGAGTGTTTTTGTAGAATTTGGATCGAGAAATGATTTTTTACATTAAAATATATTTATCAATAATAAACTACAAACAATTAAACCTCGATATAGAATTGAAATGCTTAGAAAGTGAATAGGGAGTTGCTAACCTAAGAATTTAAGCAAAGCCTGGAAATAAGGAGAGCTGAGAACATTGAACGAGAGCACGTTCATCACCAGTGCAGAGACGAGCAGCTCAATAAACTTCAGCTGATGATCGGGATGCGCTGATCGAACAATACCATGCTGAAAAGGGAGCGAAATTTGTGATATAGAGATCGAGCTGTGACAAAAACGGACTTTTCTGCGATGCGTGGAAAAGTTAGTGGTTGTAGATCCATACTTTCGTTGTGTCCATTCACAGTTGTCGCACTTCCATCTAAGAAAACACATACAATAATGCACAATACAGATCAAACAAACTTGTTTAAGACAGTATCAACGAGAGAAAACCCCTCCATAGAAGGAATGGACCGATCGCCTGGCACAGGCGAGAAGAAAAAGAGTGAGACAAAGCTCATTTCACTCGCGAGTGAATTTGACTGGCGAGTGCGAACAAAGGAATCCACTCGCGAGTGAATTTGACTCGCGAGTGCGAACAAAGGAATCCACTCGCGAGTGAAAATCCACTCGCGAGTGATTTTCTCATTCTTCACTCGCGAGTGTCGAGTTACTCGGAATAACAACTCTACTACCTACTCACTTTAACTTTCCTACTGGTTAGTTTAGAACAAAAAACATTGCAAAACAGGCTTCAGGTTATCACTGCTTATGGAGTCGATTCATGTGTACACAGTGGTTTGTCATCGTCTGTTTTGCATCATTGGATAATATTCTTTCAGAAGTTAGACTCCATCGCATAGTTGGTTGTGCCTTGATGGCTGTAATAGAATTCGCTGTTCTAGTTGTAAGTAGAATGTTGATGTCCCATTAACTGTGTATTCATTCTTTTATTAACTACTTCCATACAATTGCAGACAGGAAGCATTGCTGTGAGGGCTTGCCGGTGCAAATTCGACAGGACATTCGGAAAATCCTCATTGACAACATGCTATCAGGGGAGAAAATTGCACAAAAACAATAACAAATGAATAATCAAAGGTGAAAGAAGCTTACGAAATGTCGAGAGCAATGATTCCAGCGTACGCGACCTCTTTCTTACTGAAGTTAACCTGTACTATCGTAACATTCAAATGCTCAGCGGAGACGCTACGGTGTTTAGCGCATAATACGTAACATTTAATTCGCTAGCTCGTTATTGATTAATTCTAAAATTCTCATTTTCTCAGTAAGTTCTACTAGTGCCGCTAGGAAACGATTAGGAACAAGAGCTAGGGTCGTAGACCCTCCAGTCAAAAGTTTAAATGAACGATAGGAATCGGATAGCGCGGAACGGTTTATTATTTTAGGATACTCTGAATATTTTTCATTCCCTCGAAAATTATATTTTTAGTTGTCTACCATCATTGCGGCTTCCGTTTTCTTCGCTCTTAGGGACGATCACGGATATTTTCTTGGTTATTTGGAGGCGTATTATTTCATCGTGAGTTCGACATTGTTTTTTTCGGAATTCGCTGGAGGGATTTTCTAATCCAAAATGTACACAGATGAATGCGGGTAATGGGAGTTTCGCATTATCGATTCTGTTGCTGAAACATACTCAATTGCGAAAGCAGACGTTGCGCAAGTTCCGCTCAATTTTGTAAGGGGATACATTTCGGCGTGATCCAAAATTAACCCTTTTCAGCGGAATGAAATCTCCCCACAAGAGGAATAAAGTAGGAACCGAACGTCAAACTGATTTGTATTTCAGTATGCTCAAAATGAAATGGACATCAACTACAGTAGCGCCATAAAGTAATTGCCCACTTTGTTTTTTTGGTGTAACTTTTGAACCAGAAAAGGAATCTGGCTGATTTTTTCAGTGGATGTAGTAAATCCATCTTGGAACACAGCCCTGTTTTGAGACTTGAAGAAAATTAGTATTTATTGCGTAGTGATGACGTAATCAAAGTGCACTTTTTCGAAAAATCATATAAAATCGTAGAGATTTTTCTGACATGCGAATCTTTCTGGATTTGATGAACTTACTGTGGACTACTCAGAAAAAAAATTTCAAGTGGCTGCGATTTTTTTCAGCTGCTGCAGCCAGGTCGCAAGGTTTCGGCTGCAAATATCATAACTCAGCTTCCAGGCATGCTAGAGACCCGTTCTTTGTTGCAAAATAATCCTCTCAGTGTCCCCGATGTACCCTGAAAGTTTGGTAGAGATCGGCCGACAATTGTTTGTTTGAGCCAAATAAGTCACTTTTTCGCATTAGTCAACTTTGAAGGTTTACTATTCCAAAGGGGAATTTTCTAAAATTGTCATTCCAGTGCAGAAAGTTGCGAAAACCATTCGAGAATAGATTCCCAACTTTTCATAATTTTAGTTTTTCATTCCTGTCCGCAGCAGTAGCTTCCCCGAGGCGCCTTGTGCGCGCAACCTCTTAGCTCCGCCCCTTCCCTTGCGACCTGGCTGCAGCAGCTGAAAAAAATCGCAGCCACTTGAAATTTTTTTTCTGAGTAGTCCACAGTAAGTTCTTCAAATCCAGAAAGATTCGCATGTCAGAAAAATCTCTACGATTTTATATGATTTTTCGAAAAAGTGCACTTTGATTACGTCATCACTACGCAATAAATACTAATTTTCGTCAAGTCTCAAAACAGGGCTGTGTTCCAAGATGGATTTACTACATCCAGTGAAAAAATCAGCCAGATTCCTTTTCTAGTTCAAAAGTTACACCAAAAAAACTTACTTTCCTGCGCTACTGTAGATGCAATAGTCTCTAGTTTTCATCGCTTTGACCTCTTCGTATGTCTTGATCAGTCAATTGTGCGTCTAAACAATACGACGCGCATTCCGCACACACTCTCACTCTACAATCTACGCACCAATAATCTGTGCGTGGTACACGACCCCGTCGATAAGAGAGTTGCGCAAGAGAATAAATACTCGCGATTTTGCCTCATGGCACTCGTCTCTGTTTGAAATGCGTCCCACTATTTTTCTACTCGCTTTTCTCGTTGGCAATGTTGTCGGGCTAAAGTAAGTTGACTTCTATTTTTTCCATTTGAGTGAAACATTTTCAGATTTCTCGTATATAATCCTCTGTTCGGTCGAAGTCATGTCAATTTCATGGGGAAAATTTCAGATGTACTAGTTGATGCGGGACACGAAGTGGTTAGTTATCGTTTAGACCGATATGAATATTTTTAAAAGAGAAGGCAAGAAAATACAACGATGAGTTTCAGGTAATGATCGCTCCTGTAATTGATTACAATGTGCCTAACGTTGGTTCGACCAAGGTTCAGAAGGTTTGGAAAAGTAAAGGTTCTTTATTCAAATGATCATTCCATCAGGTCATCAAAATTCCTCCAAGCCTATTTTCGATTCGTTATTCAGAGATTGCTGCTGATGAAGCTTCCTCGAATTTGTGGCGTGGGAAGACTTTTCCGTCTGCATTAGAGGTTGGCTTGATTTCATTTTTCATACGTGAAAATTTATTTCCAGGCAATAAAATTGTTGTATAAGGTTTGGGTGGATCAATGCAATGGTGAGAGTAATTCAAAAATTTCATTATTGTGAAATTCTGAGTCAATCGTATTTAAAAGAAAAATAAAATGACTACATATCTATTCCAGCCACCTTAAACCACCCTGGACTTCTCGATTCTCTGAAGGAAGAGAAATTCGATGCCGCTTTCTCCGAACCGATGGATAAGTGTGGCTATGGTATGATAAGGTCAGATATTTCGAAAATGTCGAATTACTAACAGGAATTTTCCATCATCTCGGAATCAAAAATATCGCAGCAACGCTGTCAATCGCTGCTTTCGAAGGATCATTCGATCTCACTGGACTACCATCATTTCCCAGTTATGTGCCTGGTAAGTATGATCACTTCTTTAAGGAGCCCAAATAACTTATTCTAATTTCGGCTCTATGATGCGATTCGGCGAGAGGATGACTTTCCTCCAACGAGTGGGCAACACGCTATCACTTGGATTCGGCAAAGTATTCATTCCGATGATGTCGCAAGGAGTGGAATTGCTACTCAAGGAGAGATTTGGGAACGATTTCCCTGATATGAATGAACTTCTGAGTGAAACCTCACTTTGGTTCATGAACAACGAACCGCTTATCGAATTTCCAAGACCGATGATTCACAAGATTATTGACATTGGTGGAATTAGTGTGTCTACAGGATACAGTCAACTAAACAAGGTGCGATCTTTATCGTATGCATCAGTGACTCATTATTTCAGACGTGGTCGGATATTCTCGATCTCCGTCCTCAGACCGTTCTTCTATCTTTCGGGACTGTTGCAAAAAGTTTCCTTATGCCAGAAAATTACAAGAGTACCATCCGAGAAGTGTTCAGCTGTGATCAACGATTGCAGTACTTACAATAAAAAAGATGTTCTCAGGAAATTCCCCGATGTCACATTCATCTGGAAGTACGAAAAACCCGAAGACAAGATCAGCGATGGCATTCCTAATTTGATCGAGACGACTTGGGTGCCGCAGAATGATATGCTCTGTGAGTTAATCCTCGAATTAGTTGGATGAGTCTTCTCAGACGACCCTCGTCTCTCGCTCTTCATAACTCACTGTGGTCAAGGCAGTGCTACCGAAGCGACGACAGCCGGCATTCCACTCATCGTCATTCCGGTTCTCGCTGATCAGAACAGAAACGCAGCGGTAGGTCAAGTGATATTTTCATAAACGAAAAATCATTTCCATGTGATAAATCGCATGGAGACAGGCATCGTTCTAGAGAAGGAAGCTCTAGAGCATCAAGATGAATTGGAAACAACGATCAAGGAAGCTCTCACTAACAATATGTCAGCTCAAAATCAGCATTTGCAGTGATGAAATGTCACATTATAGGTACCGTGATAACGCTCGAGCTGTTGGAGAAATGATTCGTAATCGTCCGTTCTCTCCTCGGGAAACATTCGTTCAGAACATGGAGTTTCTTGCTCGTTATGGCCCACTTCGTATGCTAGATCACTATGGGAAAGAACTCAATTTCTTCCAGTACTATCTAGTTGATGTTACCGCTTTTATTCTCGCAGTTTTGACTGTTCTGTTGATAGTTGTTTTCAAACTGGCAAAATTTGTCTTATCAGTGTTTTTTCGGAGCGCGAAAACAAAGCGAGATTAGAGTTTTTTTGATATTTCAGAAATCTCTCTTAAATCTAGCGAGAAATTAAGTGCATTTTATCAATAAATCGTAAAAAAAACATGAAAACGGTCAAGAATTAATTATTTCCATGATGCAGAGTACAATGAAACATAAGCTTTAGTATTCGAGGGCGCTGTTTCAGTGATTTTCCGCTCTTCCGGATTCATTTTCCTAAATTGCACTTATACTCAGAGAAAGTGAAAATATTATTAATACATGAATAAGCGGAATTTTCGGTCGGCCTGCTTGAATAACTGCGGGTGTTTGAGCAGCAAGTTCACCTTTGAGAATGTCCCGTTTCCCAGGTGTGTCTGACAGGAATATATTTTTGAATTAGTATTCGTGAATTTCCTTATTGAACTCACCATCAATACATATCCCTGAACAAATCCCGTTAGATAGCCATCGTTGTCTCTCACCAAGAAATATGCTGACAATACTGATATTGATGAGGCCTTAACGAATTCAGTTACTATTAATCATCATGAATAAATATGACAACCTTTAACAGAAACGAAGTAATGTAAGCGGGAATCATTGCTTTTGACATTTCGTAAGCCTCTTTCACCTGAGATCAATGTGATACGATTAAGTACGGTGGTATACAATTGAGACGAAACGCAATCAACCCACTTGATATCGGGCAGTGAGAGTGGAATTTCCATACATTGTGTGGTATGTGAGACGACATACTCGAGTAGCCATACCTCCGGTCTCGCAATGTTCACATCGAATTTCAGTTTACGAGCATTACCTGCTGTTGTTGTGCAATGGTGCACTTTGAGCGATGTAAAGTAGGCAGAACATGGGTAGAAATGCGAGACTATTTGTAGAAATAACAAATACTGGGAATATTGGATGTTCATTTAAGAAAGTGAACACCGTAGAATCTACCATCAAGACAAGAAGCGAGGGGAGCGAGGGGAGGAAGACTGGAGATACTAAGAGGCTCGTCGTGATGACTTACGGTGACATTTTCAACGACTGACTTCTTTTTATGCAGTGAACGATTTACGTTTAAAAATTTATCCATAATTTCAACAAAGAATCTTTGTCCCCATGTGTACATTTTTTTTCTTATTCTGTTGTATGAGATTAAAATTAGTATTCGTCTATTGCCAAGATACAGTCAACATAGAGAAGTGCACTTCCGTTCTATTGCTCTCATAGGTCGACATACAGCTAACTTTCACCTCTTGACGACAACCGCTGCAATTGTTTGATTATAATTTTGCCTTCACTCTGTAGCTGCTTACAATAAGCAACGGAATTTTCGCATGATGTGCTTTCGTAATTGACGGTGCTTAAGTAGCAGTATAATCATTGCAAAACTGCCATTGATAGCATGAGTCTGCAAAGATATTGAGTCGAAATTATAGAGTCAGAAGATTACTATGAAATAATGAGCATGAAGATATCCCAGAAAGTGTCCGTACTGTTTTCTGAACATAAGGTATGCACATAGTGCAATGATCATTGATGCCTGACTGTTCTTGATACAATATACTTCATTATCAGATCCTTACTTTCAATATGAAGGATGTAATGTAGGTTGGAATCATGGCTTTCGACATGTCATACGCTTCATTCACCTGAAGTGATCAGAAATGATATTCGGTTCATTCCTATTGCTCACCTGATATCGCGCAGTTAGGGATGATTTCCCGTACATTCTCTCGTATTTGCTACCACATACTTTCACCGCTACACTCCCCGCCTTCATAAACTCAGTTTTTCATAAAGATTAAATCCGTATGTTACCGCTACTATGGAAATCTCATATGCAAATAATATACTGCATCCGATGATGTATTGATTCTCTGGAAACATAATTTGTCACCATAGGAACCACATTACCACATACCGCTATGAACGTACGAATCTACAACGTAAGACATAGTCATCTGTAAAGACTGTAATTGTATACGGAAACGAATGTAATACCGTACCAATAGCGCAGTAAGAAGAAAAAGAGATTTCCATGCGATTCCTGCGAAATGGTAACTTCTTGGTTTAATAATCGCAGCGATTCGTTCAATCGATAGAGCGATTTCAAAAGAAGAACAGAAAGTCGTGCACATAATGTGAGCACGATAGAAAGTGAAGCGAATGGCTGTATAAAAAAAGATCGAATAAATAATTTTAGATGACTCACCGGGATTGAAAATATAGAGGGGCATGTAGCCCGTTTCATTCTGGAGGTCTAGTTTTGCAACAGATAAACTCACTATGTAGACTGCTCCGAAAATTACAGTCCAAACAGACAGAATGTATCTGGGATTTGTTCATTAGATAATCATTTGCTGCACGCAAATCAATAAACCTGCAATTGCTGTGCAGCGGAGCCATCTGAGAAAAGTAGAGAAGACATATTAACGGGATGAAAGCGAATGTGTTTATGACAATTATTGATACGGGAATGATGGGATGCTCATTGAAGTAAACGAAGATGGAAGAGGAAGACATCTATCTATGATAATGTAAGAAAGTAGAGAAGGTGAAAATAAGGATGACAAATCATTCTTCGTTCCCATGGAGACCGTGTTCTATTGTATTCTTCCCCTCTCTCTTCTTCTCATGTACTCGAGTATTCAGAACGACTAGTGAGGGTGAAAATTTATTTAAAATTATGACTAATTTAACGCCATTGAACAGACATCATTGAAAAATATTTTTCAGTATTTTCTTCAGTTGAAGTAGCCTGAATCGTTTCCGTTTCCTCGAAGCCGCTGAAATCAATAACATTTTTGCATGAATTATTATTTTTCTTACAAAAATACTAGAAATTTGCGAACTATCTGTTTCCTCAATTGTGGATGATTGTTCAGTAGAATACTCATTGAGAAGCTTCCATTACCCGCTATGATCCAAAAAGTTGTATATTATTATCTTGAATATATTTTCACAGGCAGGTTGCGTGTGAGTACCAATTTAAAACGACCTTACTGTGAAATAGAACAGGTGTAGATATCCAAGTGTGTACCCGTATTCCTCACGAAACGAAAAATATAAACACACCAGAGAAATCATGGATACCTGAACACTAGACTTTGGTAACTTTTTCTTTTTCAAGTATACCTTCAGTATAAACGACGTTATGTAAGCAGGAATCATCGCTCTTGACATCTCGTAAGCTTCTTTCACCTAATAAAAAGAATTTATGCTCAGAAAAAATCTGTGTTTCTCACCTGATATCGTTCAGTGAGAGAACATTTCCCATAAATACTCTCGTATCGGTCTCGACAAACTTTCAACGCTACACTACCAGTCTGAGAACAAAATTTTTCATTCCATGCTTTATTATATCTTTCTACTCACTATTAGCACTGAAATCTCAATAGCAGCGTATATGACAAGACCCTCAACAAAACGATCCGCTGAAAAGGCCGAAGATCTCAAGATTTATGGTATTATCGTACCGCTATGCACCCATAAATCCACTTCATATGCAACGATCATCTGAACTCAATTAGTATCACACCAGCACACTTTTTACTCACCAAAACGAGAGTTAGAGGAATGAGAATAATCCACGCTACGCTTGAGAAATGATAGCGTCTTGGTCGAATAATTGAGGCCATTCGTTCCATTGAAAGCGCGATTTCGAAAGTGGAGCAGAATATGGTGCATCGTACGTGCCACTGATACAATTCGAGACGAAGCGCTGTTCAGAAACTTGTTGATGAGCATTGCTCAATTTACTCACGTGGCTTGAACATGTTGAGTGGCATGTATCCAGACTCATTTTGCAAATCCATCACTGCAAGATAGCAAGTGACTGCGAACACTACACCAAAACCAATCGACCAAACGCAGAGAATGTACCTAAATTACTTTTTCCATTGTTTCAAAAAATGAATGTTTTACCTGCAGTTATTGTGAAGTGGAGCAACTTGAGAGAAATAGAGAAGGCACGTAATTGGAATGAAGGCGGTAAAATTCGCAACGAATACTATTATTGGAATAACAGGATATTCATTGAAGAATTTGAACAGTATATCGTCGGACATCGTCGGACAAGAGATTATTTGACCTTATTATTGCGAGAGGCTTTTCTGAACATACGCGATATTCACAGGCGTAATCAACAAAAAGGTTATAGGGAGCGATTGACGCATGTATGGGAAATCGGTAATATTCTGATTGCTTTTTGAAATCTTTATTGCGTACACTGTGAGCCATAGAACTGCAAGAAACATCACAATGTATCTACGGATCGATGAATTGTTACAACCATCATCAACGGTGCTTCAATTCAACTTTGACTCCATTTTTCGGCTTGAGAATGATCTCAACAACGGCAGGATTGGATTGGAATGTACTGAAACAAATACTCTTATTTGAGTTTCATTACCATTGTAGAAACCTTGAGCTCTCCAGCCGAAAATGTCTGATGATCCATGAGATAATTATCTTCTCTTCGTACATTGCAAAGCGTTGTCCTGATTTTTTAAATTATTTTTCTCCGATATCATGTGAATATTACCGATACAGTTTCTCGGTCCAGCCGAAAAGGGAAAGTAGTCATACGGATGACGTGCTGCTACTTTATCAGGAAGGAAATTATCAGGATCGAACTCGTGCGGATTCCCATAAAGATTTCTAAACAATTTGTTTACTGATGCTTGAGATTGAAAACTCACTCATTTCGATGAACCAACCAAGGCGCAATGCAGAGACTTGCGTCTTTTGGAATGAGATGCTCGCCTGAATAAGGTTTATTTTTTCGATTTCACATCTTAGTGTTAGTATGTCTGAATACCGATTACATCAAATGTATTTATCACAAAACAATCATCAGCATAATCACTATCTAATCCTTCTTTGCTTTTCTGATAGAGATGCAGCATGACAGAACGAATTTGAGAGATTTGTATGACACAAA
Organism: Pristionchus pacificus; assembly: GCA_000180635.4. NCBI lineage: Eukaryota > Metazoa > Nematoda > Chromadorea > Rhabditida > Neodiplogasteridae > Pristionchus > Pristionchus pacificus. Next base: position 12,270,166 of record CM026578.1, on the reverse strand, counting down.
AAGAACACCAAATAGAACAACAGCAAGGAAAGCGAAGACGTCAATGAGATAATATTGGATGAAATTGAGTTCTCTTCCGTAATGATCTAGCATACGAAGAGGGCCATAGTGAGCGAGAAACTCCATATTCCGAACGAATGTTTCCCGAGGAGAGAACGGACGATTTCGAATCATCTCTCCGACCGAGTGCGCATTAGTACGATATCTGAACTTTTTTGTTGTCAAAGGAATTGTAAAATTCGTACTTTTCATTATGCAGTGCATCACGGAGAGCTTTCTCAAGGATATTCGAATTCTCTAAAGCTTCTTTGTCAAGAACTAAGCCCGTTTCGATACGTTTGATGACCTGAAAATACAAAGTAACATAGAACAGCAAAATAAAATCATAACGGAAACTAACAGCAGCGTTTCTCAGTTGATCTCCAAGGATTGGAATGACAATCAGCGGCACGCCAGCCGTAGTCGCTTCAGTAGTACTTCCCTGTCCACAATGAGTAATGAAAAGGGAGAGACGGGAATCATCTGCGATGAGAAACTGTTCAATAAATATATGCTCACAAGAACTCACAGAGCATGTCATTCTGCGGCACCCAAGTCGCCTCGATTAAATTCGGAATTCCTTCGCTGATTTTGTGCTCGGGCTTCTCATACTTCCAAATGAATGTTACATCCGGGAATTTCCTGGGATGTTCACATTCTGATTGCAAATACACCAATTCTTACTTGAACACTTCTCGAATAGTCTGCTTGTAGTGTTCTGGCATCAGATAGCTCTTCGCTACCGTACCGAACGATAGTAGGACAGTCTTTGAGCGAAGATTCATGATGTCTGACCAAGTCTGAATAGTTCGTCATAAGCCAAAATGTAACTAGATTTCTGACCTGATTGAGCTTGTTGTGTCCAGTCGACACACTAATTCCTCCAACATCGATGATCTTGTGGAGAATCGGACGAGGGAATTCGATCAGTGGTTCAGTGTTGTAGAACCACAATGACGTTTCGCTGGTAAGTTCATTCAAATCAGCAAAATCATCTCCGAAATTAGCTCGAAAGACATCTTCAGTTCCCTTTGACATGTATGGTAAGAAGTATTTTCCGATCCCCAGTGAGAGTGTGTTGATCACTCGTTGGAAGAAATTCATCTTCTCACCAAATGCCATCATCGAACCTGAGTTCGTTTTCTATTCAATGGTTGAACGGCAGAATTTCTCACCAGGAACATAGCTCGGGAAGGAAGGTAGACCAGTGAAGTCGAATGATCCTTCATAAGCAGCGATTGACAATGTTGCAGCAACTTTATCGATTCCAACGCGACGGAAGATTCCTATTTCGGAAAAATTATTGCTTGTCTCAGAAGGGAAATAATACCGTATCCACACATGTCCATCGGTTCCGTAATAGCTGCATCGAACTTTTCGTCTTTGAGTGATTCGAGAAGACCAGGGTGGTTGATAGTTGCTGAAGCAGTTTTTTTCGCAAAATAAACAGAAATGTCTTTTCTCACTATTGCATTGGGCGATCCAGGCATTCAGGAATTTGTCCATTTGCTGAAATTCTTATAGTTACGGACCTAGAAAAGAAAATGTGCAAGTTCAGCTTACCTGCAGTGTTCCAAGAATGGACTTTGACCTCCAGAAGTTCGATGAAGCAGAGTTATGAACAGTCTCTGTGAATTCGATCGAAGCTTCACTGGGTGGAACTTTTATCACCTCAAACATTGTGACATACATTGTGAACTAGTTGTGGTTTCGGCATACCTTCTGGACCTTATCAGAACCTACATTAGGTGTGGAGGCATCGATAATTGGTGCGAGCATTACCTACAAGTCCAGAATTCGTGGATTCAAAAACAATGTTCAAACAAACCACTTCATGTCCAGCTTCAACGAGAACGTCGGCCATTTTACCCATGAAGTTGACATGACTCCTGCCCCAGAGAGGATTGTACACGAGGAATCTGGTAAATGTAACAACTGTGAATATTCAGAACAGTATTCAAACTCACTTTAGTGCATCCGTTTGAGAAGAAGCAAGTGACAATAACACAGCGGGTAGTAGAAAGCGCATGGCTACTAAAGGGAATGAAGCGAAAGACTGGGCGCGCTTTCTAACCATGCCTCTTATCAGTCCAAAAAGAGTGATTCGTGCCCGAGTTGTGATCGTATCGGGGTGAAGTGTGTATCGACAGCGGGCGATCGAATGGTCCCACCACCAGTGGTCACCGAATGCAATGATAGAGAATAGAGAAACGGCACTAGGAAAGCATTGAAATGTATGAAAAAGTGTCCCTGCGGATTGAACCCGCACTCAAAAATATAAATAAATAAATACTAACCAATATGCATATCATTCTGTAGTTGACGCAGCGCAAATGGAACTGGAGGAAAGAGGCGGAGGGCCTGAAAAGGTATTCAACCAAGGAATAAACTGCGAAATAAATTCTGAAAACCTCTTTGATGCACCGCTCCGTATAATGCATCTTGCCCAAATCTTCCCTTGTGCAATCTCTCGATGAATCATCTCCGAATATCTGGTTCAGCTCTTGGAAAACCTTCTCTTGGGCTTCGGGATGAGTGGCCAGACACCAGAGAGTCCACGATAGACCGCTTGTCGTTGTGTCATGGCCTGAGATGGTAGAATTTGATGCCATTGAATTTTATTTGTGATTCGGAATTAAAAATGAAGTTACCTTCAAACATGAAAGTGTCCACTTCCTCTCTGATATCTTCCATTGATAATCGGGCGCTTTCCTTCTGAGAGATGAGTAGGTCGAGAAATGCTCGTTTACTCGCTTCTACTTTTCCACGAGAAAGAAGATCGATTCTTTCGTGAATTACCTAGAATTATGATAAAACTAAAACTGAATAGAACGATTATCACTCACTTTGACCGTAAACTTGTGAGCGACGTCGAGACATTTATCGTGTTCCTTCTGCCATCCCGTCGCCCATCGACCGAGTGGACTCCATAGATGGGGAAGCATCTGTCTCAAAACAACTGATTTACGATTGGGGCTGGAATGGGGAAATAGAACCTGTTTGTATCAAGGAACATAAGTTTCGCTATCGCTGATACGTATGGTTGATTGGGATTCATCTGAGCTCCCAGTTCTTTACCCATTGTCGCTTCTGCACATAATCAATTTATTATTCATTCACAATTTATTACATTACCACAGATAATGTCCAGAGTGCACAATTTGAGCAGTGGGAATAGATCGGCCACTTGCCCTACGTGGGCATCCAATGAGTCGATTAGGATCTGAAATATGGCCTTTCATCGAATATCGATCGTTATTCTTCTCCACCTTCGCATGACGATTCATCGTCTCCACATAACCGTCTAACATGGAGAAATGGAAAGTGGGAGTGAGCATCTTTCGCCTCGAGCGCCATTTATCGCCCGTGCTAAAGGAAAGAGAGAAGAAGTAATAAATCGTGGTTGCATGATCTATTCGAGCCGCCTAACCGTTTGTGCCTGTTCTATCCTGTCTACTGATCTTAACTACAGTTTAGTTCAAGTATCAAAAAAAAACACGAATGTAAGGAAGATTAAGTGATCAGGTTGAATATTAAAGGAAAAGGTAACATTCAAACCTGAACCCCTAGACAATCAAACCTGATAAGAAGTCCCGTTCCAAGCCACGGCACGAGAATATCATAATCAGCGCCTTTCGTTATCTCGTCGTTCGACTCGAAAACGCTCTGAAAGCATAATATTGATTATCTTAGAACATTCGCCAGATGATGAAAATCTTACCTGCAGTAGTTCTCCACTCATCGGAATGAATAGACTGTCGTGCATAATCCACATCTTGAATATCTTTTCTCCTTTGTTCACTGATTCCTTCGCCAGTTCGAGCGCACGACGGGGCATCGCTGAAAGAAAGCGATCGATAACCAACATCGATGGTAGGCACAAACATTCCGAAGTTCGTCCCAGTTTGAAAATTATACCAAAGAGCGGAAGTCCTTCATCTCCCGGAATCAATGCGGAAAGCGATTTACGATACCTGAAATCTTCCTTTCCTTGTTGGAATTTTAAGTGCCCTCACCGATAGCTTCTCCAGATCGGCAGCAACGTTGGAATCGCATAGAGAAAGAGAAGAAGGGGAATGAGCAGGAGAAACATCGCAGTGAATGGAAAGAAATAAGGAAGAGAAATGTCTGCGAGTGCAAAAACAGGGAGGAAATCACTAATGAAAACACGTTGAATGGCAGGGTATTTGTGATCAAAAGTGTACTCACTAGACTCGATCGTACTCTAGCGTGATCTGTGATGATTAGTTCCACACTCTCATTAGACCCTCAGAATACATGCGTCGGTACTAGGGCTGGCAAATGAAGAACGGAAATGAAGCCTTCATTTGCCACACAAAGGCGCGCACCTCGCTAATTCTTCAATAAGAGGAGAATGAATCGGCTAATCCTTAAATAAGGGAATGGAACTCTTATTCAAGAGTTGCTCTCAGATTGACTGTTTTCACTGGTATTTTCTACTTCAAAATGCTCCGACCAAGTTGAATTTTTTTGTGGGAAGCCCCAAGGGGTCAACTATGGTCATAGCGCAATTTGGTGTTCATCTTTGATCTTTGATCTCAAAATGAAAATTTCAACTCTGGATCTTGAATTGTACACCAGTTAAAAGAGCATTCAAAATAATGTCTATATCTTGAATTTGGCAGCATTTGAAGAAAATTTGACCTATTTACATTCAAAAAACATAGTTTTCATGGTCAGGATCAGGTGATTTTATAGATAAACACAATAATGTTTCGTATTTTTACTCATTATTCGTTCTCGATGCATGATAAATCACCTACTAGAGCCACAATTAAAATTTCATGAACAGAAACTCATTCGTTCGAGAGATATACCCATTTTATTCAGAACAGCTCTTATTTAAGGATTTGCGCGCCCGCGTCATTCTTGAATAAGGAACGAATGAGAGGGGGAGAAAATCGCCTCTTCATTTCGCCTTATTCTCTTCATTTGCCACCCCTAGTCGGTACACAACATGGTCTTTGATCTTTCTGCATACTCCGCTTTACTAGAAAAGCATCGTTAACAGCCTTTGTTCCTCTCGATTCTGGGCCCCAAAATCACTCTCGAAACGATAGCCGAAATGGTCGTTTGGCGGGCTCCTCCGCATGTATTCTTGCCTTTACGGCGCTTTTCCGTGATCGAATATAAGCGGCTCATACTTCAGAAGAGGCACATTCCCAATCCGCTCTCTTCTTTCTTTCAGATTCTTGCTGATCTACCATAGCCTACCGTACTCCTTCATCCTTCTGGAGCGGATTCGAACTCGATGCTGAGACACAAACTGTCCAGTTGTTCACCATGTCCACTGTATTCGTAGACACAAAGTTGTGTCAGTCCCTCGATCGGCCCGGGGTCCCTCATTTGTGTCTCCTAGTCGAGTACTAGGCCATTCGAGAACACCTAGGAATGTATCCACCATTCAGCTGCACCTGCCACCGATGCTCCAGTTCCTGAGATCCCCACCAAAGGAACCCCCACCGGACCCAGCGACCAGTGTGGATCTGTCGTAAGTCCTTTTTCTCATATTGTCTGAATAATATGATTTGGATATAGAACAATTACTTTGCCCTTCTCAGGCCCAATTCCCTGTGCACGACAAATGTTGGAAGATCTTTGCCAACGTCACGAAGAGCGTGGACGTCTGCGATAAGAACTTTGGAGAAATCAAGGTAAGTGTAAACTACTGAAAGTATTATTGCCATTTTTCTCGAACGCTCGACATAGTACGTTCCGTAATTCAGCTTTCGACCCTGGCTACTGATCGGTTCGTCGGCGCCGAATGTGGTTGCAACCAAGCGGGAAGAGGAGATGGATTTAACTGCTGTCAGCTTTTCTTTTTTCTTTTGACTGATTCAGATCTCCAGTATTAGATTTTCAGATGGCGCTTGCGGAAAGGAAAACAGAATTACTTGCAATGGAGCGGCCAAGGAATGCAATGTCAACCCCGTCGATAATAAGCCCTTCTGCAACTGTCCCTTCGGAATGGTGAAAGAGGCTAACGGCAACTGCAAGCGTGAGAAATTTACGATCAATTGATTCATCTGATGCTTTGTGAACACTAAACGTGTATTGCGGTTGATAATACGGCGCTAATGTATATCTTCAGCAACTGATTCTCAATGCGCAACTTGCAAGCACAATTGCCATGTGGCATCAAAGTGCCTTAACGCCAGGGAACACAAGGTCAGTCTTGATAATATACAATTGGAACGGTTTCCATGTGTGTTTTTATTCTACCTATTTATTCTTAGGAGATGATGTACAAGTGTGCTTCGTGCGATCCGGAACTTGGATACGAGGGCAATGGACGATCCTGCTTCAGTGAGTTCATTATTGTCGCATTGTTTGGGACAAATGTAAATGCATCATTATAGACATTGACGAGTGTTCTCTCGGTACTCACATGTGCGACTCCCGTGCGACTTGTGAGGACAAGGAACCGATTGAGCACAATGGAAAGAAGTAACTCATTCGGCTACTTTTGCCTTCCATTGAATCTATGTTCAGATACGAGTGCAATTGTCAACAAGGATGGACGAAGGACCCTAACGCTGGAACAAAATGCAATCCTTGCGTCGGTAAGTTTTACCTGACTATTTTCCGCTCAGAAATCCATGTCATTGACTGTTCTCCACAGATAACAACGAGTGCGAGGAGAAACCGGATATCTGTGGAGAAAACGCCATCTGCCACAACCAACCCGGTAACTACCGTTGCGAGTGCAAAGAAGGATATGCGAAGGACAATGATAAGTAAGATTAGACCTCTACCTTTGAAATATTCCATCCTGTCTGTTTCAGTCACTGCAAGGACAAGAACGAGTGTCTCATTCATGGAATCTGCCCTGCTTTCTCGAACTGCACCAACACTCCCGGATCTTACGAATGTACCTGCATCACCGGCTTCAAGAAGGTCTATCTTCAATATTTCGAAAGCGGGTCTGATACCGTACTATTCTCAGGAGAACGGCAAATGCGTTCCCGATCCCGAATACTTCTGCAAGGACTGCGACCAGAAGACAACCGAGTGCAAGCTGACGGCCGCCAAGGATGCCTACACTTGCGAGTGCAAGAAGGTATTCTTATTACCAAGTCATTTATTAATCCGGAGTTCGAACATTTGAGCACAGTTACCGATCAAATTATTACTTAGAATCACCATCGTGTCGATGCTCGTGCCTGCACGCCAAACACGTACTGCGACAAGGCCGACAAGAACAATTGCGCCCCTGTTGACAGAGCCACCTGCACCGATATCCCCGATGGATCCGGATTCAACTGCACATGCAAGGAGGGATACGAGGGAGACGGAAGAGTGTGCGAAGGTGAAGAAAGATATGGTATCTTCGCAACTTATGAATCATTTCAGCCATCAACGTGTGCGATCGTAAGCGTCCTTGCACCTTTGTGTCGAACACGAACTGCCGTGCTGATGAGAAGGAACCGAGAGAGAAATTCACTTGCGAGTGCAGAGATGGATACGTGAGACAACTGGCCGACCAGGACAACCATATGGCACCTTGCTATAGTGAGTTCAGCTAACTGAACATTGATATCTAAGAGTAATAATTCATATCACTTCAGACAAGGACTCGAACGTAGTGAATAACTGTACTCTATGCGACAAGAAGACTGAAGATTGTGGACCCGTTTCCGGTGACAAATCAGGTGCACTGAAGACCTGCATCTGCAAGACTGGATACGGCAAGGGACCCAATGGACGATGCTTCGGTTCGTTTATCTCTCCCCGATTGGTTGTATTTGAATAGCCTGACACGAAACTTTCAGACAAGAACGAGTGCAATCCGCCCGAGACTCACAACTGCGACAAGACCTGCGCCCTCTGCGTCAACAAGGTTCGAAATTTATCTTTGATCTCTGGAATTGATCTCTGGATATTTTTCAGATTTTCTACGAGGACAACATGTACTTCAAGTGCGAGGTCATGAAGGGATACACTGGAAATGGAACGATTGGAACCTGTCAAGGTACACATTACATTTGAGTACTCAATTTAGCACCACTTTAACTTTTAGACATCGACGAATGTTTGAAGAATCCATGTGAGGGACAGAACCGCGAGTGTCACAACACCATCGGATCATTCAAGGTATATCTGCCATTTTCTATCAGCGAACAATCTCAATCATTCATCATTGCAGTGTCCGTGCGTGCCCGGCTTCAGAGAGATTCCCGGAGTGAAGGATTGCATCGACGACAATGAGTGCGACAGAGGAAACTTCACCTGCAACGATTTCTCCTTCTGCAAGAACACTGTATGATACGAAACTTCGCTCCTGATGACATCTGAATCATGCATACTTTCAGATTGGAAGCTACGAGTGCGTCTGCCAGAATGGATTCAAGGAAGTCGGAAGAGACGACAAGGGCAAACCCATCTGCCAAGGTATGATATTTGAGTGATAGACACAATAGAAAGAAGTCATCTGCAGATATCGACGAGTGCAAGGAGGGACTCAACGCCACTGGAACCAAGGCATGCCCATGCAAGACCAGCTGCCTTAACCAGATCGGAAGCTTCGAATGCCCCTGCCTGCCCGGATACAGGAAGAATGTCCTCGGAGAGTGTGTCGGTGAGTATCCTCATGGAACTCTAGAAGGTTACCGCAAGGAAACATAATACTTCTTAGACATCGATGAGTGCAAGGAGCGTCTGGACAACTGCGATGTCCTCACTACTCGATGCAACAACACTGATGGAGCGTACACTTGTGATTGCAAGCACGGATACGAGACAAAGCTCGACTCGAACGTCACTTGCTCCAGTAAGATTTCCTTCGTCTTGCTTTTCTTTTCGATTTCATCTTCACGTCTTCTCCTTTTCCAGACATCAACGAGTGCACTTCGACGACCAAACCTCACAAATGCAATCCCAACTCTTCCTGCAAGGATCTGCCCGGATCATACGAATGCAAGTGCGATGTCAACTTCGAACCCGAACCCGACAGTCACCCGATGAGACCCTTCTGCAAACGTGAGTACTTCACACGAAAAAGATTTACATTATCACCCTCATAGAAGTAGACTAAAATAAGGTTCAGGCGTGGATGTGTGCCAATCGATGAAGAACCTTAACTGCATGTGCATCTGCCAGAACATTGACGTAGCGCCATTCTACAAGTGAATATCACTACTCTTTCACAATACCTCTGTCTATCTTACCTAATCGTTCCTTACTCAGGTGCAAGTGCCAGGCTGGCTCGATCAACTACAACGATACGATGTGCATCACACCCGGATACTGCGACTCTGAGAAGAATCTCAAACCCGAGTTCCCGTGCCCTGAACACTCGGTGTGCATGAACGAACGTTGCGTGTGCGAGAGAAACTACGACTGGATGAACGTAGAGAAGCCCCTGACTGTTGAGAAGATCAAGGACAGAAAGGGATGCAAACGTGAGCAATTCTTCACATCGTTGAGCATACGCATGAGTAAACTGATATTAACAATTTAGCGGAGTCTTGGTGCGAGAAGAACACGTGTCCTCCTCGTGCCATGTGCCGTGATACGGCAGCCGGAGCGGGAGAGTGCTATTGCCCTGATGGATTCATCATGGATGAACATCTCGGAGAGTGCATCGGTATGAAATTGAATACTTGTACTTGCATTTCCCCATCATCGCTTTCTTTTCAACGACCTATCGCGTATTCAAAAATCGCAGACATCAACGAGTGCTACAACAAGACTCTCACATGCCCTGCCAACTCGAAATGCTTCAATCTGGTTGGATCGTACAAGTGCGAGTGCGACGATGGATACACCAACACCAACACGGTGAGCATCTATTCACAGCATCCATTTCACTTGTTTCTTATGAAATTTGACCTTTATTCCAGAACAAGGAAACTAAGCTGAATCAGCCCGTGTGCGATCCCATCAAGTTCTGCGGTCTCCGCATCGACAACTGCACCATGTACAACGTAAGAGTCAATTCCTTTATTTTCAACAAGAACCTCCTAATAGACACAAATATTTGTTTCAGAACACTGTCTGCCGTGACACGAATCCCTTCTACGAGTGCGCGTGCAAGCGTGGATACGAGCGCAATCAGACCAGAGGAACGTGCCCGGTCAAGAAGGCGTGTCCTGTGAGTTATCGTTCACTCATCGAAGATGTTCCCTGATGAAGTTGAAGACGGCATCAATTACAGCCCGCACCCTGCTCGGACATTGATGAGTGCACACTGAAACTGCACGACTGCCACAAGGACGCGAAATGCATCAACTCGCCCGGCTCATACAAGTGCAAGTGCAACCCTGGATACTACGGACCCGGCGGAAAGGAGTGCTTCGGTGAGTGAAAAGCCCCTTTCGATCATTCCTCCGCGTCAACAATTCCATTCAGATACTGACGAGTGTGATCTTGGAATGGACGACTGCGATCACGCCACTCAAGATTGCATCAACATGCCCGGAACCTTCAACTGCACGTGCAAGGCTGGATTCGAGTACGGAGCTGATGGAAAGTGCAAGGGTATGCTTTTCATTCATTCTAGACATTCCTAGTAAGCTCCATGCTGAAGTGTGTATTGAAACATTCAGACATCAACGAGTGTCTGAACGAAAAGCTGAACGACTGCGCCAAGGACGTCAAGTTGGAGTGCGTGGATACACCTGGCAGCTACTTCTGCAAATGCGCCAAGGGATACATCAAGGCTCTCAATGGATCGTGCATCGATGAGAACGAATGCCTGGACAAAGACGCTTGCCCCGCTGGAAATATTTGTGTGAACCTCCCCGGAGACTTCAACTGTACTTGCCAGAACGGATACCAGTAAGGAACTTTGTGTCACTCCTTCTGAATGAGCATAGGATCCAAAACATTCCTTAAGGAAATCAGAAGAATGCGCTGGAGAGCCGAAATCGTGCAGATGCGTGGACATTCCCGAATGCGAGGTAATAGACAGCATCCACCTTACTACACAACATCATTATTTCAGGGCATCGTAATCGACGGTAAACCATATCCGTCCCCTTGTGCACCCAATGCTATTTGCTTCGAACAACCAGGATCATATGACTGCAAGTGCAAGACCGGATTCGAGCCCGATCCTACTGCGTTCCTCCCTCACAAATGCAAAAGTGAGCATTGCGTATTCATTTTTCGAGATCGTGTACGTAAGTGTCAACATATACATTGCAGACATCGACAAGTGCAAAGATTTGTGCGATGAGAAGACTCAGCGTTGCATCATGTATGGCAAAGCTCCCATGTGCATCTGCAAGGAGGAATACGTTCCGGGAGCCGACGGAAAGTGCATCAAAAATCCGTGTCTGAAGGACAATGGAGGATGTGGAGAATCAGCAATGTGCTTCCCCCACCCGAAGACTGGAGAGGCCAAGTGCAATTGTGCATCTGGAAAGATGCTGGATGAGAAGAAGAACTGCGTTAATGAAGACCCGTGCAAGTGCGGAGTGAGTCAACCATCTCATTTTATTGGTGCACATACGTCGAACGGAGTTAATAATATCTCTTTCATTCCAGACAAATCCCCATTGCCGCTCCGACGTGTGCGATGACAAGGACAAGATGACATGCTACAAGGTTGGATCGAAAGCGAGCTGCATCTGTGACAAGGGATATACTTTCGATGAGAAGACCAAGAAGTGCATCGGTGAGGAGAAGCACATTATTCTGACTTGCTGTGGGGAAAATACAATGCACATCTCAGACATCAACGAATGCAAAGAAGAAAAGCCTTGCCCTGGAATCTCCAACTGCACGAACACCATCGGATCGTACACTTGCACGTGTCCCCGAGGACAAGCCTACGATGGAAAGGGATGCCCCGGTATGTAAATTAGTATCTATCTTTTCGATACAGTTGCATTGTAGTACATGGAATACATCGGCCTACTCATACTGTTTACAGCTGACGACGGGTGCAAACTGGAAGAATACTGCAAGGGAGATATAAATGCCAAGTGCACTGTTATCGCGAAGGACAAACAATACTGCCAGTGCAAGGAAGGCTTCAAGGGAACCGGTATTCCGCAAGACCCGCACTGCGTCGGTGAGTATTTCCACCAGAAATTAGATGTATCTCATCTTTCATCTTACCTCCTGTTTTCCAGCCACGAACCCCTGCGAGGAGAAGGAAGCGAGAGACAAGAAGAAGCCGTGCATGGGTGCCAACGAATACGCGGATGCATCGGGAACGACCTGCCAGTGCAGATGCGATCCCGGATTCAAGAGAAACACTTCCGAGCCATTCGATTGTGTCGGTGAGTGAGATGACGACGACACAATCTTCTTGTTATCATACATCTCTAAATGTGATCTCAGACATCGACGAGTGCAAGGAGTTCCTGTTCACGTGCAAGAAGACCTTCGTGTGCAAGAATCTCGTTGGAGGCTACGAATGCGTCTGCCCCGAGTTCCACAAGCTCGTCAACGGAGTGTAAGAATATAATTCCTCAGATCTGATCTTCCGCTTCGCACGACATAGATTCAAAACATATTCCTTATACAGGTGCGAACGCGACGACAAATGTGATCCGTTCCCGTGCAACAACGAGACTGAGCATTGCGACTGGCGTACCGGAAAGTGCACTTGCAAGGATGAGTTCAAGCTGGCACCCAATGGAGTGAGCAAATTTTTTTCCTATAAATGAACTGTCGATATAGCCGTGGTATATAATTTCAAAATTCAGACGTGCATCGACCGCAACGAGTGCGAGGAGAACACGTACAAGTGTATGGAGAACTCCAAGTGCAACAATACCTTCGGAGGATACGAGTGCATCTGCTTCGATGGATTCGAGAAACAGGGAGATAAGTGTGTGGACATCGACGAGTGTCTCAAGGAGGTTTGCGGAAAGGAGCACAAGTGTGAGAACCTTCCTGGATCATACCGATGCAAGTGCGCCGAAGGATGGCTGCAGTACGGACCCCGTGACTGCCTCAAGAACACTACTGACAAGTACGTCGTTTACTCATCATCGATCATCTTCATTACACGATTACCATTTCAGGTGCACTGACTGCAACAAGTTCGCTCATTGCCTCGTCGGTCTCACCAGTAACATCTACAACTGCACGTGCAATCTCGGATACGAAGGAGATGGAATCAAGAACTGCACTAGTGAGAAGCAATACCCTCGATTAGTGCTTGGGATCAAAATTGCGAAAATTTGCATTTAGATGTTGACGAGTGCAAGCTCGGCATCGATACCTGCCACAAACTCGCTACTTGCGTCGACGAGCAGCCCCTCTACTCCTGCCACTGCAACGAACCGTACGTCGGAGATGGACGCAACGTCTGCGATCGTGAGCGATACTTTAACCTGACAAATATTTTGGTTTTCGATATCACCAACCCTAGCTTTCAGTTCCTGAGATGTGCACCACCAAGTACAACGATTGTCCGAAGGATGCCAACTGCCATGGACTGAAGGAGAAGGATGCGAGCGGTAACTGGGTCACATGCTCGTGCAAGGCCAAGGGATTCGAGTTCAACAACAAGACCAGACAGTGCGAGGGTAAGATACCCGATTAGAATGACCTGTATAAATGAGCTCTTCAGATATCAACGAGTGCACTCGCTGCAAGGACTATGCCAACTGCCCCTGTCCCACGGAGGCCAAGTGCATCAACACTGAGGGATCCTTCACATGCGAGTGCCCCGCTGGATACAAGTACAACCAGGCCAAGAACACTTGCGATGGTGAGCATATTATTCTCCTTTGCAGTAACCTAACCTTCATTAACATCTCCAGACATCGACGAGTGCAAGCTGGGAACGTACCAGGAGAAGTGCATGCCTGGCAAGGGAAAGTGCAACAACACGCTCGGAAGCTGGGAGTGCACGTGCGAACCGGGATACAAGAACAAGGCCGATGACAAACAAGTCTGCGACAGTGCGTTTTCTCCTCAATCTATCCGTTAATCATTTATGACTTTTCATAATGGGAAATAAATTACAGAGGAGATCTTCTGTGGAACTGCGAAGGACGATTGCGAGAAGAACACGACGATTTGCGTCGATCTTCCCGTTGGATACAAATGTGATTGTCTCGCTGGACTTCTCCATGTGCCCGGTAACGATAAGAAGTGCGAAGATCGCAACGAGTGCAAGGACGGAAGTCACAACTGCTCTCTCGATGGATCCGAATTGTGCACCAACACTTACCAGTACGTATACTTCTTCTTCAACTTCATGTACGCTTCGTGAATTCTTAAACTAATTCTTCCAGGGGCTTCGCTTGCAACTGCACCAACGGATTCACTCTTGATGACAAGTCGAAGAAGTGTCTGCCCGATAACAAGTGCTCGCCCGCCGAGGCGGAGAAGGCCAATTGCGGTGCATACTCCTTCTGCGTGAACCTTCCTGGAAAGGAGGGCAAACCCGCTCCCAAGTGCATCTGCGAGACCGGATACTATGTACGACTTGGTTATCCAACTCACTCCAACATGATTTCTTTTTCAGAAGGCCGAGAAGGAGCAAGTGTGCGTTGTCGTGCCTCCGTGCAAGAACGACTTCGACTGTCCGTCCAACTCCCGTTGTCAGGTTGTCCAGGCTCAGAATGGAACCGGCGAGATCGGAACGTACAAGTGCATGTGCGCTGATGGATACGAGATGAAGGTTCGAATCCATTGCCTTCGAACACCATCTCAACATGATTGTCTTCAGGGTCACCAGTGCTTCCCTACCGAGCCGTGCAAGACAGCGAAGATATGCGGCGAGGGCGTCTGTGTGTCCAAGATCCTTCCTCCCTTCTACGAGTGTCAGTGCACACCGGGAACGAAACAGGACAACAACACCGCTCCGTGCATGCCACTCACCTGCGAGGGCAACAGCATCTGCACACCTCACGCAGAGTGTAAGACTAGACAGGTACGATGAAGATCCGTAGAATCTCCAAATGATACTCATTTTCAGAACGGCGGTATCTACTGTCAGTGCCAGCCTGGTTTCGCTGGTCTCGGTATCATCTCTTCTCCGTGCAAACAGATCGATCTGTGCGCCTCTGCCACTCCCTGCTCCAGATTCGCCACTTGCTTCTCTACCGGAGACAAGTACAACTGCGTCTGTAACGCGGGTTACTCTGGAAACGGAACCTGGTGCTCGAGTGAGTACCATGCATTCAATCCTGGTTCTTCATGGTTCGATGCCTGGTACTTACAGACGTCGACGAGTGCGCCGACCCCAAACTCAACAACTGCGACGTCAACGCCGACTGCACGGACACTCAGGGAGGATACAAGTGCACTTGCAAGATGGGTTACACTGGACTCGGAACGAAGGGACAGTGTATCAGTGAGTGCCATCCATTAGTAACTCACTAATGGCACGAACGAGAATGAGTGATATTGTCACAGATATCAACGAGTGCAATGACCCGGCATCTAATCAGTGCGATGTCATATCCACCATCTGCAAAGACACGGAGCCAGGATACAATTGCACATGCAAGACCGGATACGAACAGGGCAACAGCTCATTCGCTTGTGATGGTAATCGAACTAAACATATCAAAATCAGCTGATCTAACCAACACAAAAAATTTCTTTTCAGAGATCAACGAGTGCGAGCGTAACAAGACGATCTGC
The DNA here is from genome assembly GCA_000180635.4 of Pristionchus pacificus. Classification (NCBI taxonomy): domain Eukaryota; kingdom Metazoa; phylum Nematoda; class Chromadorea; order Rhabditida; family Neodiplogasteridae; genus Pristionchus; species Pristionchus pacificus. The sequence goes on along the minus strand of CM026578.1, from coordinate 12,254,548 downwards.
GGTGTGCTCCACAAGTGCCACAACATTCCTGCCAGCTACGAGTGCATCTGCGCCCCTGGATACGAACTACTCGAGGGTAGCGACAAGAAGGTTTGCGTCGGTAAGTGCCAATTATATCAACAGTCCATTCTCCGTCCATGGGCAGACTACTAGGTCGTACATTTCAGACACCGATGAATGCAAGCTGAACCCGCCTCCATGCAACCCTAATGCCAACTGCAAGAACACCGAGGGATCCTTCGAGTGCACTTGCAAGGACGGATACAAGGGTATGAATCTTCCCTTACACGTCATCGATAGGCAATACTTATCGAAATCGTTCAGGAGACGGAATCAAGAACTGTACGATCGAGGACCTCTGCGTTCCGGGCAAGAACACGTGCGATCCCAAGTCGACCAAGTGCAAGATGCTCTCGGACAAGCCTGCCTACGTGTGCGAGTGCATCGAGGGATATGAGAGACAACCCGGAGTGACCGATCAATGCGCGGATATTGATGAGTGCAATGATGAATCGACTCCTTACGACAGAGAATCCGTCACCTGCAAGAACAAGCCGGGCAGCTACGAGCTCGAGTGCAAGGATGTACGTTCAACATCTTACGTTCATGATTGACTCTTGTTGAAGTGACCTTGGATATGTATCCCTTTCAGCTGTTCACTGCCAAGTTCGTCTCCGAGGACAAGAAGAACATCAGCTGTGTCGACAAGGACGAATGTGACATTGACCCTGCCTACGCTGAGACGAAGAAGAAGGTAAGGATAAGGAATACAACAATTCCTTGATGTCTCGAATATCCAGATCGAGGCGGGCCAGAACAAGGGAGCGTGGAAGGATTGGATGGTCGCCCCCAAGGACAACTCTTCCGGATACGCCATCTGCTACTACAATGTGAGATCAGCTTCATGACAAAAACATACCAAGAAGACATTACAATAGTAACGTTTCGATTTCAGGCCATCAACAGCGTCAAGTTCAACTCGATCCAAACGACGATCCCTCTTGCTGACACTCTTCTGCCGTTCTGCCTCAACCTCAGCCCTAATACCATCTCCAACCAGACCACCTACGATGCGAGACTTAAGGTTTGAAAACTAAATTATTCAAGGAAACACATCCACTATTTCCAGGGCTTCGAGTGCACTTGTCCTCCTCCCACTGAGCGCCAGGAGAAAGTCGTTCTCAAGAGATTCGGTTTCAGCTGCCCGAGTGAGTTATCCTTCTTTAATGCCATCATTTCTTGTTGAACAACCGTTCTTCTCCAGACCCGGCGTGCCCCAACTGCCGCACGGATCTCAACTACGAGTGTGTGGACAACAAGTGCAGATGCAAACACGGATACTCGGAGAGAATGATCGATGGAATCGCCCAGTGCATCCGTCAGTTTACATATCTATTTCTTTAAGTTCACATGTAGACATATTCAATCATGCCAAAAGCTATGAAATAGACCATCTACTTACAGAGCGCGAATGCGGAAATGGAGAAGCGTTGCCTGAAAAGCTCAGAGCTTCTGGAAACTCGATCCGCGTGAAATGCGACGAGACGACCTTCAAGTACGTGCCCCTAGAGCCCGGATGGCGTATCGTCCGTGATAACGTGACACAAGTGGTCATTGACTGTGTGGACATCAACGAGTGCGCCGAGCAACCGGATATCTGCTGCGCCAACGAATCCAAGTGCACTGGAGCCAATTGTGTCAAGGTTAGTAGGGAAAATTGAAATCATTGGATGCCAAAACCTACGTTTGAAGTGCTTCAATACGCCTGGAAGCTACGCGTGTCAGTCCGATACCATCGTGTGCGACGTCGCGAATGTAGACAAGAACTCGTGCAAGTGCCAAGGTCAGCTCTTCAACCTTCCAAGACAGCCTTAATAAACTATTTCAGAACTCGCTTGCACAAAGGTTACTGCTTGGTATACTGAGTGCTCTGGTGAACCGACGAAGATCAAGGGACTCGATAAGGAGAAACGCGTCTGTTCGAGAATCTTCGACTCCAATCTGAATGCATTCTCGTCGTTCGATAACGAGCAGGTATGCCAACTCGGCCTTCACACCATCCATCCTCATCGATCACTTCAGCTTCTCTTCGAGTACGCTGTCAAGGGAAAATGCGACTGCTGTTTCCTCGCTGCTCAGCCTGCCAAGTTCTCCGCTAATCCCGTCGTGAACTACTACGGACCATGCCTTGGTTTGTGATCGTTTGACCGTTTCCTTAGCTTAGTCTAATAGTTCTATACCTCAATTCAATTCATTCAGACAAGGAAGACAAGGTTGTGTGTCCTGACGGAGCGAAGGCGAAGATGACAGATGCTGGACCGTGGTGTCCGATCGCTGCTAAGATCACCGACCTACCGAAGTGAGTTATCCTTTTTCTCAAAATCAGATGCAGTCATTGAGCTATTCCTATGAAAATGAAATATAACATTGCAGTTTGCGAACGGGAGAAGCACTTGGCCACTGGGGAGCCGATCCAACGATGTGCAAGCCGTTCCCCGAGTTCTCCGTTCTCATGCGAGATCCCGAACAAAACGCCATTATCATCTTTGACATGTCCACATAATTCACAAATAATATCTTGTTAAATTTGCCTATAAATGTTTTTTCGTTATTTAATTCGTCGCTCAGCATGTCCAATAGACTTTCTCACGTTTTGGAATATTATAAGAGTATGAGATATTTGTTACATATTTATGCATATATTGATGAAAACTTTTCGATGAATGATAATTTCACATGTAAAAAATAATAATACTGGCACATAATAATATCTGTATGATATTGGTTTCCTACTAAAGATTATGAATTACTTCTTTTTTTCATCACCCGATGCAATGGCTATGAAAACATCCTCGAGACTCGCCTGCAAATATTTCATCGACTAGAAACTAGTCTTTGAACATTAGATTACTTGTGAAAGGCAATAGTCCCTCGCGTTGAGTATCCTCGCTACTTTTATTGCAGAAGTGAACATCTCCGACCAGAGCATGCCCGGCTCTCGTGGGATCTACGAGGAAATTTGAATTTTGACCGATTGATGAAATGAAACCTCAAAGTTGAACGAGCTCGTGCTTCCGTTGAGTCGGGTTGCGTTCCTAAAGACGTCTTTGACTGCTCTTTCCACTGTATCGGGATCTTCACTAGGGACAACGAACGACAACTTGTAGTAGTTGCCATATCTGGAAAGTTTATTTTAATGACGAAAAAGGATGAAGTCTACCTCGATTTTAGTGTTTGCGAACTTCCTTGGGCGGCGATCAGTCCCGCCTTCATTATTGCCACTCGAGAGCAAAGGGCTTCCACTTCGTCCCTTAATGGGGTTGACAATGAAGTCAGTTGGTGCTTCACAAACATGGAATGCGACGTGAGCACTATTGCAGTCTTTGTCGAGTCGCGTAGGGCGCAGATTACAGACCAAATGTCTCGTCGAGTCTGCAATAGTGCGTGCCATAGGAGTATTGTTAATTCAAAATACCACAGGATCAATTCCGGCAGTTGGCTCGTCCAGTATAATCAGCGAATTCTGAGCAAGAAGTGCGCCGGCGACGGAGATTTTCCGTCGTTGCCCTCCACTGAAGTACATTTTCAAGTTTGTTCTCATGAAGACATCATAAACCTGTAGCTCCTGCTCGTCTTGTTCGCATGTGCTGTCATTCCCACACATTCGATGACCGTATCAGTAACTGCGGCCGGATTGGAATAGCCGTGTAGGGCTACAAATTCAATCGCCATACGGAAAATATATTCGATGCTAGAATAAGAATCAAATCAAACCTGCTAGAATAAGAAGGTTCTGTCGCCCGCTCATTTCTTCCATTAGCGCGTCGAATTGAGGGCAATAGCCGATGCGCTGAAACACTTCCATCATTTTTGAAGAAGTCTATCAACAAACCGCTGGCGCAGCGCAATCCACTCCAGCGACAGTTGCAGTTCCAGCCGTTGCTCGACAGTTGCCAGTAAGCACTTCGAATGTGGATGTTTTGCCTGTGAAACAACTCTGTATTTCCTTTTCAGTACGTTATTACCAGCTCCATTCACTCCGAGTAGTCCGAAGCACTCGTGTTCGGTAACTCCAAATGAGATTCCTCTCACTGCGAATTTCTTGGAACCGTATCGTTTTACTAGATTGTTCACCTGAAAACCTTTTAAATTCTTCCCTCAAGAATGATAAAAAAAACTGGCCTCAAGCACGAGATGATCGTTCGGAACGGTGGATTGCAAAGAAGAATCAGAGTTCATTCCGACTCCCTGAATGAAACAATGCAATTTGAAGAAGAAAGGTCGAACCTTTGGCAGCCCAGGTGTAAAACATCGCTCAATTCCTCTCATGATCGGGCCACATTCAAGAAAGAAGAAGATCAAGAAGAATAGAGAAAGTTGAGCGAGTAGAATGATGTATGCCGTTGAAGCTGTTTTTTATCGTTTAATATTTTTTTAGCGAAGTTCTCACCTTGGGGAATAAAAGATAGAATGTAGGCCATTACAGTGACATTGGGATCGAGAAGGTATGGATAGTCCTGGAATCAATGATGAAAATAAGGAAATCATGAGAACTTACAAATTGAATTTCGAAAGTAAATAATTTGTCTTTTTTCTTGAAAGAGATTAGGTTAATCATGTAAACAACTGCGCACGCTAAGTACTCAACCAACTGAAAGATCAAAATGTTTTGCAAAATATTGCAGTCAACTTCTCACCAAAATCAAACTCGCAAAATTCTCCGCTTTGATTTTAGATGTGAAAGTCCTTTGAATGATATAGATTTTCATGAGCGATACGCATGCGCAAAGAAGGAAGAGCGGAGTCAATCTGAATTAAAAACTGCATTTCGATTGCGTGTTTCATTGTCACTCGAGTAGCCGCTCTTTTATCACTCCGAAGATCAAACAGCAAACGATCATTCCGATATAGTAAACAGCGAATGTCCAACAATCGGAAACGAATGAAGCAAACCAGTACAGAAATTTTGAAAGACCCGTTAGAAATTGCTGAAATGTCCCTTGCTTTTGACAAAAAAAAACGAGTTAAATACTTGATGGCCAAACTTTACTGATCGTTCGACGACATAGAAACCGATAGCACGATAAATCATCATTGGGAAGACAATCATAAGGGGAAATATTGCAAAAGCGTTCATTTCCAGCTGAAAGCGTAACTAGTATTGATGCTCAGCAAAATGAGTCACTCACATTAACACCCGAGCCGTCCCCAGGTGAATCGAAGTCTGGAGTAGGCCGATTGTCCATTTTTATCTGCATATTTTTGTTTCACTATTTAAAAATTAGCAGCAATAGTAATTTAACTTCTTACATTGAACGACTGATTGCTCATTGCTTTTATTAGGGTGATGACAAGAGCGGGCAATGCGATGTACTGATTCTGTAAAGAGATGTTATATTCTTTTTATATTGTTATAGTCAAAATAGATGAGGATGGAAACAAATTTCAAATGAAAACTTACGCTCGGTCGATGCACTACAATTCCTCCGGCTGTGTTATTTCGCGCAAAGGCGGCCAGAATCAACGGTCTTCGTACCTACGTTAGGATTAAATTATTCTAAATATCAGATGACTCTCACCATTGCTGTCTGTTCGAACCAATCATTCGCGTTGTTAATCTCCTCGATCTGAGTTTTTTTATGATAAAAGAAATAACGAGAACGATGAATACCACGATGCAGTCCGATTTCGGCGGAAGAGCCGCTTTGAATCTGTCGATGAGATTCGTCGATTTTTCGATGCCGATTCTCGCACATTTCGGGAACAGCAGCATGTCGACAGCGTCAGAGTCATCTTTTCAAGGGACAATCCTTTATATTTGATAGAGAAACGAGCCTTACTTTGTGAATTCGAATTCAAGGACGAAAGTCGCGAAGCTGCGAAAATAATTGCGATGACAGGAAGAAAACAGAAGATGAACGATTTGTAGTTGATCTGACAATAACACGTGTCTAAAATTGAAGATCTCGTCTTACCAGTTCATAGATAAGCCTCTTGTATTGCAGGTAGAGAAATCGATTCCCGATTCCGCCTAAGCGACTCCCCTTGTTACCTGAAATATCGGATCAGAAGCTATCATAAAAGCCAATTCACTATTCTCTTTCAGCAGAACTCCTAGTGCTTGGTTGACCTCGGCTTCACGATTTTTCGCACCCGTCATCTCTCCAACTCTGAAACGGAGGCCATGAAGAGGCATTGTGATTGGGAATCGAACCTCAAGAAGACCTGTTCCAGCGTATTCATCGATAATCCGTAACTCTCGATACCTATGGTGATATGGTGATCTTCTAACGAGCGGAAGAGGTCAGGGAAACTCAAGAATTACATCGGTTAAAAATAATTTTGAAATGTCGATACTTGTCGCACTCCTCCTTATCCAGCCAAATCTCAAATTGTTGGCCGTGTTGGCGCTCCGCCTTGCAATTGGAGATGTGGCACTGAAATGCACCCTAACAGGCTGAAACATAACAATCAATCTCTCACCCTGACCAACTCGAGTGTTTCATCGGCGATTGCGTGCAGTCTCTTCGAGTCAACGGAGACACAGGAAAGGACGTACCCGGCACCGAATCTGACGTGTTATTATTGCCCTTCTGTAACATTATGTAACTTACTTTCGATTGAGAAAGGATGGCGAACCGGAGCATACGACCTTTCCTCCGGCCATAATGAGAACACGATCGCCCAGATTCTCTGCCTCGTCGGTGTAGTGAGTGGTGAGGAGGAATGTCCTGAGAACGAGCGATCACAAAATTATTAGGTAAAACAATTGACAAACCGTTCCTTCTTCTGTTGAATGAGCAATCTCTCAATATCCCGTCTAGCCCCTGTGTCCACTCCAGCAGTTAGCTCGTCGAGAAGAACTACTCTACTGTTACCTAAACACAATTTATTAGAGGTCCGAGCGAGCACTAAAACCTACCGATCAAAGCCATAGCGATGCACAGCTTCCGCTTCATTCCTCCAGAAAGATCCGAAGAGAGCTGAACCAAATTTATTATTGTTATTCAGCGTTAGGCGTACTGTGTTCGCTTTATCCTTGAGGAGCAGTAACTCGAGAAGTCGAGCTCCTTCTTCCCTCCAATCAGTGACTCCCTTGAGACGAGCAAAGAAGTCGAGATGCTCGTTCACCTATCGCTCATTAATCGTTGAAGTGAGTTTAAATTCGATGACTCACTGTGAGCTTGGGGAAGATTGGATTGTATTGTGGACAGAATCCAACAAGTGATTTCCTCTCGGAATGGGCTCGTTTTGCGTCCGCATCGCCAATCTTAATCGTTCCCATACTCGGCACGACCATTCCCGCGATCATTGCGAATGTTGTCGATTTACCCGCACCGTTGTGTCCAAGAAGCGCAGTTACCTAAGAATGGGTTATGCATCAGCAATATCGATAATACTGGATGCAATCGTCAGTCAAGTCTGCGAAATTATCAGATTCGAAAGGATGAAATTTGTGAAATCGTCAGTGTCACCTGTCCTCTGTACAGCTTCACATCGACTCCTCTGACTGCTCGTTCGCCCGAAGGCCATGTCTTGTGCACGTTTATCAACTGAGAGTAATTAAAGATGTGAAACGGAAAAAGGAATAGTTCCGAACCTCAATATCCACTTTTGCATTCGCAAGTGCTGGATCGACCTCATGAATGTTTAGTAGCAAATCGTCCTCGTGAGCTTCCTTCTGGATACAATTACAAATTAATTGATGATTCGCTATTCGAAACAAGCCTCTCTGGCCTTCTTCAGCTTGGAAAAGATGTTCTCCGTAGTGCTCGCGAAGTGATCGACAGAAACGGCGAAAGAAAGAAACATGACTAGAATTAATTTTCCAATAAAATTCAGGAATCTGAAAAATAACTCACAAACATCGTATGCCATAATGAGAACGATTGGTCCGAATGGAAGGGCGTACTTGAAATCGTTGAACCAGTAGACTGTGTTATCTGTAGTTCTCATAAATGTCGCTTTCGAATAACCGCGCAAAACCTCGATAGCAGCCCTCAATCAGGGCATCAATTGCAAGCGAAATTGCATGGCCTGGATTGAAACAGACAAGAAATGACCACGGCGTCTAAAATTTAATGATTTATCAAAAAAACCAGTGCGCTTTTCATCTTACATCAGTCCTAAGAACCGGGAAGAGCATCGCTAGAGTGGACGTGAATGGAATAACGACGAATGCGGCTGAAATGAGCCATAATTCAACGGAATTTGGAGATAGACTTACTAATAGTGGCAATATTCGGCTTCTTGATTATCGACGAAATTAGAGCGGACAGAGAAATTTGTTCTCCAACGAAGAGCAAGTAGACAAGAAGAAAGTGAAATCCGATGTACGGCTGAAAACATTGATTACGCTGAAAGAAGTAAGAGGTACCTGATCGATAATAATTAGAACAGACACAGCAATCGTTGCTGGTAGTGCTTTCAACAGTGCGAATTCGAGATGATGAGAGTAATAAACACTCCGACTCATTCCCATAACGAGTAGGTATTCCTGGAATGTTCAGTAGAGCCATCCACAAGCCCCTTCCGCCACCCCCAGTATGTTTCATTTCTCACCCCTGGATGAACAACATTTCCTGTACCCTATCATTTCTCGACTCTTTCCGATGTGCTGTGTGTGGTAGAGCTTGTGATATCGAGTATTGCTTCCTCCATTAAATTACTTCCAATTCTAGCCTTATAGGCTCAAGTCGTAGCTGTTTTCAAATCCCGTGCACAGATGACTAATCTCGCCTACTGCCAAAGAAACTCTCCCCCTCTCTCTGACTCTAACCTTCATGTTGCTCTCTCGCTCAGCTGAAATCTCTCGAGTGACGTTGATTGCAGAGAGCATCGGAACGAGAGAAACGATTATCACCAGAAATTGGAATTTCTGAAAATTAATTAATAAAATAAAAAGCTAAAACCATTTTCATCACCAGAGTAGCAGGAATCTTGATCGATTGTGCATCTGGCATTCCCCATTCGTGATGGAATATGAGCATCGATAAATCCTGATTGACAATGATAATATTTGTGATCGAAGCAATAAATTTACCGCCGCATCTCTTGCAAAAGTTAATGCTGTGCTGAACGGGCCGTATCCGTAACCATTCCTGCTAACGAAATTGAACTCCTCCGATGAACCCTGGGACAATAAATTATGTGTCTAGGTTTATGTGTGCACCTGTATTCTTCTTTCCGGGGAACCAGACGTGAGATAAGTGCCGTAGATAGAGACATCCAGATTCGTGCGGTTGAATTTTCGAAAGTTTGCGTCTGGATTATAACTGTAATCGGATTATGATTGCTAACTTTCTAATATTCAATACTTTGCTATTGTCGCATTGCAATAGTACTTCTGACAGAATTGTTTGAAGGATTGTTTAGTCTCTGCGCAAGTACTGTTGTCGCACCTGATCATTTATCCATTGCTTTGCCGTGGTAGTAGAACTAACCAATATTCGATGCGCTTTGGCCACTTCGATTCCGAAATACTTTTCCGATCTATTAGTTCTATTTGCGAGTATTCAGAACTTCCTTTGAACCTCTTCTCATCAGGTGGAGGAGGTCTTTGTAGAGTCTTGAAAAAAAAATTTTTTTTTCGGAAGAAGAATAAAACTAACCGTCACAATGAGAAGAGCAAAGGCGACGAGGGGCAAAGATATCTAAATATAATTCGTAGAAACGAAGTGATTATTAGAAAAGGAATACCTCAAATAGTGTCCATATCTTGGATCTGAAGGCCGTTCGTACACTTTTCCAGAGGAGAAGACGAAATTGAGCGAGAGCTCCCATTCCTCCCTCACTTGATCGGGAAAGTGGGGGGAAAATGCCAAAACGGGAGGGGATATGGGAAACTCTATGCCGCGGGGCAGAGAAAAAGAGAAAATTAGATATATTGAAAGGCCTATGACTCAACCGTAGTGACTCAAATTCTCCGAAAATACGGAGTAAATTTCAACATCTCGTCTATTGCAGATGTTTTCGAATACTGGCCTTGAGGGCGTCTGTGAGATCAATAATTTCAAGGGTACATCAACTGCACAACTTGTAGACGTTGTTCACAATATCCTCTGGGAAGGCTTATCTGCCTCTCTTTCGCCTCTCACATTTCGGCCCGTTGCTAGGGTAGCGACGGGATGTTGTGTTATTTGATAAAGGAGTCGAATATTGAAAATATAGCACCTGCCTCCAGATGAAATGAACGAAGCAAAGTGAATTTTTTTATCATCATTCCATTCAACGAAAAACAAGATATCTACAAATAAAAAATTACATTTATCATGAACCTAGCAGTAATTTCTCCATTCCTCGGTCCACCATGTGGATGTCGAATATTGTCGAGTACAATTGGAAGAACGTGTTGAATATCGTACAACATTCCTGAGAAATTACATTCTTTCACAAATCCACTTATTTTTTTAAACCTGCACTGCATGATTTAGGCTCATCAAATTGCCCAATCGAGTCGAATAATCTTTCAATCCCAACTTATTCTGATAGTAAACATGAAGATCGTCAAAGATTCGACGACGAATGCCATCAATTAGTTGCTGTGCCTTTTCCGAGATTGGCAAATCTAGAAATACAACTTATTACTTAAATTCTTATTATTTTTTTCAATTACCGTGATCAGTCATAATAAGCGCAGAAAGAGCGTGAAATTCAGTCTCTGTAATTTTTGCTCTGTTGAAAATCGGCAGGAAAATGGCAATATGGTCGTCAGCATGTGTACGCAGGGAACTGATTTGGGTTTTTTTCTTAGCTTTGCATTGATAAACCGACCTTTTGAACGCTTCTTTATTCTCCGTCGATGCAGGATAGTAGAAGTCAAATGGCATTTCAATGTCATAGCAAGTAACGGTTGTGCACATTACTCTTAACTTATTGGGCAGTTGGTAAAATACATTCACAAAATCACTGAACTCACTTCGTACGACAATCTCCCCACAGTTTCCTTCCGCAGTAATAACTTGATATCAAATTGAGTTTCGCAACGAAATCTTTAAATATCATTTCCTGAATTTGAATCTGTCACAAAGTTCACAAGAAAGAATCGAACTAACCCAATCTTGCCTCTCTAATAACTTCAGAGTTGGAAACGCATTCTCATAGAAAGTAACTGCTTCAACAACGGCGATTGTATAAATTTCCACACTGGCTGGAACATGAACATAGTAGAGTTCCTTTAAAGAATCGAAAATCATTTCGAAAAGATATTTGAAATACTCACCTTGTTCGGATGTGGGATGCGGATTGCGCAAGTTCGAAGTATTTTCAATTCTTTATTTCGCCGTCGCTCTATCAATGCTCTGAAATATTTGGTTGTAATTTTGAATTTAGTCAATAAATACTGAACCTGAATTCCTTTCCTACTATTTGTAGATGAGGAACTATAGTGGAAGTTCGAATTCTCGTTGGCCCTTCGTATTCCAATCCCACTAATAAACAGCGATTGAAACGACAACATCGACACATAAACTTGCCGTCTGAACATTGGAAACAACTTGAATGGAGTCATTTGTGTAAACCTTTGGCAACTGTACACGTGTAATTTCCCCGTCTGCACTGATACTGCAATCCCATCGAAACTGTGCGTTTGAAAAACGAAGAGCATGCCCTAATAAACAATAATAGTGATTGCAAAGAGGACTATTAATACTAACCGACACACATCCATTCCCAGATGCAGTGTAGAGACGGGCGCTTGACATACTAGACACTTTTGCCATTCGTCTCCCTCTTCAATCATAGCGGAGGAAAGGGTGATCGCGCGAAATATTAGTCGATGCGCGCTATCAATTCTTTACCTGTCTGCTGTCTCTTCTCTTCAGCGTCTCCTCTCTTATCAATAAGCCATGAAACTGGCCCACAATTCCACACTATTCCGTGGTGAGTAATGGTATTTTCAAATAGGACGAGTTCACCGAAATCACTAAGATCATTTTTGTTAGCGTAAGCGGTGGCATCGAAGGCATCTTAGCGAACATAATGAGTCGCCTGCTTCTTACCATTCTCCTAATAAGGCTACTCGAGATGGAATAATGATGAGTCGATATTGTTCGCTTGCCTTGCCTTGTGGTTCTTTTGACAAGCTCATAAATTCGTCGCAATGTTCGATCTTTCGTGATCTCTGGCATAATATCTACTATCACATCCTAGTATCATTTAAAGGATTTCTATTAGAGTGCGATAAACGATACAACCCGATACCACGGTGCCCCGCGAATGAAGAATGAGAGGGAAAGAATCGTCTTTTTTCGTCAAAAAAAATTTCGTCTACAGTCCTGGCTAATCCCCCCCCCCCCATGAAAACGGGGCGCCCGGAGCGTCCCGGGGCGTCCCCCAGCGTCCCCCTCGCTTCTGGCGCCTCAAGACATTTTCAAATTGGGCCCAATTTGTGTTAGTCGTATTCTCCGTTCGATTCTGCGTCGATTCATGTGAAAAAATAAAATTTTAATTATAATTTACATTTAGATTTTCAAAGAATTGGCGAATAAAACGATTCGTGCATCACGGAGTACGTTCTACGGTACTTATCAAAAGAGATTCTGCAGCAGCAGTGGATAAATACCGCAAGGTGTACTCTACGATGCACGAATCGTTTTATTCGACAATTCTTTGAAAATCAAAACGTAAATTATAATTAAATTTATAAATTTATTATAAATTTATTTTATTTTTTCACATGAATCGACGTAGAATCGAACGGAGAATACGGCGAAAACAAATTGGGCCCAATTTGAAAATGTCTTGAGGCGCCAGAAGCGAGGGGGACGCTGGGGGACGCCCCGGGACGCCCCGGGCGCCCCGTTTTCATGGGGGGGATTAGCCAGGACTGTATTACCCGATACCGGAGCGACAAAAAGTCTTGCTATCGCATGTTTCGCGATTAATAAATGGGCGATTTTAAATGGGCGATAGTGAGATCAATTATTCTCATCATTTTGCCTGTGCGCCCGTCTAGCGAGTTGCTAGAGAATCTGCGGCTCTGTTAAAGTAAAAAGGTCCCATGAAGATAAAAAGGTCCCATGACGATAAAAAGGTCCCATGACGAGTAAAAGGTCCCATGACCAGTATTTGAATGGCAACAATACTCATTTCCAAAATGAGCCAAAACGCCTCCCTAAGCAACGAGATTTGCCTAAGCGGCCATAGGCGCAAAGTGATGACCAAGCATGTTTGTTCATGGATACTAGGATGCCTAATTGTAAGCACACGTCGCTGTAGCTCAAGTCGCTTAGGCCTTACAATAAGATATTTTTTGCATGATTGGTGATCAGTTTGCGTCTATGGAAAACGCTTCGGCTGCTTAGGCCGCTTAGGAAAATCTCGTTGCTGAGGGAGGCGTTTGGCTCACTTTGGGCATGAGTATTGTTGTCATTTAAACACTGGTCATGGGACCTTTTTATCGTCATGGGACCTTTTTATCGTCATGGGACCTTTTTATTTTTGGGACCTTTTTATCGTCATGGGACCTTTTTATCTTCATGGGACCTTTTTATCTTCATGGGACCTTTTTACTGTAACAGAGCCGAATCTGCCGAGTTCGTCCATCTTTCTTCTCACTCCCTAGAGGTTTGATTATGTTTAAAGTTGTTGAAATGCATTTTGTTACTATCCGATAAATTTCGATTGTTCGAAGGCGATGGAATTCTAAATGCTCTCCCTAGTCCACACAAAAGAGAAAACAATTACGGATTCAAGATACTGATCGACTATTTTACATATGCCCATGCGTTATATTCCAGATGCTCATGGCCTCAATGGCAATGTCAAATTGCGTACCACTAATAATGTTGTGCATAGACTTGTACCTAAACATCATCAGAAAGCCAGCGTCTAGAAGCACTCTTGCCGTATCTTATCAGGCAGTCACAGTTCTTTCGCCTAACATTTCATCTACTTATTTCGGGTCTCAGAAAATCGCCGAATAGTTTTTGCTCTTCTCCCTATTGAGTTATCACAAACTCTGATCTTACTTTTCGCTAGTGCGGCTCTTATTGTCTATGGAAAAGTAAGTTATTTTATATTCACAGGATCATATATTCACAGGATTTCAGGTTAATCATAATTCAACGGCGATCGAAGATCAGATTTATCTCGAATTTGTGACGTTTACTGCGTATTTACCGCTTATTCTGACTTTCGTCGTACAAAGAAGCTCTGAGAAGAAGTGAGCCAACGAAGATCATGAAAATAGTAAATCTCTTATTCAGGTTATATGAAACGCGGCCTATCGACCCCGAGATAGATCATATTAAGTCATTACGGAGAAGTTGGGAGAAATAATTTAGTTAACTTTTTTTAAACTGGAAAAACGAACAGTGATAAAGTCTATCAATGATTTGTTCAATGCAACCACTAGCAACGCCTTCACTAGGGAAGTGGCAATTTGACCACTAAAACACCAGCACCCGCACTGCACTTTTCACGGTAAATATTAGGCATCGTGAAAACAATCCTCATATCAGATGTTTGAATCCGTTTCTTTTTTTAAAACAATTTTCAAGCAGCTCTCAGAAAGTGCCGGAAAGTTTCCATAGGATAAAGATAGCCCTGCGAAAGCTCTCACGATAATTTTCCTCTGGAGAAAATTTATGTGATTGTTCCTACGATGTGTATTTCTTCGCGGAATTCACGAAAATACAATTTTATTTGGATTCGTTCTTGCTACGAAAATAGTCGGTTCCTCATTATTCCGCACTTCATTTATACACTATTCCAGCTTCTTCGTAACTCTTCGAAATGATCCACTTTTGGATCGACGGTGTGTCCTTTTTTGGAACTGGAACGATCTGAGAATCAAGTTTCTGAAATTCTAAACTAACTTCTTCTCGACGCTGTGTTTGATAAAGAAAGTGAGAATAAGTGGAAAGTGCGTTATCAGTGTGGTGAGCTCGAGGAATATCTGATGTCCGATTGGCGTTGAGCTCGAAAATAACTAAACATGATGAATGAAATGCGGCTAACTAAGACATACCTTCCCATATAAAATCTGTGCGAATGCAGAGAAAAGCCCGAGAAGTGTCTCAGTCGCCTCAATAGGTAAAAGAGTCAGAATGATCCTTCGGTTTTCTGAGAACTGAAACAGAAATTCGAGCATGTGAAAGTTTCAAGTAATTTACTTGATAAGAGACAGATAGCGACGAATTGGATGAAGGTTTTCGCAGAAAATTTAAATACAAATCCAAAACAAGCATGAACAAGGAGAGTAAATTTGACACGAAAAATGAATTCATGAGTCTCTGAACAAAAAATTAATAGCATTTTTTGCGAAAAAGAAAGCATACCGCAAATCTTTCTCGATTCTGAGGAACGAGTTCATTTGGAAGTGCGATTTTCAGGTCATAAAATAATTGAAAGTTATCAGAGAGCTCCATCATGCAGTAGAAATACGCACAGAAGATCTGGAAATGTTCAATTTCCTCCTTCCCCTCTAAAAGTTTATGAACCACTATAATCGCAAGAACGGCATCTAAGAGTTTGCTCGAATTCTTCTCAAAATGAGCGGGAAAAATGCTCGAGTAAAGACGTTCGAACGACATCAAAATTATCACTTGATGTGCAGATATAATAGAAGCGATTCCAATGCACCTGTATCATACTGACTTATTGTTCTCACGTTAAATATACCTGGTGAGGAGAAGGTATCGAGAATCGATGAGAAAACATTCGAAGCGAAGCCTTGAATTGATATTGTGTCAAGAGTGAAAACAGGTAAGTATCATACCTGACCAATTCGGAAAGATAAAAATATCCAAAAAGTAAGCTGATGGCATAATAAAAACAAAACAGCGTTTTCGTATTTTCATGAACGAGAAAGCGAACTCCCTCAAAAATGAACTCTCTTCAAAGGTTGTACAACGTAACAAACATATTCTTTCCATTGCAAAGATACGCGCAATGCTCCCGTCAAGCAAAGAATTGCTCTGATGATTACGATGACATGGTATTCCATATTTGAAGAGAGCTCATCGAAAAGTGGACACAATGAGGCATTCATTCTCCCGGTAAAGAGGGAAATTGTCAGTTCTGAAGTTAATAAGCCACTTGAATACGAACGGCTCAGATTTGTAGCAGTGATAAGAAGTCAATAGAACAATGCAATTGAGATTTTATAGAGAATGAAGTTAGTGAAAAAAATCAATTAATGAATCTCCCGAGACTCTCGTTGTCATCGTTTGACAACGATTGATGACTAATCCTGTCGAGGATCCACCGTCAAATCAGAAACTGCTTGAAGTCATACGTGCAAAATATCTTTCCTATTTTCTAGATAACTAATACTCATTTTCCAAACTGATAACTTCTATTACTTCCTCTTATTGACGGGGAATAAAAGCATCTAATCTTGATTGGATTTTTCTAATATTTCGTAATAATGTACTGCCGCTGTTCTCATACATACACAATGAGAACAGTAGACAATTAATAGTAAAAAATTGTAAAACTGAGGCATTGCTATATTCTCGGAACTATTTGGAATGTCACTCATGGAACTTCCCTGTTTGCGAACGAAGCAACCTACATTGAATAAGGTTCCATATCAGTGGCCTTGGTACCGCTCACCCGCTAAACAGAAACAGCAACACCTCTTGAGGAAGTAATGAGGTCATCGGTTCACTTACTACTTCTATCGCCGTTATCATCATTAAAACCATTAGGCTGTTGGGTGGTTTTGGTGGTTGAACTTAGTAGTAATGACTTGGTTACGGCATCTCCTGCTTTTGCTCTTACCTTCTGCAGTCTATGCGCAGGCCGACTGCGACACGGTTTGACCTACCAGTTTTACTGTGTCTAATATGTTCGTTTAGGCTCCTACTGAAGCGATGAGAACAGTCTGTCACCAACTGAATAACTGGGACGATAGTGCAAGGGTGAGCGTATATGTTCGATAAAGTACCATCAACAATCCATCTAGGCTCAACCCTCAGCCGCACCACCCCCGATGGGAGTAGCTGCACCTGGCATAGCGGGTATGTTGGTGATAATTCATTGGTGGTTCTCAGCTCAAAGATATCAATTATAGGGCAGGCATCTGTAATGATGGAGCTTCCCGCAGCGACGATCACTGACCCTGCAGCGTGCAACGATATACCCTGCATCTGTGGAATTGTTGGAGGTAGGCCTATCCGGAGAAAGACATTTTCCCAAATTTCTTTCAGGAACGATGAACGGAAGATCGTGTCGACTTCCCTCTGGTGCAATGTACGGGAAAGGAGTGAGGAAGGAGTATCGAATGATGACCGATGGCGAGAGAAATCGATTCCATGCGGCCATGTGGACACTCAAAAAGTGATAACAACTAATTGAAATTAAATGAAATCACTCGTTCAGCAACGGTGACTACGATCGTCTTGCGCATATTCACGCAGACGTCAATCAGGTATCACATAAAATTCTTTCTTACTGTTCCGTAAACACAATATTGTCAGGCACCTTCCGCCCATTCTGGCCCCGCTTTCTTGGCCTGGCACAGGGAGTTCATCAAGAGGTTCAACACCACTTCATCTCCCATCGAACGACATATTCCAGATTCGAAATCGCCCTTCGTCTGGTCGATCCTTCCCTTTCTCTTCCCTACTGGGACACGACACTTGAGGGAGCTCTGGCCGATGTCAAGTACTCCTGTCTGTGGTCTGTTGGAACTATTTATCAACAAGAAATCATTGAACCTATCAGGTCAACAGAGCTGATGGGTGATACGATGAATGGGCCTGTGGATACGGGAGCATTCAGAGGATGGACAAATATTGACGTGAATTGCCTTCAGGCTCTCTAATCGTTCTAACTAATTGTTAGTTTCGCTCAGGGCGGCACAATCGTTCGTAATCTCGGTCAAGATTCTCAACGAGTTCTCAACACGAACGACAGAAATCAAGCCCTTGCGAAGAGAACCATTGAGGGAATAATGGCGTATACCAGTCCAAGACAGGTTAGATAGTAGTACTCGATCATCTTCCATAGCAAGAGATCCGTCTCAGGGCTGTCCCTTTCCACTACAATGGGATTGCATGGAATTCGCACACGGTTTTTCGCATGTCTACGTTGGAGGTTTGCTTATCTTCAAGCGGGAGCAAAACGATATACCCACACTTTTTCACGACTTTTTTAACCGTATATCAGACTGGCAAATCCGTTAAAGTTGATGAAATGTTTCGATTTTTGGAGTATAGACTCTTGAAGTAGTATTCATTTTTAAGACACCGACATTTCGAAAAACCATTAGAAATTCCATAAAGGTGAGATGCTCACGCAGCACACTGCTGCTTTCGATCCCATCTTCTTCCTCTACCACTCTTACATCGACTCGCTGTGGGAAATCTGGCGAACTCAACGACAGGTACCTAAGACTTTGATCTTTGATCTCTAATCTCAGTTTCATTCAGAGCCGTTCTGCTCGTGAGACTGCATACCCGGTGGACAATGATGCTTGTAGTTCGGAGGCACACTTCAGAAATTCGATCATGTCACCGTATGTGATTAATTTTTTGATCCTTCTTCTTCGATATTTGGTCTTTCAGCTTTGCTCCACTGCAAAACATCGATGGATGCTCGAATGTTTACACGGATAACTTGTACACTTACGATAGAAGAAAACCTTCCTGTATTCTGGGAGAGAATTGCGGATCGAGGTAAGGAACTCTTTTGTTGAATGATTGAGCTAGTTAGCTGTTCAACTTTTCAGATTTCTCTTCTGTGATCGCTCTAACGGAGCTCCTCATTGCGCACCGAAGATTCGCCTGGATCAACCGTGTGATGCCTACGATCAAGGTAAACATACTTCACCTCGCATCGAGTTACTCGCCATGTTAAGGCGAGGACATGTGCTACAACTCGGTGTGCATTGATGGCGTCTGTTCCATTGATCCAGTGAGTTTTTTTTCGTTTTCATCGCTTTAGCCAATTATAAATAATTCAGAATAGTAATCCTCCACAGACGACACAACCTCCCATCATAACAGTACCCACACAGGCACCGCTCACTGAGGTAACTGTTGAAATATGCCTGAAATATTCGAAATTATTTTCACATCCTGAACTTGCTTATTTCTTCAGTCTTGCTTCAACGAGCACGAGTGTTGCGAACCGTGGCAAGCGAGAGGAGAATGTTGGCAGAATCCAAGTGAGTTACGAGTACCCATGGACAGCATAACAATGTACATTTAAGGTTACATGCGTTTGTGGTGCCAGGCGTCTTGTAATATCTGTACTCCTCGTGGCTACGACCTGAACAGTGGTAATTTGTCTATGCTCTGTTAGGGACACTTTATATATCACGTTAACCTATTGGTCCAAATAGTAAAACAGCAACTATTGTCAGAATGCTCCGATCGCCATCCCTCATGTCGTGGTTGGGCCGCCGGAGGTGAATGCACGAATAACTCGCTGTGGATGAGAGAGAACTGTCGTCGGTTTGTCAGGCTTTTTTTCAAATTTCTATGAGCAATCAATAAATACATTGATGATTAGGTCGTGTAATCGCTGTGGACGCACACGACAGCAAACTTGCTTCCCTGGTACGCTAATTATTTACTAAAATACTTGTACGCTAATTATTTACTAAAATACTTACTTGTACTCGTTACTCACTGCACTTGCAGCAAATCGAAGAGTGACGATGGCTCCCGTCTCGTTCAGTTAGTTTTTTTTTTGCTTACGATAATTTTATTTCATTTGGATACACAACCGTTTTCAGGACGTCGCTGGAATTTGCGAACCCAAAAGAAGCGCCTTCCGTTTGATCGTAAGTTGAGCCATCGGTCCTCCAACTAAACAAAACAAAATTAATATTAAAAAGGCAATCTTACACATTGTGTATGCAATCTCGATGTTTCAGGTCAACACTCAGCCGCACGTGCTAAACCACAGGCTCATTCGTCAAGATCCTCATCGAAGAAAGTCGTACACACGAAACCGGTGCCGCCAGTGAAAGGTATTGTTTCAATTTGTTATTCATTAACAAAGCATTTGATAGTGCACATTACAGGACCCATCGAAACAGGTACTTATCCGGAGAGGCCGCCGATGAATAGAACCATGAATGGAGCCAATGTGGAACGACAGCGATTGAGACCAATTCAACGGAAAACGGGATGAATCAACGATGTTTATGCTTATTCTACGGAGGCTATAATTTTCGAAATATGTGTGCCTTTGTTGTCGTAATAAATCCATGACAAGAAGCTTTGAATTTACTAGGAGAACACACGAATTGTCTAATAGTCGTGAAATATGTAATTTTACATGAAGTTCGAACCTGAACCTGACCTTGGTACCATGCAGCCGCGGAACAACAACAACAAATCTCGCAATGGGAAATGAGGTCATGGATTCGCTTACTACTCTAAACATCGTTATCACCTTTATAAAAAGTCACCTCGAAATCCGCCTATCGCTTAGTGTTCTTCGCTACATTCATTCGAGATGGGTTGGCCTTTTCGTGCGCTAATTCTTCTCTTACTTCCACCTGTGATTGATGCCCAGGCCAATTGTGATCAGGTTTCCCAACAACAATTTCTTGTAAATCAAGCCATGTAATTCAGGCTCCAACTCCAGCATTGAAAACTGTGTGTCTGCAACTGAACAATTGGGATGCCGTATCGAGGGTGAGTGTTTTCTTCTTTTTTTTCTTCTATTTTTTCAAAAAAAAATAATAGTTCAGTCTCAACCAGCACCGGCGCCGGCGCTGGCTGTTGCAGCACCTGGAATCGGCGGTATCCCTTTTGTTTGACATTTATATCTGATTGAACGAATACGCAAAAAGGATAATAGCAGGAAATGTAATTCCAGGTCAAGCAGCCGTTATGGCCATTCTACCCGCGACGATCACTGATCCTGCAGAGTGCAATGATATTCCGTGCATTTGTAATTTAGTAGGAGGCAAGTGACTGCTCAATTGTGAATTATTTGTTAATATTCAAATTGTGAACAGGAACGATGACGGGATCGTCCTGTCGTCTTCGTTCGGGTGCACTTTACGGAAAAGGAATTCGAAAGGAATATCGAATGATGACCGATGCTGAGAGAAGTCGATTCCACGCTGCAATGTGGACTCTTAAACGGTATTTTCATACTTGGTTTTAGTTTTTCTTTCAAAATTGTAATTTACAGAAATGGCGAATACGATCGACTCGCACACATACACGCCAATATTCAGCAGGTATTCGGAATCCGTAACATTGTTTCTATGATAAATACTAAATCTCCGTCTGCAAAGGCTCCTTCTGCTCACTCCGGCCCGGCATTTCTTCCTTGGCATAGAGAATATGTGAAGAGGTTTGACCACCCATTTGCATGTTTTTATTCTTTCAAAATTTAGTTTGACTGCTAAATTTCTAAGTTTCCAGATTCGAGATCGCCCTTCGTCTGGTCGATCCCTCAATCTCCGTTCCCTACTGGGATACAACACTAGAAGGTGCACTCGCGAATGTTCGATACTCGTCTCTATGGTCTGTTACACTGTAACATTGTCAATCGTTTTCACAATATATTAAAAACCAATTTTTAGGACAAACGAGTTGATGGGTTCAACAATGAATGGGCAAGCGAACACGGGAGCATTCAGAGGATGGACTAATATTGACGTGAATAGATGATAGTAATCGACATCTTATACTAAAATATTTTACTTCAGGGAGCTACGATCGTTCGTAATCTTGGACAAGACTCACAGCGTGTACTGAACGCGAACGATAGAAAATTGGCTCTCGGCAAGACTCGAATTGAAGAAATATTGGCGTACACAAGTCCTCAAGATGTGAGTTTTTTGTCATAAGCATGAGAGATTTTTTAAGCTGAGTCTCGAACAACTTTAGGGATGCCCGTATACCGAACAATGGGACTGTATGGAATTCGCACATGGATACTCGCATGTTTATGTCGGAGGTTTGCAGCGGCTCAATTTCACCGTAATTATTTCACTACAAGTTTAGGCGAAATGCTCGTACAACACACTGCTGCATTTGATCCGATCTTCTTCCTCTATCATTCATTCATCGACTCCATGTGGGAGGATTGGCGATTGCAAAGACAGGCCAGCTTTTTTTGATTTTGTTAATTTTTATTAGCTACATTCGATATTTACAGAACCGCGCGACCCGTCCGATAGCCTATCCAGTAAACAATCCGCAGTGCAGTGCAGTGGCTCATTTCAGTGATTCGACGATGTCACCGTTTGTTCGCCTGATCTTCTCACTTTGCTCTTTGAACTTTGAGATTTGCACCGCTGCAAAACATTGACGGGTGTTCGAATGATTACACTGACAATCTCTACTCGTATGATACGAGGAGACCATCGTGCAATCTCGGGGAGAATTGTGGATCAAAGTGAGTATTTCCTGGATACTGGCTGGACATTTTAGATGCCAAACTATATTAGATTCCTCTTCTGTGATCGATCTCATGGTCCAGCCCATTGTGCTACGAAGATAAGACTGGGACAACCGTGCTCCGGATACTCACAAGGTGTGTGATCTCAGCGTCCATGTTAGAAATAATATTTCAGGCGAGTCCGTCTGCTACAATTCGGTCTGCTCACGCGGAGTCTGTTCAGCTCTACTTGTCAGTATCAACACCTTGTTTCAAGCCAAATTAATTTTGTTTTAGGGCACTCCTCCGCCAACTCAACCACCCATTCGTACCGTGCCCACGCAAGCACCTCTCACTGATGTACGCATTATCTGCTCGTGGTTCGCTTCTAATTATTTCACATGATTATTACAGTCATGCTATAACGAGCACGAATGCTGCGGACCATGGAGTGCAAGGGGAGAATGCTCGAGGAATTCAAGTAGGCAGCCAAGCCGAGACTGAACTGTACACATCTTCTTCAGGATACATGCGAATTTGGTGCCAAGCATCTTGCAACATCTGCACACCTCGTCGATACAATCTGGGAATTGGTGAGACAACTGGCAAATATATTGATGATCTTTGATCTCTGTCAGAGTGCTCGGACAGACACCCTTCGTGTCGTGCATGGGCCGCCGGAGGAGAATGCACGAATAATCCGCTGTGGATGAGAGAGAACTGTCGTCAGTAAGTGCTAATTCCCCTTTTTTTTGTTGCTTCGTGCAATCAAACAATTCATGTATTATCAGATCTTGTAATCGCTGTGGACGCACCCGACAGCAGACTTGTTTCCTTGGTACGTCAATCAGATTGCAAAGCAAGAACATTCGGATGATAACCTGCTATATGAGGACAAAGAGCCTTTTAGTTCTCATCCAGGATATCTTCTGAATATTCTCACTCGGGCATCAAATAATGCATTCCTTTCAGCTAATCGACGAGTCACCATGGCACCCGTCTCGTTCAGTTAGATTTTAACAATCTTTTTTTTTCAGAATAGAGTTACGATTTCACAGAAAAATATTTCAGGACGTCGTTGGAATTTGCGAAACCAAAGGAAGCGCCTACCGTTCGATCGTAAGTTATGTCATTTGGTTACCCAATCAGAAAAATGATATACTAGTGTACGATTTACAGGACAACATTCAACAGCAGGCGCTAAACCCCAAGTTCATTCGTCCAGGTCATCAACAAAGAAAGCCGTAAACACGAAGCCGGTACAGCCTCTAAAAGGTAGTATTCAATGGTTTACATAATTTGTTTATTCGTTTGCTTTCCGTTCAGCACCAATGGAGACGGGTGCTTATCCTGAGAGGCCTCCAATGAATAGAATCGCCGAACGAACGAAAGTGGAAAGACAGCGATTGAGACCAGTCCAGCGAAAAACTGGATAATATTTCTGTGTGCACTGTTTCATTGTACTATTCTTCATATTTTGCCGCGACAGATTTTACTGGTATCTTACGGACAATATCAATTTTAAATAAATAATTCCTTGACCTTGAAATGAACTGTGCGTTTATTTGATATTCTTTGGAGTGAATAGAGTTCGAAGATGAACCTCCTGACCTTGGTACCACGTAGACGCTAGAGCGGAACAGCAACATCTCTCGCAACTTGAAATGAGGTTTACTACTACAAACAGTTTTATCACCTTTATCAAAAGTAACATTGAAACCCGCCTATCCCTCACTGTTTCTCGCTATATTCACTCGAGATGGGTTGGCCGCTACATGCGCTAATTCTTCTCTTACTTCCAACAGCTATTGATGCCCAAGCCGATTGCGACCAGGTTACTTTTCAATGACTATGCGCATGAGAGTCAGGGATAATTCAGGTTCCCTCCCCTGCATTGAATACTGTATGTCTACAACTGAACAAATGGGATGATGTATCCAGGATGAGAACTTTTCCTGGTACTTTTCTGCACCCTCACTGTGAAATATTTTTTTGGTTCAGACGCTACCAGATCCACCGCCGACATTGGCTGTTGCAGCACTTGAAGTCGGAGGTGGCGATTTTAACTTTTTGTATCCCTTGTAATGGATGATCAATATGGAGTATTTGTAGGCCTAGTTGCTATAACGGCCGAACTACCAGTAACGATCACGGATCCTGCCGCGTGCAATGATATTCCATGCATTTGCAATTTAGTTGGAGGCAAGTAACATATCACTTTCGTTCATAATTGTTTCAAATGTTTTACAGGGACGATGAGAGGATCCTCTTGTCGGCTTCGGTCTGGCGCAATCTACGGGAAACGAGTTCGAAAGGAATATCGAATGATTACCGATGGAGAGAGGAATCGATTCCACGCGGCCATGTGGACGCTCAAACGGTGATTTTTTCACACGACTTTTTCATTTATTGATTTGCAGCAATGGCGAATACGACCGACTCGCGCACATTCACGCCAACATTCAACAGGTTTACACAAAACACAATTTCACAAATAAAATATCAGGCACCTTCCGCTCACTCCGGTCCTTCGTTCCTGCCTTGGCACAGGGGGTATGTTAAGAGGTTTGCCCATACTTTTTTTGTTTTGGATAATTCATTTTTGTAGATTCGAGATTGCACTCCGTATGGTCGATCCCTCAATATCCGTTCCCTACTGGGATACGACACTAGAAGGAGCACTTGCAAATGTACGGTACTCTTCGCTGTGGTAAGTTGCAGTCTATGATTTCTACTCTCGCATCGTTATATGTTACAGGTCGAACGAGTTGATGGGTTCAACGATGAATGGGCAAGTGAACACGGGAGCATTCAGAGGAATATTGACGTGAGTAATCGAGACTGTATTTTTAAAATATTTTACTTCAGGGAGCTACGATCGTTCGTAATCTTGGACAAGACTCACAGCGAGTACTGAACGCGAACGATAGAAAATTGGCTCTCGGCAAGACTCGAATTGAAGAAATATTGGCGTACACAAGTCCTCAAGATGTGAGTTTTTTGTCATAAGCATGAGAGATTTTTTAAGCTGAGTCTCGAACAACTTTAGGGATGCCCGTATACCGAACAATGGGACTGTATGGAATTCGCACATGGATACTCGCATGTGTATGTAGGAGGTTTACAGCTTCTCCACTTTTTTTTGAAAAGTTTTCCAACTCACATAGGAGAAATGCTCGTGCAACACACTGCTGCATTTGATCCAATTTTCGGCTCTGTTACAGTAAGAAGGTCCCATGAAGATAAAAAGGTCCCATGACGATAAAAAGGTCCCAAAAATAGAAAGATCCCATGACGATAAACAGATCCCTTGACGAGAAAAAGGTCCCATGACGATTGAAAGGTCCAATGACGATAGAAAGGTCCCATGACGATTGAAAGATCTCATGAGTCCAGTAGTTGAATGACAAGGCTCAAGTCCAAAATGAGCGATAGAAGCAAAGTGATCACCAAGCATGCGAAAATTGTTTTATTGTAAAGCCTAAGCGACTTGATCGATTTTTCACCAGGACGGGCTCTGATGTATGCTATGCATGTCCGGTGTCAACATGTCTCGCTGCTCTGGTAAGTGCCTCTCTCAATTCTCTAGAGTGGATAGTCGCATATTCTTTCTCTCTGACCCCGATGAGTCACCTCACCAACCGTTCTTCCCTGAATCTCATGGAAGAAGACAACCCTCTCGCCATCCCCCTCTAGATACGAGCATTTGGCCATGCCCGGAGATGAAAGTCGTCCATACCTCAATCCCTTCAAGGAATCTTTCGATGCTGCTTACCCTTCCACGAAGAACCCTTTCAAGAGGGGTCGTTTCGATGATGTAAGTCCCACTCATGTTGTGCAGCACGGCGTGCCGATCAACATGAACAAGACGGAACGTCACTGGGAAATGACCCAGGCTACAATCTTCACGACATTGGATGTCCTCTACACGGAGATGGGCAATGAGCAAGTCCATCTCCGAACTGTCCGATTCCATTCCCTCTCTCATCAATGAGCAAGTCCATCTCCGAACTGGCCGATTCCATTCCCTCTCTCATCAATGAGCAAGTCCATCTCCGAACTGGCCGATTCCATTCCCTCTCTCATCAATGAGCAAGTCCATCTCCGAACTGGCCGATTCCATTCCCTCTCTCATCAATGAGCAAGTCCATCTCCGAACTGGCCGATTCCATTCCCTCTCTCATCAATGAGCAAGTCCATCTCCGAACTGGCCGATTCCATTCCCTCTCTCATCAATGAGCAAGTCCATCTCCGAACTGGCCGATTCCATTCCCTCTCTCATCAATGAGCAAGTCCATCTCCGAACTGGCCGATTCCATTCCCTCTCTCATCAATGAGCAAGTCCATCTCCGAACTGGCCGATTCCATTCCCTCTCTCATCAATGAGCAAGTCCATCTCCGAACTGGCCGATTCCATTCCCTCTCTCATCAATGAGCAAGTCCATCTCCGAACTGGCCGATTCCATTCCCTCTCTCATCAATGAGCAAGTCCATCTCCGAACTGGCCGATTCCATTCCCTCTCTCATCAATGAGCAAGTCCATCTCCGAACTGGCCGATTCCATTCCCTCTCTCATCAATGAGCAAGTCCATCTCCGAACTGGCCGATTCCATTCCCTCTCTCATCAATGAGCAAGTCCATCTCCGAACTGGCCGATTCCATTCCCTCTCTCATCAATGAGCAAGTCCATCTCCGAACTGGCCGATTCCATTCCCTCTCTCATCAATGAGCAAGTCCATCTCCGAACTGGCCGATTCCATTCCCTCTCTCATCAATGAGCAAGTCCATCTCCGAACTGGCCGATTCCATTCCCTCTCTCATCAATGAGCAAGTCCATCTCCGAACTGGCCGATTCCATTCCCTCTCTCATCAATGAGCAAGTCCATCTCCGAACTGGCCGATTCCATTCCCTCTCTCATCAATGAGCAAGTCCATCTCCGAACTGGCCGATTCCATTCCCTCTCTCATCAATGAGCAAGTCCATCTCCGAACTGGCCGATTCCATTCCCTCTCTCATCAATGAGCAAGTCCATCTCCGAACTGGCCGATTCCATTCCCTCTCTCATCAATGAGCAAGTCCATCTCCGAACTGGCCGATTCCATTCCCTCTCTCATCAATGAGCAAGTCCATCTCCGAACTGGCCGATTCCATTCCCTCTCTCATCAATGAGCAAGTCCATCTCCGAACTGGCCGATTCCATTCCCTCTCTCATCAATGAGCAAGTCCATCTCCGAACTGGCCGATTCCATTCCCTCTCTCATCAATGAGCAAGTCCATCTCCGAACTGACCGATTCCATTCCCTCTCTCATCAATGAGCAAGTCCATCTCCGAACTGGCCGATTCCATTCCCTCTCTCATCAATGAGCAAGTCCATCTCCGAACTGGCCGATTCCATTCCCTCTCTCATCAATGAGCAAGTCCATCTCCGAACTGGCCGATTCCATTCCCTCTCTCATCAATGAGCAAGTCCATCTCCGAACTGGCCGATTCCATTCCCTCTCTCATCAATGAGCAAGTCCATCTCCGAACTGGCCGATTCCATTCCCTCTCTCATCAATGAGCAAGTCCATCTCCGAACTGACCGATTCCATTCCCTCTCTCATCAATGAGCAAGTCCATCTCCGAACTGGCCGATTCCATTCCCTCTCTCATCAATGAGCAAGTCCATCTCCGAACTGGCCGATTCCATTCCCTCTCTCATCAATGAGCAAGTCCATCTCCGAACTGGCCGATTCCATTCCCTCTCTCATCAATGAGCAAGTCCATCTCCGAACTGGCCGATTCCATTCCCTCTCTCATCAATGAGCAAGTCCATCTCCGAACTGGCCGATTCCATTCCCTCTCTCATCAATTCCCTGCTCGAAGGAGTCACCAAGCAATTGGTATCCTTCGATCCGACTCAGTTCCCACCTCTCGAGGCATCTCTCGAGAAGGTCGTCAAATCCGCCGTGAAAGAGACCATCAAACACGACACGACGGACCGACTCCGCAAGCACCAGGTTTTTCTTCGAAACCTGGAGCCGGAGAAGGGCGATTCAGACTCGCTGGAGATAGTGTGCGAAAAGATCAACGCAGATGCTCCGACGAAGTTCTTCAGACTGAAAGGAGAGAAGGGCATTCGTCCTCTCATCCTTCAGTTCACTACTCCCGAACAAGCAATCAAGTTCATTCAACAACTCTCGAAGAGCAAGAGAGCTCAAAACTTCCCCTTCCCCTCCCTTATCGCCCGTCCCAATTACACCCCCGAGGAAGAGAAGGTATACCATCACGCCTGGGCGGAGGCCTGCAAGCTCAACGACGCCGTCGGCCGCAAGGAGCATGTGGATTGAAGATCGTCAAGCTAGATCGTCCAGGAGTCTGGAACAAGAAGGAACGACCGACCCGAGCGTGAGTTCTTTGCTTGTATCCAACTCTCCTTATTCATCCCACTCTCTTTCTGTCTCTCCTCACATTACTCAATCTTCTCCCTCATCTCATCATTGCCTTCCTCTTATTGGCAGCTCTTCCGTGTCTCCATTGAATTCCCATTCTTCCTCTCTATCCTCACTTCCTCTTACTCAATCATCTACTCCTCATTGTGTCTCATTTCCTTCCTCATCATCCCTCACTACTTTTCCCGGTGCCAGCATCCGGGGAAGTGGTGGTTGCCTCCCCGGGCGGTCGTCCATCGGTTTCTAATTCAAAACAACTAAACTTCATGCAATGCAATACCCAATCCATACGAAAAAAGGTTGATTCCTTTCTTTCCCTACTCTCACTCCATTCCGTTGATATTGCATCACTATGCGAAACATGGCTGGATGACTCTATTCCAGATTCTTTTGTGATTCATAATTCGCATTACTCTTTAGTTCGTCAGGACAGAGCCACACATGGTGGAGGTGTTTGCCTCTTCATCTCCAATACTGTCGATTTCGTCCAAGTTGAGGTTACCCTCCCCCAAGATGTTGAGTTACTAGCAATTGATATAGTTCAACCCTTTCCTTGTCGCATATTATCCATTTATAATCCCAATCATGATTGTGACCTTCGTCCCCCTTCTTTCTACCATTTCTGATCTCATTGTCTCAACGTCTTCCTTCATTATGGGAGAATTTAATCTCCGTCACATAGATTGGCCTCAGTCCAAGCTCTCACGTAGCTGCACTATTTGTAGCAACTTCATCGATTTTTGTGCATCCCATGCTCTCACCCAAAATGTTCTTTCTCCTACTCGTGAAGTTTACATCCTATATCTTGTCCTTTCCTCTGATATTCATCATTGTTATCTTCTCTATCCCTTTGCCCTGGCCTTGCCGATCATTACAACATAAACTTCTCTGTGACCGCTATCTCTGTGTTCGATCAGGGTGAGTCAGCTTCTCGCTCCTGGAGGAAGGGGAACTTCGCCCTGGCGAATTCCATTTTCTCGACTGGATGAATGCACTGGTTAATGGAGATACGACACAGAGAATGTATAATCGATTTATAGAAATAGTTCAATCTGTTATTGCAGTTACCATTCCAATCACCTCCAACCGTCCAACCCATTCTGGTCACATTCGTAAACTTCTTAGTATTCAAGATCGCCTTTATTCCACTAATGATATGCATTCTAATTATCTATCGCATGTTCATTCTCAGAAAATAATTGTCTTTATGTATCAAAGTGCAGATCGTATGACGACTGTGTCTCTTTTTTGTGTCTGTTTTTCGACTACTTGAGTATCACATTATCGACAATTGGGAGCCACTTACGTTTCTAATATCAATTGCTTGTCGACGTCAATTCTCAAATTCATTCTCCAACGCACTGCACTTTCAACTGAACCGTGACGTAATTAAAGGGATTGTCAAAACGAAAAATCGAAAATGCTTGGAGTTGACAAATAACCAGCATGCTCCTCATTATTTCATAGAGCACTCACCAAGCGAATAACAAATTAATTATGACCGTCATTACTGATTTGTGCTCCCGTAGGGACCGACACTAATAGGATGACAATTCTCTCACCTTTCGTCAACCTTTCACGCCCATTGCACATCGAAAACAAGATAATCGGAGAAGACTCGAACATTATCGACTTTTTTCTTCGTCGATTCTCCTTCCATAGCCATGACGGATCTTATCAATGAGATTATGTCGATTACGGATGTCTATCCCATACTTCCGCCTTTCTTCGTAGTATTCTGCTCAATTTGTGCAATTCCCGTCGTAATTTTGATGATAGCGACGCGTAAATGCGCCCTCCATAAAAATTGCAGGTTTGCGTGATGCGTTACGATCACAATAAAAATTTCTAAAATTTTCGATTTCTTCTAACATTATGGTCTTTTTCACTATTTGCAATGCTAATCGACATCTCTTCCGTTTCGCTCTACTCACTAACGTACGAAACTGGCTATCTACATCTATCTCTCACGGAACCATGCATGTCTAACTATAAGTTGGCCGATTATAAATGGAAGAATCCTTAGTTTATCGACCATATCTTCTTGTTGGACATTCCCTTTTCTACACTGGTGGATCTTGCTTCGAAATGTTCATCGCTCTCGAACGAATTCTCTCCGTTTGGCGACCACACATCTACCATTCGTCTGGGCTGAATTATGGGTTCTTATTGATCGCTACTGTTATCTCGGTATTTGTTCTGGCCTTTTACCATGATGTCATCAATATGTTCAGTATTCGCTGGGTTTCTGGGCTGGTTATGTATTCTACATTCGAAGTTTGCTAACTCACGGAATGATAATATACAATGTTATCGATATTACTACTCTAACAGTAAGTAGAGTTGTTCAAAGTGACTAGCAAAATCGACATTCAGATAAATGCTGTTGGCATTCGGTTTTGCGAACGTCGTTATAAGCGACTTTATGCGAAGACTACTCTGAATGCTCGATATCAGGTAAACTAATAAAAGGGATAATTCTATAAAAATCTGAAGATTCAGGTCAAAGAAGCGTACTTACTTGCAAAAGCAATGCATCCTGTGTACTTGGGTAGCTTTGCCATAAAGGTTTCATGGCAAATATTTCTGGCGTTATTTTTTTCTACAGCTATTGGCAGTATGTATCGCTTACACGTACATTTTTCTACTGGATTACTTCGACGGACTCATTTTTGCAATGATAGAAACACTTTACTTCATGGTGAACACAATATCTCTCTTTAAAAATATCTAGTCTAATTTCAGGTACATGCGTTCAACTGCGCATTTTCATCCGTGTATTTGATGAAAAAACATAAATCTCTTCGAAGAGCTGTTAAAAAATTACTCCGAAGAAAGAGGTAATTCATTGAAATGTTCAAAGCTGCATTTCTTGAAATACAGAAAGCGGAAGGAGAAAGTATCCTACATTTCGTACAACAAAGAAGAAGAATCCGTCACTCACTTCAATATGCTTGATATGTCATGGAAATAATCGGGTGTTTCGATAAACCATTTTAATATTGTTCTATTTTAGTATTGTTCATTATTTGAGGTTTTAGTATCGCCCCTACTACTTGTGTACGATCTGTGGCATAATCAGTACTTTTGCATCAGTGATGACCGTAGTAATCTTTTCTTTATAGTACTTTTCACTGAGAGACGTCGTTCCCTAGCGAGAAAACAACACGAAAAGGTTCGGCCTTGGTCATCTTTTTTACACGCTCAGAAGAGGCATCGACTTTTTCTCTAAATGGCTAATATTTCGTGTCCGGTCAATTCCACGATCGTTGATTTGATAACCGAGGTCATGTCGATCACGGATAAATATCCCATTCTGCCCCCTTTCTTCACATCATTCTGCCTCCTTTGTTCCATTCCTGTTGTGATATTAATGCAAGCAACAAGAAGATGCGCAGTGCATAAGAATTGCAAGTCGGAAAGAATGTTATTAGTGTCAATTTGATGGTTCAGATATCTCCTCTTATTGTGGGCGTTTTCGCTGCAAGGAATGCTCATTAACATTTCGCTGATTTCTCTCTATACTCTAACATACGATGAGGGATTTCTTCATCAGTCAACTGATAGGCCATGTAAGGTATTTGTATTCTGAATACTTCAACTCTATTCTCGTCTACAATAGTACATCATTTCAGTCTTCCGTCCGTATCTTCTCACGGGATTGTCATTCTTTTACGCCGGTGGATCTGTTGTGGAAATGTTTATTGCCCTTGAGCGGATATTATCCACTTGGCGACCACACATTTATCACTCATCTGGAATGAACCCTCTCTTCCTTGCAATGGCCACGTTTAATTCGGAATGTCACTTCATCTTGTCCCGATATCTGGTAAGATGAGTGGTTCCTTTCAGTATTCCATCGGCCTTTTCGCCGAGTACATACTCTACATAAAAATGTCTCTATTTATCGGAACGGTTATTTACAATGTAATTGATTTGACGACTGTAATAGTGAGCCAGTGAAGGAAGAATACGTAATTAATCAGCCCTTCAGACAAATGGATTTGGTATTCGCTATTGCGAAGGTCGCTACAGAAAAATGTACGCGAAAGGAACTCTGAATGCTCAATATCAGGTATTCTATTTACTCTCTAGACAAAATAGAGATCTACTGAAGGTCAAAGAAGCATTCTTACTCGCATCCGGTATACTTGAGTAGTTTCGCCATAAAGGTTCCCGCCATCTCTTCTCTAAATTGATTTGTAAAATGTTCGAACAGCTATTGGCGGTTTGCATCGGCTATACGTATATGAGACCGTTTGCGAGAGAGTCGGACAAGAGTTGGCACAGCTCAAAAATCTCAATTCTCTGAAACTATGCTGTTTGGGGTTCTCGAGGATGCGGATGACGATGGGCATAGTCATTTTTCATATTGACGTCCCGTTGGCTCCAGATGGCGTGACGTCGAAAACAGTTTTTCCAGAATTCCTCAGTTAGGATAAAAGCGAAAATTAGGCGAGTCTGGCTCCCGAGGAAGAATTCGATGCTGATTACAGCTGCCAACTTTATTTTTTGCGAATTTCAAAACTAACTGTGTAAAATGGAAGTTCTCAGGGAGCTAATAGGGATCGGGGAGAGTACCATAGATCGGACGGGAATGATGCAAGGATTCCAAATGTATTTTTACATTGTCAAGAAAACATGCGGATAAGGTTTTTTGTAAAAGATAGTACACCGGTTTGTAAGTAAATTTGACCATCCTTCCACTTGTTGACTTCCGAACTTTTATCGATCTCCTTCCCTCTCCTTCTCTCTTTCCCGAGGGAGGCGAGAGAGCATGTGGAATGGAGAGGGCACAGAGAGAGGGAAGAGGTCAAGGTAGAGAGACTCGGGTAGATCAAGAGTTCGGAAGTCAACAAGGGGAAGGATGGTAAAATTTACTTACAAATCGGTAAACTATCTTTTGCATAAAACCTTATCCGCATGTTTTCTTGACAATGTAAAAATATATTTGGAATCCTTGCATAATTCCCGTCCGATCTATGGTACTCTCCCCGATCCCTATTAGCTCCCTGAGAACTTCCATTTTACACAGTTATTTTTGTAATTCGCAAAAAATAAAGTTTGCAGCTGTAATCAGCATCGAATTCTACCTCGGGAGCCAAACTCGCCTAATTTTCGCTTTTATCCTAACTGATGAATTCTAGAAAAACTGTTTTAGACGTCACGCCGTCTGGAGCCAACGTGACGTCGATATGAAAAAATGAGTATCCCCATCGTCATCAGCACCCTCGAGAACCCTAAATGACATTGTTTCAGAGAATCGAGATTTTTGAGCTGTGCCAAACTCCTTTAGATTTGTCCGATTCTTAGGCGAACGGCCTCATATCATTCTACTTGATTATTTCGATGGTCTTATTTTTGCAATGATCGAAACAATTTACTTGCTTGTAAGTCGTAAGTTATAATCTTAACAGATATTGAATGGTTCAGGTGCATACATTCAATTGTGCATTCTCATCAGCATTTCTAATGAAAAAGCATAAATCTTTGCGAAGAGCAGTGCGTAAAATGTTCAGGAA
The DNA here is from genome assembly GCA_000180635.4 of Pristionchus pacificus. Taxonomy (NCBI): domain Eukaryota; kingdom Metazoa; phylum Nematoda; class Chromadorea; order Rhabditida; family Neodiplogasteridae; genus Pristionchus; species Pristionchus pacificus. Next base: position 12,220,291 of record CM026578.1, on the reverse strand, counting down.
GAAAAGGTTTTTTGTTTGAAATCCTTTTCTCAATTGATATAATATATTTCCAGAAAAATTCGAGTCGATCCAGTAATTTCGATCAGCAAAGAAGAATCTTCCGTTACTCATTTCAATATTCTCGATTCGTCGTGGAAATAAAGATTTTTTTTGGAAATAAATAAAAGTTTTCGCCACTTCTTTTGAAAAAAAATGTCACAAACAATAAATGAACTACCACAACGGAAGAAGGATGACGACAGGCTACGGTATAACGAGCAAACTAAAACAAAGAAAATAAATGTATTATGCGTTCCAATCTTTCTGCAACGCATCAAAATATGTTAGAGTCACGTCTTCGGTAGTGAACACAACTGACTCAGCAGAAGAATGTGAACCACCTGTGTCCGATCCGGGAATCACATTTATATATACATAAAAATACCAAAAGTGAGGACTACTGCGACTTTTCGTGATATCGATTTGTGACGAATCATTAGAAGAATAGGTTCAACATACGCCATTGTTGTCGCTATCTATAAGATTTTGAGTGTATATTTTTTTTAAATTTCTATAAAAAAAGAAACGCACAAATCTCAACAAATAAACTGATGTATTGATGTATGAAACGTCACTGAATGCCAAATATGCGAATATCATAAAAACAAGTTTCAGACATATCGAAATTACTCCAATTGGCAATATAACTCGCGTGAGTTCGATTATTTCTTTCACCTATATTAAATCTTGAAAATTAGTCTGATTTTATAGTTTACCTGGTATCAAATATTGAGAGATACGTTTACGAATAGGGTTCTATAATAACACCGGCTCTGTCGATAGCAAACGTGCTGATAATTGTTTGTGTTCTAATTTCTAAAGAGAAAAAGTACTCACAACAAGCGAAATTATCTCTGTGATTGCACCTAATAATACAGCGCACAACCGAGTACTATCTAGACCGAGAATTATTTTATTTTTGTAAAGAAATATTGTCGCTAACCATACTGAGCCATTAGAGTAACAGGAATGATAATTGGCAACTGTAAGTGAGAACAATGAGTAATGCATCAGAAAGAGGAATATACCTGCAGTAATATCGCGATAACAATAGATGGAACAATTCCCCATCGATGAATTTCATAGAAAGTTGGACGAGAGCAAAGCAGCAATCTCTCACAAGTGAGATAAAACGTGGAAACTGTCGATATGATGAAAAATAGCTGATGAGTTATCACCAAATGGAAAGAAGTCTACTGAAAAAAATACAGATGCATCGTCTAAATTTTAAGAAATCAATACTAATGGACGAACATTCATGTTCTCCAATTTCTCTGTTCTGATCAGCAGTCCAATTTGCAATAGCCCACTGTAAAAAGGCCATTGAAAATAGGGCCATTGTATTGATATATAGAAATGCCCTGCAAGATGGGAATGGTAAACCACTACTATAACAAAATATAAAGATAATCATTAAGTAGGCTTACTTGCATCCGTTTTGTAGTGGTATTAAAATGAGAATAATGAAGTGAAAGGCACAAATGGCACATGAAGGAACAGCAAACGCGATTTCCATCCATGGATGCCAGATAGGAAATGTATCGGCCATTCGATACTGGAAATATTAACGACAGATATCTATTCAGAAGAAACCGATTGTTGACCACTGCCTGAGATACAACAAAAATAATGTAGCGATTCGTGTACAATTACCACAACTCATAAATATGCTTTGTTGAGTCTGGCTTTAGATCTACGAAAACACATAAATTGAGGTGTGTAAATAATTGATAGCCCGAGATATCCAACTTTATATCATCAACAATAGGTATGAGAAAATAGTAGACGCCAGTGCATACGAAGTATCCACCTTCACAAAATAAATTATATAAAATCAAATAGGGCTGAAGAAAAATAACAATGACACAGGTGGAATGCTGGAGGTATCATGTTCCCGTAGTACAATGAATTTGCCGGTATGTTTCTAATCGCAGTAATACAGATTCTGCATTACTTTGGGTTCAGATTTGTTCAGATGCTCGATGATATACTGTTGCGCCTCTTTCGATTTCTGTAATTTCAGGTCGGGCATCTTTTCAGCAAGTGAAGAGACTCACTTGATTTTCGAGAACATGAAACAGATCAATAATAGCGGTCATTCTTGCGATTCCGGCCGTTTGTCCATACTTGCAAAGACAGAAACTCGTGAGAATCTAGAAAGCAACAATTATGATCATCGGTTCAGTGGGATCTATCCCGTGATGTTTCCTGCATGTATCAATTATGAATGTCTAGCTAGTGATTTATCGAGCACATAAATTCACTGATCATTCTAATCTCACTTTGCTCAAATGGATGGTTATCTCGTCCAATGCTTCCCTTCCTCGCACCGAAATTCCATCTGTTCAATGTGGTCGGATCTCTCCTTGGTACCCTCTCATCACTAACCAGCTTTGCAAACGAGAAGAGCCTTCATTATCGCTAGTTCGCTTCTCGTCAATGAAAGAGACGCGATTTTCGAAAGAAGTGAATCGGAGTGCGAGCTAGAATGGCTGTGTAAATAGAAGTTGATATTCATTCTCACTCACTTATATTGTTCCGATGATGGTCTTGTTCCATCTGGAAAAGTGAGTCGATCGAATCCGGCCGTCCATGAGAAATGAGTCATTTCGAGCAGACTCAGCTGAATCACACTCCCTTGAAGAACTGCTATCTGAATAAGACCAATTTCAAATCATACAGTTTAATTGACTACCTGATCATTTGCATCGAAGCCGAGCTCGAAAGTAGCGTGAAAATATTTGACATACTCAATCGCGCAAATGGTATCCACAAAGGTCCAGTCCTGGAATCAAATGAATTGTTTGAATGTGAAATGAATGAGCAGTGGTTTTCAATACCTTCTGAAGCGCGAATAGTGGAAGGGTTCTTCGCCTATCGCTGCCTTTCACTGGCGCTTCGTTAACTTCACTATCATCATCAATCTGAAGAAATTCTCTTTTGTCTTTTTACCTTCCTTAACGCATAAGCGAAATGGTTCTTTCAAAGTCACGGAAGAGAGGCATGAATTTGTGCTGACCATTCCCCCCTTGCCATCTCGTATCTAAACCTCGCCCAAACACTGCCCACCTACCTCTTCTTTTATATAAACAGAAGGCTGGTGTTTCACTGACTCGCTTTTTGCCCATATCATCTCCTGAACATATTATTTATACATTATGTTCAAAAGAGATGGTTGAGATCGAACTACCTGAATTTCTCTGTCCATTTCTAGAGTATTTCGGATGTAATCTGTTAGTCCCCAGTTGAAACGATTGCGCTGCTTCGGATTGAATTCGGACCTGGAATCAGCAATTTGAGTGTTGAAAATTATGTTTTTTTTACTCTCAGTTGTCGATGTTTCGAATCGCATTGTCGGATGCGCCAGAACGTTCTGTTGAGTTCATCCTGAACGGAATTCCCTTTGTTTGCTTCCACTCTACCGTAATCTCACACATAACGGTGCAATGGCCATTGCTCTGTAAGCTTCTGTCGTTTGAAGGACGCTGTACCCCTGTCGATCTCTGCTTGTTTCAAAGAGTTTCGCGACGTTTGGATACTCGAGCAGCTCTCTTCCATCTCTCGGGGTGACCGCTGTAAGAGAGATATGCTCATTGGGTGGGCTTCTCTCTTGCTGATCTTTGACGAGCTAATTTGAACAGAGCACGTTTGTTGGTTTGTGAGCACGTTGGAGACTGAGCTGATCCTTTCCGGGTCCCTGACCACGAACAAAAGAGTTGATTCTAACGACCCACATCATGCATAGGCATATCACGGGTGTATGTGTGGGAGAATAACCACGCATCCGCCTACACACATCACGAACGAATTGGTACAATAGACTAACCACACGGATTCATTCCGAGAGAAACGAAGCGAGCCAGTCGACACCATGAACACTGTCCAAGACGACGGGCGATTGCAGGGTCGGACCAATCTAAAATACTAATGGATTGATCGATTCAGGTCACCTCGTTTGCATCTCCTACAGTAATTTGAAGAAAAAAAGTGACATTCTGGCGGTTTGGAGCACTCAGGTTTATTCTTGCAGTGAATCTCCCTTTCGCTCATTAGACTACGACGAAAGAATGTTTTGCATGTGGCGCACGATGGAACCTACAATTAATTTACTTTTGAAGCTTAAATTAGAAAAAGGTCTCTCACCCCGTAATGCAGGACTTCGGCCTTTTTGTAGCACATTATGCAGTGGGTCGGTTTGGCACCGGAGCGATATGAGGAGGGATCGGAGATACGACTGCTGCAACTGTCAGTCGGGCTGCACGGAAAGGACATTGACTGAATGAAGAACGATTACGAGGTTATGGAGGTGGTTTCAGAAATAGAGAAAGCCCTAGGAGCATACTACGCACCTTCTTCATTTTTAGCACATCCTTGTAGGGGTTCGGATACTGAATCTGCAATGAGAAGGTGTTGGATTACCTCAGATATAAATATAACCTCGTGATGGAAGGTTGCAGGCAGCATTTCTATCGGGAGATCGTTTCCATCGGGGAGATTATCGTTCATCTCTGTCTTTACCATTGCGTCAGCCATTCTGCAGGTATATCACTCTGATATCTACGTAAGAGAAGGAGGAAACAACGCGGGCGGAGAGAAAATGCAGCTTGCTGCTCGTAGTGAATTCATCCACCGAGAGTTCGCGTCAAGTTGTCTACCGTTATTATTGCACAAATAATGTGTCATTACTGTATAACAACAGTGAAAATGAGCAGAAATGCTCGACCACTTGAAGAATCGTGGCAAAAACGTGCGAGGGAGAAGAGGGGAAATAGAAGATGGACCATAGAGCGTTTTGGCAAGCGAGAGCAAACTCGCCTCTCACAAGATCACAAAATCGTCGAAGGTTGGGGGCACCATAATAATAGCAGGGTAGGAAAGGGAGAGATGAGATAATGAGAGGGGAATCACACTAGATAGATTACTATTTCTATATCTGGTGAGGTGCCAAAATATCCTGAGAATCAAAAGGTTTCTGTCCTCGGAGGATATTCTAAGAGACTTCCCCACACGGAATACAAATCGTCAAAGCGTCCTTGTCCTTTTGTCCTTTTGTCCTTTTGGACCCCTCCCCCTCTCACTATGTGATGCCGAGACATAGTTACGCGGGCGGGGAGAGAGTGAAGCCTCTCCCTCTTACCACTGTGTGCATAGTTCTGAGGGAGGGAGATTTCTCCCTCTCTCATTCGGGAAGAAGCAAGCTACAGAGAGAGAGGACCTCCCAGTGGGATCAAAGAATCGAATTGCGCTCCCACTAGTAGGAAGATGTTGGCGGTGTCAGATTACAGTATGGCTGAGAGAGGAAGCCTTCAAGCGTCGAAATGACCACATCAACCATGTTGGTCGAAAATGTGCAGGGTAGTAAACATCATGAACGAAATTACAACCTTTCCCGATATTATTTGGAAACTATCAACTATCTCGAGCTTGATTCTCAAAATAAAAGTTATGCTTCGTTAATGGATGTTTTTAGGTGTTATCACGCCAGATGTGTTTAGAGTAAAGTTTTGTCTGATGTGTAGTCATGACGGGATAGGGATACTCGTACAAACAGACACTATAATAAACTTCTTTCTGTCCATAAAGATTACTACGGTAGTGTAGAAAATAAATAGATCGCTGAATGACTCATAGAACGCAGGAATGTGAGAATAGCTATGAGCAATACTGTGACTACTGAGAGATAAGGTACATCCACTTTCATAAATTCGTTTTTATCATAAAGAGGGTTTTCTTTTTTTAGGATAAAAATCAAAAAAAGGTAAACTTTCACGCATCGGAATGACCATTTTCTGTTAAAATTGAGCGCATGTGGGTCTTTAAATGTACAGGGAAGACATCACGAACGAAATGTGTGGCACACTAACTATCCGGAGTTTGAACAGTTAACGTTTGATGAATCAAAATAATAATTGTGCAAGTGTGCACAATATGACTAAACTTGTGAATCATAGTGAAGAACGCTCGAAACTCTACCAGGATGAAAGTTTAGTTCGTATCAATTACTTCTATCCGACCATTCGCCTACGCATTATTTGCTAACATCACGTAGAAGAAAATATTCTTGCTTTTTATCTACCTATATCGCTCAGACATTATAGCAATAATAGCAAAAACATTTATTATGATCAACATCTATTTCTGCTGTTGCATACAGATTTTCGTATTGTCACGTAGCATGACTAATAATAGAACATATTGTCTATTACAGTCACAAAAATATACATGTGCGCTTGGAGATGGGACAATTGTCGAGTGTTTGTGATCAAGCCCCATTAATCTTACGAAGAACTCTTCTTAGTATCTTTCCCGCTGGAGATCTGAAAATGTATTAAATTGTTTGGTCGTATAATAAATTGTTCGACCTCGGAATAGCATCAACGAATACGACACCTCCAGTAATTCGCTTGAACTCGGCGAGTTTGTCTAGAATGAAATACGAAAATAGGGGGGAATCCGTAGATGAATTCAGACCCGCGACAAGATTCTCCACTTCCTTCTCTGTCAGATTCTCATCACTTTTCACGACGAAGGCTCGAACGAGTTCACCGTGCTGAAAAAAAGTTTTAATTTCTGAGAATAGACGGAAAAACTTCACTGATGCGTCAGGGATTCCGACAATCGCAGCATCACGAATCCTGTGATGAGAGATGAGAATTCCCTCGAGTTCGGCTGGAGGCACCTGTCAAGTTTTTTTATCGACAGATGTCTCTGGATTGTCGATTTTACCTGCAACGACTGATTCATATAGTTCACTTTGATGAGTTCCTTCAGACGATCGACAACGTAGAGAAGACCACGGTCATCGATGTAGCCGATATCGCCTGACAATATCACTTGAGTAATGGAATTATCTTTCAAAAATTGACTTCTTGCTTGCTTTCGTACCAGTATGAATCCATCCATCGTCATCAATTAGTTCCTTTGTTGCTTCTGTTTTGTTCAGATATCCGATGGTTTGGGCGGCTCCTCTCACACAAACTTCGCCTCTCTGCCCCTGCTTTGCCGGTGGGAGAGAATCAATGTCCACGATCTACCAAATATGGATTATTTCCAAGAAATCACATTTTACACGCCTTTTGATCAAAATAGGAAGCGACAACTCCGCAAGAAGCATTGACGCCCACATCCAGAAGAAGAGGCAAATGAGAAAAACACATTTCAGTCATACCGTATCCTAAATTGAATAAAATCGTAGCGTTTAGTCCGTTCAACCCCCTCCTTACCTTGCACGATGTATTTCACATTTTGATGACTAGTGAGAAATTCGTCACTGAGTTCCTTACTAAGTGGAGCGGTGCTGCATACAATCATCTGACAATGAAATAATGACATAGGCATAATATCAACTACTCACTTGGACGGACGACAGTGAAGCCATTTTCCCTTTCGCATCTTTAGCCAAATAAGTGAAGATAGGAGGTGCAACGATCAGATATCGTGGCTGTAATCGAATTAGAGATACAGCTGTTATTTATGAATCATTAAAACGAACGGCGGTCAAATGATTGGAATAGGCCACCTCATTACATCGCTAAATTTAGCTGCATACCTTGTACTTCTCGACCAAATCCAAATAGAGTTTTCCTTCGAATGCCTTCACAAGAATCATCGGACTACCCGTGATCAAATACCAATTCAGTTGAGCGAATCCCAGAATGTGATAACACGCCGAGTTCACAATTTGCGATTCCTACAAAATCATTGATTATCGATTTTCTTTCGCAATGGCAAACCTTGTACAAATCGACCTCATCTGCTCCGAGCACCGGATAAATTTCATGCAGCCAATGACTGAAACATATAAATTTTCAAAATTTATTGAGAACTGTGACCACCTTCTCAACATTTCGACAGCACAATGGAAGGTTCGATGAGTGTGAATTATTCCTTTTGGTTGTCCAGTCGTTCCCGAGGAGTAGTATATCATGCACACTGTGTCGAGAGTGACTGGAAAGTAAATGAGATAATCCTATTATCCTAACCGAACTGATTACCAGGTGGCAATTCTTTCAGAGGTTGGATCTTAATGGTCTCCTCGAAGTCAATTACTCCATCAGGCAGGGGTCTATCGGAAGAACGAACGCAGATTATTGTCTGGAATTTGTTTTATCACGAACAAGAAGAGATCACTGGAAACTCTCACTTTCACTGTTGAACATTCCTTGGCTGCCTCAATGAAAGTGTCGAGTAATTGCTCCGAGACAACGACAAACGAAGACGAGGAATCGCGCAGTTGGTAGACTGTCTCGTCTGAAAATAAATGATGACGCTCGAAATATTCTAATGCCTCACAAAGTTTAAAGGCAGCACTTGATCCAACGACAGCTCCTCCGGCTGTCCATGTTCCCACATGCATTACTGGCCACCTTTATTTAGTTATTTACAGAATAAGATTTTTTTGTTTTGTTCTCACTCGATCGAATTCGGAAGAGCAGCAGTTAGGCGATCTCCTATGCGGAACCCACGAGAAGCGAGAAAAGCAGCAAACGACAATGCCTGAAGACAAATTTTATTGTAGCGAAGAGGATTGATACTCACTCGATCATGAACCTGCTGATAAGTCAGTGATCGATCCTCGTTTGCAGCCTCGATCTAAAGGACAATTTGCAGATCGAACGATGACGTGAACTAACCACAGCTGCCTTCCCTGGATACTTCGATGAGTGATGTTCCAACGAATTTAGAATCCTCGCGATAAGTGTCTCTTCAGGAATCGGAATATTCGCGCATGGAGACTTGAGGACTTCCTTAAAACGAAATGTTCATCAATAAATAGCGTCCGAACGAACGTTGTTGAGGGTCGATCTCCATTTCTCCAATAGATCTTTGTTTTGCGCGATGGGAGTGCTTGGCATCTCGAACAAATCAACGGCAGCGAAATAAAGTGGAGTTCGGGTAATTGAATACTGATCATCGCCCTTTTATAGTGCTCATCTTCTCTACTTTCGCCCCTCGTGATTCTCGCAAAACTTATCTAGCTGCCTACTTGTGACAGCAACGAAATAGGGAATGATGAGGAAGATCACTGATCACTTTTCGCTGATTAGTGGAACTTGCTATGTGAATAGTTCCTTATTGGAAGTTCCGCATCAAATTTAGCGTTTATTGACACATATTTGAAACAGTAGAGTGCGGTCGAGGATTACAATTCGCATCTTACAGCAACTTGAACGGTGTAATGGATTCGGTCCCACATTGTGTGAGTCGAAACGTTTCTTTGATGTCAGAGTACATGCGTGCTCACCGCAGGGCTTCTATTCATAACATCCCTTCGACTGATCAACAACCTCCGAATTCGAGGGAAGAAAATAACAAGAGTGATGGAAGCACTGTATGTTGCGAGGTAGTGCGGGTAGACATACTGAACATGTTCGATTAGGATCTCGTGAACTAAATTGGATCCTACAGTTGCTTGTAGTCGAGTATTAAATGCTGATAGGTGAAATACCGCAGCGAATACCCAACAGAACTGCAAAATATAATATTCCAGTTGTTGTTCGATAAGAAGTAAGAAGAAGTGAAATGAAAAATTGCAAGCGAATGTTCACCTGATGTACCGCTTTGATGAGATGGGAAATGGTGCAAACTGAAACAATAATGAACATCTTCTTCTGCTGCTGCACTAGGATTGACTTTGTACTTATCTGAATAATAATGGAAATACACCATCGATTGCATCTAACTTCACATCAGCTTTCCGTTGTATTTTATAGTATTGACGACTGGATAGAATTGTGAGAGTAACGCTGACAATGATGAATATGGAATACATCACAGACGATTGGGACTTATCTGCCTTCAAAGAGATTTTTTAGAAGCTTTTAGTTGTATTTGTACAGACCACATTGCACTGATCATCAAACATAACAACATATTTCTTGCCATCTCTTATTACGAACGCATAATCACAGAAAAACACGGAGATGCATCGAGCGCAAGAGAAAAATATTAGGATTCCAGTCAAGCCAGCTGTGAGTCGAATACTCCACATCTATTCAGATATTTCAAATTAAAATCAACAAAAGTTTCGTACATTTTCCAGCAAATGTACACTTCGCAAAACTGCAAAGCGATGAGTTGCAATGTACATTTTGCCGATTGTCGAGCCCATTACTCCAAAAACATTAATGAGCTGAAAATATTCACATTGATTGTAGAAATTCACACAAAGCTCACGTATCCGAATTTATAAAGCCAAGCTCGATCTTCCGGAATGGGAATTCGAACACAGAGTATGAAACCAATAACCGACAGGTATCCTAGAACACCTAAAATGTTTTTTCTTAGCATATTCTTTCTTTAAATGTGGTACCCGTAAGAATGAAGAAATAGAAGAATGGTGTTTTGAAGTAGGAATTTTTCGATATTTTGAGACGAATCAGCAAATATGCTTGAGCAATGAGCAATGAGTAATCAAGTATCTCCTCTATTCGCTTGTCCATGATCACTGAAGGAAGCGCAGTGTTTTCGTACCATGCGAGAACTGTGAACTTCTCGACACCCAATATAAATTGGCGTTTCCAGGGTAGTTCTCCACGAAATACATGTGAAAATTAAAGTATGGAATGAGAAAACCTAGAGAACTCTTGCAAAAAATGGTCTCAAAGGTTTCGATTTGATAGATTGTAATTTTTCAGAATTTTAAATTTCTTGTCATTAGCGTTTATCCAACACGTTTGAAATGGCAGAGATCGTTCGAGGGTGACAATTCGTTTCATACAGCAACTACAACGGGATTGCTCTGTACAGGAAAGTGTTGCTCAGCAAGGGAGAGGGGAATGATTACATTCTGAGGATGGTCAGAAGGGCGATGGGGAGGATGGGAAGAAGGAAGGAGATGGAGGTGACTCCATCAGTCACTTCTCCTCCCTCGATGATGATATCACGAGGATCGAGGGGACGGAAACGTTTCGCCATCTGAAAGATGATTTACTATCTACTAGTTCTGAGAAGCAATTTGCGTTTATCTCCTTCCCTATCTCCCCTTGTCCAATATCTTCCCAGTATCTCCAGTTTTACCCACACTTTGGTAACAAATAATTGCAAGCGGATTAAATTGTAAATTTCTATAAAAATGAGTTAAAAGTGGTCTTACCGAGTATTCCCTCTCGATCTGTTCATCGATCGTCACGGGCAGAAGGAGAACATCGGAAGGAAGAGGGCGAGACTGAAAATCATCTGATCACATCACAATTTACTCATCATCGACCTCATTTGAGTATTGTAAACACGTGCCCATCAAATCATAGCTAATTATGATAGACATGCGCGTGAAGTTATGGGCCGGCGCTAATCTTTATGGACGCCGTTATGAGAATGGAAGAGACTACATGATATTTATGGAAGAGGAAAACAATGGATATGCTCACTTTGGTTTCCTCGAGGTCGTTGATTCGAGAATGGAGAATGGGAAGGGGAACGCGGAATCGATTAAATAGACCGGCTTCGCTTACTAAAAGAGGGGAAATTTTCGATATTGGTGAGAAATGTGACCAGGAATGGATTGTGTGCGATTTGAATCTATCTCTGACCTTTCTCCTCTCTCGCTTTCTCCTCCAATTCTCTTCTTCTCCAATCGAGTCTTTCCCATTCATCGTCTTCTTCTGAATCCTCGTAGTCTTCGTCATCTATTGCCTATAAAATATCAAAAACAAATTATTGTGACAAGTCTTCGACATGAATCACTCCAATGCACGAATTGTTATTGTGAATGAGTAACGAAACGAAGGTTTCTTCATCGAAGATAACCTTAGATATTTTGAAAATGTAAATCTTTAGTTCTGAACGACTCACAATAGTGGTGACTCGATACGAACTGCAGTCGACGACATCTTGCGCGTCTTTTCCTGTAAAACAGTATGTTCACACAATAGAAATATTGATCTTCCATCTCAAAATAAAGGCCATTGTGAAATCACAGCCGACTAATTAGCGCTGATAACGAGCGCACGTGTGAATAGAAAAGTAAACAGGAAGGAAACTCACCCATGAAGTATCGAACTTCGTCTGTCGTCAAGGAGATGCGCACTTTGATCGTGTCTTCTCTTCGATTGGAACAATCTCCGACGAGCTTCGCTCCACGAGGAAGACGGCAGTTGTGAGCACGATGGCGGAGCTGCAAAATTATTAGTTCTTTTACAAAGCCTTTATTTGGTTCTAAAATTATGTGAAAACAATTAGTTAACGATAAAGGGAACAAGAAAACCAAGAAAAGTAGTTCCAAAAATCTGACCTCATAAATCTGGAAGTTTCTCGTCTTGCATTCAAACTCGACGTGATCGTTGGTCACACTGTGGTCGGTCAGCTCACTGAAAAGAAAGGGCTCTTCATTTTTTGAAACTAACAAACTGACTGGAAACTGACAAAGGACTAAAGAAAAACGCACACGGAATCCTCTCCGCTTCTGTCCAGTATTCTTGCACCGCTTATTGTGACGATAGTGACGAGAGCCACGGCTTGAAGCACCAAGTTCATCTGACAAAAAAATATGCAGAGAAACTCACATATGGAAGATGGCGAACGAGACACACGATCGATATTGAATGCGCGGAAAAGGGAAAAGCTTGATAGGCATTCGCGAGCAACGAAATGAGCACATTTTATGAGGAGATGCGCGCATGCTTTGACACCTCTCGACAAGAGGAAGAGAGTCGACCATTCCAGACGAAAGGGCTACGAGAGTGTGAGGTAGAGAGGACAGCTTTATGTACAGATTGAGAAAGGGATCAGAGGAGGGAGATGGTACGACGACCCCTCTATTGATAATGACGAGGGAAGAGAAAGGGGAGATACTGATAAAGGGAGATGATGAGGAGACTCTCTCTCTCGGGATAGAGATTCAATGAGAGGTTATCAGTCGATTATCATGAGCTGATTGGCAGACAATCGAAAGGGGTAGATCAAAGTTTGTGCGGCTTTTTGAGAAGAGACTGAATGGAGAGACAACCACCGACATGGGAGAAAAGTTCACGTCGGTAAGAGTAAAGGATCAGTCCCTACGAAAGATTCTTCATGAACCCTTATAAAGGACACGTCGACATTTCGTATTCGGGTGTGGCGCGGAATCTCTCACATAAAGGTGTCAGCCCCGACTCATTATCACCTTGAGTGTGAAAAGAAGGTGTGGTCATCCAAGGGTGCTGATTTCTGACGGGATCGAAAATGGAAGCAGGGCGTAATCCGGGATTGAGGTCGATTGTGTGTGTACAACCAGTGTCGAGTCATCTCTCATGACACCTCAAGAGAGCACGAATACTTCGAACCCTGGGGCATGTCTCTGAATCACCTATCATTCTGTACACCACATCTTCTTGAATGTCTTCATAGTGCGTCTTCTTCTCTATAATTCCAACTCATTTTTGATCGAATAAGCAGATTCGAAAAGTATCATATCATCCGATTAATGCTTGATAATCACAATGGAATGAAAGGGCGTTGTCGTTCAATAGACTGTGAGGAATGCTCTCGATTGACCGCATCATCGGAATGAAAATTGACCATCAAAGGAATGTTGTAGTCGTATCGATGCTTATCTTTCCACAGTTCTCAACGAATTGCACACCCGTTGACTTTGACCGTCAAAGACCAAAAATGATGTTCTTAAATCCCCCTTGAATTCGAATCTTTCGGCTTGAGTCAAAGACCCGAATTAGTGGTGATCTGGTCCTTATCTTCCTCTGTCTTCGACTGGTCAATCCGCTTAGCGGAGAAGTCAAGTGATCATCCTCCTATAGAAGACGGCGCTTGAGCTTATTTTGGTTTTCGAACTGCGAGAATAACGAACCAAGAGATATTCGTTGAATACCACCGGAAATGGACTAGTTCTCTTGGGATGTGGGCGGTTGCTCATTGGTGCTCAGTGCCACGTTCAAAAACGGCTAACGATCTACAGGAAATACAGTAGTAAAATCAAGACGACATTTACAAAATGATAGCCTACTTTGATTTTGTCACATACGCCGAGCACGTAAACTATTGTATGTTTACCGTAATTGTAAGAGGAATAATTTAAATTTCAGCCATAGGAATGCTACTCAGTTTTGTGTTATTATATTGCATCATTTTCTGTAATAGACTTAATCTGGGGAATTATCGCTACTTACAGGTTTTCAGTTTTTATGCTTGATTCCTTAATGAAAGACTCTTTTTCTTTATAGATGATATTGGTACTTGTCGATGTTACTCATACGACCGGGCAGTGTTTGATTCGCGAGGTTCAAAATGGTTCTTTGCAAAATAATGAAAAGAATCGTTAAATTTGTAGAGGTTTGTGGCGAGAGATCAAATGTTTGTTATGGTCTCAACAGGAATTGTAAACGATGCGGTAAGAATTCATCAAATACCTATTCTCGAATCTCGTGATCAACTCTCGTGGGAGACATCTGTTCCAGTTAAAAGCCCTCATTGTCATTCCACTGATGACGTTTTTCATCTGATCATTTCGTAACGCTGTGAATATTCAAGATGAAGGCTTATTTCGAATTTGTGACCCACGTTGAGCACTTCAATTATGGTATGTTTCAGACAATTGCAATATAAATGCCCTAGTTTAGCCATTGGAATGTTCCTCAGTTCGATGTTATTTTACTGTATTATTTACTGTAATAATAGTAGTCTTGGAATGTACCGCTACCTACAGGTATGCAATATGTTTTAAAAAAATAATAAATTTACAATCAAGATGATAATAGTTCTTGTCGATGCTACTCATACCACAGGACAATGCTTCCTTCGTGAGGTGACGTCTAGTCTGAATTCTGTAACAAATTTAAATTGCAGCGTTTTGTTGCACGAGATCGAATGTTCGTTATGGTCTCAACTGGAATTGTAAACGATGCGGTAAGAATTCATCGTCATCTCCCGCGAGAAATCAATTCATACATACTTGCAAACTTCCAGCGAGTTCTTTGCTCTTATGCTTCAGTCTACACAGTAATATTCGTGTTAGATGATTACAGTTTTCTTTATCGTCTTTGGACTCTGAAATAGTATGGTTACCTACAAGAAACATCAAGTACTTACCATTCAGTCCTCAACGAGTTCAAAAATTCTCCCAGCCGTCTTTTGTTTTGGACTCTTCTCTTTCGCTATCTTAGAGCTTTGCGTCTGGTTAGTAATGACCGTTGTGGCTTTGCAATCTTTATACAAAAAAGGTTCTCCGTTTCGTACAATTGCTTCGCCCCTTCTCCATCGGGAAAGGAATTATTGTTCAACGAATTGTCAGAGAATTTCAATGTAGATAGTCGTGAAAGGGCAATGATAATGGCGGAATGCCTAAATGTAAGCTTTAATACAATAATAGCTTTAATTTTCTCAGTAATCACGCACGATCAAAAAAACATTTCAGGGCGATGGAACATTCAAAGGGCGAACTCTTCTGGGAATAACAGTTTGCTTGAGTTTTATCGGCAGCTGTATGACATTTATGTTATACGCAATTCGCAGCATTTATATTTTCCTAAAATCTGCGAATCTTATGTCTAAAAATTTGTTGCGAATGCAGAAACAACTGTTCCTAACACTGTGCCTACAAGTATGTTGTCTTACGGCTTATCTGCAATAACAGAACCAATTTCAGACATTAATTCCTTTCTTCGCTCTCTACGTATCCGCTGGTGCCTTTATGATACTTCCTTTATTCGCCATAGACGCTGTTTGGGTGGCAAATCTTGCCCCTCTTCTGATCTCATTCTTCCTTCCTCTTGATGCACTCGTTGTATTGATCACAATGACCGACTATCGGAGGGAAGTTGTCCGTATGATTTGGAGATCGAAGTGAGAATAATAGACTGTCATTGAAATAAAGACTATCTTTGAGACCGGAAGTATCGCAAGGAGTCTTCCTCGTTTCACACATGCCTACCAAACTGCACTTCGAGAGATCGACGAACATCGATTTAAATTGATTTTTATTTTATATTACTCGTGATCCTTGAGTTTCGTAAATAAACTGGCGCTTGCTAAATTTCCGCTGCAAATACCTATTCTCGAATCTCGTGATCGACTCTCGTGGGAGACATCTGTTCCAGTTAAAAGCCCTCATTGTCATTCCACTGATGACGTTTTTCATCTGATCATTTCGTAACGCTGTGAATATTCAAGATGAAGGCTTATTTCGAATTTGTGACCCACGTTGAGCACTTCAATTATGGTATGTTTCAGACAATTGCAATATAAATGCCCTAGTTTAGCCATTGGAATGTTCCTCAGTTCGATGTTATTTTACTGTATTATTTACTGTAATAATAGTAGTCTTGGAATGTACCGCTACCTACAGGTATGCAATATGTTTTTCATGATTTCTTTCTATTCTTCTCTTTTCATGAACTTTTTTTGTAAACCTACGTCACGAATAAACGTGCTGAATTCGAAGAATCAGTCATAGAATCGAATCGTGACATCTGATTAAAAAAACAGTATTTTCGCCAAACATGGGAAGAAATGAATACACGAGAGAGAGAATCCCGTCACAGGAAGAAACTACTCTTGATGAGTTACCGGATAAGAATATATTCCTAAGCTCTCATCTGAAATGTCTTACGCCAAAGCAACAAATGTTATCGAGCTTGTCAATTTCGGTTAGTTTAACACCTTTCCTGATCACCCTATGTGTATTTAGTTCTTGGTGCAATTTTGTGTTCATTTCTTCTATTCTGTCTCATATTTCGTACTCGACAGAATCTCGGCACTTATCCGGTATCTCCAGGTAAGAAAAATGCAATTTTTAAAATCTGATCACGTTCAGATCGCAATGGTTTCTATCGACGGTTTTTACACTACAGCGCAAATGTTTATTCGAGAAGTAAGTTAATCGTATGCGATAGAAAACATGGAAATTCAGAGAATAATCACCGCTGAAGCAGTGTTCGCTATGATTCCCACCAGTTCATTCGGCGTGACCAAAGTGGGCTTCGTTCACCAACTCAATCATTTTTTCAAGGAGGTCCTCTGTCTGTACCTCGCGCTTTACAATTTAACGTTTGTCATGATCGACTACAATTTCCTGTATCGAATGTGGGCTGTGAAATCGTGAGGACACGCTTTGAGCCTGTGCACTCAAAGATGTTTTCAGTCCCCTTCGAGTCGGTCTCTTCTCTTCTCCACTATTCATCGCACTTCTCGTGTCCTTTGCTTTCATCGAGAGTGCAGTGTGGTATGATGACGTCATCATTTAGCCTCTCAATAACAACAACAACAAAGGTTTGCGTCAACGTATTTTCTCTTCTTCCCAACTTCCTCGGGAAGATTGCGAATGCGTGAAGACACGCTTTCCGAGTATGGTGTTGACACGATGGATGTCGTTATGATAATGGGTGATTATTATCTGGTGAGAGACGGATACTCATTAATTAGTGGGAATCACGAGCTAAATCAGGCTGATGGATCTTTCCATCTCCGTGCAATTAGTGGAGTTGCTCTGTCGTGTGTCATATTGGCATTCTGCTTCGGATTTATGATGTACGCAATCCTCGACATTATCAAGCATTTGAAAATATCGAACATCATTTCGAAGAAAACGATTCGCCTTCAACGACAGTTATTCGTGACGCTGTGCTTGCAGGTAAATCGTTTCTATTACTGATTTCAATGAGAACAAATGAGCGGAATCAAACTGTCGAGCATTGAAAATCGCATTCTACTCACTAAATGCATTTTTTCAGACGATTATCCCCCTCATATTCCTCTACTGTCCCTGTGGAGTCATGATCGTTCTTCCAGTACTCTAAAGTGAATTCTCAATGGATGGCTCGTGCAACTCCTCTTCTCATCTCTTTCTTCCTTCCTCTCGATTCCCTTGCTGTCCTCCTTTCAATGACTGAATACCGACGAAAAGTTTTCAAACTTGTCCAGTGTTCATGTTTCAGTTCTCTTTATCATACCGTATCCCTCGCTTCTCGCGAGCGTCACTCCTCTACCGTACATCGCTCAGTTATACCGTAACCACAAGCTGCAGTAATATTACTACCGTATACTCATTGCACAATAACAAGTGAAATACAGTACTCCATCACCGGTCCTTTATCATGTGTGTGTTATCTCTTGTATACAGGGTGCGCCAAAATTACCCGCACTCAGTTTTTCGATCACATCTCATTCGGGAAACGTGCCACTGTCCTGGTGCGGTAATTACTACTAGCCCTAGTCCATGTCTCCCTAAAACTCACAAAAGTTACGATCTCCATTCAATACCTAATTTGTAGTAGCGAGTCAAAGTTGACTGGTGACTGTGCGCAATTCCCGCGAGTGCAACACAACTTCTAATAAATGCCACTCCTTCACCAGCATAGCGTGGGCTTTCAAACTCAGAACATTTAGAGTATATCCTTAGACCAACTCGAAATTTATATCAGAATTGCACTGGGTATCCTCAATGTGGAATGCTAGCTGAATTCCTCAAGCATATAAAATCACTAAAATCACCCGAATTCTGACTTTTGGTTATGTTTTTCGCCCTACTTCTTACCTGTAAGGTTCAATTCATATTTTTATATTTCATGAGTAATGGTGAAGCATGTACTTCTGCTTTTTGCTAACTAGAGGCATGCATGGTGTGTAGCTTTCAAGCGGACGTTGAAAGTGTTCACTTCGGGCAGTCAGATACATTTTGAGGCCTACCGTATTTAGGTGAAGGGCTATTGCTTGTCTAAAGTGTAGGTAGTTGCACAATCTATTGAGGTAACTATCAAGACCATAAAATTAGATCTAGGAGCTCTTTCCTTGAGACTACGATTTTTTGAGCGACAACATATCGAACTCGCGGCCCTGGCGTACCATAGTCAGTCAACTTTGGCTCGCCACAAGAAATCAGGTAGTGAATGGAGATCGGAACTTTTGTGAGTTTTAGGGAGATATGGACTAGGGCTAGTAGTAATTACCGCACCAGGACAGTGGCACGTTTTCCGAAAGAGATATGATCGAAAAACTGAGTGCGGGTAATTTTGGCGCACCCTGTAGGGTAGACTCGTGAGATGGGGGAGGGGGAGGCAAGGGTGGAAGGGGGCAAGGGAAGGGGTAAGGGGGGGGAGGGGAAAAGAGGCGGGGATTGTCCTTCATTAACTCTAGAGATTCTTCTCGTGGGCGGTCGTTTCACTCGGCAGCAGACAATTTGACGACAGTCTCTCCAGTGATTTCTCCCTCGATCTTATCCGGCTTGAACGGAGTCAGCGGGTCTCTGCAGTCCTGCAAAGATCAAAGATTAGTCAGCGATCAGAGATCAAAGATCAACTCGAACCTGAGGGACGTCAGCGTACATGATGACGAGTTTGTCCGCCTTCGGCTTGCCCTTCTGTAATAACAGAGATCATTATGGGTGTTGGGAGGAAGAAGGGGCTGTCGGTGTCAATCACGGATACGGTATCTCAGTCAGTTATCGATTGGTTGAAGGGTACGGTAGGTCATTCGGGTCAGATCGACGGGTCAAACTCACAATGCGGGTGATGACGAGATCTGTGGTGTAGCCAATCTGGATAAGACCATGAACGACGTTGACCGAGTAGTTCGAATTGTTCGACGATTTGATCTCAAGGAAGGAGGGTTACGGTAGGTACGGTAGCTACAGTAACCGGGACGGGACAGGGATACCTTGAACGCGAGCATCCGATCGGTGTGGTTGACGATCTTGTGCTTGGAGGTGCCACCAGCAGCAGAGATCGGACACGTGGGAGGATCAATGGAGAGCTCGACACCCATCGTGAAGAGAGAAAGACGACAGAATGAGGGGAGGAGGGAGGAGAGGGAGGAGGCGATTTGAATGAGGATGAAGAATGGGATTAGGAGAGAGTGTGAGGATTAGAGAGAGTGTGAGATGACTAGAGTGATTTGCAAGATTAGATTGAGTCTGATTAGATTTAGCATAGTAACTTGACAGACAGAGATCACTCAGACTACAGTTAGGTTCTCCTCTTTGTTTGCTCATTTTGCTACTTTGAACGATGATCCAGAAGTAATGTGTGAGTGATTGGAAAGTGAACGAACGACGACATGAGAGCTACAGAAACCGAGAGTATTCATAGCAAATACAAACAGAAAGAAGGAAGTAGATGATGCGAGTCATTTGCAGAGGATGAGGATTTAAGAATAGATCAGAGTCAAAAATGACAGTCAGTGAGCTTTCATTCCCAGATATAGTTTTCTAAAATCGTACTCTCTGACGAAAATATTTGAAATGGTGCAACAAGTGAATATTTGAATGATTAGAAATGCCAACTTAGAACACTTCTACATTCTCAATTGTTGGCATAACGCGTGCACCTCTCTTTGTAGTATTGTGTGTTTCGAAAGACCCAAGGATCACTGCCATATGATATCATTACTCAATGAACTCATCATTACGGTAAATTGCTCTTGTCACCCTTACTCACTTCGTAATTTTATTGCTGATCAGTGGAACACCTACAAGGGAGATATCACAATGGGCTCAGATCAAACCCCCATCCTAGTCAGTCACTCCATACTCGAGCGAACAACACTGTAAAGCGGGTAGGCAAGAGATATGAAGCGATTGTGTTCAAACGCATGTTTGGAGAAAGAGTCCAACGCAAATGTTATTCACCCATGGCGGAACAGAACGAGAAAGGTTTAGCGCTCTGAATTTGTCAACAGTCATGTCTAAAATTATCATGAGAGCCATACTATTCATGACCATCCAAAGGGCTTAGCGCTAATTCTGGTCGAAATGTTTTATTTATAACTCATCTCCGCGACTGTTGAGCTTATCTTGTCCCTCCCTTCTTTCTCACTGTTTCACTCCCACAGGTAGACAAAATGTATTCCATTCCACCACTCCAATTATTTTTGGATCCATTTTCGAGCCAGTAAAGGCAATTCAAATGAATAAGCAGCATGTTTGCGCGTCGTGTTATAGATATTTTGACAATGAATTTCTGATCGTATGGAGGTTCGGTGATCGCTTTCCTCACTGTCTCGCCCTCTCCCTATCACTGTCTCTCACTCACTATGAAAAGCACTTATGGCGAACTCACTTGCAAGTGCACACTAACTCAATCGGTCACTCGAATAAGCCTCCTTGATCATGAGGGGCCATTTGTCTGGTGCAATTGGAATGCTCTTACAGAAGTAATGCGGGTTGTTCGTTGTACTGCTATCGTAGTAGCGTTATTTCTCCATATCCCGCCTCCCCTTCATTGACTGTTGTTTCGCTTATTGAAGTTACTGTTCGCCTCGTACTTCCTATTTCTAACAATAAGAACCCTCTCAGAATGACGATACTCACCGATTTGGTCGACACTCCGGACTGGGAGCTCAACTTCACATGGCTCATCGTTAGTTTTATTTTGCATATTTAAAAAAATAAGTAAATGATTCTCAGTGGGTGGCCTTCGTATTCGCGTTTGCCGTCTCCTATGGAATGGGAGCAAATGACGCTTGCAATGACTGGGGAACGTCTGTTGGAGCTGGCACAGTGAAGTTGTGGCAGGTAGGAAACGATCCCATCGTCAGACTCAACAAAGGCCAGTGATTGCTGAAAAAAAAAGATTTTCTGATCAGGCCTACATTCTCTGCGCTATCTTCAACACACTGGGTGCAGTGTTGTTGGGGTACAAGGCGAGTTATTTGGTGCTCTTCATAATCCCTCGGAACTATGGTCGGTGTGCTCTCACCTGATTGATCATGATTTCTGTTTCAATTGTCTCTCTGAATGATCAATTTCAGGTAACGGAAACAATTCGGATGGGTATCGTCGACGTCTCAGTGTACGATATCTATGTTGAATACGAACCGACCAATCACACCTACGTTATCGTTCCCTTCTGTCAAGTCGTCAATTATACGGGAGGTAATCAATATGAGGATATTCATGACGAATCTTCATTCCTCACACTCTCTTATGACCCTGCATTCAATCTCACAACTGTGATCAATACTATGCGTTCCGCTACGTTCGCCTCTAGCGAGAATAAGGCGATTATGCATGGGGGTGCTACCAGATAAAAACAGAATAAAATCGGATGTTGATGTGTTCTGCATCCGAGCACGAAATACGAGACTCCCGAGGCAGTTCGAACTGCGAGTGCGTGAACCGGGGAGACGAGTAATAAATTTCACATCAGAAGTGACAACGTTCGCGCCTCCTCCTCTTCCTCCGCTCCCTCTCGGAAATGAAACAGATATTGTTGAATGTGCTCGGTATACAGAGGCAGACTTCATGTATGCACAGGTACGATTTATCATCATAGCTTTTTAACACTATCAAGCCTTTGATATGGATTGAGATGTATTGAATCATGTGAACGACGAGTATTCAAAACTGGAACTGATAATCAGGTCGGCACTCTTCTCGGTGTCTCAGTCTTCATGATCGTCTCTTCGGTCTTCAAGATTCCCGTCTCGGCCACTCATGCCATAGTGGGAGCCACCCTCGCTGCATCACTCTATCTCAAGGGAAACAATGGAATACAATGGCTAGAGATTGGAGGCATCGGTCAGAGAACTTTATTCTCCACTCGAACAATAATGCTTGTGTTCCAGTCCTGTCTTGGTTCATCTCACCTCTCCTCGCTGGTTTTGTCTCATCCGTCTTCTATTTGATCGTCAAGTTTTCGGTCCTAATGAGGAGGCACACCTTCGAAGTACGTATCAAATCCTTGTTGAGATCTCGAGAAAATAATCTTACTTTTTCATTTGCAGGCTGCCCTGAATCTCTGTCCCATATTCATGGCCTTCACACTCACAGTGAATCTCTTCGCGTGCATCTTCGATGGATCCAAGTGTGAGTTACTGTTTTAGGTACTACTGCTACCCCCGATTTTCTCCAGACCTCGGTTTCGATAAGCTTCCCTGGTGGGCCGCTCTTCTTATCTCTCTCGGCGTCGGATGTGGCGTCGGACTCCTCATGCATTTCGTGCTTGGAAAATGGTTGAGAGGAAGGGCCATTCGACTATATGAGAGGGATTTGAAGAAGAAGGCAAAGGAAACAAGAGATGTGAGAGATGCTGAAGAGAGCAGCGAATCGTCGACTGAAACGCGTAAGTGAAATGAGATTAGACATGATTTCGAAGAGTTGGGCATCATTGCAGATCATTATTAAAATCATTATCATTAAATCAATGCATCATTAAAAGGCATCATTGCAGCCTCCGGCTCAACAGACAGAGTCGTTGACGTCTCCTTCACTGTCATCAATGGAGAGAGAATACAACTACCTGCGGGAGAGATCGAACCTCCTCCCGGTCCGTGGTACAAGTACATCAGAAGGAACGTCACTGAGGACCCGCTTGCTGCTAAGGTTCACTTTTTAATTTATTACTTAGTAAAATAAGACATCAACAAATGATATACCCAGAAAAAGGTAGCAGCGTAATTTGTATTACAGTGAGTACAATCACCATTCTCAGGTGTTTAATGCGGTACAAATGGTTTCTGCCTCGCTGCTCTCTTTCTCACTCGGAGCCAATGACACAGCGAATACTGTCGGACCACTCGTTGCCATTTGGTGAGTTGCACTGATCTAATGTTCAAGAAAGTCATTTATGGTACCGTATGAGTCTAACATCAGTTCGTTTTCATCACAACATTGAAATGAAATTTGATGATTATCATTCAGGTTGACGTACAAGACAGGCTGGGCGCTCACCGATGCTTCCACTCGTGCAGACATGCAGTATCTCCTTCTCTTCGGAGCCGCTGCGATGATCGTCGGTTTTGTGACACTCGGCCATCGAACGATGAAATTGATCGCCAAGGAGATCACGACGGAGGTATAATCCCATAGGGATAATCGAAATACTGATGAATCCATTGAAAACTCATAAATTGAGGTCTCCGCTCCGTCGGGATTCACAGTGGAACTTGGCACCGCCTTCACGGTGCTCTTCTGTGCCAAGCTAGGTAATAATAATTCGTATTACCCAGCAATTGTAAATCTGCAAAACAAGAACTTCCAAACTCCATTCAATTCGCTATGCTTGCAGGTATTCCCGTCTCCTCTACTCATTGTGCAGTGGGAGCAGTGCTCTTCGTTGGAATGACCAAGTCGACTCACGAAGGAGTCGATTGGAAAGTCTTCGGAAAGGTAGGAACAAAACTCTGGTCTCCAATAACAGAAAACTTCTTGATCTGGTTTGGATCCAAATTGCTGCAAACAAACAACAATTTCTGCAGCATCATACAACTATAATTGTTCCAGATTGTGGTCGTATGGCTCCTTTGCTTTCCCATCTCAGCTCTAATCTCGTTCATCATGACCGTCATCCTCTACAACTTTGTCTGAACCCATGACATTTTGTTTTTTTTTCGCCATTTTCACTCGAATTACAGCATCTCAACCGTGTCTCCACCTCAAACTTGTCATTCGAATTCATCTTCAATCTTATCTATCTAGTTGCTTTGAGTGTACATTTGTCCTTGCTCATTGATTTTGTACAAATGAAGTCGCGTAACTGAATTTTTGAAACTGTAAATATGGCGGTGGGGGGGGGGGGGGGGGGTAAAATCCAAAGAAGCAACCAAACTTCGAACAGTTTACCGAACGTATGAACAATGACAGTGAATGTGGTGGGATCGATGCGTTGTTTAAGTTAATGGCACAGTCTGTCAATCAGAAATAAATTGCATATAATTTCGAGACTGCTTGCACACTTTTAATAAGTTGAGCGAGAAGGCTACACAAGTGACAGTCAGGTTGGTTGGTCGGTACACTTTAACGAAAGCAAAAAGTTCTGAAACGGGTAAAACTGCTTGACGGATACAATTATGTTACCTACTACCGCATTTTTTTAAATATTCTTTCAAATATAATAAGCATACACTTTCTCCATTCAGTTGTTGGTCTATTTATTAGCAGTTTCAGATTGAGTTACTAACTCTATTCAGCCCGATGTGATGTTTAACTAATCTAGATCAGCACGACGGTAACACCGGCTGGTTCGCTAGAGAGGTTTCATGCGTTGCGGTCACGCGTTCGCAGAAGCGCGAAAACGAAAATGCTGGAAATTTGCCAGGAATCTACCGTACCTACTGTAATCTGCATGAAAGTGTAGAAGGGGCACATTACTGACTGCCAAAAAAAAGGTGTGAATTTGCTAGAGGTTGGAAGCATTTTATGACTTGTTTTTTTGCATGATAATTTCGAACATGGTCTATAACTTTAGCAAATTAAGAAAAAGCTTTTAAAAATGTCAGATCTGCATCGCTAGACCTCATTTTCTTGTACCCCCTGGGAGAGCCGGTATCGGAGGAACCGTCATTTGCATCACACTACGAAAATTCGCCTTTCCCTATTTTTTCGAATGCGTTTGTCTTTCACCACGAAGAGCGTTATGGTGTTATTAACCTTGTTATTTTTCAACCAGCCGTTCTCTTTCATTTATAACCGTCGTGATCAGAACATGACAAGATTTTTCTCTGATGACTGCGTAGGAGATTTATTGCACGATCAAACTCAATAATCTTGAATTTTCCTTTGAACGTAATCTGCACGTATCCTAACAAAGTTACCTTTGCACCAGGGTTCATGAAATCTCCGGACCTCAACCCAACGAGCATGTACTCTCTCAACTTGATTTGTTTCCTATGTCATTTCGGTGGCGTTCTGTTCATAGCGAATTGCTGCACAGAGATTTCGATATTGTAAGCGACAGTAGAAATAGTCCCACAATCTCGACTATTGCGCACTCAAATGAACTGAACTCAAATTCTAGAGAATTTCTTGGATTATGGCTGTAGACTGCGGTCGGCGAAAGATAGTTGTAGGCAACTATCACCGACCTACAACTCGCTTTCGATGAAAATACAGGGAAAGAACACAGAATAGGTCTGAATAGATTGCCTTTCCCCGCCTTTCTACACTCACCTTATCTTCGTGTTCTCCAAGCTGTACTATTGTCCCACTTTATCTCCGTTTACCTCATGGTATTCCTATAGAAAAGTCATTGCGAATGAATAGCTTTTACTGCTGTACGGTACTTCGTTCTTGTGAAACAGCGTAGAAATTCGATTTATAATCTTCTGGGCATTAGATTTTCAACAATCTCCGTCATTCGCCTCCGATTATTTACTTATTGATGTCGCGTGTTCGACAGTTTTGCATGAGTCTGCTCGTTGATTCTGGAATGATGCAAACCAAAAACATGAAAAAAGTCGTCAAAAGAGCATAACTGGAATAACTCCGCCCTATTTTCGGGGGAATCGGTCTACTTAGTTTTTTTTTTTTTGAAATTGGAGAGACAATGATTTTTTGACCTGAACAAAAGATTCGCATTCCTCAAATGTGCATGCTTTTTGTGGATGCTTCTTTGTTTAAATCTGTGTAGGGGAAACCAAAGTGAGATCTGCAGTGCAAGAAGCACTTTCTGTGATTAGGTTATCACAGCTCCGTATACCTCTTCACTTTAAACCGAATCACAAGAGAGTAGCGGATAATAATTATCTCAACTTCCATTCATCTCAATTGTTTTCACTTGAGCGCGTCATCGTAATAGTATCCTTCTCTCTTCTATTCACTCTCGTCCGCTTTCATCACATCCATAATCCACTGGCGATTTCCCACCATTATCCGATGCCATTTCGGGCTTGTTTTGCTCTGTTTTGTTTACATGCGATCTTCTGACCAGGATTTGTACTGCAGCTAGTACGATTTCACTTGAAGAATTGGCTCTAACGATTTTGGCAGTCTGCTCACGTACCATGTTCTGGGAAAACGGTTCCTCTGTTCATTTTCTTGTCTATGTCTATATTTCTAACATCTCGGTACTCATGCTCTACGAAATCCACAATGTAATCTGATAATTTGCAGTGAAAAAAAGATGTCGTTCGCTCCAACGACTGGTGAAGAAGTGTCGGAGGTTCCACAGTGGCTACCTATTTGGGAATGGCCAAGCATGCCTGAGTACAATTGCAGGTACGAGTACACGAAACAATGAAAATTCAAAAATAAATCTACGATATCCATTTCAGTCGCGTGCGTCCAGTCGGTGCAGAATGGACTGAATCGAAAGGCCATCCTCATCCGTATCTCGGCTACTGGTCCGTGTTCTGGGGTGTAACGTGTGAGGTACGTCAACGTTGTTTCCCTGTTCTCGATACAAATACTGTTTTAGATATTCTACGTCCCTTGCATCTACGCGTTATTCATGGAACGAAAGCATGCTTGCTACAGAGTAATACCTATTTGGGGGAAAATTACAAACTGAAATTCGCTCAGATTATGCTCTGGCTGGCAATTATCGACATCATCGC
The DNA here is from genome assembly GCA_000180635.4 of Pristionchus pacificus. NCBI lineage: Eukaryota > Metazoa > Nematoda > Chromadorea > Rhabditida > Neodiplogasteridae > Pristionchus > Pristionchus pacificus. The sequence continues at coordinate 12,193,057 of CM026578.1, read as the reverse complement.
AATTCTTTGCAACTCGATCGGCTTCGGTTTATTCATGATTGAGGGAACTGTGTTCTGCTCTCGACCGTGGAGCGTCTGGCTTGTTGGCTGCGTGGGACTAGGTACGGTAGATTTATCGATTGCGTTCTTCATGGTGTGCCTACCGTAGGAATGTGGTGCGGTGCGTGCGTCGGATGCCTTCTTCTGGTTACGTATCGAATCTTCGAACTGATGAACATGAGCAAGCGATTTGAGGTTTGATATTGGTAATCATAAAATCGAAGGGCATCTTTAGTCTCGAACGAACATTCTCATCGTCTTCGCTTCATGTTATGCCCTCTATTTCGCATTTCTTACCCCTCCAATTCTGATGAATTCTGAGTACAATGCTATGTTCTACGATCCATTCATCGGAGATGTTCCCTCTCAAGTGGTAAACCAACCAAAATCTTCTCGATCAACCGCATCGTTCTTTCAGTATGTCAACTGGCCACACACGGCCAATAATCTGTTGATCGTGATGACCTCAGCTTCTCTCTACATATTTCTGATCGTTGTGCTTCTGACGAAGCAGGTGATTGATCAGTGGAATGTTTTCATTTCTCATTATTTCGTTCTTACGTAAAAGAATACTGTATTAAAAGGGCGCAATGTCATCAGAGGCAGGACGAGCGAGAATGTCGGCTAATGCACCGGTGGGAATAAAGAACGAAATCATAGTGACACTAATGCCAATGTCTTATTTTTGATTCTCTGAATGCTGTCGAGTGCATGGTTACGGTAGCACCCTTCAAATGTCTTGTCTTTCAGATTTTCGTCCAAGCATCACTAATCTGTGTGTTTAATGTCGCCGCTTCACTAGAGTAAGCTAGCAATCGCGAATGGGGATGATAAAATGAGAATGACTTTGAGATACATCTACATGAATTTCTTTCCAACACCACAGATTCTAATTGAGCTGGGACACCTCAGTTGGCAGATATCTCATGGTAAATGATGCGTTCAAAAATTAAAGAAAATTTATTTCCAGGTGTTCCTCCTTTTATTTATCTGCTTCTTAACAAGACCGTCAAGAGGCACACAAAGTATGTGAGCATCGAATGATAGAAATATAAAAATATTTTAGATATATGTTCGGAAGGAAGAAGAAGATCAGTCCCTCTAAGATCAGTCTCACCACTACTTTTTCTCAATGGAGAACAAGAAACGTTACGAAGAGAAGCTACTAGAACACATTCACTTTATCAGCATTACAATTATTCACTTCTAGCGAGAAGTATGGCAAGAGTTCATTCATCAATACTAAATAATGAACATTGTGTTCAAGATACAAAATACCTTTCATTCATTTCTGTCTATCATTTATTCAATTCACGTGTGAAAAAAATTATTTATAATATTCTTACATTCTCAATTTATAACATTCTCAATCAACACAGAAATATTGACACAGCGAATAATGTATGAATACAAAAGGTTTCTACTGCAACTCATTACCATGGGATTGTTGTTTTTCTGTCTAATAAAATGCATTAGTCAAGTTATGGTAGTTGAATTACGATCGACAGCCTCGACGGAAGCAGGTTTTCGGCAAGTGCAGAGTCGAATTATTCTAAAAACTTCTCGCCGATAGTCTGTCATTGAGAAGATGACTGCAATAGCGTCTAAGGGAAGGAAGAAAGAGATGAGAAAAGGAGTGAGACGGGCCATCCATTGGGCTTTCACTCGAAAAATGGGAAGGACAATCATTATTCCACACGGAGAATACAGGAACATCAGTGGGATTATTGTCTGAAAACTCTCTTCTAGTGGTATTTTTGGAAAGGCTTGCCTGTAAGCACAGAGTCACAAAGAGTTGATGCTGAAGTCGAATCGTGTTTTTCGATATGAGCTTGGCAATTGATAGATGATAGTTGATGTGGCGTAGACTATACATACACCCGAAGCACAGTGAACGACAAGCCAACGCCAATCAAATGCAATGCACTGGGAGACCAGTCTTCCTCAAAACGATAATTCTATATTCTCTACTGGTCTGCTGTCACACCGTATAGTAATCTCCCATCACCATCACATCATTGTATCGATTCCGTACTCTAATAGTGAAACTTCCCGCAAACGAATTCTTCCCGAATCAGTGGGGATAGTAGACATTGGCAAACCTTCAATTATGTTCTTTACTGAAAGTTATTTCATTTTCTCATCAAGTCGCAACTTCAAAAAGAGCCACGAAGATGAGGAGCAAAATGAAGACAGGGTGTGAAAACAGACGAACTCGCCAGTGACTGTGACGAATGATCGAGAATGCTCGAGTAAAACTCACGAATTTAGAGTATAAAATGCAACGTAAGCACATAGAATAAACTGAGAAAAGCGGTGGTTCATGAGGGCAATTAATTCCCGTCTTTACCTTGCCCTTTACGTACGGAGTGGTGCCCAACATAGCAAAGACACCATCAGCAGTAATTACTCTCTGGAATTTGAAAAACTAAGCGTTCGCTGCATTCATAGAGCATCTTTTCCCGCAATTTCCTTGTAAACGAACAAGGTATTTTTCATTATTTGCATTCGTTGGTACCGATTCCTTCTTGCCCAACATACCTCTCGGATGAACATATTCCCAGTAGTGTACGAAGTATCAACAATCACCATGATTATCTGCAACGCTTTTCATCATAAATTAGGAGATTCAGCTGTACCTGAAGATAGCGGTATGTTCCCAGGTCTTGTTTTGTGTTTTTTTTGTCTTTTTTTGTGTTTTTTTATAATAAACAGTAGAGAAGAAAAGAGCACAAAATCATTCCAAGGACTGGAATGAATTCATTTTTCTCTAGTAGGTATTTTAACTGTCCTTCATAGAGCGCTAAACCCACCATAATTGACAAACTCGACATCGTTGACAACTTCAGAAAATGTCATTTTCAAGGAAGCTCGGGGATTTACCGATTGAGTGTGCAGCAGTAAAAGCGGCTCGCAATTAGACTCCAGTCACCTATCTCACCAGTTTGACCAATAGTAGAGATAGAAAATCTGATTCATGAGCTCTCGGCGAAATAATACGTCCCACGTGGATTGTCAGATTTGCGATGACAATAGAAGTTCTCATGCTCGATTCGTTCAATTATGAACCGAGCCATAGTATGCATTTCGAGAGTCCGCGAATTCATTGTGATCAGCTTTACTTCAAAACAAATTGTACGAAGATATGAACGATTGAATGAAATGCTTCATTTGGGTTTGCTTGCTGTTGTAGTATTTTGTGCATTTCACATCATTGAGAGAATAGATTCACATGGGAGGGAGCAACTTTTTTTTCCATTTCCGTACTTTACTCGAGTGTGAGATTTTATCACGTTTCGCCCGTACTACATATAGATCGCAACTCTTTTATTTTTGTTCATTTTCTAAAATTCATTCGTATCGTACATCGCTCCCATTACCGAACAAAAGGCCTTTTCTACCTTTTTGGCCTTTTTTCCCTTTAAGCGAATTCACGCTTAATATTCTTGTTTTTTGTTTCATATTTTTTATCCACCCCCATAACTGGACGAATACAAAAATTGGCCGGTGAAATATTATTTTAAATAGGTGAAAAATGAGAGCCGTTGCCTCTATTTTCAATTAAAATACGGCTCTACCGTAATCTCCACGTCATCACAAATTTTCCGTACATTTTCTGTATTACGGCTGTAATTTTTCACCCATTTAAAATAATATTTCACCGGCCAATTTTTGTATTCGTCCAGTTATGGGGGTGGATAAAAAATATGAAACAAAAAACAAGAATATTAAGCGTGAATTCGCTTAAAGGGAAAAAAGGCCAAAAAGGTAGAAAAGGCCGATTGTTCGGTAATGGGAGCGATGTACGATAGTGGTGCGAAAGGGTCCGCGTTTGTGCATCCGTATGTAGATATTTTCCCTTTCATTTTGCGTATTTTTTAACCATTTCGGATGTCTTCATCTCTGTTGCTCGAACAAGTACCGATGGTCAATCAATGGCTGCCTGTTTGGAGTTGGTCTTCCATGTCACAATACAACTGCAGGTTTATTCTGATCTTACTGAATTTGCCTCGTAAATCGTTACTGTATATTTTCAGTCGTGTCCTACCTGTTGGAGATGAATGGACAACAACCAAAGGTTTCTCTCGACCATATTTCGGCTACTGGTCTATCTTCTGGGGAATCACTTGTGAGGTACGATTGACCCAATCACATGTAGCACACCCATTCTCAGAAAAGAAAAAAATCGAACTCACGCCTTTTTATCAGATTGAATTGTGAACGTATTGCGTATGAACAAATACGTTATAATTCAGATAGTGTACTTGCCGTGCGCACTCGCTCTCTACATGGAGAGAAAGCAGTCGTGTTACCGCGTCAGACTTTGAAAACACAATACTTGGAAAATAATTGTGTAATTTCAGATTATGCTATGGCTTGCAATCGTCGATGTAGTCGCTCTTGTTTGCAATTCAATCTGTTTCGGGTTCATTCTCATCGAGGGTTCAGTTTTCTGCTCACGTCCTTGGTTCACATGGATGGTTGGATGCGTCGGACTCGGTAGTGGTCATTGATTGGGACAAGTGTCATGGTGTGCCTACTGTAGGAATGTGGTGCGGTGCGTGCATTGGATGTCTGCTGCTCGTCACTTATCGATTGTTTGAGCTAATGAACATGAGCTTCCGATTTGAGGTGCAATATTCGAGTCCTAAATTCTGGTTCAATTTTTCCATGGCAGGCTAAGGCGAATATACTCATAGCTCTAGCTACTTGCTACGCTCTCTATTTCGCTTTCTTCACTCCTCCAGTCCTCACAAATTCTGAGCTCAACGCAATGTTTTACGATCCCTTCATTGGAGATATCCCGTCAGAAGTGGTAGATGATTCAAATTTGTACGTATCGTACTGTTTTCATCTCAGTATGTAAACTGGCCTCACACCGTGAACAATCTTCTAATCGTGATGACATCGGCGCTGCTGTACATTTTGTTATGTGCTGTCTTGATTACACAATACGTAAGTAAACTCGGTTCGATATTGATTGAGTAGGCGATTGAAGGGTGCGATGTCCTCTGAGGAAGGACGAAAGAGAATTTCAACTAATGGACCGGTAAGCGAAAAACTATGAAGATAAAATACTGCTGACGGTTTCTAAAAAACATTTTCAGATTTTTATCCAAGCTTCGCTCATCTGCATTTTTAACGTTGCAGCTTCGCTAGAGTATGATAAATAATAATACCTAAACCAATTAAAAATGATCAGGTACATCTACATGAATTTCTTCCCTACGCCTCAGTATCTGGTAGAACTGGGGCATGTCAGTTGGCAACTATCACATGGTTAACTTTCTTCATCTCCGTAATTATAATTTTGTTCCTCCATTCATTTACCTGATTCTTAATAAGACCGTCCAGCGAAATTGCAGGTATTTTACTTCTAATGAGTGGTTAATTTACATACTCATGTCATTTCAGAACACTCTTAGGCAGAAATAAGAAAATCAGACAGAGCAGCAACAAGAATACCGTTACATCTCCAATACAGTGGAGTCTTTCATCTCCCAGAAAGTTCTAGATAGACAATAGTAGAAACCGATAAAGAAGTTGCAAAGTACACAACTTCGAAGAGCATAGACACGTTTCCCGAAAGGATTTTACTCATTGATTCTCTGCAAGCTATAAAACAACGATTTTTTTTTATAAAATATTTGGAAATGACTGAAATATTTGCTTGAATAAGGTCTTCAATATTGAGCGGAATCGTACCTACGAAAAGTCATGAACTTTTCTCTAATCACCATCGTAAATCATTCAGCCATGTCGGCATTTCATGCAGAAAGAGTAATAAGGAATTACGGGTTTTCGTGGCGGTACAGCTGGCATTGAAAATACCTCGTTATCGAACAGTTATGGTTGTCGAACATCGGGAGATGGCTGATCTTCCGGCGTATTGGTTCTTCATCAGCGATCCATTTCATGTATTCTTCTATCGATCTACTGCTGCAAGTAATGATTGCCAATAAAATTCTGACCTGAAATCTCGTTTTTCAGTGTCAATCATCTCCAATATGGTCCTCATAATTACGATCAGAACGAATACAACTATTCAAATGGACAATTATCGTTATCTTCTTTTCTGTTTCGCAGTGGGAGACATGATCAGCTCTCTTTCTCACTCTTGGATTTCACCGATCGTTCATCTAACCGAGCATGGTTTCTTCTTCTTTCCAAAGCATGCGAATGATCTGAAATCGGAGAATGGTATGTTACAATTGTTAGTTCTGCACGAAATGGAAAAAATTCAGCAACACTCGGCAAAATCGTATGCCTGTTCTACGTTATGACCTACTACGAAACCTTTAACGTTCTCGCATTTCACTTCATCTACCGATACAGAGTAATCGTACAGTAAGCTTCGATCCTTTCCGGTATGAGATGTGTCTTTGCAGAGGAAAACTGCATGAATGGACTGTATCTTGGCGTCTTGGCCATTGGCTGGTAGCTGCAATCATATTCATGGTTGTCCACGCTTCATTCCTCCTCTGGGGCATCTCATTCAGCAGTCTCACTAATGAGTACAGTCTGTTCGTCAAAGAATAAACAACCAGAGAATTCGATGAAGACTCTTTACAGATCACTGGATAGCTCGACTTACGTAAATCTGTATGGTGTGAACACAAGCGATCCCACAGTTGGATACGTGGTCATTGAATTCAGAGTAAGGCTAAACAGATAGCACAGCATGTTTGCCATGTTTACAGAGACTGAATGCAACAACTGGTCTGGAAACCTACGATTGGCCTACTGTGGTTTGCTCTTTATCACAAACGAGCACGCATTGAAGTTGTTGAGGTGACGTTTTTGATCTGCATTTCAATGTTCGGAATCTCTGCGAGTGTAATGGTTATTTGCTCTGCATTTATTATCGAAGCGCTAAGGTCAGTTCTTCATTTGACAAAAATTATCAGGAAGGAACTTTCCAGAAGCATGAAAGTCTCTACTGCGAAGAAAGTTCAGCAGAGAATGTTGTTCCGAGCCTTGCTCATTCAGGTTTGAAAAAATAATACGAGCACAAATAATTTGTTTTCAGACCCTTATTCCATGCATCTTCTCCTATTTTCCACTATGCATCATCTGGATGTTTCCGCTATTCACTGGTTTGCGATTTCGATTTTTTTGTAACGTCTTCGGGTTTGAGGCATTGCTCTCGGGGCCTTCGGCAACATCCTCACAATGACGAGCACAGTCTTCCCATCAGTCGATGCCATTATAATCATCATCTTCATCCCTGCTTATCGACACTCTGTGAAAATGTGGATCCTGAATAAGATTCGCCCCTCAGATCTGGTTATCGTGAGCACTCCATGTCGGATCCGTCCAACAACAAGAGCCGTCATACTACTTAGAATTTGAATTTTTATTCATCACATTAATTTCTATTCATCACATTAACATCGATAAAATATGACAAATCTAAATTGAAAAAATAAACACCACATCTCACCTCCCTGTACTAATCGGGACTTGAAATTTACTGTATCTATAGTTTTAATCGGTTTAGATACTCGAGAAGTAATATATCGAGGTGTCTGTACGTTTCTTCGTTTATTAGTCTGTAACGTATGTTTTGCCAAACGGGGTTACAGTTTTGTTAGTTAGAAAAAATAATAAATATGAAAAGTCAATTCTTGCTCGAAAGCATCCTGTCTGTTACGGTAAGAAAATTCGTCACACTTTAGCATTTTCCGGTCCACAACGCAGTTTCTTTTTTTTTCAATTTCGTTCGTTTCTATAATTTTCACCGATATAGCTGCACATTTGCTCGTATGTTAGTAACTAACGTGTACCTACTTAATTGCCGCTTCATTCGGGCGAACTTATTTCACCAGAGCACATTGCAGTGTGATGAGGGCGGCGCCAGTTAAATTCGCATGAAATTTGCAATTTGTATACAATTCACTACTCTTTGAACTTAATACTTATTTTTAAGTTCATTCGATAATTCAATGATTTAGAAATGTTGGGCAGAGCAGCTGGTCGTATCGCCTCTTCCCATCGTCGGGCTCAAATCTTGGTTAGTTTATTTTTTTTTCTATTACCGTCAATTCATCTTTTGAATCTATATAATATATTATGTATCTATTTCGTTTTCAACATTTTCTTTGATAATATCCACTAATTCAGACTCAACTGCGACTGCTCAACCTCCAGGAGTATCAGAGCAAGGTAACTATCACTTTTCATAATTAATTTTCCAGCATGAACATAGTCATTTGTTGTTTCCACTTATTATTTCCTAGCTCTTATTATCTTACTTATTATCACTTACACAAACATTGCCTTTGTGTTTGTCGACATTTTCCAAATTTGTTTTCGTTCAGGGTATCCTGGACAGAAATGGCTGCAGCGTGCAGAAGTTCGTTACAGCGACGAGTTTGAAGGAGGCTGAGGAGAAGCTTAAGGACTTCAGTGAGTCACTCTGTCTCAGTTTTGATTCTTCATCTTTCAAATTACACTTTCTCCATTAAATATCTGCTATTCGTTTTACTAAACAACTAGTTTTGCACAGCTTCTTCCCGTTCAAGAAAAATCTAGAATATTTTGGCACTGTAAAGCTCTTCAAACCACAAATACTTGACAAATAAACAATTGTCCCTAGCAAATCTTCTCAAGAATAAAAGGGTTCATCGATTGCAGGTGTGTACGAGTACGTGGTGAAGGCTCAGATTCTTGCTGGTGGACGAGGAAAGGGACGATTCATTGGAGGACCGAAAGATCTTGGAGGAGTCCATATCAGCTACAAGTTTGTTTGTTTTTTGTAGCTACCTCTCAAACAAAGTATATCAATACTAGTTAATAGATATATGTTTTTAGACCCGAGGAAGCTCTCTCCGCAGCGAAAGAGATGATCGGCCGTCGATTGGTCACAAAACAAACCCCCAAGGAAGGTGTACTCGTTGAGAAGGTACTCCTTACATCCTTTTTGTAAATTCACATCAAAGAGTCTATTTTATGTTTTGCGCGAGATAATATCTCTAAAATTTAAACTTTAAATTACTTGTATTAGGTAATGATCGCTGAGGGAGTGACGATCAAGAGAGAGACGTACCTCGCAGTGCTCATGTGCAGAGAGACCAATGGACCCGTCGTTGTTAGTTTATTTATTTATTATTATTATTGTTTATCGATTAATGGGAAGCGGAGATAAAATCAACAGACTTGCGTGAAGGGAATATTTAAAGTGCACAAGTGGAATTGATAAGTCGTGTTAGGGTATTGTAATAAATTTACTGAATACATGGTTGGGCGTATCACGTTGGGTTAGCGCTGTTTCTAGTGGATACGGTAGTACTCCTCGTCGCTGGCTGTGTTAAAGGCCCCGGTGCTTCATCTGTAGTTGAGTAGTCAACGAATCGAGAACAGACGGGAACACCAGTGAAAAGACCTCGAATATGAGTGCCAATCACTGCTCGGCGAATTGAAGCTAAAAAGTTGCACTAATTTCATAAAATAATTAGTTTTTGGATATTCAACGAAGTAATTTTATGATTCTTATTTTTAAGTGTTAATCAGACTGTTTGACCATTCAAAAGCGTGCTTACGGTTGGTAATAATCAGACACCAAGGATTAATTAGCGCGATGGAGAAGGAAGGGACGTAGTTGAGATTGCGTGTCGCGTAGAATACTCCCCACTGTAACAATGGAATCTGTTGATCCTTGCGCACGAATTGTTAGACACGCATTAGACGCGCATCTTGGCACGTATTTAGAATCCTTATTGTGGTGCACTCAGTAGGACTGTTTGATCTATGCTCGATCGAGCCAATCTTCTGATTACCTAGTCTCATTTCAATATGTATTCAAGAATCTCACGTTTTCTGCTATAAGTGTGTATTTGTTAATGATAAAATATACGCTCATAGCGCATAATGAGATGAATAGGACAAACGATGTAATTATCACGGAGATCTCACGACTCCATGACCGAAAAGGCCTGAAATTTTTCGAATAAGTTTACAGTGAAAACAATTACGGTAGAAGCAAAATAACCTGTTTCGTAAAGAGGCGAATACTCGAATATAACAGAGTGCTGAAATGAGAGCACCCGCTGTGGATGTGATTATCATGACGTTGGAATTGAACTGCAATATTTTATTTATACTTGAATTTCAATTTTTTTTACATCGATGCTCCAAGCATCTCCTATCCTAGTCATCGTTCCTGCTTTAACATCATACTCATAACGGCGATACTCTTGAAAGAAGAGAACATATCTGGGAATATAGATTACTGTAGGTATGGCGGTCATTTAATTGTCTAACAATGCGTAGATAAGAGGAGGGATGCCATGGAATACCAAGATTTTTCTCATGGACATAACTGTCACGATTTTAGTCAATTTCGCAACCGGATAACACACAAGAAGCATTCGAGAAATAGAGATCAGAGTTACACCATAGAACTGCAATGTATGTATATTGATATGATAAGAGAACAATAATGCCTGTGCAAGATAGCACTGCCATTGGTGAGCGTAATGAAACTGAGGAAATATGGTTCCATTAGTCACATAGAAAAACCCGTAGAGATTCGGCCAGTCCTGGAATATATAAGTTGTGTTCCTATTTCGTTCACTAACCTGAGGAATCTCCATAATGAAGTATACAATGACATAGGAGATGTCGTAGATTGCCTGAAGTTTAATGTATCACGGCCGTTAAGAGAAATTGACGTACCAGACTCCAGGTCATTCGGTAAAAGAACGTGGAGTAAGTTGAGTGATGTCGACGCAAGAATATCTTAATTCATAGTTTACATGGATATATTATTTTAAATACGGAACCGCTAGGAGCATACGGTAGTACAGTAGGAGACTTATTATTGTGAAGGGAAGCAGAAAGAAATAGAGTTCGGGACGAGGCATATCTTAACAATGGAGTGTGGGTGAGAGAGGATGAGAGTGTTGAGTACCTTCTGATAATCTCGGAATGAATAGCAAAACGAGACAATGTTGTTTGTCACGTGCAGTATTTCCGGGAACTGATGATGGGGAATGAAATAAAGGCCAGGGTTTTCGATGATAGGGAGGGGGAAGTAGGCTGGTTGTTCTTTCAATGACCTGATAGCATGTTTTGATGTTTAATGTCTCACGGAAGCTGATTCGCACTACTCACGAGTCTGTTTCCCACATCACAATCGATGTCAGACTTATGTTAGAAGGTGGAAAGTTGTACTTGTGCGGGCCTTTGATATCGATGTGCTATGTTCGAGCGAGTTTTCACTGGTTTGATGATATCTACGCTGATTGTGAGAGAATTCATCAAAATCTGTAATAGGAGGTTATGCGATCTTTGAGCCTTTTCGTACTTTTTTTTTGCTGAACTTAGTCTAATGAGAAAAAATATGAAGTATGGCAAAACTGAGTTGATGAAAAAAAATCTCTTGCAGGTAGCAAGTCCCGCAGGAGGTGTGGATATCGAGCACACTGCAGAGGTTTCACCCGAACTCATCTTCAAGGTTGGCATATTATTGATTCTAACTGACGAGATTACGGTATAACTTGAGTGAAACCCAAAGTTGAGTGAAATGTACACAATTTGTTCAGGAGCCGATCAACATTCGCGAGGGAATGACTGACGAGCAGGCGAGAAGAATAGCGAGAAATCTCGAATTCAAGGGAGATCTCGAAGAGAAAGTACTGTAATTGAAATTATATTTTAAAAAGTTATTTTACAAATTTTTGATTTAAGTTTGTGATATAAAATGAGCGTTTCAGGCAGCAGTGGAGATTCGTCGTTTGTATGAGCTGTTCCTGAAGGTGGATGCGACCCAAGTGGAGATCAATCCCTTCGTCGAAACTGATGATGGAAGAGGTGCGAACTTTTTTGAATTTAAGATAAAGTTTAAAAAAGGTCAAATTGGCAATGCTTTGTAGAAAATGTTAGAAATTATTAATTTTCTTAAATTGTTTTGAAAGTGTCTCATTATTCTCCTTAAAAATACGCGAAACTCCATTGTAAACCTCGTGGTGCGATAAGTCAACATTGTTCGTGTAGTTTCACAACGGGCGTCATGTGATATCAGACATTATTAGATAACAATGGTTTGATCATTGAGATTTTACGAGAATGAGATGTGTTATTATTCCGACGGTTAATAGATCACACTGTGACTTCTAGCAACGTATCTTGTTGATGTGGAGTACAAAGTAATGACACTTATTTAAAAACAGAAAAAAATCACTCTGACATTTTAATTTCTACCTGATGAACTTGATGCACTTTCAATGACTGTGACCATCACAAATAATAATCTAAATTGCAGTTTTCTGCGTGGATGCGAAGATGAACTTCGACGACAACGCGGCCTTCAGACAGAAGGAAATCTTCGAGATGGAGGACACTTCCGATAAGGTGGGAGGATTAATGTTCCTTCTGGATGTTCTGGACATGTAGACATAATAAAAGAATTAATATGAGGCCGTTCGCGATAGAATGGGACATATACCGAATGAGTCTGGCACAGACCAAAAATGCCAATCCTCTGAAACTTTGCGTTTTGGGGGTTCTTTATGGTGCTGATGACGATAGACATTCTTATTTTGGCCATGGATGCTTCGTTGGCTCCAGACGACGTCACGTCGAAGTCGATTTTTGGCCTATATTTCGGTTCCTGAACAAGCTAAATTTACGTGAGTATGGCCCAAGGGTCAGAATTTGATGCCGATCACGACGGAAAATTTCATTTTTCATTATTTTTATTAATTATTTTGTAAAATGGAACTTTCTTCAAAGTACAGTGCACAAGTGGAGAGTAGGATAGATCGGACCGGAAAGCCACGAGGATTCGAAATCTGTCAAAGTCAAAATCCAGCGTCGAACTTTTGAGATATTGAACTTATAGTGTACCTGGCTTGTAAGTAAATTTGACCATCTTTCCCTTGCTGCCTTCCGATCTTTTGATCTACCCGAGTCTCTCCGCCGTGACCTCTTCCCAGCCTCTGCGCTCTCTCGATTCCCCATGCTCTCTCGCCTCCCGCGTGAGAGAGACTCCGATCGATAAGAGGAAGGAAGTAAACAAGGGAACGGATGGCAAAATTTACTTACAAGCCAGGTACACTATAAGTTGAATATCTCAAAAGTTCGACGCTGGATTTTGACTTTGAAAACAGATTTCGAATCCTCGTGGCATTCCGGTCCGATCTAGCCTACTCTCCGCTTATGCACTGTACTTTGAAGAAAGTTCCATTTTACAAAATATGTAATAAAAAATAATGAAAAAGGAAATTTTCCGTCGTGATCGGCATCAAATTCTGACCCTTGGGCCATACTCACGTAAATTTAGCTTGTCCAGGAACCGAAATATAGGCTAAAAATCGATTTCGACGTGACGTCGTCTGGAGCCAACGAGGCATCCATGGCCAAAATAAGAATGTATATCGTCATCAGCACCATAAAGAACCCCAAAACGCAAAGTTTCAGAGGATTGGCATATTTGGTCTGTGCCAGCCCTTGTTCGATTCTATCGCGAACGGCCTCATATTGTTTGACAAAAAAGCAAGAAAAACGAATTCCATGAATATTGCTCTAACTAACAGCTACAGTCAGCCTTGAAACTCATACTTCGCAGGATCCTCGTGAGGTGGCCGCAAATAAGCTCAATCTCAATTACATTGGCATGGATGGAAACATCGCATGCATGGGTATGATACTTTTGTTGTTTAGGTTTAGCTTAAAAATTACGAGCAATGGTTTTTTTTTATTTTGAATAAAAATATGCCTAATTATCAGTGAACGGCGCTGGTCTTGCGATGGCAACGATGGATGCGATCAAATTGAATGGAGGAGAACCGGCTAATTTCCTTGATGTCGGAGGATCTGTCAGCGATGAACAGGTATCTCTTGGATGGAGCACTATCCGCATGGTTGCGGTAGAATTAGCAACTAAAATCCCTGACGTTTTGAAATTGAAGCGAAGTTTTCGCAGAATGTACCTACTGTGAGGTAATAGTAGTTGGTTATTGATCGATGTTTCAGATCATGAAGGCATTCGAGATCATCACCCAGGACGCCAACGTGAGTTTTTTGAAAGAAATAATTCTCTGTATTTATAAAATTGGAGTAAAATGAAGACTGTACAGTTGTAAGTGTAATTGACAGTCAATATTCAAGGTTATTTTGCAGGTGAAATGCGTGCTAGTGAACGTCTTCTGTGGTATACTCAACTGCGCGACATTCGCTCGAGGAGCCATCTCTGCATTCAAGAATGCAACCATTCCTGTTGTTGTGAGACTAGAGGGTCAGTGAGGGGAAAGATAGCATTAGGAAGGCTCTGTCATCTTGGTGAGAATATTTTATTGTTAGGTGTATTCGCTAACTGCGAAATGAAAAGTCGACAGTCGACACACAAAGTGTAAAGGAAAACGTTGCCCTTGGGATAGATGAGAATCGAGATAATCTGACTGCTAGGAATAGGAATCGATCGCTCTAGTCGTGACCTTTGTTTGAATTCCGGACTAGATAATATCGTCGCAAATATAAGCCGAAAGATATGAGACCGTTTGCGAGAGAATCAGACAAGAGTTGGCACAGGTCAAAAATGTCAACTCACTGAAACTTTGATTTTTGAGGTTCTCGAGGGTAGTGATGACGATGGGAATGTTCATTTTTGCCACTGATGCTTCGTTGACTCCAGACGACGTCACGTTGAAATCAGTTTTCAGGGAATATCTCGACGCCCGAGATAGCTAAAAATAAGTGAGCATGGCCCCCGGGGTAGAATTACATGCTGATTACGCCTGTCCAATTTGTTTTTCATGATTTTCAAAAATAAAATTCAGAAATGAAAGGTTTCGAAAAGGCTCGGGCAAATGGAGAGACCGGTATAGATCGGATCGGGATGGTATGAGGATTCCAAATCTCTTTTGATCGACCAGATTGAGTGTCTACATAAGGTTTTACGTCACATATACTGAAACCGTCTTGCAAGTAAATTCTGCCATCCTTTCCCTTGCTTGCCGCTTTTGATCTACAACGAGTCTCTGGTCCTATCGATCCCTGCTCTCCTCCAACAATAGCACGTGAAAGTGAGAGAGTGCCTGAAGATCGGACGGAAGGCAAGAGGCCATGGGAACGTGAGATTCGGGAAAGATAAAAAGGATCAAATCATGGGGGACGGACTCATATAGCGATCCCCCTTTTGACAATTTGTGAATATGCCATATCTATGCGATATGTTCCTGCTATGTTGTGCGTTCCTGATCTTGAGTAACTCTAGTCAGGTTTGATTCTTGTAAATCTACCCCCACTTATTGTTAACCAATTCCATCAGTGCATTGAGCCCAAGGCTGAACCGTTCGAGAAGAGATTTAGTTCAGTTACGGAATTAAGAGCAGCCGAACCTAACCTTCCTCCGGGTTTCAATCCTGGTCCAAGAGAGGTCGCTTTTTGGATCATACTATTGATGAAAAGACGCCCGCTTTCAGAACCTGTTTGTTGTGAGCAGGAACAGACGTGCGATTAACAAAGTTACGAATGGAATGAGGGGTTTGAGTTCTATCTTGCGATTTTGAAATAATTTTGGCCCATTCTCTTGCTTTTCTTCGGTGTTTTATATAGTAAAATACGCAATGTTCCTGGTATTTCGGCTTACCGTATTATCCATTTATCAATCATCTTTTAGGTACCAACGTGGAAGAGGGTCGTCGTCTTCTTCGTGAATCGGGTCTCTCTGTGATCTCTGCCGATGGATTGGACGATGCTGCAGCCAAGGCTGTCGCAGCTGCTGCAAGACAATGAGTGCAGCCGATAGTTGCTGCAGATCCATGTGAACTCGAGAAGATACCCGATTACGGTACCCCTTCCACTTCTTTCCAATCAATATCACCCGATCACTGCGATTGATGATTTGCTAGATCCTCAGTAGATTGCATAGTTGAATTTCCCCTTATTTGTTGTTGATCTGTTTTTGTTACAAGTTATCAGCCTGATTCCACACAAAGAGTTGTTTGTCAATAGATTCCAAATTAATAAAAGTGTAATGATAAGAAACGGTGTTGGGCATGGACCACTTTTATCGGTGCATACACGTATAATGGAAGGAATAGTTAGATTGAATACCAATAGTCCGAAGAATGAAAGACAATATGAATGACTTAGTAGTTGTGGAAGTAGGCCTTAGCCTTGGAAGCGACGGTAGAGCGGAAGCACCTGAACGTGAAATATTGATCAGCATGAACGTTATCGTGATGCGGTTACTGTAAGTTTACTGAATGTTGCCTTACATCTTCATTTCGTCGAACTTTCCGAAGCAAGCAGCGTAAGTGTAGTCAATGGGGGTGAACTTGTCGGGGACCTGGTCGCAGAACACGAGGCACTTGTCTCCAGCAACGGTCGAATCAACTCCCTGAAAATTGTTACGGTAATCGATCACAGATTATGTCAGCAGCCGCAGTTATGGTAGATGGGTCGATTGACAAACCTGAGCTCTGCAGCAAGTGGAGTGATCTCTGCCCTGGGCAGCACAGAAATGCATCTCGGGAAGGGAATCAAGAGGGCACTCATCAGCTCCAATGAGCATCTTCTGGAGAAGATCCTGATTGTAGACGTCGTAGTTGCAACGGGCCTGTAAAGGAATACGGTAGGTAGGTTGGAAGGATACGGTACATTAAACTAGGGGGAGTACGGTAGGAATGAAATCTTACGGAGCAAGCAGCAGAAAGTCCACGTCCGGCACAGCAACTCTTGAAGAGGAAATTGGGATCATGGGCCTGGGCAATGGAGACGTTGGAGGGAATCTTGGGTGACTTCCAGATGTTGAGTCCAAAGATCTCTCCGAAGTCCTCATCTACGGGGCTGTCACCATCGAGCTTGAGCACACCACGAGCCTGTAAAAGAGCCGTGTTTGCTGGTACATAACTAGAGAAAAAAATGGAACCATAGAGGCTTCCTAGAGACCAGGCTAGATCAAGGGCATTATAGCTATAAAAAAAATATCTTGCCTTGTGCAGATACTTGCATCCGCATCCTCCTCCTCCTCCTCCTCCTCCACCTCCACAGCCGCAGCCTCCCGATTGCTGACTGGAAGAGCAGCCGAAGACAGTGGCGACGCCGACGAGAGCGATGAGAAGGATAAGACGATTCATGGTGAACCAGTGACTGAATAAAGATAAGCATGGCTTTTATACCTGGAAGAAGGGGCCAGTTTGGATGGGGTGGTTTGCGTGTGTGAAAACATGAAAATTGCGATGGTTGATCTCTGAGTTACCTTCACCCATTATCCCTGGGCTAATTTGGGTGATGGCCAGGGAAACGACTGGAACACCAATTAGGACTGTGGGCAAACTACAGATGTTCGGATAGAGTAATTACCCTTCTCAGTTGGCTAAAAATGCTTGAATGTGAACAAAGTGAAATGCACCATTCAATAAAATGAGGAAAATTAATTCAACTAATTTTTTTTATCACTTTACTGCGAAGAGGGCTGATAATTTTGTCTCCAGAAGAATTTTCTCTTCTAATTACTACTGGAGTAATAGCGGATAAGTGACCACTTTCTAATTACAGCGCTGCTCACTTCACCATAATTATCTTTGCAAAACTGGCCTATTTTCAGCTATAAAAGCTTCACTGTTCCTCTTCAATTCAGCAGTTCATCATGAACCGCCTTACACTTCTTCTTGCTCTTGTCGGCATCGCCACTGTCTTCGGATGCAGCTCCCAGAAGTCGGGAGGCTGTGGCTGTGGAGGTGGCGGAGGAGGAGGAGGGGGAGGATGCGGATGCAAGTATGCAGCCAAGGCAAGATATAATTTTCGATGCTAAAATAAGTTTCCCTCCTTACAGCCCTTGAACTAGATAGAATCATCTCAAGAAAGACTCAATTCTTCCTTGCCCTTCTATTATCAATCATCTCTTTTACAGGCTCGTGGTGTGCTCAAGCTCGATGGTGACAGCCCCGTAGATGAGGACTTCGGAGAGATCTTCGGACTCGACATGTGGAAGTCACCCAAGATTCCCTCCAACGTCTCCATTGCCCAGGCCCATGATCCCAATTTCCTCTTCAAGAGTTGCTGTGCCGGGCGTGGACTTTCTGCTGCTTGCTCCGTAAGATTTCACTCCTACCGTACTATCTTGGTCTAATGTACCGTATCCTTCCAACCTACCTACCGTATTCCTTTACAGGCCCGTTGCAACTACGACGTCTACAATCAGGATCTTCTCCAGAAGATGCTCATTGGAGCTGATGAGTGCCCTCTTGATTCCCTTCCCGAGATGCATTTCTGTGCTGCCCAGGGCAGAGATCACTCCACTTGCTGCAGAGCTCAGGTTTGTCAATCGAGTAATCTACGGACAAGAGATTGCGAAAGGGTTTGGCTCACATGGCTCACGAACCCTAAAGAATGCGAATGCTGCCGTAGTCCGGGATCGATTAGATACCGTAATCCTGTTTCAGGGAGTTGACGCAACCGTTGCTGGAGACAAGTGCCTCGTGTTCTGTGACCAGGTTCCTGACAAGTTAACTCCTATCGATTACACGTACGCTGCTTGCTTCGGAAAGTTCGACGAAATGAAGATGTAAGTAAATACAGTATGCGAAAAGTTACCAAATTTCAATATTTCCCTTTCAGGTGCTTCCGCTCAACCGTCGCTTCCAAGGCCAAGGCCTACTTCCAGAACTACTAAGTCATTCCTGCCGAAGCCAAAACATTTTTTCTGAGAATTTATTATTCCTTGCACACATCAATAAATCAACATTTAAAACACGGCAATGTTTTAAAAATTTATTTTCCGGCATGCAAGACAAAACATCAAAAATTCGGTATACGTTATAGTGCATGTGACTTGCTTCAAAGATAAATAAATAAAGCACGATCTTAAACATGACCTAGCCGAATTCACGGGAAGGTACTGTAGGCTGATTCTTACAGTAAAATTCAAAACTCCCGCTTCCACACAGGACCTATCAGGAATCTTCCTGATACAGATAAATTTATTGACTGATCCATTATATTACTGTAGTCATTTTCCGGAAAATACGTTTCTTTCGAAATCTGTTTGCGTCATTTGTTTTGTTTTGTTTTATTGTTTCATTTCTACATTCTCATATGCTATTTGTTTAGATGTCTAGTGTCAAGCTAACTTCCTCTGACGGCACGACCTTCGATGTTTCTGCCGAAGCCGTCAAGGCGTCCACGATGATCTGTGACCTCCTCGAGGTTTGTTTTATACTTTTTTCCCGATGAGCTCCTTATGTAGCGCGATTTGAAAACTGCCGGGCATGGTTCTAACGATCGAATGTCCATCCCTTGGCACTTCTCTTAATGCCAAGGACAGAGTTTACACCACCTTTGCTCATTGATTCCAGTTTACCCTATCACCGTGTTTTTGTTCGTTGTGTAGTAGAAAACTTTCTCTGATAAGGCACTATTACTTTGTTGATAATACTAAGCAATTTTAGGCATGCGGAGATAGCGCCACGGTGATTCCATTGCCGAATGTGACTGCTCCAACTCTGAAGAAGGTGATTTTATTATCTCTTTGAACTACTGTGAACCCTCACGCTTTTGGAACTGCGTACACCTTGTATTATTGAGTGCAAATACTCATTGCAGGTGATCGAGTTCTGTGAGTTTCACAAGGACGATCCTGAAGAAGAGAAAAAGGAGGAAGAGGAGCAGAAGGAGAAGAGGACTGATGATCTGTCGGAATGGGACCTCAAATTCGTAAATGTAAGGTTAAATTAATTTATTTCAATACATGGCAATTATTGTGGAGGTGTTCCGTGTGAATACCTAGAGGAGGGATCTCTATGATGAAAGTGATTAATCTAATTAATCAAATAGGCAGTGGAATACTCGACGCTGTTCGATTTGGTCCAGGCTGCGAACTATCTCGACATCAAGAAACTTCTCGATGTGACCTGCAAGACGGTTGCTAATATGATGAAGGTAAGCGCATACACATGATTTGTTGAATGATCTTGGCATACTAGGTGAGCGAGATCTTGGTGAGAAATGGTGGTTGTCGTTGTGGATGTTTGTTTATTTATTGCAGGGCAAGACGACGGAGGTGCTTCGTCAGCAATTCGGCATTGAAAGTGATTTCTCTCCCGAGGAAGAGGAACAAATCAAGAGAGAGAATGCATGGTGCGAGGACTAAGCTAATCTCCATCGTACTCATTCCATTCTGTATATCTCATGCAATCGTTTCAAATGTTATCGTCGTCGTTGTATTCACTTTCCTTTCAAGTCATGTTAAAAATGTGTCAAAGTGTTGATAAATCAATTGGTTTCAGATCAGTGCTTGTCAAATTACTGCGTATCAGATACGCTCAAGTTATTTATGCGTGTGTGTCGTGCGAATTTCATTGTGACATTAGATTGCGACATTAATTTGATGCTGTAGTTTGCTCACTCAATAAGTAATATCAAACCACGAATGACTACTCGAAAACAAAGGTAGATCAGTTGTCCAATCCTCCTTTCCTTCTCTTCCATCGATCCCTCACCCCTCCTCCTTTCTCTCATCCATTCATCCTTCTCCCCAACAAACCTCTGTCGTATCCTCTCCCTTTGATCCTTCGCCATGACCGATGTAAGTGACTGCTTTGTATTCTCGTTTGTGCCAATATTCTCCGATACTAGGGCGTTTGGTTACCGCTTCCGTTGTTCGTATCGTGTCTTTCTTTAGACCTTTTCCTTTTCAGCATAACTGTCCTCCTGCTCCCCATTCCTCACTCGTGGACATTTCACAAGAAAAAGAGAACGAGATAGAAGACATCAACGACGATGGAAATTCGACCTCCAACCAGGTGGGAACTTTCTTTTGTAAGTTACCACATAAGCGAAATGAATGATATTATCGATCTCACTATGAGAGATTTTTGAACACTATGATTAGAACATAAATGAGGTGCACGAGGTGAGGTGTGTTTTACCACCTTCTTTCTTATCGAATTTGACAGTTTTTGATACCAGAGTATTCTGAAAAGCTCTCACTTTTTTCTCTATCTATCAGCCAAAAATAAACCTTGCGCCAAACCTAACTTTTTTTAATCTTTACCCCCTTAACCGCATTCGTCATTGCAGGATCACAGCCCGCCCCTTTCCCATTCTTCGACCGAATCCGATTCGAGACAGGAAGATAACGACGTGAATGCAGAGAACGACGATGGAAATGTGATTGCTAATCAGGTACCGCGATCACTTGAGAACATTTGTATAGCTGCGAAACACTGCTGAAACAGTCTGATTATCAGTGAGCTTATTCTCCATGAGAGATAGCCGAAATCAAAATAAACTGACTCATAATGTTGTGTTTTGACTTCACTGATGTTGTAGTTGTAGTGAAGATAATTTAACTTTAACAATAAGATAAGTTTTAGCTGACATTTCTAATCTTTCTTTTGTTGGTCAGACCCTAATGCTTTCAAGTTTGATTTTCAATACCCATTGCAGCCCTCTTATCTCGCCCGTTTCTCTACATGGCTCTTCCATCTCATTCCGTCTCAAAGAGATATCAAGTCATTCATCAAGGAGTCCCCGAAGTTTGTCATCTCATTCATCCGAGATTCTCCGCGGAATACCATCTCATTCTTCCGCGAGTCTCATAGAGAGGCCAAGTTATTCATCAAGGAGGGCTCAACATGGGGTTGGATCGATCAGTTGTGAGTTTTCTTCGAATTCATATTTTTTACTACTATCAATAACGGTCCTGCTCGGCACACAGAATATTCCTTCTTTATCATTATCATTACCCACCCCTTCACATTCGGAGCGGTTCTTGCCTGGGCTAAAAACCGAAGAAGTTCCCTATGCTTTACTTTGTTCCCAGAAACGACTAACATGTGTTCGAGTAGATGGTTATTTCTCTCAATTGACAGTATTTGATTGCAGGGATCCAATCGATAAGTATCCCATCGACTGGGAAGACTGGGAACTACCTCGAATTCCCTACCCCAAGATGGTTCTCTTCTACGAGACAAAGAAGATAAAGTTATCACCGGAACCGCCGACGGTCGACAATACGAAGGAGCTCGTTCCTATAAAGCCCAAATCGTCTATTCACGATGTCCTAGCTCTCCTAGCCAAAGTTGATGAGACGTTGGGTGTATTCGCAAAGCCCACGCCTCTTGAAGAGTCGGAGTTCAGAGAAGCAGTGTTGCGTGAATGCAAGTCTCGATGGCAGTCTGCCCTAGCAGCAACAATCGTCGACGAGGCTGTGGTTGCCGCAGCTGCAGCACTCGAGTCTGTTCCCGTTGCAGTACCTGTTGAGGATCCGACGGAGATGGAGGATGCAGCTGCTGCAGTGGTCGAGTCGGTCGTATCTACAGTTGTCGACCAGGAACCGACGGTGGTCGATGACACAACGGCTGCAGGAGACGCTACGGAACTGCTGTCTACGGCCCCTGCAGGAGCCACTGAGGAGACTGCGACTGATGCAATGCTTGAGCCTGTTCTCGCTACAGTAACTGCACAGGATACGATGGCCGTCGAAGAGACAATTGATGAACCGACCGAAGAGCAGTCAATGGATGGACCCCTCGTAGTCGATGAGACTACCGCTGCTGCAGCACTCGAGTCTGCTGTTACTGCAGTAGCCGACCAGAATTCGACGACGATTGGCGAGACGTCGTCTCATATGAGCGAAATGCTGTCATTTATTGAAAGCCTCCCGGTCCGTGACGAGAGAAGAGCTGCCGAAGATGCTGCAGAAGTGCTGACTGCCCCCGTTGAAGGACCCATCGAGGAGACTGCGATTGCACCCATGGAAGAGGACGCCATCGAGATTGCACCTGATGAAGAGGCTGCACCCGTCGAGCTGGTTGCTGCCCCTCCTCCAATGAACTATCGACGTGCACTGTCGATTGTATGCCATCAATATGCGGACAAGATCTATGCGACAGCTGAGGGAGTGATGGAGAGAGAACTGCAGTATCTCAAGTTGGACAACTGCAAGATGGATGGAGATGGAGATGGTGAACATTGTGAACAACGGTGAGTATTGGTATGGGATGAATAATGTAGACTGTATAACGGTACGATGTACATAGATTTACAAAGTGAAATGCAGTTTTAATTCGTATTTTTCAGTGTTCACGCGGTGACGTGCAATGGTGGGCTGTGTAGGATCAGAGGAAACGCTGGGAATGGAGAGAACTAGGTGATACAGATTTACAGATTTATCCTGATATCAAGGCATGAGCCTGCAGGAAGAAACATCGTTAGGGAGGGGATTGGGATCTTCGTGCTCAGTATCAAAGGGTCAAGGAATGATATCTTGATTAACTAGGTGATAAATGATCTTTAATTTTTACTTTTTGATCTTCGAGTTAGTCATCTTTTTTTTTGAATGATGATTGACAGAAACACATGCATTCGCTAGGTCTTTGATGTGCCCCCCTTGAAGTATTGTCTATTGCAGGAAATGTAACGGCCGTCACTCATCGACTAAAACAACGTTCGATTACGATATTCACATTGTCTTATGGATTGATCTCTAAAATTGCCTGATTGTTTTCTGATTTTTATCTCGTACAAACACGTACTGTATTGTTCTCCGTATTGAATGAATAATTTGCGAGCGTGGTTACTTGATTGAGAATTTGCATTGGATAGGCAGTGATATGGAATCTTCTGATTTTGAATTTCGCCTTCTTGATGTGAACGAGTGATCAATTTATCATTGTCTTTGAATCAGAATGGTGCAAATGATCGAGCAGTAGTGGGACTTCGCGCTGATACTCCGATCACCCTTCTCTTTCTCTCCCGTTGAAATAGTAATCGAACGGCACTGAAACGATTCCATTTTGAAGACACGAACTAGATTGAAATTTACTCGGAATAATATCGAATGTGCAGAATGACTATCAGTGGACTGATGAAGGCTGGTAGCTCGCAAAGCTGCGAGAAAAAAGTTATTGTTTTCTATCGATGCTGATTTACTATGATTGGCGCAATCTCGAGTGCTGGATCACTAGCCACTCCGAGAATTCCGAGTAGAGATACGCCAACTCCGAGTAGTGGGAAGATTGGGAGGACTGCCTGAAGGGTTAGAGCCTGGAAGAATCGTTCAATTTTTTTTTTCGCTTCATCTTCTCACCGATACGAATTGTTTGTGCAATGCTCTTGTGTGGATGCTCATCGATTTCGTTTTCTCGTATAGTCCGCGAAGGATCATCGATCTGAAAACATTGTTTTCTATAATATAACTGCGATGCTACCGATAGATCCAAATGGCGATGAAGAGAGGCAGAGGCCCGCAAATGACAATTCCTTGTGAAATGAGCATCGGCGGCGCCAGTGAGTTTGTATTTCCTGAGAAAGCAATCTTCATTCTTTAGTCAATGCAAAATGAACGTACCCGTGATAACCACTGCAGACTCATAATTCTGATGAACTTTCAATAGTATTTTCCTAATTTCTTTATCATCTGCTCGCGACATGACGAATAGCATCGGAAAAGTGGAAAGAAGTTCACAAACAGGGCATTTACAACCAGTAATCAGTGGAAAAACTCACTAGAAAGACCAGAGCTGGCGTCAAAGCAGCCAAGCAAAGAGTAGTGATTATTCGCCTCTTAGAGATGAATCCGAATCGAAGAATCCAGTAACGAGCACCCATTGCGACAAGAACAGAGACAAACTGAGAATATGAGTTGATGATATCTCATTTTGCTATTACCGAAGCAACGTTCATCGAGAGAAGAATGGAGTACAAGTAGTAACAAAGATCCGAATTGAAGAAGATGCAAGGTCCATACGAGATGTAGACTAGCGTCTTTTCACAGGGTATTATCCTGAATTTCTTTTTTGAGGAACTAGAAAAGAATTGTTTACGAAACCTTTGCATTGTTGCTAATGCTGCAATCGAAATGACCATATCCGAAAGTGCGTGAAACCTTAGCAGAATTGAATATGATTGAAATGAGGGCGGTGTACGATTGTAGATACAGTAGAGTAGCAGTCCATTGATTGTGATTGAAGCACAGGCGATAACACAATGAAGAACCAGTGTAAAGTAGTAGAGGACAGTCGACATTCGAGTGAGTCAGGGACAAGATATGTGTGAAGAAGTTAGTGAAAGCACGCAAAAACGAGATGCCTATCTAATTGGCAGTTCTATCTAGCTCTAGAAGGCAGAGGTTAGAAATCGAGAATCGCCTCTTCCACCTTGTGGCTGGGTGTTTGACAGGTGAATTGTTGGAAGTGAAACAGATTGACTGCAGGTTCTCAGATGATTTCATTCGAGACGAAATACTTTAATCACACTTGAGTTTTCCAGACCGTGCTTAGTCTCGAGTGCACCTTATTCTTTCTTGTGAACATGGCGAATAAACCCCTCCGATAGTCACTCATTAATAGAATGATGACGATGGCATCCCAGGCAGGAAAGAATGATGTATGAGTGATTGAGTACTCTGCGATCTCTAGTGAATCTCCCAGACCGAATAACGGTAGCCATATTGCGAATGTGAAGGGAGTATAGACAAAGATCACGGGAAGAAGTGTCTGTGAGTTTAGAGATCAAATGAAGAAAGGAAGCAATTCTCCCACCTGAATGATGAGAACCTGTAGCATCTTTAGCTGTGATGATCTATAGTTTGAATAGAGAATGATTTGCTCTTTGTAATGCAGTAAAGAGTTCTCATTGACAACCAAATAGCAAGGGCGAAATTGACTATCATGACAGTCGCTTCAACACTCGCTATTTGGATAGCTTTCTCGTTGAGGACTCCATTGTTCTGAAATTTTTAGAATTTTATCTTTTCGAAAAATTTGCAGTACCCAGAAGGCAAGGACACTCCAACCAGCTTGCACTGTGAGATTTGATACTTTTCGGAATTGCGACTGAACGTCACCCGAGTCATCGCCGTCGAAGCAAAGTTCGATGCAGAGCCAGAAATTCAATCTTTATGTGTAAGTAAAATCAAAATGCAGACCATGAGATAAATGAGCAAATTGGATACAAGGAGATACAAAATGAAGTGAATGGTTTCCTGAAGAGTGACAGAAGTGAGGGGCTGAACTGAACGAGTTATCATAGTGTAGATCTAATTTCCTACTTTTTGATGGACCAGAATCGATAGAGGAAGTTGATGTGGGTCAAAGCGAATGGAACAACAAAAGCTGCGCAGTAAACTGGACAAATCCACTGCAATTAACTTCTCTGAATTTTGAATGAGTTTGTTGCGTACCTTCGTTTCAGCGAACGTTTTCGAGTACATGCTGAATGTTATGTCGAGATTGAACACGCGCTGAATTTTGGAATGTAACAATAATTCGATAATAGTAGCAAACTCACGACATCAATGATTGCTTGCACATGAATGAGAAGCAAATCATAAGTAGCGAAAAGAGTGAAGAGTGTCTTATATCTGCCGATGCATTGTCGACTGCACGTTTCAATGAGAAATAACAACAACGAATTAGTGACGATGCCAAGGCCTGAATTAATTGAAGTTACCGTATAATCTATACCTAACGAATCCAACCCAGGTTGAGCCGCTCAACGTAGGTAGACATCGGGAAATGGTGACTGGTGATGGATTGTTCATCGCACCCTTGTTCTCTCTAGAGACATTGATTTGATGAGGTTAGAAATCATATTTCTGGTATTGGGGCGATTTTTGTGCTTTCTTATTCAAAAAAAAACGGAAGCGGTGAATCAAATAGACAGACATGAAAGATCGGAGATAAATTTACTTCCGGATAGACATCCAGAGTCGAAGACAGGAGTGAATTATGGACGCAAAGGAGGAGTCCATTATTATAGCTTGGAATGAGTTACTGCCAGTCTTTTTTTCGAATTCCTTAGGCAATCCCCAATCCGGAATCTCATCCTCTCCCATTCAACCACGCGGTTTCTTCTAATTCCTCCTTCTGATCAGTCGACGGTCTGAGAGTTTCCCACACCACTAGAATCCCCTCGACCCGTGACATTCCAAATGGATGCATTTTGCAACGACTCAAAACATCCTGACGAAATGGATATTCGGACGCAAGACTACGTTGCTGGATTCCTCATGATTACGGTACGTGTCTGCTTTTTTATCGATTACAAATAAATTTTCAGCTCGGACTGATTGGATTCTCTGCAAATGCACTGATCTTGAATGTTCTCTACAAATCGTTTCGTGCCTCTACTTTCTCCGCATTTTCCGTTCTTTGTTGCTCCCGTTCATTGTCTAATTGTGGAACCCTCCTCTGCTTCATTCTCTATTCAGGTCCAGTCTCGCTTCTGTGAGTGCAAAGTCCGTTTGTCCCACAAAAACTAACCATAAACTATAGCGGATATCCCTACGGACCTTATCTTCTCGGTCTCAAGTTTGGTCATCTCACAACGCTCACATACAAGAGTGTGGTCTACGTGCAGCTGGCGATAGCCTTCAATCGATTCGTCGCAACATTTTTCACCTTCAAATACCCGAATATCTGCCATAGAAAGGGAACTTTTGTGAGTGCAATGAAATAAAACGAATTAAAGAAAGAGACTTCCAGATTCTCCTCGGAATCGTCTGGTTTATCACTGGCTTGCATTGCATTCCTGAATTTTTACGTAAGTATCATCAAAGTAAGAAATCAAAGGGGAACAATGGTATTCAGCCGGATGTGGCTACACATTCTTCTACGAGAATCTTGCGTGGAATTTTATCGACACTCCCTGCTCCGATTTGCTCGGAGGACCAATTCTGTATTATCCCTCCTACACTGTCTTCCTGGGCAGCATCTTACTAAATTTAGTGCTGTTTATCAAGCTCAGTTACCACACGCTGGTTAGATTTTTGGATTTTTTTCAAAAATTGAGTAAACAAATGCAGGTTCATTCGAAAGAAATGGGCGGTCAATCTCGCGAGAGACACAAGAAGAATGTTCACTGTTTCATACAGGTAAATTTTGGATTTGACATCTCTTCAATTTCTAAAATTTCATAATAGAGTTTCCTGCAAGAACTTCTGTACATCTTCGAGATGGCATTTCTTCAAATAATGAAGCCGAAGGATCGCTTCATGGAGTTTGTGTGCTATTCCCTCCTGTGGGAGTGCACCCACGTATGGGACGGGTGGGAATTATCACTGTTGATGACGTTTTATCCGGTGATATTTCAGGGTTATCGTTGTCATCTATCGGCCGGATATGCGGGACAGACTTCCCACTTGCTGGGGACCGAAGAGAAAGAAGACTATAGTTCTGCAAGTCTCCGTTGCATTGAGCAATGCGAAATCGAGCCTGAACCCTATTCTTGAACACTGACGATTCTTCTGTAAATAAACTAGTGTATTCGTAATGGCTTCGTTAACGAAATGACGCCGTAACCTTTTCACTGATAATAACAGGAGATCAGAATCGGCCTTAATGCGCTAACAGATTTTACCATTCTGTGATTGATTTTTCTAATAATTGGATTCGAGTTTCCTATACCAACATGTTATTTCTCGACGCATTTGAGAAAGTTAACGTAGGTAAGAA
Source organism: Pristionchus pacificus (assembly GCA_000180635.4). NCBI lineage: Eukaryota > Metazoa > Nematoda > Chromadorea > Rhabditida > Neodiplogasteridae > Pristionchus > Pristionchus pacificus. The sequence goes on along the minus strand of CM026578.1, from coordinate 12,164,612 downwards.
TTTTGCTGTTATTTCTCACAATTACTTTTGAATTAAAAACATTGAAGTGCTAGGAATCGTTTCAAATTTGCTTCTTCTTTATCTCATCAAAAGATTCTCTCGCAAAGACATCGGCAGCTATAAGTATCTACTTACTTGTTTTGCTATTTACGATGTATTTCTCTGCACGATTCATGGAATATTTAATCCAGTTAGTATTATTTTCCCCGGAGTACCTAAATCTTGACTAGAAAATCATCAACATCAATCCTGTGTTCGGCGCAGTTCTTTACTCAAATTCAATCCCGGAAGTGTTACAAAATAGGGTATGATTCTTACATGCTACATACATCGGAAACGAAACGTGGTTCATCAAGAGTAACATGCGGTTCAGCACATCTCAAGTGCGTTCTATGCTTGTTTCACACTTCCATTCGCTCTAATGAATCTTCATTTCCTATATCGATACTGGAGCATCAAAAAGTAGGATTCATCAATCACGATGATTTATTCTAATTTTTTTCAGTCCAGCCAAACTTGATTGGTTCTCAAAGTGGCGGTACATTCTCGTTTTGGCTATGTATCCAGTATTTGCTTGGGCTGTGTGGCATGTAGGAATATCATTTTGCAATATTATCCATTTTTGAGGTACGTCTCCGCAAGCTCAATTGGACACGAAATCGCTCCAGAGGCCGTTGAGATGCTCCGTGCTGAATTCCGAAGAGAATACGCCGATGATGTAGTGGATGGATGGCTAGTGATGGATCATTGGGTAAAAATAATTAGGTATAGTCAGTGATAGATATTTCACTTGCCGTTCCAGCGCGACGGGCACCTCAATGTCTGGCCGTTCCTCATTCTCCTAATTGCTTTCGGCATTATGGGTCCGAGCTTCTGTGTAGCGACTACGCTTGCCACACTCACATATCGTCACATAATTCGTGCGAAAACGCTCTCACTTAGTACGAGATCTGCTCAGATGAGGATTCTTGTAGCAGTCTGTGCACAGGTGCGATTGCGATTGTATAAAATACTTTTTTCCAATTTGAGTTTTTCAGACATTCGTACCCGTCTTCTGCGTGTACCTACCGTATGCGTGCGTTCTTTTCGCACCATTCTTTGACCTTCCCGATTTTCGCATTCCAAAATATTTTCCACTACTCGTGTCGCTCTTTCCAGGTGATAATCTTCATAAGAATACGCAAATTAATAGTGTCTAGCTATCTCATCTTCTCAGGTTGGGACGCAGTCGTAATCATGTTGTTGATGAAAGACTATCGAGAGGGGCTGATCAGCTGGATATCTTCGCCAAAACCGAAAGAATACTGGGCAACAACCCAATGGAAGACAGGAACAACTAATATGGGAAGTGTGTCTAATGCCGCGACAATTTAGTACTGTATCACATTTAATAAACAAGTTAAATTGTCTAATTCTACAATCCTCTACAACGCGGAATTCAAATCAATTCTCCTTCTTCTCAAATCTTCGCTCACGATTCTTTCGCAGCATCTTCTCTCAAAAGTCTCCTCAGAATTTTCCCTGATGGGGACCTGCAATATCAATGATGCTCAAGTTTACGAATTTCACGCTCACTTAGGAATCTCCGTCACGAATTTAACGCCTCCCGTTATGTGCTTGTAACGAGAAACGTTCTCTGAAGATGATGATTTGAAGAAGCCTAAACCGATCTCAACGTACGAGCCACGAAATAGACGACGCCGTTCTCGGTAAGCTTATCATTAGCACGAACAACATACGCCCGTAACAGCTCCCCCATCTGAACTACTTTCTTTAGTGTGTTAGGTCTTAAAAACAAGTCGAAACGACTGACTCTGCCGTCCGGAATTCTAATCACCGCAGCGTCACTAATGAGTGAATGCGAGAGAAGAAGATCTTCCAATACAGCGGGGGGCCACTTGATATCCCTTCACTTTGATGAGTTCCTTCAATCGATCGACAATATACGTTCGTCCTTCGTCGTTAATGTAACCGATGTCTCCTGAAATTCAAAAATACCATTTCGCACACTAAATTTCCATACCAGTGTGCAGCCATCCCTCCTTATCTACTGTTTCCGCTGTTTCCTCAGGACGATTCAGATATCCCATCATTACGGTAGGTGATCGGATACATACCTGTAATCGAATATTGACTTTCCAGTCGTTTCAAAAGTTAATAGACATCTCCCAATTCTCCAATGGCTACTTCCAGGACGGTGGTGTCGATAATCTGAACAACTATGTTTCGTCTCGTTTTTTTTTGAAGTATCGAACCTTCTGTTCGACATTAGCCACTGCTTTTCCGACACCCATGTCCTTTATCCTTCACATTGAGAATGGGAAGATGAGAGGTCACCGTGTATTCCGTCATTCCGTATCCTAAAGAAGTACTAGGAGTTAAAGGAGGCTCTTCTACAACTTTCAATACTTTTACTAGATTATCTTCATCAACGGAACAACCGGAATCAAGGAATTGCCGTTCTAACTCATCTGAATCATTTTGATTGCTGAACCTCGGTTTCTAGCTCTCACAATCAGTGAACATGGCGTTTGCTCCAGAAACGGCTCCTCCTGCAGCCATCACTCCCAATTGGAATACTGCCCATCTGAAAGATCAATTATGTCTACGTACGCTGATTTATCTATCACTACATACTCTATGCAATTGGACAGGACGAGACACGCGACGTCTCCGTGAGTGAATCCTTTCTTTTCCAGAAACGCCCGAACAGAGTGAGACTGTAAAAAGGGAATTCTTAGTTCCGACGTCACTTTGTCATACCTGTTTGTGCAGTTCATGGAATGTGATGAACTTGCTGGGATTGCTTGCAGTTATCTGTAGTTGTTTTGAAGTGATTTTTATTTCTTGAGAAGATAGTGAATCGTACACTGGTAAGGAGAAAAACAACTGACGATTGCATGGCGAGTCGGATACATTTCTCCATGTTTCCAAATTGCGCGTAGTATTTTCTTGGGTAGACTTTCATTAGAGATAGGTACTGGGGGAAATGGAGATTTGTACACCATGCTGTATACTGTATTAGAAAAAATTTTTTGGAACAGTTGTTCTGTGTCGATTAAAACGAGGCGGTGGAACAATGGAACGGCGGTTTGTAAACCGAGGCGGTGGAACAATTCAACACAGAGAACATCGTGGCAAAACAATTCATCGTCTCAGTTGATAAAGTGGAGAAATTAACTGATAGAGTGAAACAGTGATCAAGTGGAGAAAATAAGTTTGTTAGAGGCACTGACTACGATCTTAAAGTGTGCAAAAGATAAAACTAGCCATAAAATAGTAAATATCTCACTGCATAATTCCACATCTGCTACGAAACATATGTTCTCTTGAAACATGTATGCTATAATTTGCAAAACTAATTCTTCGAACTTCTCTACAATTTTGCCTTCATTTCTTTAGCTACTTCGTCTCTCAGGAATCTTCTCAGAATCTTTCCCGATGGAGATCTACAATATTTTTCACATTTTTTCCCCAAAAATAGACGAATTTTCAGCGCTTACTTCGGTATTTCTGTCACGAACTTCACTTCTCCTGTTATGTGCTTGTACGAAGAGACTTTTTCTACAATCAACGACCATAGGTGAGGAAAACCTTGGAGCACTGACTATTCACGAAATCGGAGACGTCATTCTCAGTCAGTGTATCGTCACCACGAACGACATACGCTCGCACGAGTTCACCCATCTACAATCAAAAATTTTCTGATTTCGTAAGCTCACTAACTCGAGTGTCAGGTATTCCTATGACTGCGGCATCTCTGATTTGATGGTGAGAAAGGAGAACATCTTCCAACTCAGCTGGAGCAACCTGAAGTCATGTTCTCATAAAAAAAGAGTTCAATCGGTACCTGCAATCCCTTCACTTTGATGAGTTCCTTCAATCGATCGACAATATACGTTCGACCATCGTCATCCATGTAGCCGATGTCACCTAAAGTAGAATTTGACGCTACAAGAGCCTGTTATCGTACCAGTATGCAACCATCCTTCCTTGTCGATTGTCTCCGCCGTTGCTTCAGGCCGATTGAAATATCCCATCATTACTGTCGAAGAGCGGACACATACCTTCACATCATTTTTCATTGACTTGATTTAGCCTCTCTTACCTCTCCTCGCTCTCCCGATGGGACTTCTTTTCCTTCACTATCGATAATCTTCTGCTCAAAGTTCGCAATAACTTTGTTCACTCCGAGATATTGGTCTTTCAGATTGAGTAGGGGGAGATGAGAAGCAAGAGTGCACTCGGTCATTCCGTATGCTCAATACGAATGACGATATAGCTTCATTGTTTCAACCCTTACCTTGACTTAGAAATTTGACGTTTCGATGACGAGCGAGAAATTCCTCACAGAGATCTTTACCGCTCGGGGCTGCTCCAGATGTGACTACCTGAGAAAGAACAATGTTAATCGCTTAGAAAATAATCTGAGCTGATTATTTTACCTCGAGAGACGAACAATCGTATTCGTCGACCATTGGATGCTTTGTGAGAATAATGAGAATAGGAGGAACTGTGAAGAGGACTCGAGGCTGTAGCTATTTTATTTTTTCACATTTCAATGCAAAATGTTACCCGATATGTTTGAATAGCCGAGAGGAAGTGCTGGGGAATGAACTTGCTCATCACAACCATTGTCGATCCAGTGAAGAGAAAGATGTTGAGCAGCGAAAAGCCAAACATGTGATAGAAAGGAAGATTGAGAATGAATGATTCCTGAAATCTTTGAGGCTAGTGAACTGGGCAGTCACTGAACACATACATTGTGCCAGCTATGTTTCTTTGGTCCGATGACGCTATAAACTTCCCGATCAAGGTGTCTGCAGCGATAAAAATATGTTTGAACATCTCAGAAGATTAATCTTACTGTACGAAAGTATCAATCATGATACACATGTTTCGATGGGACAACATGACTCCCTTTGGTGACCCGGTGGTTCCTGATGAGTAGGGGAGAGCCACCATTTTTCCTGGATCAACTGAAAACACAGGCCGTGAAATCCTATAATCCATGGAATTCTTTTGATAATTTCTCTTTACCTTTGGCAATGTCGTAGTCCGGGCGACACGAGACTACTTCGGACCACTCAATAACTCCGTTCGGAAGAGCAGCAGTGTAAGAAGCTTGGCGAAGACGAACTATTGTCTGCAAGTACTGACTTAGCATACAAGTTATTATTTCCAAATCATACCTTTACATTTGAACAATTTTTAACCGCTTTAAGCACTTTGTCAATATTTGCGTCGTCTGTGAAGACCGTCGAACACTTCGAATCGAGAAATTGACGTTCGAATTCGTCTAAAATTTTATCTGTTACGGTCTGATGACTACAATGAAGCCAGGTAAATAATAAATATTCAAACTGACAATCCGTGAACATTGCACTTGCCCCCGAAACGACTCCTCCCGCAGCCATCACTCCCAAGTGGATCACGGGCCATCTGAAAGATCCCATTGTCTGCGAACACTTATCATACTCACTCGATAGAATTGGCAAGAACTAGACAAGCAACATCTCCCTGATTGAATCTCTTCTTACGAAGAAAAGCACGAACTGAGTGAACCTACAAGTTCAAATATCAGGTAAATTTATGACAAGGACCCAGACCTGCGAATGTATTTCATGAAATGTGAGGAATTTAGTAGGATCGTTGGCAGTGATCTGAAAATTTCAATGTGAAATTTATTATCCGATAGTGAAAAAAAAATTTCCAAACACTCGACAGAAACTGATACCAAATCTCATTTTAATCGATACAAATATCTTCAGACAAACTAACGATTGCGTGTTTTGTGGGATTGAGCTCTCCGTGCTTCCAAATTGCTCGAAGAATCTTCTCAGGAACAGTCTCATTAGAATCAGCAACGGGAGGAAAGGGAGACTTGTACACCATCCTGTGATTTTTTGATATGAAAAAATACAGACGAGCAACTTATCGCTGTGAAAAAACACGATCGCGACAAGAGTAATAAATACTTTCAAGAACGACCTTTATTCCAATATGTGACTACTACATTGGCACCCACTCCGATAGTGATCAGTGAAGTTAGATACCATAAAGGTTAGTTGTCATCTTTTCTTCTCTATCAATTGTTGACATAGCATGTTGCCGGTTGATAAGACTACAGCAATTGATAAGACTAGACCCCCTGCTGATTCTAATGAGACTGTTCCTGAGAAGATTCTTCGAGAAATTTGGAAGCACGGAGAGCTCAATCCCACAAAACACGCAATCGTTAGTTTGTCTGAAGATATTTTTATCGATTAAAATGAGATTTGGTATCAGTTTCTGTCAAGTGTTTGGAAATTTTTTTTTAAAATTAAATAACTGAAACAGAATTTCCTAGTTCTATCAAAAGGCCGCTGTAGTCTTATCAACCGGCTCTAGTCTTATCAAAAGACCAATATCTCGGAGTGAACAAACTTATTGCGAACTTTGAGCAGAAGATTATCGATAGTGAAGAAAAAGAAGTCCCATCGGGAGAGCGAGGAGAGGTAAGAGAGGCTAAATCAAGTCAATGAAAAATGATGTGAAGGTATGTGTCCGCTCTTCGACAGTAATGATGGGATATTTCAATCGGCCTGAAGCAACGGCGGAGACAATTGACAAGGAAGGATGGTTGCATACTGGTACGGAGAAGTGGCAGTGATACATGGCATTTGTTTTTAGGCGACATCGGCTACATAGATGACAATGGTCGAACGTATATTGTCGATCGATTGAAGGAACTCATCAAAGTGAAGGGATTGCAGGTACCGATTGAACTTTTTTTTTATGAGAACATGACTTCAGGTTGCTCCAGCTGAGTTGGAAGATGTTCTCCTTTCTCACCATCAAATCAGAGATGCCGCAGTCATAGGAATACCTGACACTCGAGTTAGTGAGCTTACGAAATCAGAAAATTTTTGATTGTAGATGGGTGAACTCGTGCGAGCGTATGTCGTTCGTGGTGACGATACACTGACTGAGAATGACGTCTCCGATTTCGTGAATAGTCAGTGCTCCAAGGTTTTCCTCACCTATGGTCGTTGATTGTAGAAAAAGTCTCTTCGTACAAGCACATAACAGGAGAAGTGAAGTTCGTGACAGAAATACCGAAGTAAGCGCTGAAAATTCGTCTATTTTTGGGGAAAAAATGTGAAAAATATTGTAGATCTCCATCGGGAAAGATTCTGAGAAGATTCCTGAGAGACGAAGTAGCTAAAGAAATGAAGGCAAAATTGTAGAGAAGTTCGAAGAATTAGTTTTGCAAATTATAGCATACATGTTTCAAGAGAACATATGTTTCGTAGCAGATGTGGAATTATGCAGTGAGATATTTACTATTTTATGGCTAGTTTTATCTTTTGCACACTTTAAGATCGTAGTCAGTGCCTCTAACAAACTTATTTTCTCCACTTGATCACTGTTTCACTCTATCAGTTAATTTCTCCACTTTATCAACTGAGACGATGAATTGTTTTGCCACGATGTTCTCTGTGTTGAATTGTTCCACCGCCTCGGTTTACAAACCGCCGTTCCATTGTTCCACCGCCTCGTTTTAATCGACACAGAACAACTGTTCCAAAAAATTTTTTCTAATACAGTATACAGCATGGTGTACAAATCTCCATTTCCCCCAGTACCTATCTCTAATGAAAGTCTACCCAAGAAAATACTACGCGCAATTTGGAAACATGGAGAAATGTATCCGACTCGCCATGCAATCGTCAGTTGTTTTTCTCCTTACCAGTGTACGATTCACTATCTTCTCAAGAAATAAAAATCACTTCAAAACAACTACAGATAACTGCAAGCAATCCCAGCAAGTTCATCACATTCCATGAACTGCACAAACAGGTATGACAAAGTGACGTCGGAACTAAGAATTCCCTTTTTACAGTCTCACTCTGTTCGGGCGTTTCTGGAAAAGAAAGGATTCACTCACGGAGACGTCGCGTGTCTCGTCCTGTCCAATTGCATAGAGTATGTAGTGATAGATAAATCAGCGTACGTAGACATAATTGATCTTTCAGATGGGCAGTATTCCAATTGGGAGTGATGGCTGCAGGAGGAGCCGTTTCTGGAGCAAACGCCATGTTCACTGATTGTGAGAGCTAGAAACCGAGGTTCAGCAATCAAAATGATTCAGATGAGTTAGAACGGCAATTCCTTGATTCCGGTTGTTCCGTTGATGAAGATAATCTAGTAAAAGTATTGAAAGTTGTAGAAGAGCCTCCTTTAACTCCTAGTACTTCTTTAGGATACGGAATGACGGAATACACGGTGACCTCTCATCTTCCCATTCTCAATGTGAAGGATAAAGGACATGGGTGTCGGAAAAGCAGTGGCTAATGTCGAACAGAAGGTTCGATACTTCAAAAAAAACGAGACGAAACATAGTTGTTCAGATTATCGACACCACCGTCCTGGAAGTAGCCATTGGAGAATTGGGAGATGTCTATTAACTTTTGAAACGACTGGAAAGTCAATATTCGATTACAGGTATGTATCCGATCACCTACCGTAATGATGGGATATCTGAATCGTCCTGAGGTAACAGCGGAAACAGTAGATAAGGAGGGATGGCTGCACACTGGTATGGAAATTTAGTGTGCGAAATGGTATTTTTGAATTTCAGGAGACATCGGTTACATTAACGACGAAGGACGAACGTATATTGTCGATCGATTGAAGGAACTCATCAAAGTGAAGGGATATCAAGTGGCCCCCCGCTGAATTGGAAGATCTTCTTCTCTCGCATTCACTCATTAGTGACGCTGCGGTGATTAGAATTCCGGACGGCAGAGTCAGTCGTTTCGACTTGTTTTTAAGACCTAACACACTAAAGAAAGTAGTTCAGATGGGGGAGCTTTTACGGGCGTATGTTGTTCGTGCTAATGATAAGCTTACCGAGAACGGCGTCGTCTATTTCGTGGCTCGTACGTTGAGATCGGTTTAGGCTTCTTCAAATCATCATCTTCAGAGAACGTTTCTCGTTACAAGGACATAACGGGAGGCGTTAAATTCGTGACGGAGATTCCTAAGTGAGCGTGAAATTCGTAAACTTGAGCATCATTGATATTGCAGGTCCCCATCAGGGAAAATTCTGAGGAGACTTTTGAGAGAAGATGCTGCGAAAGAATCGTGAGCGAAGATTTGAGAAGAAGGAGAATTGATTTGAATTCCGCGTTGTAGAGGATTGTAGAATTAGACAATTTAACTTGTTTATTAAATGTGATACAGTACTAAATTGTCGCGGCATTGGACACACTTCCCATATTAGTTGTTCCTGTCTTCCATTGGGTTGTTGCCCAGTATTCTTTCGGTTTTGGCGAAGATATCCAGCTGATCAGCCCCTCTCGATAGTCTTTCATCAACAACATGATTACGACTGCGTCCCAACCTGAGAAGATGAGATAGCTAGACACTATTAATTTGCGTATTCTTATGAAGATTATCACCTGGAAAGAGCGACACGAGTAGTGGAAAATATTTTGGAATGCGAAAATCGGGAAGGTCAAAGAATGGTGCGAAAAGAACGCACGCATACGGTAGGTACACGCAGAAGACGGGTACGAACTAGGAATTCCCTTAAAATGTTCCTGAGAAGATTCTTCGAGCGATTTGGAAACACGGAGAACTCACTCCTTCAAAACACGCAATTGTTTGTTTCACTGAATTTTTTTATCATTAACAACTTTAACGAATTGTCAATTTCTTTCGGTTCCGTCGAGCAACTCTTTTGATTCTCATTATCTAATTCACTCGCTGATTCAATCGGATACCTAAAGAGATTTAATTGGATACCTCTTCAGTTTTGGTGTGACACTAGCACCTAGATGAGCAAATTGTGTAGTCTTATCAATTCCAAGTGCATAGGCAGTTGTAAATGAGGATGATGGTGACAACATCTAACTTCACTGATCAATATCAAGAAAAAATCTATTCCGATAATTCAGATTACCGCCAACGATTCTGCTGAATTCCTCACGTTTCATGAAATACATTCACAGGTCCGATTCGGTTTCTTTCCATTAATTTATTTTCTTAAATTGTCATTTCTGTTCGGGCTTTTCTACGGAAGAGGCAATTCAATCAAGGAGATGTCGCTTCTCTAGTCCTGGCCAATTGCATCGAGTGAGTAGGGGAAGCGTTCAGTTGCAATGATATCTGTCAGATGGCCCGAAATTCACTTGTTAGTAATGGCTGCTGCAGGAGTGGTAAATGTTGAGCAGCGAAAAGCCAAACATGTGATAGAAAGGAAGATTGAGAATGAATGATTCCTGAAATCTTTGAGGCTAGTGAACTGGGCAGTCACTGAACACTTACATTGTGCCAGCTATGATTCTTTGGTCCGATGACGCTATAAATTTCCCGATCAAGGTGTCTGCAGCGATAAAAATATGTTTGAACATCTCAGAAGATTAATCTTACTGTACGAAAGTATCAATCATGATGCACATGTTACGATGGGACAACATTACACCTTTGGGTGACCCGGTTGTCCCTGATGAGTATACTTCCTTCCACCATTCTTCCTGGATCAACTGAAATCGGATAGTTAATTAATTCATCTGCGCTGATGCATTATGATTCTTTAGATATTCTTCCTTTACCTTTGGCAATGTCGTAATCCGGGCTGCACGAGATTACTTCGGACCACTCAATTACTCCCTTAGGGAGAGCAAAATTGGATGAACTTTGGCGAAGGCAGATTATTGTCCACAAGTATTGACTTAGCACACATTTTTTTTCAAATTCGTACCTTTAGATTTGAACAGCTATTAACCGCTCTCAACACTTTATCAATGTTCGCGTCGTCAGTGAAGACTGTCGAACACTTTGAATCGAGAAATTGACTTTCGAATTCGTCTGAAATTTTGAGTTTTTCTGGAGTGTGCTGATTTTATTATTGTCTGCTAGAAATGAATATGACAACTGACAATCGGTGAACATGGCGCTTGCCCCCGAGACGACTCCTCCCGCAGCCATGACTCCCAAGTGAATTACGGGCCATCTGACTTATATCATTGCAACGGAACACTTCCCCTACTCACTCGATGCAATTGGCAAGGACTAGACAAGCGACATCTCCTTGATTGAATTGCCTCTTCCGTAGAAAAGCCCGAACAGAGTGAACCTAGATATGACAATTTAAGAAAATAAATTAATGGAAAGAAACCGAATCGGACCTGTGAATGTATTTCATAATCAAAAATAAAAAAATGGTAATCTGAATAATCGGAATAGAATTTTTCTTGTTATTGATCAGTGAAGTTAGATGTTGTCCCCATCATCCTCATTTACAACTGCCTATACTGTATAGGCTATACACTGGGAATTGATAAGACTACACAATTTGCTCATCTAGGTGCTAGTGTCACACCAAAACTGAAGAGGTATCCAATTAAATCTCTTTAGGTATCCGATTAAATCAGCGAGTGAATTAGATAATGAGAATCAAAAGAGTTGCTCGGCGGAACCGAAAGAAATTGACAATTCGTTAAAGTTGTTAATGATAAAAAATTCAGTGAAACAAACAATTGCGTGTTTTGAAGGAGTGAGTTCTCCGTGTTTCCAAATCGCTCGAAGAATCTTCTCAGGAACATTTTCGTTAGAATCAGCGACGGGAGGAAAGGGAGACTTGTACACCATCCTACGAATTTGAAATAAGATAAAATGACCAGAAAAACACATTGGTTAAGTAATATGAGCCCGTTTGCGAGAGATTCAGACAAGAGTTGGCACAGATCAAAAATGTCAACTCTCTCAAACTTTGCGATTCGATGTTCTCGAGGGTGCTGATGAAGATACGCATGCTCATTTTGACCATGGATGCATCGTTGGCTCCAGACGACGTCACGTCGAAATCGATTTTGGCCCTTATTTCGGTAACTGATCACGATAACTCTTAGTGAGAACGGCCCATGGGACAGAGTTTGATGGCGAACACGACTGATTTTTTTTCTTTTTTTCTTTTAATTATTTCAATTGTTATGTAAAATGAAACTTTTCGCAACCAACAGTGGGAAAGTGGAGACTAGTATAGATCGGACCGGAATGCCATGAAGATTTCAAAACTGTTTTGCACTTCAAAATCCATCATGCCCCTTTTGAAATATTCAACTTATAGTGTACATGGGTTGTAAGTAAATTTGACCATCCTTCCCCTTGTTTACTTCCTCCCTCGTATCGATCGGAGTCTCCTGTCCGAGGGAGGCGAAAGAGCATGGGGAATCGAGGGAGAGCAGAGAGAGGGAAGAGGTCACGAAGGAGAGACTCGGGTAGATCAAAAGATCGGAAGCCGGCAAGGGAGAGATGGTCAAATTTACTTATCTACAACCCAGGCTATAAGTTGAATATTTCAAAAGGGGCATGATGGATTTTGAAGTGCAAAACAGATTTGAAATCCTCATGACATTCCGGTCCGATCTATACTAGTCTCCACTTTCACACTGTAGGTTTCGAAAAGTTTCATTTTACACAATAATTAATATACTTAATGAAAAATAAAGTGATGATTCGTGTTCGCCATCAAATTCTATTAAAATTTATCGTTATCAGGGACCGAAATAAGGGCCAAACATCGATTTCGACGTGACGTCGTCTGGAGCCAACGATGAATCCATGGTCAAAATGAGCATGCCTATCGTCATCAGCACCCTCAAGAACCCCGAATCCTCAAGTTTGAGAGAGTTGAAGTTTTTGAGCTGTGCCAGAGCCATTCGGATTTGTTCGATTCTCTCGCAAACGGCCTCATATCTCAGAAAAAACACGGGCGCGTGAATAGTATTGAATTAACGACTTTTATTCCAATTTATGACTATTACATTGGCACCCACTAAGGTCGGGGTTGACTATAATGCCACTCATTGTCAAGATAAGATAGCGCTGTCTCGACAAACAAACACAGATTAGGAAAAATATAACAGTCAAATGGCTTGTAGAGAAAAACTAGGTAATATCGATCGGAATGTCATACGGTTTTCTGTTTTATCATTTATCATTTTTGGTATGAATAATGAAAAACCTCATTCAGCGTGGAAGGGAGACCGCTAGGTCATCGTGGAGGAGGGAAAAATGAGGTGGTACTAGTCAGGGACCAATTCAAAGATAACCTTGTACGCTCGATAGAGGGGATTCCTGTGGGATGTGACTACAGTACTCTGGTTAGCTCAATACAACAGGCTGCAACACTTTCCTCTACGCCTGCTCCAAGTGTCCCTCGGTTTTCTCCTAGAACTAGGCAACTGTTCGCGGAAAGATCAAAGATCAAAGCCACAGTTCAAGGGAGAGATCGGGTCCAATGGGTAGCCATCAACAAGGCGCTCCGGGGTAGCTTACAACAAGACGCAATAGATCGGATGACTAGAATGGTGGAAAAGGCAGTAGAAGAGGGAAGTAACTACAGTAAAGCGATAGGAAGTCAGAGTGTCGGGAGAGAAAGAATTGTCAAAATGCAAGGTGGAAAGGGCATAGTCACTACCCAAGCTGACCTAGAAGGAGTCTTTAGAGAATACTACAACAAACTCTACAAAGGGGATGGCGGACGAAACTACACAGTGAGAGAAACAGAAGAGGAATTCATTCCCATTGGGAGAGACGAAGTGGAGAGTGTTCTAAGGGGATTCACATCCGGGAAATCGCCAGGGGAGGACAGGGTATCCGGGGAAATGCTTAAGGCAGGGGCTGAAATACTATCACCATACCTCACTGCAATCTTCAATAAAATCCTCATCGAAGGTTTTATTCCACAGGGTTTTGGGGACAGTAGAACAATCCTCCTGTTCAAGGGCGGGGACAAAACACTTCCTAAGAACTACCGCCCCATTTCCCTTCTCCCAGTCATCCAAAAAACCCTTACCGCCGTTATCAACAATAGGATTGGTTGTTCACTCGACAATCTTCGGGCAAGGGAGCAACAGGGATTCCGTGGTGGTCACTCAACAGTAGACGGTATTTTCATCCTAAACACTCTCATCGCAAACTGTCGGAAAATTCAAACGCCCCCTCTACCTACTCTTTCTCGACGTAAGCAAGGCTTTTGACTCTGTTCTATGTGATTCTGTCCTTACTGCCATGGAACGGGATGGAGTTCATTCTACTTTCATTCGTTTCCTCCAATCACTCACAGTTCAGAGTAAAAGCTCTGTGGTCGTCAATGGGAAAGGAGTAGAAGTAGACATCGGGAGAGGGGTCAGACAGGGGGATGGTCTAAGTCCGCGTCTATTCGTTGCCGTCTTAGATACAGTATTCAGGGGACTCAACTGGGGAAAAAAGGGAATTTGCATTAATGGAGAATATTTATCACATCTCCTTTATGCAGATGATTGCGTCCTTATTTCACACGACCCGCGCCAAATTCAATCCATGGTTCGGGAGCTGGAACGGGAACTACTAGCGGTGGGACTCTGTCTCAACGGAGCAAAAACTGTCGCTCTTTCAACTATTCCTAACAGCAGACCGGTCATCGTGGCAGGGGAAACAGTAGTAGTAAAAGACAAAGTGGTTTATCTCGGGCAAGAGGTCACAATGGATTCAAATCGATTCAAGGGGGAAATTCACCGCCGAGTAAGAAGCGCAAATTGGGCTTTTTCCAAGTACTCTGAATTCTTTAGGAAAAGAGGATGTCCCATGGTATTAAAAAAGCGGCTATTCGATGGTGTAGTTCTCCCTGCATTCCTATACGGAGCCGAAACATGGTATCTTTGTAAACGAGACAAACAAATTCTTTCCGTTGCCCAGCGTAAACTTGAACGAAAAATGCTCGGCATTACTGTACTTGATCACATTCGGAATGAGCACCTGCGTAGTATTACAAAACTGAAGGATGTTGTGCGAGAGGCGGAAAAGCGTAAATGGATGTGGGCTGAAAGACTCTCGAACTTCTCCCACGAAAGGTGGAGTCTAAGGATTCTCGAATGGACTCCGCAAGGAAGAAGAAATCGCGGGAGGCCACTGAAACGTTGGAGAGACGACTTTGTCAATGCCGCCGGTCCACAATTTCTTCAACTCGCACGCGACCGTACTCAGTGGAGAACTCTTATGGCAACCCAGCTGAGATCCCACCAATAACCAGCTGATAAAGTTGTTTAAATGAAATGAATGAAATGGTATGAATATTGTCTTATATCTTCGCTTTAGACTCCTTTGCCGCTTCGTCTCTCAGCAGTCTTCTAAGAATCTTTCCAGATGGAGATCTGTAACGTATAAATAATAGATAATGGTCTTCATTTGAGAACTCACTTCGGAATTTCCTCTACGAATTTCACTCCACCTGTGACGTGTTTGTACGGGGATAGTTTCTCTATAATTTATTCCAATTTGTGACGATCTTAAAGTAATAGCTAACGTGCAACGAATTTGACAACTTCCGTCTCAGTGAGAGTCTCATCGGCACGAACGACGTACGCACGAACAAGTTCTCCCATCTGATAATTATTTTGGTAATTTAATTACAAATGATAAAAAATATTTACTCTTGTATCGGGTATTCCAATAATAGCAGCTTCGGTGATTCGAGGATGTGAGAGGAGAAGATCTTCTAATTCTGCTGGAGGCACCTTGACATGGACGATAAGATTGAAATGAAATTAACAATCAGACCTGTAGTCCTTTAACTTTAATCAACTCCTTCAGTCTATCAACGATGTACGTTCGACCTTCTTCATCAATGTATCCGATGTCTCCTTCAAGTTAAATCAAGTAATCCATTTTATAATTCTGTTCGGACCCGTGTGCAGCCATCCATCCTTATCGAGCGTCTCAGCCGTAGCATCAGGTCTATTCAGATATCCCATCATTGGCATTGGTAATCGAACCCATATCTTGGAATGATTAAAAGTAAATGAGTTCACATCTTGAAACACTAACCTCTCCCGATTCTCGCACGCCTTTCCCGTTTTCACGTCGACTATCTGAAAATTATCTAGGAAAAATGAAAACAAAGAAGTGATTACCATCATTTCACAGTTAGATACCGGCTTTCCAACTCCCATATGGGGATCTTTTACATTGAGAACCGGAAGGTGTGAGCCCATTACGCATTCGGTCATACCGTATCCTGATTACTTACACTATCACTATGTTTGGGCTCTTGCGAACCTTGAACGAGGTACTTGACATTCCTATGTTGTGAAAGGAATTCGATGCCGACATCTTTGCCAGTGGGAGCAGCTCCACACAGGACAACCTGTAAACGACTGACTTTGCCTCGAACTTGTGTATTGATTGATTGCGGGATTCCTGCACAAACAGTATTTACCTCAATCGAGGGGCAGTCATACTCCTTCACCAATGGGAACTTTGACAGAAAAACAAGAATTGGAGGGACGGCAAGGAGCATTCGAGGCTGCACGAATCATTATATCCACAGTACAATTCGATGAGTAAAAAACACACTTACACGATATGTTTGAATTGCGGATAGATAAAGTTCGGGTTCGAATCTATCAATAACAATGGCAGTCGACCCGACCGTAAGAGAGATATTGATCATTCCGAATCCGAGCATGTGATAGAAAGGAAGATTGCCGATAAGACATTCCTAATGATGTCAATTTAAAAAGTGAGAATGATTTTTTTGAAGGACCACTGTGGTGGAAGAAAAACTCCACCACAGTGGGAAAAAAAACGTGATTGAGAGACTCACTCGAGGAATACATCAATAGAGGCACCAATGCTCCGATGGGACAGCATTACTCCTTTTGGAAGTCCCGTTGTGCCCGATGAATACGGAAGAACGGCCATGCTCCCTGGGTCAACTGGTTAGTCGATAAAGCTTGCTCGTTTTACTATCAGGGATGTCTTACTATCAGGGCTGTCATAATCGGGCTGATGTGAAACGATGCTTGCCCATTCCATAACTTGATCTGGCAGTGGAGAATCGTCGCTACCGCGAATTCAAATTATTGTCTTGAATACGTTACTTTTAATTCTTTTTGCTATAAATATACTTGACGCACCGTGATTCTATCGCATTTCTCTACAGCTTTCAATACTTTCTCTAGATGATCTTCATCCGTCAGAACGACTGTACAGCGAGAATCGAGAAATTGTCGTTCCAATTCGACTTAAATTTTGTTTTTTTTTTCGGAATTTAGGGTAAACTGGAAATTGACAATCAGTGAAGAGGGCGCTCGCTCCAGAAACGGCGCCACCCGCAGTCATGACTCCTAATTGGAAGACTACCCATCTGAAGAGGAGTTATTGACGTGCTGTGCTCTTGAACGGTACATTTCTTTATATAGAATCGCTCACTCGATACAATTGGCGAGTACGAGACAGGCGACATCGCCCACGTTGAATCCTCTCGTACGGAGAAACGATCACACTTTGTGAGCCTAATCGGATTTATAAAAATGACATGTATTTTCTCAGTACCTCTAAATGTACTTGGTAGAACGTGAGACATTTCGAGGGTTCGCCAGCTGTGATCTGCGAATATGTGAATATTTTGTGTTATCCAGTGAGAATTGTGCACCGACCTGCTCGCATTGACAAGAATTCCTACAGTCAAAATACACAGCCTAGTAGCACTTTTTTCTCTAAATATTCTTTATAATTCTTTAGAGGTGATAACAAGAATTTTTTTCGACATTCTATCTGGAATTCCAGAATCTTGATATTTGGTAAACTTTCAAGCAAAACGCAAGAGTATCACAAACATTTGCACACTACTTACGATTGCTTTCTTTGTTGGGTGGAGTTCTCCATGCTTACAGATTTCACGAAGAAGTTTCTTGGGAAGACTTTCATTACAGACGGGGATAGGTGGGAACGGAGACTTGTACACCATACTCAAACTATTAGGTTGGCCGGAAAGTCTTTATAAAGTGATTTTTCGATTGCTGCTCCGTGCAGGAGAACTTTATTGTTCCCTCGCCTCTGGTGAATAACAACTAGGAAAGGGACAATGTGTTCATGAACTCCATATTCCCTTCCTTTCATTCTGTTGCTAGTAGCACCACAATGCTTGGTTACCACGGTCTGGCACGACTACAACGTTCTGATATTTTTATTCCGCTTTTCACCCCACAATGAAGGAATCGGAATGTCAGTTGACTGATGTTTACACGTCACATGTCCCACTACATTACAGTACTCAATTGGTACCAACGCTTCGAGAGGGGCGACTTTCCCCCGAATGATCATGACCGACTAGAGAGCTGGATGTGGATGTGCTACATACCGTAATCGGATCCTTTCCAAAGTACCACCGAAATGTCAGCCACACTAAGGGTGTAGTACAGCACTATCGAAAAAAGTTTGGTCTCCATTAGCTGTATTGCCAGAAGAATTTAAGTATCGAGTTTATAAAGACTTTCCGGCCAACCTAATACAACAGTTAGTATTTTTCGAATCAAACAATCGGGAAGAATATATATATATATGGGAGAATGCGAACTTCTAACTGCACAGTGCACCATGAATGCCCTCTTTCACACTACAGTGTGAACTTTATGTTGTTCACATTCTCAGCCGCACTTGAAAAGTTAAGGACGAGTTCCAACATATTTTTTAGTGTAAGAAATATGCACAATTTTCGTTTCGCAAAAATTTATCACAACTTTTTCTTATTATTTTCTTGGATATATCCTTATAATCGTCTATAATTTCACCTTCATCTCTTCGGCAACGTTATCTCTCAATAGTCTTCTCAGAATCTTCCCTGAAAGAGACCTACAATTCATAATGTGATTCGAATACATTCAACAGCTGCAACAGGAGCATCTTACTTCGGGATCTGGTCAACAAATTTTCGCCTCCTATTAGTTGCTTGTATGCCGAAACTTTCTCTGAAAAATAGTGTTTTGCGCAAGTAATCCGTATCCTGAACGTGGATGATCCTGTGAAATTGTTGGATTGCTCGCCTTGGCACAGATATTTGACGTTCTTTTGTCTCTCGAGAAACTCGAGACACAAATCTCTGCAAATTGGAGCAGCACAACACGAGACCAACTCAAGTAAATTGTAAGAAACTGATCATACAAAGCAGCAGTTAATTCTTCTGCTCACTATTCACCTCTAGCGAAGAGCAATCGAAATCGGCCACTAGAAGATGCTTTTTCAGAATTATGAGAATGGTAGGAACTGTGAATATAGTACGTGGCTGTAAGATGTGAAATGTTTGAAAGGGATCGAGAAAAAAGACCTACTCGGTACTTTTGAATCGTATACAGAAATTCTTTGGGATCAAATTTGCGAAAAACAACAGCAATTCCACCAGAGAGCATCGATATGTTGAGTAAGAGGATCCCGAGAATGTGATAAAACGGAAGGTTGAGAATGTATGTCTCCTGAATAATGAAATATTTCACTGAATAGGGGTTCATTTCCATCGCATGAATGGACCCTGTAGGAAAACTCACATTATATCAGGGTGTCCCACATATTATTGGAACATATGTGGGACACCCCAATACCAGCTGTGATTCTTCGACCCGATCACACTGTAAATTACTCTGTTGTAGTGACTATAACTTGAATATGTGGCAGCGAGATGTGGCCGATCAGTGAAAGGCAAATGGATAAGATGATGGTAGTAGAGATGAAGATGCTGAGATGGGCTTGTGGACTGAATGTCCGTGATCGAGTAAGAAATGAGGCTATTAGAGCGATGACAAAGTGTGCTAAGCTGGAAGGGAAGATAAGAGAACGGAGATTGAGATGGTTCGGCCATGTGAAGAGACGAGAAAAGGAGCATGTATGTAGAAGGATGATGACATATACCATCCGAGGAAAGAGGCCAGTTTGTCGACCAAAGTTGAGATGGTCAGAAATGATCAAACAGGACATCACGCAGCTGCGCTTGACCGAACGCCACGCACTCAACAGAGACTTGTGGAAAACGAAGACCTCCTTTCCTGACCCCGTTTAACGTGAATGAGAAGAGCATGCCCTAACATCCCAGGCCTGCCCTCTCAGATACAGGAAATAAATGATTTGATTTGATTTGATGTTCAGGCAAAGCAAAGGTAAGGCTGACTCAATGAAAGTGTCGATGGATGTTCCGATATTCCGATGGGACAGCATATGTAACTCATATCGGAGATCCCGTCGTTCCCGATGAATAGAGAAGCTACACTCTCCGAATTGACTGTCATTTCAATAGTTTAATTTAATTTATATTTTAAAAAGTTATTCAGATTTTCTGACCTTGGTCAATAGCGTGATGGGGGTTTCGATATGACTTCACTCCATTCCACGACTATTGACGGTAGAATGGTAGCCTTCGAGCTGTTGCGAATGCATACGATTGCCTCAAATTTGTTTCATTATTTAGATTAGTTATTTATCGAGGCTGACCTTTACTCTTTCACATTTCTCTACTGCATTCATCACTTTATCGAGAACGGTGTCATCAGTGAATACGAATGAACAACGCGAATCAGAGAACTGTCGTTCCAACTCATCTGTAATTGATTCCGTCGTCAAACTTAACTGTTGTGATCATAAATATTCTCACAATCAGTAAAGAGAGCGCTTGCTCCAGAAATTGCGCCTCCTACTGCCATGACTCCCAGTTGGATAATGGGCCATCTGAAATATTCCCTGGGTTACACCCTTTGAAAATATTCTAATTGAACACGCAAATCTTGGAAAAAGTAATCCGATTTGATCGTACTCAATACAATTGGAAAGTACGACGCACGCGACCCCTCCTTGACTGAATCCTCCTTTCTGAAGGTATGATACAAGGAAATGAACCTGTAAGGGAAATTCAGTTCGCCAGTACTTTAGATCAATGTTTGACCTGTGAATGCAATTGATGAAAGGTTAGGCATTTATTGTTATCGTCAGCTGCAATCTGAAACAACGGCTTAGGAGTTTGATGTGTTAATGCATATTTTCTCTACCCCAACCCCTACGTCTACCCCAATGATTATTCCGGAAACATGCCACAGTATCGCACATGTGCTCATTGGTCATTTTGAGGATCACCGTAAGGAACGAAGGAAAACAATCGGTTCATTGCAATAGAATTTCTTGATTTGTGAACGTTAGAGAAAAACAGTGATCACTCCACTACGAACTGTTATGAGCGCATGAGAAAAGTGAGAGAGAATTCTCCTTTCGTTTGTATTTACTGATTGTTGTTCAACGAATTTGCAGCATAAAAATTGACAAATACATTACTCACTAGTGCATGCTTGTTTGGGTAGAGTTCTCCATGCTTCCAGATTGCTCGAAGTAGTTTCTCGGGAAAACTTTCCTTTGAAATTGGAACCGAAGGAAAAGGAGACTTGAAAACCATTCTGGAAGATAGAAAAAGTTGGTGACCTTATCAAGAAATACTAGAGATAATGTTCGCAATTCTCCATTCTCCATTCTTGCGCTCGCGACGGGCGGTCTGCTCTCACCCCCACTCTCTTCCATCCCCAGTTTGGAGAATCCTCGTCCGTCAGCTTGGGCAACCCGACGAGTATCGCCCACTTGGATCATCAAGAGGAGGACCCAGGACGAATTCCTATCGACTCAAGTGATCTACGGTCAAGAAACGCCCCACATAAGAAGGCTGCTTCGTGAGATTACTCTTAACCACGCAAGTCAGGACTTCGGCTGGATGAGCGGCTGGATGATCTACTTCGTGGCTCAAGACCTATCGACTACGCGCGATGGACAATCTATGAAATAAAGCTAATTGTAATAAGAAAAAATCCCTTGTCCCATTATCACTAAGTACGAAGATCCCAATCCCCTCCCCAATGACGTTTCCCCCTGCAGGCCTATTGCCTTGATGTCAGGATAAATATGTTGATATGATGAATGTTCGCAAATTAAATGATAAGATAAGAGGGATCGGGCAAGATACTGCTAATTTGAACTTTTCAATGAGATAATGAACGCAATCGAAATAGGAAGAGAGAGAGATACATTAGAGTTCAATGGAAAGGAAGTGTTCCTTTCCCTTTCCCTCAGTAATTGTGCAAAAAGTATAGGATGATAGGAATTTCTCAATATTTCGATTGAACTTCAAAATAGTATAATGAATTGAAAGTATAGAATTAATTTATCATAATAATCATGAAATCGAATACACATCAAAGTTTCACATTCTCAGAATCGTCGATCGCTTCTCTCACATCTTGGCCTTTATCTCATTCGCAACTTCGTCTCTCAAAAATCTTCGCAAGATCTTTCCGGAGGGAGATCTGTGAATAGTTTTTTTTTTGAACAACCTAATCTAAGAAATATCTCACTTTGGAACCTCCTTCACGAATTTGACTCCACCTGTGATGTGTTTGTACTTCGATACTTTTTCTGCAATTATAGTAATTATTTAGAACGTGTGGTGTCAAGTGATCCAGGCGTACGGGCGACAAAATCGACGACTTCTTGTTCACTGAGTGATTCATTAGCTCGAACGACGTACGCTCGGACAAGTTCACCCATCTGAATTATTTTCCATCACATCATAAATGTCCATCATAAATGCTACTAACTCTTGTGTCTGGTATTCCTATCACAGCTGCATCTCTGATCAATGGATGAGAGAGGAGAAGATCCTCCAGTTCTGCCGGGGGAACCTTGGTAAATTAAATGTTTCTGCTCTCTTTGACACGATTTCGATACCTGCAATCCATTGACTTTGATCAATTCCTTTAATCGATCAACGATGAATGTTCGACCATCCTTTTCCATGTATCCGATATCTCCTGTACAAAAACAGTAGAATATAATTTACAAATCAAGTTCCTTGCCAGTGTGCAGCCATCCGTTTTCATCTATTGTTTCTGCCGTTGCTTCTGGTCGATTTAGATATCCAATCATTACAGTAGGTGATCGAACGCACAACTTCAATCGAATATTGAATTATGGGGGGGGGGGGGGGGATTTAAAGACAACCTCTCCTGATTCTCCAATTCCAACTTCGTTGCCATTCGTGTCGATAATCTGGAAATCACGTTTTGAGTTTTCACATAACACATTTTTCATAATCTGGAAATCACGTTTTGAGTTTTCACATAACACATTTTTCATCGCACCTTTTGTTCTGAGTTTGCCACACATTTCCCGATTCCCACAAAGGAAACATCAACATTGAGAGTAGGAAGATGAGTAATGCCACATTCAGTCATCCCGTATCCTATAATTATTGTGTCATACCAAAATAAAAGTATATTTACCTTGAACAAGATACTTTACATTCTTGTGTCGAGCAAGAAATTCCATGCATACGTCTTTCCCCATGGGAGCAGCACCGCAAGTGACCAACTGGAATGACGTAATTTATGAACCGTTGATAAACACCAATCAATTAAAGAAGGCGTAAACTCATTATTTTGAGGGGATATCTGACGTCATAGGTGGATAGTTTCCGCAAACCACATTCCGAATTCGAAAATAAGAACTCGTTAGCTCAACTTTGAACCGAGTTACACGCGCGCAAAGTTTCTACAGGGCACAGGCAAAATCAAGATGCGCGGTGCAAAGAGAGGGGAGTAGGTCAAGACGCAGAGGAGATGGGAAGAGACAGGAGAGGAGCGAAAAACTCTCGCGTCTGTCACTCTCACCCTCTTCTTCCTTTCTCCTACAGTACTTCCCCCTGATTGCACAGGGAAGTGCTTCCCCGAATTTGGAGTTTACACCCTCTTTAAGTAAATTCAATATATTGATATATCCACTTACCTCAATGGAAGAGCAATCGAAATTCTTGACCATTGGATGTTTCGCAAGAACGATTAAAATTGGAGGAACTGTGACGATCGAGCGTGGCTTTAAATTTTTTAATTTACAAATTTGAGTTAAAAACCGGAACAGAGATAAATATTATCGCACTAACTCGATATTTTTCAAGAACAGCGAAGAATGTTTTAATATCGAATTTGCTCATTACGATAGCTGTTGCTCCAGTGAACAGGGAAATGTTTAGAAGTAGGAATCCCAGAATGTGATAGAAGGGAAGGTTGAGAATGTACCTCTCCTGAACGAAAAACGTACGATGTGATTTTGCAGCAAAAAATACTCACATTACACCACTCATGATACTTAGGTTCTATCACGCTGTAGATTTCCCGATTATAATGACTGCAATGTAAAATAAATTGAGGCGAAATGAGAACCAATTAACTCAATGAAGATGTCAATTGATGCTCCAATATTTTTATGAGATAGCATAACTCCTTTCGGAGATCCAGTCGTTCCCGATGAATAAGGAAAGAGTGCAATATTCTCACAATCCACTGAAACAGATATTTGAATTAAATTTTCATGGACAATGTGAAAGACAAACCTCTAACAATGTCGTGCAAAGAAGGAGTTGAAATTACTTGGATCCAATCAACGACATGGGATGATAGAGGAAGAGGTTTGAAGCGACTTGTGCGGATGCAGATTATTGCCTGACATTTTATCGCCCATTATATCTCAAGGACAAATATCTTAAAATCTTACTTGAATCTTATTGCATTTCGTTACAGTTTTCATAATTTTTTCTAGTACAGTGTCGTCTGTGAAAACGATCGATCCACGAGAATCCAAGAACTGTCTTTCCAATTCATCTGTAATTGCGAACATAGTGGATCGCATAACTCATGCACTGGCTAATCCAAAATTAGACAAGTTTTGGTATCTCATACAATCAGTGAACATGGCGCTTGCTCCAGAGATTGCGCCTCCCGCCGCCATAACGCCAAGTTGAATAATGGGCCATCTGGAAATGCAGTTTGATCGTGTTTGCTTTTCCTTTCACTATACTAACAATTGTATTTTCATGGTAATAGTTGCTGCTGCTTTTTAGACAGTAGCAACTGTTACCATGAATTTTGTAAATATATTCTTTAAAAGAATGCAAGAATAAAATTAGAACGTACTCTATGCAATTGGGAAGTGCGACGCAAGCAACATCTCCCACACCGAATCCTTTATGACGAAGAAACGATGCGACGGAAAGAGCCTGTAAAGGAAGAACTGATCGTGACTCGAATCCTTCCATTCTTTGCCTGTGAGTGTATCTGATGAAACGTTAGGCTTCTAGAGATGTCGTGAGCTGTGATCTGTAACACAGAAATTGCAGAGATATCATATTTTAGATTGTTAACTTTGATATATATTTCAAAAATTTTTTCAACAATTGTTCATTGATCATTTCGGGGATTTACATTAGAAACAGCGAGGAAAACAATCAAATAGGTCGAATTAAATTTGCTCTGCGAATGGAATACATCGTGCACAAGCTGCCACTGCGAATTGTTAGATAATGAATAGAATAATTTCAGAGCGCTCACATTAAAATTGAGAAACTCACAAGCGCATGTTTTGTTGGATTGAGTTCTCCATGTTTCCATATTGCTTGAAGTAGCTTCTCGGGAAAACTCTCTTTGGAGACAGGAATTGGAGGAAATACTGACTTGAACACCATTCTAGAAATAGAAAAAACGGAATTGGAATTATTTTTCACAAAGGATGAAATGAATGTGAGAAGGAACGGCTCTTTTTACCACCTCACCAGTGAAGGATTAACTGACCCAAATCTCACAACAAGCGCCATTATATCGGAAGGGGTGATCATTAGAGTGTGAATGCAAGTTGTTATCTTCCGTTCGCAATCGTTTTCAGTGATGTATTTGTGTTAAAGTGTAGGATAAAGAGATGTTCATAATGATACATAAATTACAAATAAATCACAAGGAAAGTCAATGGTTTCATTTATTTATCAGACAAATAAAAATGAAGGAAAGATCAGTTTTATATCATATTTTCGCCTTCATTTCTTTCGCAACTTCGTCTCTCAAGAAACGTCGCAGGATTTTTCCAGACGGCGATCTGCAAATTGAGATTGAAGTACACTGAAGATGACGTGTGATTGAAGTACAATGAACTCACTTCGGAACTTCATTCACGAATTTCACTCCGCCGGTGATGTGTTTGTACTTCGATACTTTCTCTGCAATATTCGATAAATACTGCTGGGACGGAAAAGAAAGAAAAAAATCAATTGAACGTACGGGCGACAAAGTTTATGACATCTTGCTCACTGAGAGATTCATTAGCACGAACGACATACGCTCGAACAAGTTCGCCCATCTGAATTATTATCGATCAGTCCTTCGTTCTAACATAATAATCACTAACTCTTGTATCGGGTATTCCAATTACAGCTGCATCTCGGATCAAAGGATGTGACAAGAGAAGATCTTCGAGTTCAGCCGGAGGGACCTTCAAATCAGCATTTTAGCCTTTCATCGATTAAATTTATTTACCTGGTATCCCTTCACTTTGATCAACTCTTTCAATCGATCAACAATGTATGTTCGACCTTCTGCATCAATATAGCCGATGTCACCTGAATTATGAATATACTTTCGAAATTTCGATGTGTCATACCTGTGTGCAGCCACCCGTCTTTATCAATTGTTTCCGCTGTTGCCTCAGGTCGATTTAGATATCCAATCATAAGTATAGGCGATTTGACCCACAACTTTAAAATAAGTATTTGTTTACTTTCAAAATGATATTTCAATACCTCTCCTCTCTCTCCCACTCCGACTTCTTTCCCTGTACTCACATCGACGAACTGAAATACACTGTAGATACCAATTCAAAATGATTTTCTCATTTTTTGTTGCAGATTTGATACCGCTTTTCCTACTCCCAAATGAGGATCTTTTACGTTGAGCACGGGCAGATGAGTACCCATTACGCATTCCGTCATTCCGTATCCTGGAAATTTCACATTATTGCATTCTAATTTTCGTTTCTGATCACCTTGCACCAGATATTTTACGTTCTTGTGCTGAGAGAGAAATTCATCGCCAGCTTCTTTTCCAGTTGGAGCTGCACCTACGAGAACAACCTAAAGAGATACAAATGTAAATAAAGTTCTTGTGGTCTAATATAATAAAAACACGAACCTCAATAGATGAGCAGTCGAATTGTTTGACCATTGGAAACTTAGCCATAAATACGAGGATGGGAGGAACAGTCATCAGCAGACGAGGCTGACCAAGTGAACTAATTTTTATTCGAAATGATACTCTTACTCGATATTTTTGAATACCCTTGAGGAAGACTTCAGGGTCGAATCTTTCCATAACGACCGAGGTTGCACCCGCGATAAGGGAAATATTCACTACACCGAATCCAAACATGTGATAGAAGGGAAGATTGACGATAAATGACTCCTGAAAAGTTGATTGATTTTTCTATTTAAATTTAATTCAATGAATAATGAATAACTTACATTATACCAGCTGTGATTCTTGCCTATCACATTGAATACCTCTCGAGAGAAATGACTGAAATGGATAAACTTCTTTGAAATTGTTCATCAAATTGGCTTTAAATTGAACTGACTCAATGAAAATGTCGATGTTAGTTCCGATACTTCGATGGGACAACATGACTCCCTTGGGAGAGCCCGTTGTACCCGATGAATACGGGAGTGCAACCATACTATCCACATCCACTATAATAAATGGATAATTTGAAAAAAAAGTGAACACTCACCATCAGGAATATCGTATTCTGGTTTACACGATATGACATCAGCCCACTCGACTATATTCGATGGAAGAGGTGAATTGTCAGTAGAACTTGTTCGTAGACAGACTATTGTCTGATAAATATGTCTCTACCTCAAGTGTTTTGATGATCACCTCACCTTGATTCTAGCACATTTCTCAGCAGCTTTCATTACTTTCTCAAGGTTATATTCATCAATGAGAACGATAGAACATCGAGAATCCAAGAACTGACGCTCCAATTCATCTAAAGATCAAGATTGTCTCAATAAGGATCAAATCCGAAAGGGTAACTTACAGTCAGTAAAGAGAGCGCTGGCGCCAGAGACAGCTCCTCCAGCAGCCATTACTCCAAGTTGGAATATGACCCATCTGAAGCGTCTTTATATATTTTTCTCTTCTAGATCATACTCTATGCAATTCGAGAGAACGAGACAAGCGAGATCTCCTTCCTTGAATCCTCTCACTCGCATGAACGCACGTGTTTTGTGAGCCTTAACGGATAATGAGATTGACCAAATACAAACGATAAAAATATTATACGAACTCACAAGTGTGTGCAGTTCGTGGAATGTGAGGCTTTTTTCCGGGTTTTCGGCTGTAACCTGCAAATAAATCAAGCGCACATTAACTGAGAAAATGAGGGAAAGTGATCTATCTATCCGTCTTTTGAAAAATGACATTGAAGTTCAGATTACAATAACGATGCTGGCACATAGAATATCATCGAACATAGTTGCACAAGATAAAAATTGATTGTAAGCGCAAAATCGTACGATAGCATGTTTCGTGGGATGCAGCTCTCCATGTTTCCAGATTGCTTTGAGCAGCTTCTTGGGTAGGCTCTGATTGGTGATAGGAACGGGAGAAAAGGGAGACTTGTACACCATCCTGAAAATTACGCACTTCAGATTAAGAAATAGTAAAAATTAACTTCTTCCGTAGAAGATTGCGGTGGTCTTCTCGATGTTTATATTTTGACATGGAGAACAGAATCGGCCCAGTTCAGACTACAACGACACATTATTTTGTCCAAAAAATCACTCCTCCATCTTCATTCGGTTGAGTGCACATGGAGAATTTACTCCTTTCTCGTTCATTTGTTGTTCATCTTTCCCTTATCACTGCGCTACTATGGGAGTGTTATCCTTCGTCTTACCATCTCTGACACAGTGCACTCACTGGTTCCCATCTTGACACCTTGATGTATTGCAGTCAAGCCAACAACTCGAAGGTGACGAATTTATCGAGGGATAAAAAGTGTTTCGAAGGGTTTGTGATTATGCAGATGTCCATCGGACTATTCCACTGGTTCTCGTGGTCATATCACTCGGCACAGACAGCAGTTCAACCTTCGCTTTCTTCCATCCAAAGATACTAAGGAACCCCTCTCGATAATCTTTGATCAGACATCCAATGACAACAGCATCCCACCCAGGGAAGAGAGAGATGAGAAGAGGGAAGTAATCGAACATTCCGTAATCGGGAATATTGAGGAAGGGAAGGTAGAGAACACATGTGTAGGGAAGTCCGACGAGAACGAGAGGGACGAAGGTCTGAATTGATTGTATGATTTAATTTTATCCCTTCTTATAAGTCTTGTGCTGAATGTTAATGGTAAAACAACTATAGTTTGACATTTGCTAACCTGTACGCAAGCTATTATGAGCATCTGTATCTGAAAGCTCTTGTACATGTACGAGATTGAATCGGCTCTCGATAGGCTGCGGTAGGTCAATCCGCTAAGGGAAGTTGCAGCACCGAAATTGCCGACCATAATTAGAAGAGCGGAGATGAGCACGTAGAGAGAAACGCCGTTGTTGATGCTACCGTATCTCTGAGAGAGGAAAAACGATAAAGAGAGGGACAGAAATGATCACCCAATGGTCCATCACCAGCCATCCATCCTCGATCGTCTCATTGTACATCATTACGAATTTCTCCTTCAGAATAGCTAGTCCGGGGTCATCGGGAGACGGACCAAGAGCAGCTGCGATAAAGTACCTTCAAGAACTATTTGCGAATATTTTGAGGGAAAAATATAAACCAAGCGATGCATCCAGCGACAGGATAAGCAGCGAACGCAGCAAGCGATTTTGGCTTGGAGAACAACTCGATTTTGTCCGGGCTGAATCAGAATGTAGTTCAGAAAAACCAGCAAAGTATACTTGGTGACAGTCCAATATCGATATAGGAAATGGATGTTCAGAAGAGAAAATGGAACTGTGAAGCAACCGAAGAATGCTGCACTGAAGTGCTGCGAAATATTAAATTGCATTTTTTTTTAGAAGTTTTTTCGAAATCACCACGCTCTGTATTTTTGAGCGTGCAACAGCTCCAAATGTCGTGTTGACTCGTAAGAATTTCTAGAATTTTTGACCAAATTAATTTTCGAACATTGGAATCTCAACCGGATGGGCAACTTCATGATAAATGGAGAGGAATATGTCGTAAATGGAGAATATAGCGAGAAGATATTTGTATGTCCCTAACTCCTTTCGAGAAAATCTCTTTATCAGGTACAGAAGAATGGAATTGAAGAGTAGTCCTGCTCCTGAAAATA
This sequence comes from Pristionchus pacificus, assembly GCA_000180635.4. Taxonomy (NCBI): domain Eukaryota; kingdom Metazoa; phylum Nematoda; class Chromadorea; order Rhabditida; family Neodiplogasteridae; genus Pristionchus; species Pristionchus pacificus. The sequence goes on along the minus strand of CM026578.1, from coordinate 12,134,600 downwards.
ATATCGCTTACCTGTTCAAAAGCTTTGAGTAAAAATACGAACCTACAGCAACAAACTCAATATCCTCAGTGTACACCATAATCGTATGAAGGCAATGGCTATGGAATTGAATACAGTGTTGACTTGTCAGCTTACGCAGCTTACGCAAGGGCGTGCCATTTTGGAATTAGTACTTTCCGTATCTCGGCGTCAGTAAAAATCAAGATAAGGGCATACGACATAATGAGAGAAATAATCACAAAGGTAAGATAAAGATCTCAGTAGGAATGTTTGTCATGTGATAGATGTCTGCAAAATATAATCCACACATTTTCCAGACTCATTTCCAAATTATTGCATGCATATCAGGTGCCTTTAAGAATACCACAGTTACAAGCAATAGAAGCTGAACGATAAGATCAATAAATCGCCGAATGCAATATCACGGAATGTGTATTCTTCATTTTATGATATTGCAATAGCTCTAACATTAAGGTGCACACGTGCGAATTTATGATGTACCGTAGCTGTGGAAAATATGACATTACCATTCATTATTCAATGGCATAAACAAATTATGATTACTCGTATGATTCGTGTCATTTTCTTACGAGATACTGAAGAGAATTGGTTGTTTGGACCAAGAATCGCTTGCTCTACTGCGATATATTCCTTAATTGCATATTTTTATATCCATTCTTTAGACAACATTGTGAAATACGCATCAGTGACTACGATATGGCTAACGGAAGTTGACAGAGATGGTTTTTCGATATTCTTTACTCGAAGATATAGAATAATTTTTCTCTCGTGCAGAGGAATACAAGAAAGAACCAATACGCAAGATCTGAAATACGATGATAATAGCGAGAGAGTAACGTCTGCATAGATAACCAGAGATCGAACATCGCGATACTAAAATAACGAAGAGTATCGTATCCACTATTCGGCTCGATGAGACCGTATATGAAATAGAACGTATATGCAGGGATAAAGGTCAGCATCAATGGAATAGCTATTTTTGTGAAGAGCTGAATATAGAAAGGGAATGAATTTGCTGCTTTTTTAAATTTCAAAAACTCACTCTGAGAAGTGCAAGATTTTCCTTGATTTGGTAGGTTCTGGAAACGGAGTAAGTATCCATTATAGATTTTACTCTCATTCGCTCCAGTTCCCTAATGTTGTATCGGTATACCGCAGCATAGGCCTGAATGCACAATATTTTGGGAATTAATAAAAAATGAACTCTCACGATACATCCGAGAAGCGTCACAGTCGAGAAATAAATTGATGACGTTAAATCAAGAATGAATTCTGAAAATATGAAGAAAATAACGTGTGAAATTTCACGCCTACAAACCGTAAGCAAGTACGAATCCCTCAGCGTAAGCAGCAATATGTGCTAAAAACTCTTGTATGAAGAAGAAAAGCAACGTCATCCGGCTGTTAGCTTCAAACCTGGAAAGGCAGATTTCAGATTATAAGCTTTTCGTACATTGCAATTATCGGCCAAGGAGATAAGAAGTCGCCATTCTTGTGTTCATGCTAATCGCTAGTCAAAAGAGAAAAATCTATTTAAAATGAAGAAAATAAAATCACCATTCACAAAATCTCGTCGCAACCCATCTATCAATTGATAGAATAGAAATTCTGAATAGAGTTCGTCTTTTTTTTTGATATGAAATGTACTTACAAAAGAATGCCATAGCTTAGAAATACTTCCAATTGGATGGAACCAAGAACCAGGTACCATGTGACAACTTAAAAGATGTTTTTAACAATATATGTATCATAATAAAACAAATACCGTCGTGTCTCGGTCCGAAATATTGATGAAACAACACAGGTGTCCTAGACCATGTGTAGATGATACAGTTGATTGCAGCAAAAATAATTCTAAGTCGGATCTTGAAAATGAACAATTCTTTTTATTTTTTTCAGAAGATGACACTAACATTACGATGAAAGATTATTGTTTTGTACATAACAAAGATTAAAGCAATCCCAATTAAATTAGTACCAATAATGAAGATAAACTGAATCATTTTTTAAAAAGTATTATAATAAAAAAGTGCTCACCTCGCCACAATAAATAATTTCGAACAATGGTGTGTATTCATCAGTTATATTCCGGTTGAGATGATTGGAGAGGTACATAAACAAGGTTTAAAAGGGATTTAAGAGATTTATTCAGATATGGGAATTGAGCACACTTCTAACTGAGCAAGCTGTAATTTGAGACGCAGGTTGAAATTACAAACGAGTGTTGTATTTATCGATTGCAAATTTAAAGTAAGCAAGGAAGTTTTCAAAATTTAGATAAATGTTGATTTTCATAAATTATATTTGACATTCAAATGTCATAGGTCGATTATTTCTTGGCAGTGAAGGTGAAAGAGGCTACATTTGGATGAATTCCTGCAACGATTATCGCGTGGGAATAAAAAACTCGGCTCTTCTGCATTTCTCCGGACATCCCAATTTTTGCAATTGCAATATTCCTAATTCAATTACTCACTTCTCCTCTCCTAGCCTCCATCCCCTCATTCTCTCCCCTCTCATTCACTTTGAGCAGTCGTCACTAAATCGTCACTAAGAGACTCTCTCAAATCAACACTCTCTAACATCGATTTACATCCATTCAATTTATTTCTGATTCAATTATCTCGGGGGTATATAAGAACACAATTCGCTCTTTCCACTTCAGTCCAGCGCTCTCCCTCCTGGAGGAGAGTGCTGGAAGCCTCGGCCCCCATTGGACAGTCTACCCTCCCTAAGAGGAGGGTGGACGACCCCTTTGCAGAGGGGTAATCTGCAAATGCAAAACACTCTGCAAAATGGGTTGTCCGGAGAGGTGCAGAAGTGCCGAAAACTCTCCTTGAATTTTTGCTTACGCAATGTTTAGATAGTAACTACTTGTGATACGGAACTCAGGCTAACGGCAGAGACGGCATTTGGACTGAGATTCACTTTTCCACGAATCGAATCATTGAAGATAAAATAGACGTAAGGAGGCATACCTGAAAATTAAGCTAAGCCATCATTCCACGAACATGAGATCACTACAGTTATTAGCCATCGATCGATTATCACTTGTTTCCCCATTGTTTCTCCTATTCACTCCATCACCCCATTGTCTTCTAATCGATTGCTTATCCGTTGCTACATCCATCCTTTTCCCCTGCTATCTATCTTCCTGATCTATCCGTCGCATACTCATAGCTCCAGTGTTCCCCTTTCTCTCTCTCACCTCTCTTAGATTCCCATACTCTCTCTCTCTCTCTCGGCCCCTTTGTATCTCTAGGAGCACTCACCGATTCCCTCGTTCTGTCTTAGAATAAGCTAGCGCCCCTCTGCTCTCTCACTCTCTCTTCACACGTATTTAAGCCCCCGTTTGCTTCAATTGATTACCTGTCGAACCACTCCCGCTGAACACCTCTCTCGTTGTTCCTTGCTCTTATCTGTGTCGGAACGCTCTTTCCGTATACAGATACGAGTGAGGCGAGAGGTGATCCGCGGGTTCGACTTCGCGAACAGTTGTGTACTGTATACTTGTTGCTGCTTTCTCCAATCGATAAAAGGTGGTCGATCTATACCAGACCAGAACCTATCGAACTCGTTTTACATCATAAGACGGATTCCACGACAGGTGAAATCCGCTACAATTGACAGTTCATAACGTACCATGTAACATCATCCACAGAAAATGTGCCGAATATCGCACGGGATCGATTGAAGGGACGAACTGAAGGACGAGATAACCTAAGATATTCACTGCCATTTCAGACAATTTCAATTTTCAATCTTACCGAAAAATGTTGACATGTGCACAAAAACAATAACCCCACATTGTACAGAAAGCTGAAATTAGGTTTTAATTCTCAATAATTCACCGTTAAAAATAACCATCATAGCTGCCTTATCAATAGTGCGAGCGTAGTGGCCGGGATTGGACTAAAAAATATTACAATTGTTTAATCAGTTTTGAAAACAAGAAAAGTAACTCACCGCCTCACGCTTTTCCGTTGTTATTTTCCAGATCATTATCAGATAGAGTAGACAGGATACCGTTGGGAGAATTACGTTATTTGCCGCATGAGTTACGTTCGCGTACTGAAATATAGTCATTTTTATTTGTTTTATTCGGTGAGATTACTTCATATCGATCGTTGATCATTGGATTGAAATGGACGATGTGAAGATCGGAATTGAAGAATGCGATGGGAGTAAATAGAGCAGCGAAGAGACCGTACAATGTCGGTGCAATCATCCAGAGCCAACCACGATTACCCTTGTGATGCAATTCGGTTGTTCGTTATGGTTTCCAAATTTACTTCATAGAGATTCATGAACCATCGAATATTGAGCATGTCCGTGAATCGGTTCAATGCGATTAGAAAGCAGGTAAAAGAGGAAGCAAAGAAGCACACTGAGCGAATTATCATTTGATTTTTTAGTGAAAAAATATTTCCGTTTACCGAAAGCGAACATACACACAGCAAAGTGCAGCTTCGGATGATGACAGTACACTTCACCCTGGAGAGAATTCAATGACGAGAAAAGGGCAATTGTGAGGGGGCGAACCACTGCGAAAACCCATCCAGCGAAGAAGCAAATGCACAACATAAGAAGAATATCATTGATCCCGAGGTAGAACATCATCTACAGTTATCAGGATCATTATGCTGCAGTGGCCGAACCGACGTCAGGCTCCTCTAATTACCTTGTAACACGCATGTTTCTTCATTCCCCACATGATCCATAGACAAATGGAATAGGGAATTATGCCTAGCACACCACAGATCATACAAAGAACACCGAAAATGGGATTGCGAGTTCCTCGAGTGGACCAGTCGATTTCTTCATCAACCAAGCTGAAATTGAAGAGTCAGTTATTGATTTTGATGATCGTGGAATAAGATGTTTGCAACCACAATGCGAATTTCATGAAATTTGAATTTCTCCTGCTGACATTCAGGTAGAACAAAAACTCGTTGTCCGGTAGCGTTCTTCTTTTATTTTTTTAGCAAATAATTTCAAAACAAATAAAAACTCACCTGCAATTATACTCTATCTGCGCATCGAAGAGAAGATTGTTGCGGAGCTGAGCGATCATTGCGATTGTCTCGCCACGGAGAGAGATGACTAGTATCTGAACTAAGAATTCCTAGGGGAAATGGGTAGAGAATACGGTTACGGTACAAAACACAATTCTGACTAGCTGCTTCACAACAAAGAGAATGATGTGATGCTACGATAAGTAGGGCTCGAGTATCGAATATTATAATGAGAACAAAGACGATTGTACTCAATGGAGTGAGAAGAAGAAGGGATAAAATCATGACAAACGTTCTCTTCCTTTCGCATAATCTCTCGGCGTGTTGCAAAATGAAGAGACGGCGGATTTGTATTTCAAGCCCTGCTGTGAAATCAAAGACCGAGCAGTGACATGAATACTCACAGTGAGAAATTGTCTATATACGAACTGATAATCGCCCTGTATTGGTGCCGACCATGACATAATTGGTGATTTTCTTTTTTTCGAATGATTTCGAATCTCTAGGTACACCACGAACGGAGAAGATCATCTTTGAAGGAATGATTATTGGAGGTCATGCCTTGTGAAAAGATTCTATGAACAATTCTATGATCACTCGAGCATCTCGGACTATACGGAATCACATCACACGACTGCATCATGAGGGTTCATTCGAGCAAGAAGAACAAAGAAAACAAAGACGTCGCAGTACATCATTATTTATCACACATTTATCGCACTTTTGATAAACTGACTACTAGAATCTCGATTCGGCCGGGTTGGCAGAGGAAGGCATCCGTGACTGCGATATCTGTGACTTCCATACTGAAGAACGAGTCGTTGAATGGGCAGGAGTGGCCATTTGAACCAGACCTCGACGAATGGCACGATTGAACAGCAAGTAAACGTATGGAGGAGTTCCTGATGAGCACTTTTGAATGGGCCAAGAAAAGAATGGGCCAACCATGTATGAGGATCCATCCGAAGTGCAGCACATAACGAATTCCATCAGACGAATCGACAAACTGGAGATATGCGTAACCTGGGACGGTTCAGTTTATTGAATAAACGAGGTGTTACAGCATACCGAGACTGGTTGACATGTGAACAATGATGATGAGGCCACATTGGGTGGAGAGCTGAAATGGACTGATCTGGTAACGTCAAAATATAAACGTATTTACCATGAGGGCTGCTTTGTAGACCGAATCCTGAGCGAGCTCCAAATCGGACTGAAAAATTATTTAAAAAAAAAGACACAATCTCAATTCTTCTTACTTCCTTCCTCTTGGCCATTACACTTTTGATCATTATCGTATACATCAACGCGGAAAGAAGAGGGAAACAGATGTTGTTCAGCGTCATGAAGTTGCTCGTGTACTATAAATAAACTGTTAGACCACTCAAAACAATAGTGACTACCTCGTATTCATTGTTGAATCCAGGGTCGACCATGAAGAAATGATGTTCTGTATTCAGCATTGCTATCGGTGTGATAATAACCGCAATGAACCCATACGCGAACGGAATCGACATGAGATACCATGGACGATTGTCCTGAAGACCGTTAAATCTTTCCCATCTTCACATTTTGGGATTAACCTTGTAGATGAAGAGCAGTGATCTAGTATTAGTGAGCTCGATCAGTCGATTAACAGCGATCATGAAACACGTGCAACACGAAGCGTAGAAGCAACCTTGACGATAATTTAGATTCAGTATACAACGAATCACCCTCACCGACGGGGAATGCATTGACGAAGTAGTTCAATCTTGGATGGTGACAGTACATCTCACCCCACATCGACGCTGCTCCTGCGTAGATATTCCCTACCAGAGTGCCGATATCGACCATTGCGAGGAAGAACATCATCTGAAAGCAATCACTGTCCTCCCTTCAATCCCAAGCCCTCAATTCTACAAGGATGGTTGTACCTTGTAACAAGCGTGTTTCCTCATCTCCCAAATGATCGTGAGACAGATTGCATAGGGAATGATGCCCATGAGACAAGCGACGATACAGGCAGTTCCGAAGAGAGGACGAGCTGTTCCTCGTGTAGACCAATCGACGAGATGAGAAGAATCCGCCTGACTGAAAGTGGATTCCACGCCAATTTAATGAAAATGTTGGATGTTACCTGCAATTGTATTCCTCCTGAGCATCAAAGAGGAGATTATTGCGGAGCTGAGCTATCAGAGGCATTTTCCGATATGACATGGAAGTTAGTGGTGGTCGTTGATAATCGCAAGACTCTATCCCGAGGGATTCGAAATGTCATCCTTGCTCTCTGATGAGGACCGTGAGACAAATTGACGATCAACAACCGATAATATCTATATTTGTGCATTGAAAAAGTACGGTTCCAGGTGGTTTTCATTGCAGATTCTTCCGCAGTCGCAGCGTTTCGAATAGTACTTTGTCGTTGCTACGGTGTGCATCTCGGGTGTGGCGAAATGGGGGAAAAGGGGAGACGGGAAGAGAGGGAGGAAGAAGGATGGGAGAGGGACCAGCTGAAACTCCTTGGAGACGGGATGGGGAGGGCCAAAGCAAGCAGTGAATCAGCAGTAGTCACCCCCTCGAAATATCTGTCGCCTTTTTTAGCAGCAACATGTATAGAGAAGGAATATTATATTTTGGTCAGTGATTTTTTCTCAATTAATGCGCAATGATTCATTGCAGTTTTATTCAATCTCGTCTATGCAGATGAATTTTCACAGTGAGAACTTTGTTGAATAGCTAGAAATTTATTATAATATTTTTCACAGTCCCAGAACGCGATATTTGTACGGATCAACGCATCCAACCGTGTCTCAGTCGTCCATTTCTGGGAGGTATTCATTTCAATTTCCTATTTCTCTTTCTCATGCTTCTTGCCCTAATCCAATCGATTGTACTTTCAGGCTCATACAAGAGGGAGATCTCTTCGTTGGCGATGGATACGAGATCTCGGGCGATAACACTCGCATAATCAAGTCACCTAATCTACCATTCCGGTGGGAATTTCTCGTTTTGTGCCTCTAATCTATGTGTGATTTTCAATCGCCCTCATTAGCTTGTTTTCTATTATTCCGAGCCGTAACCGAAATAGATAATATTCGAAATCAAGATAATCTATCTTCCAGAATCAATGGTCTTCTCTACTACTGGGATCCGGTGTTCGTTCCGCGGGAATGCCCGACAGTCTCGAAGGCTGACTCATCGCGAGGTGGCAACGTCGGTAGTTCCTCGTCCACTAGCTCAACGTCGTCAACGTCATCTCCCTCATCTGTTAGAACAACGACGACGCTTCCAATTGTGAGAGGAAGCCCTATTAACCTTCTTGCTCCTCCCATTGTATTCATTTCATCGAGACAATCGACGACAACAAGAACGTCATCGACTTCACCTAGTTCCCCTTCCACATCTTCACCATCATCAACGAGCACTACCAAGTCCTCGTCGGCAGCCTCTTCTCCTTCCACATCGTCATCGACGAGTACTACTACAATGCAATCGACCTCTCAATCTCCTCTCACGTCTTCGAGTGACATCGACGATGTTATTCTCTTTCTGCAGTCACTCCACAGCAATGACATCATCAACACTACGCTAGGCGACGAGGTGAGAACACGAGTAGAATTCTCACGAGGAAGAATTCGCGTGGTTATTTCGCGTGCTCTCTCGGGCGAAATGAATATACGGATTCCTGGCAGCCCAAACCGAATCCTCTTCGTATCGACGATCAATTAAATTTAAGGTCTCTCGGGCGCGTCGTCAGATCGTCGATATGCGCTTCAGAAGTTCCTCAACGACCACGACTTCTATGCCCACACCAATACGTCCTAGTGTGAACATTACTGCTGTGAGGTTGACTTAAATTGGTGAAGAACAAAAGATGATTTAGGTAGATCCGTGCTTCAATATGAGCAATGGATCTCCCGAAGTGTGTACGCGATTGCTCGATAGGAGAGACAATAGAGATCCGTTCATGCACATTACCTTTCCCAATGAATCCAAGTGAGCCAATTACTGATTGTCGTGTAAATGGTTTCGGAAAGTCCTTCCCACTGTACATTGCAGAGTGGCGGAGCTTGCGTGGCGATGTCCCAAGGACATGCATTGCTGCGATTGGGAATGCTGTGAGACGCGACCAGTTGTGAGAAGTAGACACAGAGTACTGCCTTTCGTGTGAGCCTCCTTCCATATTACGCATTTTCAAACCACTTTATGTGTTGCTCAAAAAATTAACAAGAATGAGGGTTTCAGTGTGACCTTCTTCTTCATTCTCGTCGCTGTCGTTATCTGCATTTGCTGCTTCAAACATTGCAAGGAAAGCGAACAGAGACGGAGAAATATCGAGAACTTCGGGCCAAACGTAAGTTTCTCCCTCTATTTCAAAATTTGTTCCCTTTTTAGGACTACCAAATGACCGTGAATAATCCTCCCCAGCCTGTTGAAAGCGTGGATTTTGACGAGAGACCTCGAGAGCCTCCTCCCGTTCCTCGAGTAAGAACGAAAATTTGACAGACTGCTGATCTCTTCTAAAGTTGCACTTCTAGATGCACTTTTATGCTCATGAGGAGCCTCGTCCATCTTTCGCTCCTCCTCCCATTCCTCCTCCCGATAGAGTAAATGGAACTTATCGGTAGATTCTTCTCTCTCTTCGAGAAGAATTCCCCACTGCAGGAAACACTCACGGGTTGCTATTTCTAACAATCTTCATAATTTTCTCGTCAACTGATTTATTGTTGTTACTTATCAGAACGCAAATCAATCCAAGCGATATTGATAGCAATGAAAATTATAAACGAAATAAAATGTTGTTTCAATATGATCGTTGTTGTGATATTTGCGATATCTGCAACAAGCATGGGAATATGTTTCAATATGATCGTTGTTGTGATATTTGCGATATCTGCAACAAGCATGGGATTATTTAAATTTGAAAAATGTCTTACCCTGGTTGGTGAAAAAAAACTCTTGTTGTTGTTTGAGAACCGCTTCTTGAAGATTTCATCACAAATCCGAGTAGCAGAAGTGCCTATACAATAATAAAATTCCCTTGAACATTACATTTTCATACTTGAGCACTGGGCGAAATCCAAAATGCGTATACGAAGAGAAACGAGAAATTGGCCAAATCAACGCCCATAAATGCCGCTCCAACAACGATACCGGAGGGAAAGGTCAAAATAACAAGTGGGAGCAGTACCTAAAGACTGCTGATAACTGAAAAGTTTCTCTCTGATCGCTCAAACCTGGGCGACTTGCGTTACAAAAAATCGTCTCTGCATCTGCTCAGTTTTGCTGCTGATTATTTTCCCGAATGAACGGATTTTCGCACGAATCTAATTCATTTAAAAATATCACGCGTTGAACAAGAAAAATAGCTGGATGGCGCTGTAGATAAATAGACCGTAGCTCGCGGAATACGAAGGGAAAACATTAAAATAGATCATGGTCATGAGGTCGTACTCGTCGTTATAACAGTTAATCATTATGATCGGATATTTCTTACTTTTGACATGATCGGAACTCCGTAGATTCTGCAGTCGAATGTTAATGTTTTCAAAAATTTGAATTGCTTGCGTACTTATTCAAAGAAAGATACTGAAGAATTGAAGGCGCCGGTATCATCTAGATATAAAAGATATTTGTTCCACTTTTACGAATGATTACGAAACGAACCTCCCACATCAAGTGAACTTGGCTTACAAATGCGACAAATGTGAAATCGGCAAGTGGTTCGGGAATCATTTGCAAAAGAGGACCGTATAGAGTAGGAATGAAGCCTCCGCCGACCATCAATGGCATCTTCAAATAGATATTTCTTAGAATTGCATTAAATTCCTCACATTGATAACGATAGCCATGAGAATAGATATTTGAAATGGCACTGATGAGACATGAAATGCGATACAGTTTCGCAGCGGAACCGAGATTCGTTCGAAGAAGAATATATAGTAGCAATGAGTTCAATACGATTCCTCCAATTCCTCGAAATGTTGACAATGATTTCCACAGTACATCATAACGGCGCTATGTCGAATGAGAACTTTTGGAGGCGAGAGATAACTGCTATGTCAGAGAACATATTGCGAAATAATTCTCATTCGACATATCATAGCTCACCCTCAAAAACTATTACGAATCGACCACTAACAACCCATTTACTGAGAACCATGGTGAACGTGACTGAGAAGATTACTGCTTTTTTCTTCATTACAGTAAGACAATAATATTGTCGGGTTGAGGAACTCTCACGTTACGGTAAAATTCTCTGTGTTTTTATATACTGTCACGTGATTGAAATGAAAGGGAAAAACGATTACAAAAAACACGAAATTAAGCTTGTAAGAAATGGTTGATAAAATAAGGTGAAGATAAACAAGATAAAACATTAATCATCTTCATCTTCTTTTATTCTTTAAAAGTTACCCAAGATCTTTACGCCTTAGAAATTCGTTCGACGTCAATCGTACGAATATGCGTTTGATTTTGATTTTTTTCATGAAGTGTGCGGTGATTGGGACATTGCGAATTATTTTTATATTCTTCATGTAGTTTGGTAGATAGTTGAATTACGAATATAGGAAAGGAGAAAGTGGTTGCAAATGTATTCATCAGATTGTTATGCTGATGGGTACTGTGAAATCTGAAATGAAAACAATACAAAGCATACAATGGACAGATATTTTTAACCTTGGTTACTGAAGTGGCTCCCGATACCGAATTTCCTCTTTTCGATTTCATCACGAATCCAAGCAGGAGAAGTGCCTGCATCAATTCAATTTTCAGTGCAAAATCAATCATATTCGAACCTGTGCGATCGGAGAAATCCAAAATTCATAAACGTAAAGAAAGGATAAATTGTTCAAGTCTACACCGATGAATGCCGCAACTGCCATGATTCCAGTTGGAATCGAAATGATTACGAGAGGAAGAAGAACCTGGAACAATTTAGAATTTTCTGTTTCTGTCTACTTTTTTCCATTTTCACTTGAGCAATTTGAGTGAGAAAGAATCGCTTCTGCATTTGCGCTGTTTTGCTGCTGGAAATATTCCCGAGTGAACGGAGTTTCACCCGAATCTTGCAAAATAAACAATCTATTTCAGTATTTTTCATCGAGTAACCTTGAAAGCGCTGAAAAAGAATAAAGTGTAGCTGGCTGTGTAGGACGGAAAGACGTCATAGTAGAACTGTGTCAACAAATCGTATTCACCGCTCGGAAATCAAAGATTGCAAGAATATTTTGAAATGATGTCTGACTTCAGCGACAACTGGGATTCCGTAGATAAGACATTCATCTGAATTTGAGCCATGAAGATCAGTGATGATTTGTTGATACTTCATTCGAAATTCATTCGATGGAACATAGTTCACACACTGAATCTGAACGGCATTTATCATATATTTTCTGCATGTTTTTCTACCCATGTGCTGATGTGAAAAATTACTGGAATGGAATAAGCATAAAGCAATTTTGAAGTGTTGGATAGCTGCGTCCTACAAAGTGATGTAGCGTGTGCTACTACAACTAAATCTATTTACTTGTACAGTGATAGGTACTGAAGTAGCGATGGAGGAGGAATCAGCTGAAGAAGTTGATTATTTATGTACTTTCAAGCAGTGTTGATACCTGCCACATCACATGAGTTTCACTTGCAAAGGCGACGTAGAGGAAATCGACGAATTTCCCAGGAAGATGAAAAACAAGGGGACCATATAGGGTAGCGACAAAACCTCCACCAACCATCAGTGGAATCTCAACAATATACAACAATAGAACATTATACAATGCAACCAAATTGATAGAAAGGTTCTCACATTTATATATACAGCAATCAAAATGGACATGTAGATATTCGAAATGGCGTTGACAATGCATGCAATTCGGTAGAGTTTAGCTGCCGATCCAAGATTTATTCGAAGCAAGAAGAAGACCAGCAAAGCATTTAGTGCAATTCCGCCGATTCCTGTTGTTTGCTTGCCCTCTGTCAATCGATATTGACTTACCTTCAATAAATATGATAATTCTTGCACTGATCACCCAGGAACTAAGCGTCATTCAGGAATAATGAAGAATAATAGCACGAGATGTCGTATTCCAACTTGTATTCACTATTTTCCATGTGGGTGCTCTCACGATATAATTAAATCTATGCGCTTGTTTTGTGTACAACCTTTCCGCGTAAATGGACGGTATGGGAAAATCAAAGATTCACATCACATAACATACAAGCGATAAGGGTTTTCATTTGTATTTTGAATAACTCTATGAAATAGAAAGAAAAATTTAGCAAAAAATGGTTTGGCTTCGACTGTTGACAGTTAAAGGAGGAGTGACAGGAATGAATGTCAGAGACTCCCACAACGAAATACCGGGACTTGCAAGTACAGTAGTTAGCCGTTGGCTCTTTGCCAAAGTACCTATTCCCTTTTCCCGTCTCTTGTTTGTGAGAGGGAGGAGTGCGATCGATGGGAAGAGAGAGAGAGATTCGATTCGTCTCGTTGAGCTCTATCCCATGACCTCATAAAAACCATGGGCTTCGATCTGTGTTTCGTATTAAACGTATTATTCGATTTGCATAAACACTGATAAGAAAATGACCAGCCCAAAAGCACAGACACATTGCCCACTACCACAGGAACATTTCGTCTACCAACGACCAAGCACCAAAGTCACTGCGAACAGAATTTTGGAGCACCAAAGTGGGCATTTTTCAGCTTCTCAAAAGTTTGAAGCTCTGCCCTTAGCCTAAAATCGAATATTTGGTACAAAGCTCGAGGCCATCTTGTTAGGGACCCTATGGACCATCGAAAACTGCCTTCTTCATATTTTCGACTTTTCCAATGTACCTGGACTTATGTGATTCTTAGGCGACACGCGTGATATGAGCTTTCCGAAACTCCCGTGATTCTACGACATCAATGAACCGAGTTATTGCGAGTTGGCCTAGTGCCAGAATTCCCCTGAGTCCAGGAAACGGCGGGGATTTTGAACTGAGGGTTTGACTGGGAAGAGAGTACGCCTTGATCTACCATTGTCTCCCCTAGTCTCTTCCCATCGATCGCACTCCTCCCTCTCACAAACAAGAGACGGGAAAAGGGAATAGGTACTTTGGCAAAGAGCCAACGGCTAACTACTGTACTTGCAAGTCCCGGTATTTCGTTGTGGGAGTCTCTGACATTCATTCCTGTCACTCCTCCTTTAACTGTCAACAGTCGAAGCCAAACCATTTTTTGCTAAATTTTTCTTTCTATTTCATAGAGTTATTCAAAATACAAATGAAAACCCTTATCGCTTGTATGTTATGTGATGTGAATCTTTGATTTTCCCATACCGTCCATTTACGCGGAAAGGTTGTACACAAAACAAGCGCATAGATTTAATTATATCGTGAGAGCACCCACATGGAAAATAGTGAATACAAGTTGGAATACGACATCTCGTGCTATTATTCTTCATTATTCCTGAATGACGCTTAGTTCCTGGGTGATCAGTGCAAGAATTATCATATTTATTGAAGGTAAGTCAATATCGATTGACAGAGGGCAAGCAAACAACAGGAATCGGCGGAATTGCACTAAATGCTTTGCTGGTCTTCTTCTTGCTTCGAATAAATCTTGGATCGGCAGCTAAACTCTACCGAATTGCATGCATTGTCAACGCCATTTCGAATATCTACATGTCCATTTTGATTGCTGTATATATAAATGTGAGAACCTTTCTATCAATTTGGTTGCATTGTATAATGTTCTATTGTTGTATATTGTTGAGATTCCACTGATGGTTGGTGGAGGTTTTGTCGCTACCCTATATGGTCCCCTTGTTTTTCATCTTCCTGGGAAATTCGTCGATTTCCTCTACGTCGCCTTTGCAAGTGAAACTCATGTGATGTGGCAGGTATCAACACTGCTTGAAAGTACATAAATAATCAACTTCTTCAGCTGATTCCTCCTCCATCGCTACTTCAGTACCTATCACTGTACAAGTAAATAGATTTAGTTGTAGTAGCACACGCTACATCACTTTGTAGGACGCAGCTATCCAACACTTCAAAATTGCTTTATGCTTATTCCATTCCAGTAATTTTTCACATCAGCACATGGGTAGAAAAACATGCAGAAAATATATGATAAATGCCGTTCAGATTCAGTGTGTGAACTATGTTCCATCGAATGAATTTCGAATGAAGTATCAACAAATCATCACTGATCTTCATGGCTCAAATTCAGATGAATGTCTTATCTACGGAATCCCAGTTGTCGCTGAAGTCAGACATCATTTCAAAATATTCTTGCAATCTTTGATTTCCGAGCGGTGAATACGATTTGTTGACACAGTTCTACTATGACGTCTTTCCGTCCTACACAGCCAGCTACACTTTATTCTTTTTCAGCGCTTTCAAGGTTACTCGATGAAAAATACTGAAATAGATTGTTTATTTTGCAAGATTCGGGTGAAACTCCGTTCACTCGGGAATATTTCCAGCAGCAAAACAGCGCAAATGCAGAAGCGATTCTTTCTCACTCAAATTGCTCAAGTGAAAATGGAAAAAAGTAGACAGAAACAGAAAATTCTAAATTGTTCCAGGTTCTTCTTCCTCTCGTAATCATTTCGATTCCAACTGGAATCATGGCAGTTGCGGCATTCATCGGTGTAGACTTGAACAATTTATCCTTTCTTTACGTTTATGAATTTTGGATTTCTCCGATCGCACAGGTTCGAATATGATTGATTTTGCACTGAAAATTGAATTGATGCAGGCACTTCTCCTGCTTGGATTCGTGATGAAATCGAAAAGAGGAAATTCGGTATCGGGAGCCACTTCAGTAACCAAGGTTAAAAATATCTGTCCATTGTATGCTTTGTATTGTTTTCATTTCAGATTTCACAGTACCCATCAGCATAACAATCTGATGAATACATTTGCAACCACTTTCTCCTTTCCTATATTCGTAATTCAACTATCTACCAAACTACATGAAGAATATAAAAATAATTCGCAATGTCCCAATCACCGCACACTTCATGAAAAAAATCAAAATCAAACGCATATTCGTACGATTGACGTCGAACGAATTTCTAAGGCGTAAAGATCTTGGGTAACTTTTAAAGAATAAAAGAAGATGAAGATGATTAATGTTTTATCTTGTTTATCTTCACCTTATTTTATCAACCATTTCTTACAAGCTTAATTTCGTGTTTTTTGTAATCGTTTTTCCCTTTCATTTCAATCACGTGACAGTATATAAAAACACAGAGAATTTTACCGTAACGTGAGAGTTCCTCAACCCGACAATATTATTGTCTTACTGTAATGAAGAAAAAAGCAGTAATCTTCTCAGTCACGTTCACCATGGTTCTCAGTAAATGGGTTGTTAGTGGTCGATTCGTAATAGTTTTTGAGGGTGAGCTATGATATGTCGAATGAGAATTATTTCGCAATATGTTCTCTGACATAGCAGTTATCTCTCGCCTCCAAAAGTTCTCATTCGACATAGCGCCGTTATGATGTACTGTGGAAATCATTGTCAACATTTCGAGGAATTGGAGGAATCGTATTGAACTCATTGCTACTATATATTCTTCTTCGAACGAATCTCGGTTCCGCTGCGAAACTGTATCGCATTTCATGTCTCATCAGTGCCATTTCAAATATCTATTCTCATGGCTATCGTTATCAATGTGAGGAATTTAATGCAATTCTAAGAAATATCTATTCCATTGATGGTCGGCGGAGGCTTCATTCCTACTCTATACGGTCCTCTTTTGCAAATGATTCCCGAACCACTTGCCGATTTCACATTTGTCGCATTTGTAAGCCAAGTTCACTTGATGTGGGAGGTTCGTTTCGTAATCATTCGTAAAAGTGGAACAAATATCTTTTATATCTAGATGATACCGGCGCCTTCAATTCTTCAGTATCTTTCTTTGAATAAGTACGCAAGCAATTCAAATTTTTGAAAACATTAACATTCGACTGCAGAATCTACGGAGTTCCGATCATGTCCGATCATAATGATTAACTGTTATAACGACGAGTACGACCTCATGACCATGATCTATTTTAATGTTTTCCCTTCGTATTCCGCGAGCTACGGTCTATTTATCTACAGCGCCATCCAGCTATTTTTCTTGTTCAACGCGTGATATTTTTAAATGAATTAGATTCGTGCGAAAATCCGTTCATTCGGGAAAATAATCAGCAGCAAAACTGAGCAGATGCAGAGACGATTTTTTGTAACGCAAGTCGCCCAGGTTTGAGCGATCAGAGAGAAACTTTTCAGTTATCAGCAGTCTTTAGGTACTGCTCCCACTTGTTATTTTGACCTTTCCCTCCGGTATCGTTGTTGGAGCGGCATTTATGGGCGTTGATTTGGCCAATTTCTCGTTTCTCTTCGTATACGCATTTTGGATTTCGCCCAGTGCTCAAGTATGAAAATGTAATGTTCAAGGGAATTTTATTATTGTATAGGCACTTCTGCTACTCGGATTTGTGATGAAATCTTCAAGAAGCGGTTCTCAAACAACAACAAGAGTTTTTTTTCACCAACCAGGGTAAGACATTTTTCAAATTTAAATAATCCCATGCTTGTTGCAGATATCGCAAATATCACAACAACGATCATATTGAAACATATTCCCATGCTTGTTGCAGATATCGCAAATATCACAACAACGATCATATTGAAACAACATTTTATTTCGTTTATAATTTTCATTGCTATCAATATCGCTTGGATTGATTTGCGTTCTGATAAGTAACAACAATAAATCAGTTGACGAGAAAATTATGAAGATTGTTAGAAATAGCAACCCGTGAGTGTTTCCTGCAGTGGGGAATTCTTCTCGAAGAGAGAGAAGAATCTACCGATAAGTTCCATTTACTCTATCGGGAGGAGGAATGGGAGGAGGAGCGAAAGATGGACGAGGCTCCTCATGAGCATAAAAGTGCATCTAGAAGTGCAACTTTAGAAGAGATCAGCAGTCTGTCAAATTTTCGTTCTTACTCGAGGAACGGGAGGAGGCTCTCGAGGTCCCTCGTCAAAATCCACGCTTTCAACAGGCTGGGGAGGATTATTCACGGTCATTTGGTAGTCCTAAAAAGGGAACAAATTTTGAAATAGAGGGAGAAACTTACGTTTGGCCCGAAGTTCTCGATATTTCTCCGTCTCTGTTCGCTTTCCTTGCAATGTTTGAAGCAGCAAATGCAGATAACGACAGCGACGAGAATGAAGAAGAAGGTCACACTGAAACCCTCATTCTTGTTAATTTTTTGAGCAACACATAAAGTGGTTTGAAAATGCGTAATATGGAAGGAGGCTCACACGAAAGGCAGTACTCTGTGTCTACTTCTCACAACTGGTCGCGTCTCACAGCATTCCCAATCGCAGCAATGCATGTCCTTGGGACATCGCCACGCAAGCTCCGCCACTCTGCAATGTACAGTGGGAAGGACTTTCCGAAACCATTTACACGACAATCAGTAATTGGCTCACTTGGATTCATTGGGAAAGGTAATGTGCATGAACGGATCTCTATTGTCTCTCCTATCGAGCAATCGCGTACACACTTTAGGTACATTATTTGCATCTGAATGCACCCATGCATCTGAATGCAGTTTTTGATGGTCCATAGGGTCCCTAACAAGATGGCCTCGAGCTTTGTACCAAATATTCGATTTTAGGCTAAGGGCAGAGCTTCAAACTTTTGAGAAGCTGAAAAATGCCCACTTTAAGCTCCATAATTCTGTTCGCAGTGACTTTGGTGCTTGATCGTTGGTAGACGAAATGTTCCTGTGGTAGTGGGCAATGTGTCTGTGCTTTTGGGCTGGTCATTTTCTTATCAGTGTTTATGCAAATCGAATAAAACGTTTAATACGAAACACAGATCGAAGCCCATGGTTTTTATGAGCTCATTGGAAAGTGCTAAACGAGACGAATCGAATGATATGCTGAACGTATTAATTATTTAGATGCGGAACAGATATAATTGCGTTTAAGTGATTATTTTCACCTGATTCCGTGATTTTTATCACCCTCTCCCTCTCATTTCGCTCGATCGTTTCTCATTTCGCGCCGCGCCGATCGGCGGAGCGGCCGCGCTCGTCTTATTTTCAAATGAAATCAACGTTTCTCTGCTTTCACAGTAGTTACCACAGCTATAACTTCAAATTTGAATTATAATACTGATAAATCGGCAAAATTTCCGGCTTCTCATACATGCGATGTTTTTTGTTTTCAATTACTTCTCAATAAAAAATGAATAGTATGGTAAACACGCATTAAAAAGTTGGCATCATGCTGATGAACTACTGTGAAACCAGAGAAACGTTGATTTCATTTGAAAATAAGACGAGCGCTGCCGCTCCACCGATCGGCGCGGCGCGAAATGAGAAGTGATCGAGCGAAATGAGAGGGAGAGGGTGATAAAAATCACGGAATGAGGAGGAAAATAATCACTTAAACACAATTATCTCTGTTCGGCATCTAAATAATTAATACGTTCAGCATATCATTCGATTCGTCTCGTTTAGCACTTTCCAATGAGCTCATAAAAACCATGGGCTTCGATCTGTGTTTCGTATTAAACGTTTTATTCGATTTGCATAAACACTGATAAGAAAATGACCAGCCCAAAAGCACAGACACATTGCCCACTACCACAGGAACATTTCGTCTACCAACGATCAAGCACCAAAGTCACTGCGAACAGAATTATGGAGCTTAAAGTGGGCATTTTTCAGCTTCTCAAAAGTTTGAAGCTCTGCCCTTAGCCTAAAATCGAATATTTGGTACAAAGCTCGAGGCCATCTTGTTAGGGACCCTATGGACCATCAAAAACTGCATTCAGATGCATGGGTGCATTCAGATGCAAATAATGTACCTACCACCCCCTAAATCTATTCAATTCTTAGGCGACACGCGTGATATGGTTATAGATTGCTACAATGTGGCCTTAACAGATTAGTCACCAAAATATTCCTGTTACTCCTCCTTTAATGTGACCTCTAAACGAGAAATTATATTTCATTTTCGAAATTGTCAAACCTGAGTGACTGAAGTTCTTGCGATCTGTCTAGAGTTTCCTGGTTATGATTTAGTGACGAATCCCAGAAGAAGCAATGCCTTCAGCCATTTGTAATATTTCAATAACCAAAATGAACAATACTGACTTGAGCAATCGGGGAAATACAAAATGCATAAACGAAAAGGAATGAGAAGTTCTCCATTTCTACGCCGGTAAAAGCAGCGATGGCCACAATTCCAGTAGGAATGGAAATTATGACGAATGGGAGGAAGACCTGAAAATCGATTTGACAAAGCATTTTTCAATGGATTTCATCGAAAGAGTATTTGCCTGGGCGATTTGCGTGTGAAAGAATCGTTTCTGCATTCGTTCAGTTTTATCGCTCATTATGTTGCTGAAGGAGCGCAGCTTCGATCGGATTTATTATGAGTGTTATTCCTCGTGCATAATTATTTGTACCACCTTGACAGCACTGAAGATAAATATACCGTAACTGAGGAAATATGAGGGGAATACGTCAAAATAAAACTGAGTCAAAAGATCGTACTCGCCATTCTGAGTTTGATTGTCTATGAATTCATTTAGACGAAAACTAACTTGAGACACTACAGGAATTCCATAGATCATGCAGTCGTGCCGTTCAGCTCCATGAAATTCTTTAATAACAGCTTCATATTTTGTCCGGAATTCTTCTGTCGGGACATATTTCATACCGTGCACCTAATACACATGATCAATATTCACAGACTAGAAAATAACGATGTTACCAGGCTATTAATTTGTAAGAAAATAGGTATGATGTATGCATAGAACAATCTCATTGAGCTTCGAGTCTCAGATCTGAAATTATCTTATTCGAAAATGAAAATGTAGTTTGTTTGTTACCTGTACAGAGACAGATACTGTAGTATTGAAGGCGGTGGGAGTAGCTACAGAATCGGTAACTTTTCCTGATTGCTACACATCAAAATACCTCCCACATTACGTGAACTTGACTTCCAAATGTTACTTCGAGGACACTCGCAACATTCTCAGGGATATGGAACAGAGGAGGTCCATAGAGAGTAGGTAGCAAGGAAACCTCCTCCAACCATCAATGGAATCTTAAAATTTGAATCGTGTAAATTAATCAATCATCATATATATTACATTAATATTAATTGCAATGAGGAACGAAGTGTAGATATTCTAAATGGCGTTGATTATACAAGCAAGACGATAGAGTTTAGCAGGTGATCCGAGGTTCAGCAGCCATAGCGAATAGAGGAGAAATGAGTTGAAAACAATCCCACCTACTCCTAAATGTAGGAACTAATGATATTATTATTTCTAAAAGAAGTATTCCTAACCTTGGATGAATATTATGACTCGAGCACACTCAACACACGGACTAATAGCCATTTGGAAATGACTTCCTTGCAAACTGAGATAGATGCTATAGCTGATGGATGTATGGTGTGCATGTAATTAATTATGTATGCTGAGACTTGCGTAATCTATGGATAATTATGGAGCTGGGAATAATATAAGTATTACAACAAAATTTTTTTTTCATTTCTTCCTTTTACATCAGAAACGATAATAGGTTGCAGATATTATGCAGGAAATACGGGAGATTTGCAACAACGAGTAGGGTTGTCAAAATGAAGAGAATGAGGACGAATGAAGAGGTCTTTTCCCTCTCCTCATTCTCCCTTTTCGTTGAAGACGGTGCGGGCGTGCGAGCTCTTCAATGAAGTGGGGGATGAAACTAGGGCTGGCAAATGAAGAATGAGTTTTGTCTCTTCATTCTCTCTCACAAAGGCGAGCTACTCGGCGTCATCCTTTACAAAGAGACCGGGTGATACGGTAACTCTTCATGAAGAATGAGGAACTCTTCATGAAGAGTTGGCTCAAAATGAGCATTTTCGACCGGGGTTTTTCGAGATTCGAATGTTTCTTGTTTATAGGAACAATCCAGTAGTGCTGGAGAGCCATTTGGGACAATAAGACAAGCAAAATGCGCTATCCCGGCAACGACTTCTCTCACCATTTGTATGACGAATTCTCGTTGACAAAATTCGCAAGGGCTGGTGCTAATAGACAAATTAGAGTTAGAGAACATACATTGCGTAAAATTGAGCTTCACGATGTCATTTGCATGAGATGCTGACATGAAACGATGAGGAAAATGCGTGCCCAAAATCGAGATGAGTGAGGGAAAGAACGGGATTGAGCTAGAACTTTATGCAGATCGCTCTGCATGCCCGAATTGTGTCGTAATAGTGTCGGGTGCTCATTTGTAATCCCTAGTCTTCAGTTTCGGCATCTGGTTGATATTTATAGCGGCTGGAAGCGGAAATCAAAGATGTTGGGATCTTTTTGTTATCCGCAATTGAGAATCATAATCTGGGTGTTCCTCGCTCACCCTACAAACTGTAAACAACTAATTTTGTCAAAACATAATTATATAACTTAAAAAAATAGTAAACAGAGTTTCCCTGTCCTCCTCCACCTCCACCTAATAGGTGCTCCAATTCAGTTTCTTCAAGCGAAGAGACTAAACTTTGGGATATTTTTAGACGTGTTAATGGGGCGGGACCTACATAGCCCCCATTTAAAATTTCATAAGAAAATATTAATTCGCACGTGAGTTACAGCTTGTCGTGTGGATACTTCTCTTCATGAAGAGCGAGACCGACCGGGCCATTCTTCATGAAGAGAGAATGAAAGGGAGGGATAAATCGCCTCTTCATTTGTCGTTCTTTTCTTCATTTGCCAGACCTAAATGAAACGTTTTATCACCCTGGTTCCTGGTATTCATGTATGCAAATTTGATTTTTTTTACAACGAAATACTGGCATAAAGTTCCTAATTCAATGTGGGAAAAATCAGCTAAAAAATACAGCATTCACGCCGTTTTTCTAATGGTTGGATAGTTGCTCATTCTCCCCTTCTTCATTGAAGAATGACACCGATGAGCGCGCGTGGGGAGAGGGGGAATGAAGTCTTCATTGCACTTCTTCATTCGCCATCTCAAACAACGAGCAAGGAATTAAGTACGAACCCGATCATTCCATCAACAATTATTTATTTTGTCAGTAATCCAAGAGCACTAAACCTCGAAAAATATTATTATTCTTGCGCATACGACCCAGGAGCTTTGAACCATGACAAGTAGACTACGTCTTTACCCAATAAGAAAAAAATGGCGAGTGCGAACTGTTTGGTCTGCTGGATGGCGCATTGCGTAAATTACTCTGTTTTGATGACACAAAACCTAATGCGAATTTTGCTGATGCCGTAAAGGAAATTTGATCAATGTTAGGCCTCTTGTAGATTTATTTTCGGCTCTATTTTCGGCTCCGTGAAAATGCATCTGCATTGGCAAACAACGTGTATGTTTCAGATACTGAGAAGCCAAAGTCCTTCCCTTCTCCTTCTTCTTTCCTGCTCCGGTGTCTCATTTCATCGTGTCTGTCATTCACAATCGCAGAATATGGCTCGACCAAGACCGCATTTTCTTTCTGTCCTGTATTTCGAAAATACTTCTCCAATCGTGTTGTTATTTTCACTCACAGGGACAGATGAAAACCATTCTCCATCTCTTCTTCTCACTCGCAGTCGCTTTGGCTGCTGATGAGCTGCTTTCAGTGAATGTCGTGAGTATTTACATTAGACAATAACATCAGAATCAGTAGGGCATCGAAGTTCTTTAGGTGATCCGTCATGCTGATCGCGCGGCCACTTCTGGATGGGCAACACCTCAGTCCTCCCAGATTCTCTTCAGGGGAAATGGAGAGCTCACCGACGTTTGTTTTCTCATTTTATCGTATTTTAATAATGAATGACAGCTCGGAATCGACAACGCCTTCGACCAGGGACGCGACTTCCAACAGCGATACGTGATGAGCGGATTCGTTGATAAGCGATTCCTGCCGTCTGAGGTAATCTCATTTTCCTAATTTTTTCGCCTCACATAGCTTGCAACGTTCTGAAAATTCGAATTTCATGTCTTCATTCGTTCCTCCGCAGTCAATCGTTGTCTGATGAGCGCTGCGGCGTTTACCGCCGGCCTATTTCAACAGTGATTTGAACATTTTTGGCCTCCTAAAATTGCCCAATCTCAGAACTTCCAAAGGAAGATCCATCGTCCCGCCCGTCTTCACCAAGGAGCAAGCGACTGATGGGGTAAGATTCTAGATCTTGATCTTTGATCTCTCCCCATCTCTCCAGCTCCTCGTTCCCCTGCTCACGTGTGGTGATGGCTGGCAAGATGTGATCGCCCGATACAATCTCTCATCCAATCGAAATGTCCAGTCGGCCGCCCTGATTGCCATGATGCAGACGCAGTGGCCGGTCGCCTGCGCCGTGAGTACTGTATCCTCCTGACACAGCCGATCGAAATCTGATAATTCCCTTGATGTTTAGAGTGTCCCACCCATTCTCGTGGATGCAATCATCGCAGAAGCACCCAACCCACTCATCAATATGCCCGCCAACTACAAGGCATGTGCTGAGGGAGCTGGAAAGGAGTTCATGTACAAGGCACGGTCTATTCTTCGAACTTCCGACATCCTCAAAAAATTTCAGTACATCGAAATGCTCGCTGGCGCTGGTCCTCACTTCAACGAACTTCGCATCAAGAGAGTCGCTGGAATGCTCACTACTGAGTTGATCAAGAACTTTGTCGACGTATGTCACTGAAGTTGAAACGATGAGTAAAATAGGAATTTCAGGCCGCCAACTGTCCATCGATTCCCTGTCCCGGTCAGCCGAAACTACGCATCTACTATTCGGTTGGACTAACGTTTCAGGAATGTTGATAACAAAGGCGATAATTACAGCACGACGTGAATCTCCTCGCTGTTTCGCACATCTTCGGCGTACTCGATCGATTCAATGTTCGGTTTTCCTACCGCAATCGTGCCCAATAAATCGATATCAGGGCGTCACTCCGGCTTTCTCGTCTGCCCTCGTCTTCGAGACTCGTCGCAATGAATACGGAGTGTATGTCAAGGTGAGGTGAGAGGAGAGAGAGAATATGAAGAAAAAGAAAATCATTATCATTTCTTCGAATTGTCATAAATTAATTCTGATTTAGATCCTTCTCAAGAACGGTCAGAAATCGGACTTTGTCGATACGAACAATTGCATGGGAAACTGCACTCTGGCTGCTGTGATTGCGGTAAAGTTATTTCTAATTTCGAAAACCATAAATTATTTCCAGGGCGCCTCCCCTCTCTCCGTTCCATCGCTGATTCAGTGCACTTCATAAAGAGAAGATGCTTTTTCCCGATTCGATTACTCATTATATTTGTCCTCTATTTTTATTTTGATAAATACGTAGCTTAGAAAATAACATGAAGATCATCCCCATCAACGATTGTTGTACTTCTCGAGTGATCATCGTGTATTCAGAATACACCTTAAAGCATCTCATGTAGAATGTAAGATGAATTCAGAATTTCTGGAAGAAATCGGATAGGACTGGGTGGAAATGAATTATTGGAAAGGACACTGCTACTTTTCTGTTTGACAAGTGCGCGAAGCACAATATCGCAGAGTTTCGGAAGTTTCGAAGAAAGCAATAAATTTTTCTTCACATCAATACTGATTTGAATCACACTCAGTACACAGAAAAATAAAAGGGATGTTCCCAACCGACTTGTTGATAATGAGGCGATTAAATTAGTACGCCTTTTGAGTTATTGTTCAACAATTCCGATAGATATTGAGGAAAATGTTGGTATCTGAAATCGTTGAAAAGTCGCACATCGGTAACTTTGACAGATTTTACACCTCTATCTCTGAATGTTTTCAGTTGCTGGAATCGCAGCTAATCTTCTCTTACTATTCGTTTTTCGAAAATCCACTCGAGTTACTCTGGGCACCTACAAGCATCTCTTGACTATTTCCGCTGCAATTGATGTGTTTCTCACTATTCTTCATGCGATTGTTGAGCCGGTAGCTGGTTTTTCATGATATCATTGAATTTCACGAATTTCAGAAAGTTGTGATTGTCAGCCCAACATTCGGCGTTGTTTCGGACACATTCATTGAGGATAGAGTAAATTTGTCGAAAGGGTCGCCCAATTATCATTGTCGAATCACAGAAGATAACAGGGGCGTACTGTTCATGTTTCACATTTCCCTTTGCTCTGATGAACATTCATTTCCTCTATCGATATTGGTCTGTCCGATATCCTCATCTTATTCGGTTCTTCTCTGAACCGATCTTTATAGTGTTCCTCTCTGCCTTCCCTACAGCGATATTTATAATTTGGTATGCATCTATCACTGTTCCTAACATCATAAAGATTGTTCCCACGGATTGCTTCTGTATGTTTGGTACAATTGGAGGGCTTTTCGATCCTTCGACTATCGAGTTATGAGAAGAATTCAGAAGAAAATATCGAAGAATAATAATGGATGGATGGCTGATTATTGATCATTGGGTGAAACGTTTTAGCAACATTCTCTCACTTTGCACGAAATATAAAAAGAAGAAATATCAGCGAAACGGCATCCAAGATTTCAAGTTCATATTCACAGTCGTATTCCTCGATATTCTAATGATCACATCGTTCACAGTCGCTCTTTCACTTGGATGTCTCACGTTTTTTCACATCAGACAGGCGCACAAAATTTCTAATCAAATGCGAAATCTGCAACAGAAATTGGTGATGGCCGTTACAGCGCAGGTCGGTGATGTCTGGATGGAAAACAATACAGTGTACTCTCATTATATCCCAATAACGAGTGATAAATCAGACGCTCGTTTCTCTGATCTTTGTCTACATTCCCTATTTCTTCTCGCTCACTTTCCCCTTCCTTCGAATGTCCGATTACGGATTGGGAGAACTGTGCATGCAATTGACTGCTTGCTTTCCTGCATGGGATGCAGTTATCATGATTGCACTGATGAAGGATTATCGGTGAGATCAAATTTTGTCAATGCTTTTTCTGGAAGCACTGAAATTATCTGTAAAATGGTATGAAGTTATCGTTTACTTGTAGTATAGATAATCTTCCAGAGAGGGACTGTGGCGGATAATTCGTCGCCCTCCACCAGAAAAAAACAACTGTTGCGTGAAAGTCAATGGCTAAATTGAACAGACCAGATACAAACGGGAGCAAACACTTAATTTAGGTAAAGAATAGCAGATGCATACCAGCAACACACTTTACTACATTTTACTTTGTTTTGCTGTATCCTTTTCTCACGTTTTCATAAAGTTTCACTCACCTACTGCTATTGCCAGTCATGCCAGTGGGTTCACTAATCTTTTGACCTCTTCTCTGACTTTGCCTTCCATCCGTTAATAGTGATTTCCTGTGCTCTAGTGTGCACCTCGGGTGTCTCCAGCTCCGATCTTTCGTTGAGATAGTGCAGTAAAACGAGAGGGCGGCTAGACAACGAGAGAAACGGGTGCATATAAAAGCACGCTTGAGATAACAGTGAAACACTTCTGCTTCCATTTCTCTCATCTCTCGAAATGCCTTCATACAAGTTGACGTACTTCAACACTTCGGGACGAGGAGATCCCATCCGAATTCTCTTCTCCCTTGCCGATGTTCCCTTCGAAGATGTGCGTGTTGGCCTCCAGGAATGGCCCGCTCTCAAAGCGAGTGCGTATTTTGTGTTACCAATCCATTTTTGCAACCGCTCTTCTATCGCCAAAGTCTAATTGATGTATCTCAGAAACTCCCCTCGGCACTCTTCCCGTTCTCTCCGTTGACGGCGTTGAATTCGGACAGACTCAGGCGATCCTTCGGTATCTCGCGAAAGAATTCGGTAGGCCAATTTGGATTTTCTCTCATGTATATTTGATCTCCAATTATTCTGTTTCAAGGCTTCGCCGGTCCCGACAACCTCACCTCTGCCATCGCCGATTCACTGGCCGATCAGATGGCCGATTTCATGACAGCCATCTTCCCGTGGCACGGAGTGAATGTGGGATTCGCGCCCGGAGATAAGGTAATTTTACGATGAAATGTGAAACTTGAATAAGAATTTTCCAGGCGGCTCTCTACCAGAGTGTATTCATCCCAGCGAGAGACAAACACTTTCCCTTCTTTGAGAAAACATTGAGCAACGTGAGTAAATGCAATGACCTATAACTTGAGTAGTACACAATTAATCCCATGATCTATGCCTTCTATGATGGTTCTCATGAACTCGTGGCGATGACGCCGTTTAGTGACGCGCACGTTAACAGTCTATAATTATCTCATCATCGTTTTCCATTTCAGACCTCTACCGGATGGTTGACCTCCACTCCCTCTCTCACTCATGCCGATATCTTCGTTGGCTGTGTCATCGAAATGCTTCTTCGACTCGTTCCCGAAAAGGAGAAATTGCTGGCTGATTTTCCTCTTCTCGCAGCTCATCAGACCAAATTTCTTGGCATTCCACAAGTTGCCAATCACATTGCGAATAGACCGAAGGACCTGTGGTTCTGAATTGATTCTCCTTTCCATATACAATAATTTTAAGAATAAAACCAATTCGATCAAATCGTATGTATGCATTCGAAAAATGAGACATGCATTATTTGAAATAGTTTATCATGCTTTGGTGCATTGATACTTGATCTTGCCAAAGTGCAAGAAATACTATCTAAGTTAGAAATGTAAGTTTCGTTGCTCGAATACCTTGTATGCTGGTGCAAGATGTTCAAAAATCTACTGCTCCAATAACAAGTATACGGTGTTTTCGAAAACTGAATGTTTTTTCTGTAAGATGGAAGATAAAGAAGGTTAATCACGGGAAATGCAAGGCATTCTCGAAATATAATATCGATTATCGCACTATTCGCGAGGATAATCGAGTAATTCTTCATTGTCGGCGGAGTTCTGTAAGATCACTTTAATCATGGCACATAAAGTACGTCACGATCACTTATCGTTTCCTGATCGACAAATGTATTAGATACGTCTCTGGCATTGCCAACATCTGTAAGTGAACTTACGAAAGCTCTACTCTTTATCAATGTCCTAACATACAATTTTAAAATGACAAACATATTGAAGGTCGCCATGCATGATTGTGATGAATGTGGGCGTTCAATCTCTCTTATTTTATCAGAAAGGTAAAAAAACTGTAATCTTCCCTAGTCCGTGTTCAAGTGCCTGCTGTATAGTTTCTATTCGTAATCTTTATTCTCCGTCTCTCATTAATCCGTGCTCTCTCTCCTCTTTCATAACATCTAGTCCGTACGGCTTGCTTCTTATCTCTCTTCCTCCTTATATAAAGGCATTTGTAATCTTGATACACTCATCGCTCAATAATGCCTTCTTTCAAACTTTTCTATTTTGATGGACGAGCTAGAGCTGAGGTATCGATTTGATCGGATAGTTAAAAGTTTGTAAACAATCAAATTGAAGGTAGCTCGTCAAATTCTCCATCTTGCTGATATTCCCTTCGAGGATGTACGAGTTTCATATCATGATTGGCCTCCAATGAAACCGAGTCAGAAATGAAAAAGATGTACTGTCGTTAGATAAATTCATTCAGCCACTCCATTCGGTCAGTTGCCCGTTCTTGAAGTGGACGGTGAGCAACTCCCTACGTCGTACGCAATCTTCCGATATCTCGCCAAGGAGTTTGGTGAGATTTCAAATAGTTGGAGATTGTATTTCTTTCAATACAGGATTCAATGGACAGACTGCCTTCGAGACAGCATGGGTTGACGCTTTGGCTGATCAACATGCTGACTATTTCAATGAGATAAAGCCATTATTCTTCGTCCTCTGGGGATTCGCTCAGGGAGATCGAGTGGGTTCATTGATTCAACAATCCTTTACTGTCTGCGACTCTCTCCTCTTCACATATTTTTTTCATCAGACGACAATGGTGAAGGAAATTGGAGCACCTGCGAGAGACAAGTATTTCCCTCTACTCGAGAAGATTGCCAAGGTTTGTATATAATCGTTCCCAATGAGCAAGGTTTGCCAATTAAGGACAATGGTCTTAACGGTCATTTCGTGGGAGAATCTCTCACTTGGGTCGATCTTCTAATCGCTGAACACGTTGGAACAGTTCATCAACACCTTCCTGGATTCCTATCTGCTTACCCTAACGTTATCAAGACGGTACGTTATTCACATTCATAATATATTGAAAAAAACTCTTAAAGGTAAACAAGATCAATTCGACTCCTCGACTCAAGGAATGGATTGAGAAGAGAGAGCCTACTGCCTTCTAAGCAATGAAGATGTTGTATTTATGTAGTAATTTGAAACATTATCTAGCAATAATTTATGATAAATGCTCTCGGAAGCATCGCGTTTACGCACATTAGTAATACTCTTTGAATACGCTTCAAGATGAGATGAACATCGCTGAAAAATGGGCTGATCACTCAATTCTAATCTTCTCTAGTTTATGTTCAAGTATCTGCTTTATAGTTTCTATTCATGATCTCTGAGCACTGTCTCTCGACAATTCGCTCACGCTCTCTTCATTCACAAGTTCCTTTCCGCGCTTTCTTATCACACGCCCTTCATATATAAAGTATTTGTAATCATGATACAAGCATCACTTAGTTATGTCTTCTTTTAAGATTACGTACTTCGACGGTCGAACAAGAGCTGAGGTATCGATTGATTGACTTCAGAATAACGTCAAAGTTCATAAATAATACGTTTAGGTCGCTCACCAAATTCTCTATCTCGCCGATATACCTTTCGAAGATGTGAGAGTCTCCTTTGCTGACTGGCCTGCACTGAAACCGAGTAAATAATGAGAAAGATGAACCGTTGTTTAATCAATCCATTTAGCCACTCCATTCTGTCAGTTGCCTTAAAGTTGACGGTGAATCGCTCCCCACTTCCTTCGAAATCTTCCGATATCTTGCTAAGGAGTTCGGTAATTTCATATTTGGAAAACTTCTTGTTACTAATTGGCTATCCAATAATTTATTCAAAGGTATTTATTTTGATCGCTAAATTTAGGATGCAATGGAAAGAGTTCTTTCGAGACAGCCTGGGTTGATGCTCTCGCGTATCAACATGCTGACTATTTCATGGGTGATTCGCCCACTATTCTTCGTCATCTGGGGATTCGCTCAGGGAGATCGAGTGGGTTCATTACTTGTATTCGCTGTCCTTAGGGAGATCGAGTGGGTTCATTACTTGTATTCGCTCTCCGAGACCCTCCTTTCCCCCTTTTCATCCACGTTTTTCATACTGCTCTTGTCAAGGAAATTGGAGCACCTGCGAGAGACAAATACTTCCCCATACTCGAGAAGATTGCCAAGGTTTGCATTGTTCTTTTGCGTTATTTATTTATTCTTTATTCATGAGCGAGGAAGAAGTCCTTTCCAGGACAATGGTCTAAATGCTCATTTCGTGGGTGAATCTCTCACTTGGGTCGATCTTCTAATCGCTGAACACGTTGGAACAGTTCATCAACATCTTCCTGGATTCCTCTCTGGGTACCCTAACGTGATTAAGACGGTGCGCTATTTCTTTGTAATAAAAATTAGTTCCTTTTTTCTCAGGTGAACAAGATCAATTCGACTCCTCGACTGAAAGAATGGAATGATAAGCAAGCGCCAACTGCCTTCTAAGCAATGAATAAATTGCATCTACGTAGTTACTTGAAAAATTGTCAAGCAAAAAATTAACATAAATGATCTCGGATGATGCTTATCAGACAAAGATAACGGCATAGCAAAGAGAACAAATTCAGAAATGTTCATTATTTTGCAATGCAAAATTCTCACACGCTCATTCCTTATTTAATCACAAGTCCAGGGGACGTATTTTCTTATCATTCTCCCCTCTTCCTTTCGTCGTCGTAACGTCGTATGCAAACCTGATCCACACATCACTCAATAATGCCTTCTTACAAGCTCACGTACTTCGATGGTAGAGCGAGAATTGAGGTATCGATTGATTGTTTTCGTTAAAGCGTCTCAAAAAATTCCATTTCAGGTAGCTCGCCAAATCCTCTACTTGGCTGATATTCCTTTCGAAGACGTGAGAGTCTCTTTCGCTGATTGGCCTGTTCTCAAACCGAGTGAGTAGCGGGTGAAAATAAGTTTCTGAACAGGCTCTTCATAATTTTTTTGAACTCAGCCACTCCATTCGGTGAGCTTCCCGTTCTCGAAGTGGATGGTAAACCGATCCCGATCATGTACGCAATCTACCGATATCTGGCTAAGGAATTCGGTGAGACCATCCCAATATAGTTTCTGAATCCTCGCTGATGAGTTCAAAATGGAGAGTCAGTCAAATCATAGTGTGCAATTCAGGATTCGCTGGACAGAGTCCCTTCGAGACTGCATGGGTCGATGCAGTTGCAGACCAGCATGCTGATTACTTCAGGGAGATGTATCCTTTCCTCGCTGTTATTTGGGGTTTCTCTAATGAAGATAGAGTTAGTTTCTCCATTATTTTACGAAGTGATTACCCATCATAATATTAGTTATTTGTCAGGATACTATCATAAAGGAGGTGGGAGAACCCGCAAGAGACAAGTACTTCCCTCTACTGGAAAAGATTGTGAAGGTTTCGTAATTTCACCGAAAGACTACTAGATTTAAAGTTGCAGGACAATGGCCTGAATGGTCATTTCGTGGGTGGATCTCTCACTTGGGTCGATCTTCTCATCGCCGAACACGTTGGATCAGTTCATCAACACCTTCCCGGATTCTTCTCGGACTATCACAATGTGGTCGAGACGGTATGTCTATTCATTAAAGGGGGAGGGGCACGAATCGAAATTGGTGGGTCCCACCACGACGTGCATGCACCCCGCCGTAACTACAGTAATCAGCACAGCGGTTGACTCTGTCCTCTCCCTTAACTAGGCCGTCTAGACTCAATGAATATAACGGTACTTAGCCTGGTGGTTGTGCTTTTGCCTCGCTATCCGGCACCCGCTGGTTCGACTCCCGCCATGTGCAAACCTCACTATTGCTGCTATTTTCGACTGCCAATCGAGTGAAATCAATACAAGAATACAGTACCCCAAATCGTGCCTGCACAATCAATGAAACTTCAAAAATCCGTAGTGAGGTTCAGAGGCACTTCTAGAACTTCGGATAAAGTGATCTGTGATCGGGTATTGCATCCCTATTACCCCACAGGCTCAGCTTATGTGAAAAAATATTAGTGCCCCTCCCCCTATAACTTCTGTTCCACAAACGAATTTTTATTGAAAACGAGTACAAATTACTCACACTCAGGTGAAAAAGGTTAATTCGACTCCTCGACTGAAGGAATGGATTGAGAAGAGAGTGCCAACTGCGTATTGAAAAGTGTAAAAATTGTTATAAATATTCTATGTTGCTTGTTGTATTATTTTGTTCAAAACTCTATGATCAATTTTTATCATGGGGATAAAAAAAGTAGATGAAAGTTGAAATGATGCACATTTCTTCACACAACAATCACACATCGCTAGAAGCTTTTTGTGCCCATCAACACTTCGGTGGAAGAGATGGATGAGCCCTTTCACCTTCCTTGTGCACACTCAATCCCTTCTTGCGCTCTTTCTCTCTCTGACGAGTGTATTCATTGCCACTATACATGGAAGGACGTCAGCCGGTATCCCCTTTCATTTCTATTGTTTTAAACTCATTAGTTTCAGAACTGCCTAATTTGTGAGATACCAATCACAGATTGCCACTTGGGCATCAACTGTTGCCGAGAATGTGCTGTGTTTTACAAGTGAGTTTGCCATTTTTCTTGATGAGTAATAATAACAACAACAATAATAATAATAAGAGGACCAATAAACTCAATTTCAGACGAACTTTCTCTATGAAACGAACACTAACATGCAAAGGAGGGGACGATGAGTGTATGACTAGAGGTTTGTGATTGAACTGATCTTTAGAAATCTCGTAGTTCACTTATATTTAGACCCAACAACCTCATGTAGAAAGTGTCGCTATGCTCGCTTCTCAGAAGTTCTGGCTTCATGTTATGGTGAAGATTTGGAGGTTGTTTTATTTATTCTATTTGTCCCAACAGTTGTTTCTAGCAGAAAGTTGACATTACAAATGAGCGGGCCAATCTCGAGACAGACTCGAATGTCAGTACTTCTCAAACTTTCATTGACTATGAAACGTATGTTACTGACGTTGCTCACTTTTATCAAATATATTTGCAGAATAATGCTGAATGAGCCATCATGCAGTGAAACTTCCATTCTTGAAAGGATGAAAAGAGCATACGGGTAATACTTTTTATTTGAGTGCAACAATTAATCTTTAAATTTAAGAATACTCTGCTTGACAAGGAAAAACGGTGAATTGGGCACCAGCTCACCCGAAGTGCTTAGCCAACTACTAAAAGGCTCAATAGTACGATTTATTATTATTGGAAAATAAAAGTTGGCCTTTATATTCAGAAATTTGCACCTGCCACGTACAAAATCGTCATTCCCAACGCAATGATCTTGTTGAGGACTGATCGAATTCTCCAAGATGGCATTTGACGACTTTAGAAATATGACATCCGAAATCCAGGTAAGCCTTGCATTCTGGGAATGTTTTCATAGAACAATTTCAGCACATAATTATGAAGCGGAATTTCGATTTCATGGGCAAAATCATCGATTTGCATCGTTCAGTGCATCATTTTCCTCATGAAGATGAAACAGTGTTAGTTCTCATAAGTCATATTTCGTTAATGAAACAAACAGAAACTTGAAACAAAACCGTAGTAACACCGATGTTATCTTCCAGGCTGACAAGTTTTACAACTTATTTCACTCTAAAAGATAGCGAAGCTTTCTTTGTTGATGGTTTGCCAGAAATCAACAAGGAAGAAGCTAGCAGGTGAGCTATTTTTCCAGTTTCTTCGCAGTAGTATTGAATTTCAGAGAAATTGCCAAGAATTTCAAGCGAACACTGGCCGTCAATAAAGCGCATTTCAAACGAGTTCAACCAACGAACGAGGAATTTCTCGCTCTTCTTGGACTCGCGTTATGGAATGAAAGTAAGTTCACTATTCTAATTCACACTCATATCGATTTTTTTAAGATACAGTGGAAAATGATGAACAAATGATGGAAATTGTGAAACGAAACCGATCATCCATTTTGAATGAGTTGCACAAACACTATGCAAAGAAGGGAACAACTGATTACGCCTCAAGATTGGGTGAATTGTTGTGTTTGCTCGTAAATGTGGAGGTTCGTTGCTCTTTAGAATTGTCAATTAATTTCTCCTTCAGAATGTTTCCTCACTGATGGAGGAAGATAGCAAATTATACAGTCTAATGAACATATTTAATGAGTTCAATTGTTTTATATCTGATATGACCGCATAATTAATGAATATGAGCAATGCCGATAAACGTATTTATTCGTTGCGTGGTTCGTATAAAAGGAAAGCTAGCAAAATTGGTGTTTGTTCTAGACCATAATAATACAATAATCGCAAGGTTACAGTAAGAGTGGGCATCTCATTAAAGATACCGCTCAGCAACCCATGTCGCGTCATTTTGGTCTCGAATACATGCTAGACCCACACAGATAGCCACCGACCCTGTTCCAATGATCCCTGGGAAAGAAACATCGAACCACGGGGAGTGTTACGGCTGAGTCAGACTGACATTTAGAGAAGAGAGGAAGGAGAAAGATCGAGAGATCGGGAGAGGAACCAGAGAGGGAAGTATCTCTCTTTCTCTCTCTCGTCCCTCTTCTCTCTCTCAATTTGCTTGCACGTTGCTCCCCTTAGTCATAGAGCGCTCAGTTCACATGGCCGCTGCCGAGGAGGTTCGTCTATTTTTCCCGATTATCAATTTCATAAACTTTTGCAATTTTTTGTCCGTTTGCTAAAAAACTGCATATTGCAATTTTTGGGCGTGTTTATGCAAAAGTAGAGAACGTTTTTGGTGTAATCACCATGGTTTCAGCCGGAGAGATGTCTCATATGCGAAGTGCCCATAGCTGAGATGCATCTGGGCATCATGTGTTGCAGGGCATGCTCAGTCTTTTACAAGTGAGTTACCAGCTGACGTATGAAAGCTGGGATCAAATCCTCATGATTCCATCTTGGATTCGCCCAATAGCACCGATAACGACAAAGATCAGGGTCACTTTTCAATCTTTCAGACGAACTCTCTCCCAGAAGCGAGTACTTCGCTGCAAAGAAGGCGATGGACAATGCATCCTGAAAAGTATGTATTGAAATATAACGGATTTATTGTACCGAATAATTGTCAGATCCCAAAACTACGTGCAGAAAGTGCCGTTATGAGCGATTCTCCTCAATTCTCTCCGCTTGTGCTGAAGGAAGACCCGCGGTTTGTGGCCAAAAAGGCTTTTCCATTGAAAGATCTGTCTATTTTCAGGAGGATATCTCAAGTGATTCGGATTCGATGGACTTTACCCCCTCTCCCTCTTGCTTCCTCGACCACACAACGTAGACTGACTCATGTTGATCTTTTGCTCACTCTCACTCCATAGATCTATGCAATCCGACTCGGCGAGCAATGAAACACCGACGTTTGAGAAGATGAAGAGAGCTTACGGGTATCCCCAATTCATATACAAATGCTTCATCTCCATTCGATTATTGAAGTGTCCTCTGTTTGATGAGGAAAAACGGAGAAATGGGCACTTGCACAACACAAATATACGACCAACTACAAAGAGGAATTATTGTTAGTTTCAACTCTAATTCATTGGGACATTCGACAATTGCAGAATTTCGCGTATGCTACATACGGAAATGTTGTTCCGAATGCGAGAATAATGTACACTGGGCTGCTCGACTTTTTCAGCACATCTTTCGAAGACTTTAGAAACTTATCGAAAGAGCATCAGGTGAGTATTCATTCTTCAATTTTCAAAAAGTGAGTTGCTAGTGTTCAGCACCTTTTCGTGTACGGTAACTTTGACATGCTGAACAAAACGGATGATCTTTATCGCTCAGTGCAGCATTTTCCCGATTGTGATACTCTGTGAGTGACTGCAAATTTTAGAAAATCATAGGAAGTCCAAGATCTCAAAATAGTCAAATTCTTCAGAATGCCCAGCTATACGACGATATTCCGTGTCGATCGTGTTGATGAATTCCTAGTCGATTGCCCACCAGGAGTGAACAAGGAAGAAGCCGGAGCGTAAGTCACCTCATTAAACATCGAACATTTTCAGTACTTTTTCAGAGAATTCGTCAAGAACACCAAACGCTCTTTGGTAACGAACAAAGCACACTTCAAGCGAGTCCAATTAGACGGTGAAGAATTCATGGCTCTCCTCGGCCTGGGATTGTGGAATGATAGTTAGTTTCGGATCATAGATAGTTTGATTCGAAGTGTGTATTTCAAGACACGCCGAACAGTGACGATGAAATGATTGAGTTGGTGAAGAAGAATCGATCGGTGATTATGAGGGAATTGCACAAACACTACGCGAGGAAGGGAAGGACAGATTATGCTGGAAGACTCGGTGATCTACTGTGCTTGCTGGTCAATATGCAGGTGTTATTTACAATATTCCATACCTGATAATTTTCGGTTACTTTCAGAAAGTTGGAGATCTCCACAAAGAAGACGAGCAAGTGTACATGCTCATGAATATGTTCAACGAGTATGTGACGTAAATGTGTGATATTTGTGATATTTATTGACTAATTATTTGCATAAAAAACTATTTCTTCTATTGTTCAATTTCAAGAGCGAAAAAATATCAATGTTGAATCTTTCTCACAATCAGTCCTCCCATCTTTCACACTATCACGCTCATTGTCGAAATTTCTCCTATCGGGAAATGGATTGCAGTCTATTGTCGTGATCTTTGATCCTCCATAGCAACCCTTACCCGAATGAGAGCGTCGCTAACGATTGAAGAAGAATGAAGGAGAGGAGGAAGGTGCATGGGGGAGAGAGTCGTGTTAGCCCTTTTCCTCTCCGTCGCTTCAACTCTCCACGCTCCCACGCTTTTTGAAGCCTCACAATCTTCGACTCCCGTTTTGAAATGGCTGATGTAGACCAGGTATTTTAACACTATTTCATTTGCTCACTCTACTTGTTGATCGAGCAATGTCTCATCTGCGACGCGCCTACAGTCGAAATGCATCGGGGAATCAATTGCTGTCGAGCATGCGCTATTTTCTACAAGTATCTTTCGATAATTATGCCATAATCGTCAAATATGATTCAGAAGAACGATTGCGCGCGTCCTCTTCGATGCAAAGGAGAGGGAAAATGCGGATCTAAGAGTGAGCGCATTGAAATCTGAAAAGATATTTTGTATCATTTTTATTTAAGGATTTTTAGAACCGAAAGGTTCTAAAAATGATACAAAATTAAAAATGTCGGAAGTGCCGTTTCGAGCGATTTACTTCCTGTCTTGCATCTAGTTGTGAAGAGAAACCAAAGGTTGGTCAACTGATCTTGGCTTCATCATTTATTAAAAATTTAAAGGAGCAGTTAAATAAATACCCGAAAGGAAAAACTAATTCATTGGGAATCAGTGTTCAAGTAGCCCCAACTTCCAATTCAATACAGGAACAAGAAAAGTAAAGTTGCTGTTTAATTTGATGGGAGACTGAGGATATTTTAGACCAATGCAGCCAGACCAGACTATCAATGAAGTTACACTTCTTGATCAAATGAAGACTGCTTACGGGTATTAAGAAAATGAGAGTCCCTGATAAATAAAACTATTTTGAAGGGTTCTTTGTACGACGAGGAAGCATGGCGAAATCAGAGCTTACTCATCACAAATACGCGATCAGCTTGATCGAGGATTAATGGTAGGGATGAGCTAGAGTTAGATCAAATTGGAATCTTTGATCAAGGGGGGCTTGTTACAGAAATATGCTCCAGCGACGTACACTAACGTCGTTCCTCACGCAGGAATTATGTTCGCTGGATTGCTTGATCTAATCAGCGCGTGCTTTGATGATTTTAAAAGTCTGCCAAACGCTGAACAAGCAAGAGTGCTATGTTGCATTGAAAACTGAAGTTCATTTTACAGCAACTCTTACTTTTTCACAATTTCGAACTAATAAATAGAAGTGATGATCTTTATCGAGCGGTTCATTATTTTCCGGATGACGATACTTTGTTGGTGGTTTTTGATATATAATAAATCAACAATATCGAGTTCAGTATGCCAAGTTACACTACGATCTTCTCAATTGACAAGATAGACGATTTCCTTATTGACTGCCCTCCTGGAATCAACAAGGATGAAGCTAAAGAGCCAGTTTCCAATTCTTCCCTTGTATTTTAACAAATCTATTTTCAGAGAAATTATAAATAATACCAAGCGGTGTTTGGTGGTGAACAAGGCACATTTCAATCGGATTCAGCTTACCCTTGAAGAGTTCCTTTCCTTTCTCGGCCTCGCGCTATGGAAAGATCGTTCGTTTTTGAATGCGAAGGTCACTCTAATTACTCCGTTACAGATGACTCGATTACCGATGAAAAGATGACTGAAATGGTGAAACGAAATAGAGCAGCAATAATGGCTGAATTGCAAAGTATTATGCTGCCAATGGAAGATCCGACTACTCATCTCGTTTGGGAGAAGTACTCTGCTTGCTCGTCAGCATGGAGGTTTCATCAAAATATCTACTCCAATGATCAAAAACAACTTAGG
The DNA here is from genome assembly GCA_000180635.4 of Pristionchus pacificus. NCBI lineage: Eukaryota > Metazoa > Nematoda > Chromadorea > Rhabditida > Neodiplogasteridae > Pristionchus > Pristionchus pacificus. The sequence continues at coordinate 12,095,010 of CM026578.1, read as the reverse complement.
AGCTGGCCGTTCAACACAAAGAAGATATAAAAGTGTACATGCTCATGAACATGTTCAATGACTATGCGAACGTCAAATGAGTGTGTTGAGAGTTGCCGTAGATTCGCGTTTGTCTTATGAATGATGATGACAATGAAGTTTACTAGTGTATTGTTTTCGACTTTAACTCGGGAATAAATTTTTTTGTGCACAATACTTCATTGTACATGTTAACCCGCATTGTTGATGAACACCTGTAATTTACCCACAGTGTGATCGATATTGAGTGCATTTTTGTGCTGGTCCATAGCAACAAAGCCTCGGCTAATGAGTGCAACTAACGAGAGAGATAGGAGAAAGAAGTGAGGGCACTCGTGAGAAAGAGAGACTTCTTTTCCCCCACCCACTCTTTCGTACACGCTCGACAACTCGCTATGCTACTCTAAGTCCTGGAGATTCAATTTCAAATGGCTGAACAGGTACTTTCTTGTTCAAAAATTGTCAATTCAACATGATTGCAGAGTGGTAACTGTCTCATCTGCGGCGCTCCCTCGTCTGCAATGCACTTTGGAATCAATTGCTGTCGTCCTTGTTCAGTTTTCTACAAGTATGATGCGTTTTAGATTTACTTTATTTCATAATTTGGTATTCAGGCGCACGTACGCACAATCACACAAAAGACCACTGAGATGCAAAGAAGGAGACGGAAAGTGTACGTCGAATAGTGAGTTTAGCGGATATTGTGGCAATGCGGAGTAATTGTTATTGCAGAACCGAAATCAATATGCCGAAAATGCCGATTCGAACGATTCACATCGATTCTTGCCAATTCGGAAAGAAAATCAACGGTTTGACTTTGAAGTCCGACTCATTGGAATCTAACTATGAAATTCATAGAGTGATAGTGAAGTAATGAAACAAAAATATTATTCACCAGAACCTTCAACTTCATTTGAAGGGTTTGAAAATTGTCTAATTCAGTTCACACTTCGTCTTATTTGTAGATCTCCTCAATCTGACTCTCCGTGCAGTGATACTCCAATTCTTGAGCGGTTAAAGAAAGCATATGGGTGTTGTAATCGTTCTCAAAATCATTTTTATGTTTATTTTGAAGAGCTCTTTGCGAGATGAGAAAGAACGGAGAAATGTGCTCTTATTCTTCACAAATACGCGAGGAACTTCAGCAGGGAACCATAGTGAGCTGGTCACTTGTCCTTAAAAAAAAGATATTATAAGTGAAAAGCAGCCATTCTATATTGTTATTACAGAAATACGCGCCTGCAACGTATACGAACGTTATTCCTCACGCCGGGATATTATTCGCTGGGCTACTTGATCTTTTCAGTACTTGCTTCGAAGATTTCAAACGTTTATCAAACGAAAAGCAAGTGAGTTTTATGAAGCTTTGATGTACATTGATGTACAATAATGAGCGTGTGGTTTTGTAGCAACAACTTCTATTTCTGAGTTTCCAACTGATGCACAGAAGTGAGGACATTTACCGTGCGGTCCAATACTTCCCGGATGATGAAACATTGTAAGCATCGCACTTCAAAAGTTAATTTAATCATTACTAGTCGCAGTATGCCAAGCTACACTACGATCTTCTCCATCGATAATATCGATGTATTTCTCAGTGATTGCCCCGCTTCCGTAAATAAGGAGGAGGCAAGCGCGTAAGATAGATTTTTGTTATTGTGAAAAAAATCCTGGTTGTAGAGAAATAATCAAAAATACACAACGAACTCTGGTTGTGAACAAAGCTCACTTCAAACGGATCCAATTGACAATCGAAGAATTTCTCGCCTTTCTTGGTCTGGCTTTGTGGAGAGATCGTAAGTTTGCCGTACGAGTTTATTTCCGATCCCGTCTTCAGATAAATCGATCAACGATGAAGATATGATTGAAATGGCGATGAATAATAGATCACAACTTATGGCTGAACTTCACAAATACTATGCAGGAAAAGAGATATCAGCATACTCAGCTAGACTGGGAGAACTACTTTGTTTACTGGTCAGCATGGAGGTTTTTTTTTTTAAACTAACAAACTGAACTTAAACTGTTCAGGAGTTAGAGGTGCAGCATAAAGAAGATCAAAAAGTGTACGCACTCATGAACATGTTCAATGAATATCTTACTTTGTAGTAATTTTCATGCTCACTTTTTTCGCATATACCGATTGTTCGATTGTTTTTTTAAAATATTAACATCACAATTAATATTTTACAATACAAGATGTGTGGGCTCTCTTGCGCATTAATTCTCGATTTAAGCTGATTCATCATCTACAGTTCGCATGTGTTATTCACTCATTGATGAGTCACACCAAATCATACGCTGCTTATCACCTGAAATCTTGGCTATAAAGCGGCCTTCGTAATTCTACCAACACACACTTCATTAGTCGAAGTTAGTTTACTCGATAATGACGATCGCCTTTGCTATTGGTCGTGCCATCGGGAAAGGACTCTTTCCAATCACGGATGAGAAAATGATGGCTGCAGCGAAGAAAGGAGAAGAGAAGAGAAGGCGGAAAGCTGAGAAGAAGGCAAAGAAGAAGTATGTCATTTTTACCTACATTATAACGAACAATTTTCAGTGGAGTTGAAGAGAAATCTGAGAGCCTTCCCGATTACCTAATCTTCGAGACATCAAAAGACGATACTGTTTCTACAAAGAAGAATTGAAGAAGACGTTGTACTCAATGATTTCTTTTGAGTTGTGAGAAGAGTCGACTAAATATTTATGTTAACAACCGAACAAGATCTATAGTACAAAATTCATATTACTGAATAAATGATTAGCTTCCAAAAGAATTGAACTAATGTCGATGTGGAGCATCAGATTATGAATACATAGTGGGGGGGGGGGGGATTTCGACAGCGCAGATGTTCGACGGAACAAATATATTCGGAGATTTCAACAAACTGTATCAACAGAAACTATATCAACTAAAACGATTTTTGCTGTGAAAGATACTGGACAATTGAATAAAATTGGAGCAAGAAACTAAGTAGTGGAATAACACTCAAACGGGTTGGGGGAATCGTGAATCATACCTTAGCACTCAATCATTTATTGACAAAATATTGTACACACAAACGATTAAAAGTATAACATAAAAAAGTTAGCGATTTCAAGCCATCCAATATATTTGTTTACTAATCTAAGTTACTCGATTGAAACATTAACACGGAAATGCAAATTCTCCTCGATATCTCTCGCAGAAGCAAGAGGAGATGCCAACGCAAAAAACTGGTCTGATTCATGTTTTGTAGTTCGGACGCATTACTCATCTCGTGCTGAATCATCCACAAATCATACCTTTCTTATCATTGGTTATAAAGGACCATTCATGACATCTGCTTCACACTCAGTTTTCAATAGTCTACGTTCCCACTCATCATCGATCGTACTCATAATGTCCATCGCATACGCAATTGGATGTGCTATCGGACAGGCTCTTTTCCCAATCACTGATGAGAAATTGATGGCCGCGGCCAAGAAAGGAGAAGAGAAGAGGAGACTCAAAGCGGAAAAGAAAAAGTAGGCTTGTTTGATTCTTTCATGGTAATTGAAAGAATTGCAGCCGAAAGGAAACGAAACCCGAAGATCTTCCTGCAGAACTTCGAGTATTCGATTTTTCACTCGGTTCAAGTAATGATTCCATCACAACGAAGTTGTAATCATTTTCATTGGTTAATTTCTGTACATTTGTGATCACGTATTTATTCCAAGGTTTCCGTTCTTGTATAAACACTTTGATTTCACCCAGATCACGTGCAAAAAGCACAAGACCGAGCGCAGTACTGAAATAGAAATGTTGATGAAGAATATGGAGAAACGTATTCACCTGCTTCATGATGGAAACATACTCATTCATTTTGCAGAGTGACTCCTTGCCAGCACAGTCGGGAGTGATATCACGACAGGCTGAAATTATTAGCAGATTTAAAAGTTTAAACATGATTTTTTCGATCGAAGAATGTTTTAAGCAATGGATAGGCACTCTGACTTGGCACTGTGGGGACCATCGTGAATTGGCCACACGTTCTCATACACGTCTTCTGACAGTACACGTTCATTATCTTATCGTAATCGGGAAGGAAGCAAAGATGGACGGAGAGAACGCATTTAGGAGAGAGATCTTCGCATGCTGAAAAGGAGCTTGTCGATCAGCATCACTCCTTTTTTAATTTGCAATATCTATATTTTCTGAATAAACAGTGACCTTCAGTAGTAGTGGCCGCTTCAGTAGATGTTGTGGGATCCGGAAGACTGGGCAGGATAAGGTTTTCAAATTTGCAGCAGTATTTCCCTCCGTTCTGCCGAATGCACACTCCCTCTTCCACGGGGCAACTGTCAAGGAAGCAAACTGAAATTTTGAGAACACTGAATTGATTGTCGAATCGTTGACGTGAAGTGGAAACACAACTTACTTTTCTGGAAATCGATCACCGAACAGGTTAGACCCTCTACAACTTCGGAGAATACAGAAGGGAAGGATGAAAGTAGTAGCAAAAGAATGGTCCGAATCATGGTTCGAATGATTCTTTAGGAAACCCTCACCAAGTGTCACTTTTCCACGCATTCCATACGAATTTTCCGATAGCTCAGCTGCGCCCACTGTTCTTTTCCCATCGTACCATGCAAAGGTGAGAGGAGTGAAAAAGTGAATATAGATGGGGATGAAGAGTAGCGATCAGAGACTATTCCAGGGAAAGTATCCAGAATGCCATATAAATTTGGCAACTCAACGTCAGTGATAATTCATCGACCTCATGGTCTGGTCGAGAAGGTCGAGGTGCAAATAATGTTCCTTTGTGATCATTTTGTGTTCATGTGAGGTTGAGGGAGTTCCTCGTAGTTTGTAATCAGTAAGAGAGTGAAAAGAAAAAGGAAAATTTGTCGATCCTTTTCCGTCTCTGGCAATCCTTTCCCTTTTGTACTGCTTCTTATCAGCTGACAGCCGCTTTGTTTTCTGCGTATTGTCGCTGTTGATTGCACCCCTTGGGAACCTTCCATTGCTAATACTTATATCTGCTCGCGCAAAAGTATTATCGGTGACTGCTTGACTGTATCATTTGCAGTCTTTTCGATACGATTCTTTTCTCTACTACGCAACAATCTTGACAATCAATGGGAGATCGATTCGATATCGTGGTGTTGGGAGCAACGGGAATCACAGGAGGATACATTGTGCGAGCGTTAGCATCTTCGCCTTTGTTCAAGGTATTTGTGATCAAATGTTGTTTCTTTCTTCATTTTTCTAATTTGTCAACCTTTTCAGGGTAAATCAGTGGCTGTTGCAGGACGCAATGAAGCGAAACTCCGTTCTGTTCTAGAGGAGATCGAGAAAGATGTTGGTCAGTAATTATACGGCCAAACTTAGTGATTGCTGCGTGCTTCACGCTTAAAAGTGAAACAAGGCTGAAGGATAAGTGGTATGATAAGGAGCGAGTGGAGAGTATGTACATAATGACGAGTGGTAAGTTAGTGAGACAGCGAGAGAATTAGAAAAAACTCACTCTTTATGGAACTATCTATTATAGGGAAATGATTCAGCCAGACCATTTGTTTGCTCATTCCAGGTAATTCCGACGTCTCTTCCTATCCAGTTATCATCGCGGATACTTCTAATGAAGATTCTCTTGCAACAATGGCCAAACAGGCCAAAGTGATCATCAACGCCGTTGGACCGGTCGGTTTCTATGAATGGAAAAAGATTAATAATGCGTTGTAGTTTCGTCTGCACGGAGAGCCAATCGTGCGAGCTGCCGTTGAGAATGGAGCCAGTTATATTGACGTATCTGGAGAGCCTGCGGTTTGTGCACAACAAAATCTTATACTAATATAATGCGCCTCACTAGTTCCTCGAAAAAATGGAGCTGAAATTCCATGAGCAAGCGAGAAAGAACGGAGTTTATGTGGTTGGAGCCTGCGGGTGAGTTCTCATTCACGACAGCACCAAATTACACACTTATGTTTTAGATTTGATTCAATTCCATCCGATCTCGGCATTGACTATCTAAAGAGGAATTTCGAGGGAACTTTGGGATACGTTGAAGCGTTTCTGTCCAACAATTTCGGCCCATCAGTAAGTGAAATATTTTTTAGATTACAAAAAGCGTTGATAATATTTCAGGGATACTCATTCAGCACCACCAGCTATGACACACTCATGCTAGGCTTCTCTTCAATGGATGAAGACAATCTCGGTATTTGTTCTTCCATGTTCCTTGTCAACATTGATCGATAGGTGAGATGCGACGGACTATTATGCCTAATCGGTTACCGGCCACAAAACACAAAGCGCCCAAGAGGTAATTCGCACGATTAAAATAAGAGACCTGAATTTTCTTTCAGAAGAATACTATGGAAATTGGACGAAGAAAAATTGAAAGGATGGGTGCTTCCCTTCCCTGGAGCTGACAAGGTTAGTAAGAATAATGTCGAAGAGTTTCGGTGATGAACAATTCCAGTCAGTCGTTCAACGATCGCAATACTACGATTATCATGTGAATGGAAAGAAACCCGTACAGATGGAAGCGTACTTCGTGCTAGGTACCATATTTGATAATAATCAGAGAAAAAGGATATTCTAAGGTTCCCTATCAAACGCGCTCCTCTTGACTGGCTGGATCGGGATGTTCGTTGGACTGAGTAGCTTCGAATGGACGAAGAAACAGCTTCTGAACTACCCAGAACAATTCTCATTCAACATGTTCAAAGTAAGTATCAATATCAGTTTGGGAAAGCCCTGTGAATTTTCAGAAATCTGGCCCTACCAAGCAGCAGATGGAGGAGTCATTCTTTGAATATTTCTTCTACGGTCGAGGATGGGAACCAGGGGAGAATGTCGATGAGATCAATCCGACCAAGAAGGTATTGTGTGATCATTTTTCATATTACTACTTTTCATTTTTCTTGGCATTGGCCATCTGTCGAGGCCCGGATCTCGGATACATTGGAACTTCCGGCTGTGTCGCCTCTTCAGCTCTGGCTCTACTCGAGGATAAAGATACACTCCCGAAGCAGTTAGTGAAAATATATCTCTCACTTTCCTTCATCGTTAGATAAATAATTTCAGAGGCGGTGTCTACACGACAGCATCGGCCTTCCGTGACACTCGCATTCTCGATTATCTCAAGACATTCGGAATCACTTTCGAAATGGTTCACGAGAAAGAGAAGAGCAAACTTTGAGAGGTCTCTCGTCTGTCTGCCGTTCACTGGCAATAAATATTTATCTCGATGTTTTCGAGTTCCGAGATGCGGATGAGTAATGGATAATCCACGAGTGATCCAGATGGACAAATACATTGAATGTATGCGGAATATTGATTCCACTAGTCTAAGTGAAAAGTAACTGTGTATCAAATACAACAGAAATATTGATTGTCATGTTTTTCCATTTGCTTCCAAATCCTTTCGAATTGATTTGCGAATCTTACGTGTTGATCTGTTCACAATTCGACGGTAGAGACATGAAGGCAGAAAACGATTGATAACAATCTGAATTAATATTGACCAGCGTTTTCTGATAATTTTACTTGTAGTTGATGTGCGCAGTAACCGGCCGTTTCATTCACATTTCCGACAGTTTTCAATGCTGATCGCGCATAATTCTCTGCTGAAGGCACGAAGAACGATGGCTTGTCTACCTAAAAAGAACCACTAAAAAGGGATGGTAATGTGTCACTGACCTTCGGAACGATTGATTTTGTGAAAACTCTCATTGGCGTAAGAGTTTGAATGGTAATTCCGTAGGATGAGTACTCTCTCCGCAGTGTTCGCGATAGGTGCAAAGCGTAGTTCTGAACAAATACTAAATTGAAAAGTTTCGTCATTCACTCACTTTCGATGCAGAATACACATTCCAAAGCGGTGCATCCGATAGAGCAAAGCCGGTCGTTATATTTATGATGATCCCTAGAAAGTTGACTTGATTCTACTTTTCGATTATAGGTGCATTCGGCATGGGTTTTTGATACCTTTCTTGCGAAGAGCCATGTATTCCAGCACAGCAGACGAGAGCTGATGAACATTGTTTAAGTATTTCACTTTTTTAAATTTTTACACTACCATGAGCATTGGAAGAGTATTGACTGTGGATATTCTCGCGAGTTCATCCTTGTCTCCGCGCACCTTGTGTAGGATCTGAAATACATCTTACTAGATCTGTATCATAACATATTTCACGATCATGGGCAGTACCCAGTACCCCTTGCATAGAATGAAAAGGAACAAACCTCGGGGCACGGCATTGTCATTCCTACATTGTTTACAAGAACTCCAATCTGAAATGGCAAGATTTACAAATGTGATTAATGAAATCTAGTACCTCATACGAATAAAGTTCATCGAAAAGTGGCTGGTATTCTTCGATTTTCGATGCTGTGAAATCAAACACAATTATTCTGAATTTGACCTATAAAGTGGAATTCGCAAGAAAAACAATCAAGATGTAACCTCGGGAAATTCTCCCTCTAATTCCTTCGCAACGAGATCTAATTTTGATTGACATCGCGAAATTAGAATTATGTTGAACTTCTAGGTCATGTTTAATCAAACAACTTCCATCAATAAGAGGTGACTTACCATTCGGGCCAATTCATATGCGAAAGCCTTGCCAATACCATCCGATGCGCCGGTTACAACTTAACGACTATTTTCTGTGAACGTGATAGCTCGAACCTGCCCATTTCGCTCCAGCTAGTTTGTGCAAATCTTTGCGTCTGCAGAGGAAGTAACTGAAAAGCTGTTTATAAAAAAAACAATACTAAATCGATTAACCATCCTAGAAAAAGTACTTCCGTAAACTAACTTACGGTCCAAATATTTTACAGAAAATCCACAGAAACTGTATCAATAATGCAATAAGGCAGATCATATCGACACAATTCCTCACTAGAGTCGATAAATCGTCATCACAGTCCGATCTTCTTCCCATTCTTGAAATGCAGAGCAAAACGAGAGAAAAGGATCGCTCGCGAACGAAAGATAATCGTAAAATGAGAGAATTCTGCCGATCACGAATCGTTCGAAATGGTAAATCTCTTGCCCAACACAGAAACAAAGAGGATATTCGCACTTTTATGTAATCTCGATCAATCGAGAATGAGTGTGTGATACTGAAGTTGTAATAGGCAATTTTTTTTTAATGTACTTGTATTCCCACTGATTTTAAAGCTGGAATTTCTATCATATAAATGAATTCGTCGATCAGTCGTCTTTTAGAAAAGCAATTCAGAATTTTATTTACGTGGAATATTGATTCCACTCTACAATTATCGTATGATAACTGACATGTTGAAAAATTGTGATCAAGTTTGCTTCCAAATCATTTCTAATGCATCGTCGAATATTTCGAGAAGATCTATCCAGTATTAGACGATAGAGTCAAACTGGCAAAAATTTGCTGATCACAATCTGCAAATAATGTTTTTCACTAATAACGAAAAGGCTTTGTTACCTGCACGTGATGAGCCAAGCATCCTGCAGTTTGGTTGACATTTCCCACTGTTTTCAATGCAGATCGTGCATAATCCTCCGCGATGAAGAGGGTAATTCTAAATCATCATAAATAATTGTTTCGTTACTTATTTTCGACTACTTTTGATGCCGAATAAACATTCCACAGCGGTGCATCAGCTAGAGTATAACCAGATATAATATTTACGATGATCCCTCAAGTACATCTTGGCTTGAGTGAGAGTAACGATTATGCGCACCTTTTTTTCGTGGGGCCATGAACTCAAGCACTTATGAAGAGAGCTGAAATAGAATAATCACTGTAAAATAGAAAAAAACAATACCATGAGCATGGGTAGTGTGTTAATAGTTGTTATTCGTGCTAGTTCGACCTTGTCTCCATGAACTTTGTGTAGAATCTAATGAAAGGCAGGTTGTCCATTTATATCGCTCAAAGTGAAATATTCAAACGAACATCAGGACACTCCATTGACCGTCCCACATTGTTGACAAGAATACCAATCTAGATGGAAGAGCGTTTCAAAGTAATGGTGAATAAATTTAATCTCACCTCATACGAATAGAGTTCATCGAAGAGTGGTTGGTATTCATCACTTGTCGATGCTGCAAAATCAAAGACGATAACAATTTCACCTGAGAATGAACACTATAAGCAATTGCGAAAAGAAAAAAAAATGCACCTCAGGAAACTCGGACTCAAGTTCACTCATTACATTGTCCAACTTCCATTGCGATCGCGAGATGAGAATTATGCTAAAATTCTGAAACTGATAATGTAATAACATTTTGAATCAGACAGGCCATTTTGGCCAATTCGTATACAAACGCCCTTCTAATACCATCCGTCGCTCCTGTTACCACTTGAAACAATCAGATAATATTAGTTATCGTGACTAATCTAACCGGCCCATTTGGCTCCAGCGAGCTTGTGCAAATCTTTCCGTTTACAAAGGAGGAATCTGTATAATTATATTTTTTCTTCAAATGTACAGCGGGTTTATCAAGTCTGAATGAACTCACCCTCCGAAATACTTGCAAAAGAAAAATAGAAATTACATTATGAATAGAGAAGATAAAGGAAGAGGGAAGATTGAGGTGAGAGGGATCATTCCTTGCGGAAGAGTGAGGGGAGCGCGGTCTCACTTCCTCAAGAATGAGTGGGGGATTAACTCTTGAGGAAGAATGCGAACTCTTCCTCAAGAGTGGATTGAAAATCGTTCTAGGAAGACGCCGACTATAATTTTGAACATGTGCAACTGATAGTACCCTGTGGTAAGGATACTATGATTAGCATGCATAACTCTAGCTTAGTTTTTTGCATGACGAGGGTTTGCAAGCACTTACTGAGAAGTCAACTTGAGGTCTTTCGACTGCGCAATACTTCAGAACCTTACGAAACGTCATTTTCACACATGAGATATCTCAAATAGGCGAATAACGAGGTCTGTAAAATTGATTCGTTTTGAATAGCTGTCAAATTCAATCAGACAGTATGCAAATGCTTTGAAGATGATTTCTTGATGATCTTTTAGCAAGATCTAGTCACATTAACAAGAAACCCTATTGAAAACCATAGGAAGCGAGCGATTTATCGAATCTACTCTTCCTCGAGAGCTCGAGATTGGTCATTTGTGCTCGAATAGGTACTCAGTGTGAGTATGATATCTTTGGCTGATCTTTATTTGGGACAACACACGGATATCATTGGTTTCGTTTAGCGTGAATACTCTCTCGTAATTTCCGATTGAAGATTGCGAATAATCTGTTGGAGAGGCAGTGGGGCATCAGACCGACCATCTCGGACTGAAATTTATGAATGAAGAACCCTTCTTGCCCTGTTCCAACCATTATTTGATGTGCAAAGTATCCTGTAGTGTTATCTACTATTCCAACTGTCCTCAGTGCAGACTTTACAAATTTAGTAGCTGATGGCTCGAAGAATTCGGCTCCATCCACCTGAAAACGCGGTGATCGAGACACCTTAAATGATTCTTACAATTTTCAGTTTGGTCGACACTCCACCGGGAGTTACGCATTGTACTGTTATGCCGTGTACTGAGTATTCTTGACGAAGAATATTTGAGAGATGCAGCATGAACTTCTGAAATAAGTGAAACTGACAGATCAATCAGAGTAACAGGAAGATCACCTAAAATCTACGGAAATAACTTATTGATCAACGAAACATCTTTTGGGTGAATCTAAGATAAATAACGCCCATATTGTCAAAGGGGAACTTTTTGCGTCTTATTTTTTCCATTCAATTTGCGCTGAGAAAAATGTAAGACTTCGCAATTAACAAATAGGTGAAAATAATCAAACCTTTCCAGCAGAGTACACATTCCAGTAAGCCATCTCATTGAGTGCAGCCATCGATGAGATATTGATAATCACTCCTGCCTTCCTCTTTACCATCTGCTCCAGAACGGCCGAACTCAACTGATAAGTACTCAGTTTACTGACGGAATGCATATTTTAAAATAAAGATCCTAAAAAAATTGCGAATAAATTAGTAAATCTCACGATAATGACAGGCAGTGTATTGCATGTGGAGATGCGAGCGAGTGCCTCTCCACCACCTTCGACTTCGTAAAGCTTCTGAATATCACGCAAGATTACAATGTCCCTCAGGTATGAATTCTTACCTCAGGACAATCGATCGCCATGCCCACATTGTTCACGAGAATGCCGACCTGAGACGAACAAAGTTTTTTTTTAGAGTATTATCCACAATAATTTTATATACGAGTGAAATAATCGAGTAGAAACTAACATCAATGGAGGCCAGTTCATTCAACAGTGGCTGATAATCTTCGAATGTCGGAACAGTGAAATCGAAGGCGCACATTTCTACTTTGACCTAGAATAATGATTTTTATTGAACTTTCCACAGCTGAACAGTCACAAGAATCAACTTACTCCTGGGAATTTCTCAAGGATTTCCGTCTTCGTTGTCACTAATTTCGAAGCGGTGCGAGAAACGAGAAAGATATCGAATTTCTGAAACTTTTCTTGTTGCTTTGATCACTTTTTCTCCAGGTGAACCTGTTCCGCCAATTCGAATGCGTACGCTTTCCCGATTCCATCTGTGGCCCCAGTGATTACTGCAATGAAACTCGTGATCTCATTGTGATCTCGATTGTTGGTGAGTTCCTAGTGTAAATAGCATCGAATTCGATGCGCTAATCGCATTTTCTTCTCTATTCCCACTATTCATCTTTCTCTCACAATGCGATGAGCAATACATAGAGTGTCGCTTGCCTCACCCACCATCACTCTCTCTCTCACTCTCTTTCTCTACCCTCTCCTCCTTCCACACACTCTCTCACCTGCCCATCTCGCTCCGGCTCTCGCGTGTAAATTGCGTCGCGGACACAGCAAATACCTGCCAAAAACAATCTTCTCGCCAATCAAAACAAATCGATCAAAACAAACATGAATGTAGTACTTACGGGGCGACGATTCTGTAGAGGGAAGCGAGAAGACGAAGGGCGATTAGGGCGAGAAAGAGATAACCGAGGATGAAGAGAATGATACTCCATGCATCAGACCATTCCATTGTCAACTGAAGGAGAGAAGAGAGAATGGGAGAGAGGGACAAGGGGCGAAAACAACGGATTATTGCGGGTCAACATCCCATGACACGAGTTGCGCCAATTGCAATGGAAACCAAAGAATATTTGCGTTCTCGGGTTAACACATCGATTCCGGCATTCGGACAAGGAAACAATGGAGATGCAAGGCCTTGAGAATGAGAAATCTAATGAAAAGAAGCCATATTGCGAAAACAAATGGAAGATTCTAGCAAACCTCCCGTAAGCAACAATTCGACCTCTGAGAGTGAGAGTGAATCTTCTATTGCTCCTCTCCTCTTTCTCTTTTAAGCGGTGAAGTGTGCACAACAGTGCGAGTTGTCTGCTTGATATTTTTTGGCAGAGGGAAACGAAGTGCAATTCTTCCTTAAGGAAAAGCGGAGTTTCTGACCGAAGCACAGACTAGAAGGTATTTTTGATAGTCGATGAACAGACTTAGCACTGCAATACTGTATCAATGATTCGCACGTCATTCTTGTAACATTTCAAATACTAAAATATATGTGGCTGCATTTATCCGACATGCGCTGTATCTGACACTGATCAGTGTTCGCTATTAGGTCATCGTTTTCAAATCTGTAGCTTCAATAGAATAAATTCTTGATAGAATTAATTCTCGAGAGATCTTTTGGTGCTCTGAGTGCATTCTTGGAAGTTTGCTCTTAGTCAACATAACAATTTATTTGTAAGAATTATTCGGAATAACGCCTTATGTCAACATCCCATAACAGTGATTATTATATTCCCTGTTCTCTTGTTTTCACTAAGGATCGTAGACGAACTTGTAAATCACTTTGTCGTGAACAAAGAAAAACACAAGCGAGCTTTTTCCACATCAGCTTGCTTCCCTATCCGCTACATTGAAGTCAATCCTTGTATTTGTGATCATGTACACATCTATTCCCTTCATGTTGTTGACACCTTCCCATCCATAAGATCACGAATGGGGATTTTATCCATCTAATCCGTGCTGGCCGCAATATTGAAACTAACATGAGACAAGGTGTCATAACGAGATATTTTTACAACTAATATAAAGCATTAGCCGTTTTCCTCGCGTATTATGGGTGGGATGTGATTGTTGAGCTTACCCTTCTACTATCGACTCATTCATCATTTAGATTGATGCGACGACGTTGTAATTGTCTGCTAATATGAATCCCCTTATCGATCTCGTTCACATTGATCGATCTCATTCAATCAATGGAACTGCCTACCATACGGACCAAATCTTGCTACTCGTCGTTGGTTTTGAGGTTTATTTTGCTAATTTGTTTTGCTACATAATTAGATTTCCCCCCTATTCAGATGATATCCAACATCGGTGTCTTGCTCATTTACCCCTTCTTCTGTTACGTTGTAATCAAGTCTAGTGAGTTTTCGTCATTTCATGATGAAAGAAACGCAAATCGATGACAGTCCATTTTATTAGATATCGTCCATCACAATGTTCGCCTTCAATTATGCACTGCTGCCTCTTTCTACTCAATTGGTGTTCTAGTTCGATTCTATCTCTTCTACTGTCAGTATACAGTCGTGCCTGATGACGGTAAGACAATTTATTGTGAAAACGTCAAATTTGTATTACAGAAGTTGTTTACTCCCATTTGTCTGCCGAGATATTGCGGGATTTCTCACGAACACTTGCAGTTTCATTGTAGGTTTCGAACGGCAATAATCAAAATAATTGATTTTTGGAATTACTTCGTTTGCAATTGAACGAACGGTGGCGACTTACGCATGGAGGTGGTATGAAAAGGCTTCGTGGACCACTATTTCAGTATGCGACAAATATCAATTTCGTAAACTAACCGAGATTGTAGGTCTTTGTCATGACAGAATCGTTCAATCTAACAACAGTCATTATGAATGAGGTTCTAAAATGTTAGTTATCTGTCATTATTTAATTTCTGATTCATCGTATTCAGATACAATCTCGGTTTCAGCCTGCTTCTATTTCATGGTTTTTTGTGGAAATCTGCGGATTTATGGTGACTCATTCTCCGAATCGATCGCTTTCATGGCATTTCGTTTAGGGATTCCTGCACATTTTTCGAAAAAATATTAAATTGAAACGCCGATTAGCAAAAGAAAACGAGATTTACAGTGTAGCTCATAAATTCCAAGTTCAAGAGAATGTTGAAGTTCTCAGAGTGAGTTTAATCAGAAAATTAAATGACAAGATATTGATTTCAGTGTTGCGAATGGTGAAAGTATGGTTTCTTTTCGTCACTTTATCGTTTATGTCATACGGGTTCTTTGTGTGAGTTTCATTTCCATGAGAGATCTATGACTAACTAAAAATGCAGTTTTGGTCCAAATGGACTTGAACTTTGGCGAAACGTCAGCTATTGTATATTTGAACTTCTCACTGCATTGTGAGTTTCACAGAAATGCTCCGAGATGATCATTGACATCAAAGACTTCCTTCCCAGACATTTCTCGACCTTCTATTATCTGAGCATAACGGGAAACGCGCATATCCACAAACAATTTTGCTCGCTATTCCCGTGTTTATGTCGACCGAACACGGTACTTTTACATACTTACGAAGTTACAAGAAAAATAACGTTTTCAGGTAGAACCTGCAGATCTTCAGAGAGAACAAACTACCGAATCTGCGAGATATTTTGCTGACTTGAGACGCCACTGGAACTAACCCATGTTGTCACGGATCTCAGTCGTAACTCATTTCGAATCGATAACTGCCTTATTATAGTTGAAAATACTCAATGTAGGAAAACAATTGTTTCGATTGTTTAATTTTCCTTTATTTTCCGTATAATTAATTGAATACTCTGCTTATTGTAAAGTGCTGATAGACAATAGATAGTTTCATCGGTGTCAATTATTTCCGTTCATAGGAACTAAATTTCGGTTGAAGTAGTTATCATGAGCAATAAAAAGAACATTACATGCTCGCCTTGTAATTGTCCGCTGCCGCGATAGAAAACATAGATTATGATCAAATTGGCGAATTCTATTTTCTCGTCTGAAGCTCAAATTCAAGACTAGTGCTTAAAGACTGACTGTATATCTCTGGGCTACAAATTACTGATCATCACAGAAACGGTGAATAAACGAATCTACGACGATTGACTGCCCGCCATTGATGAATTGATCTTATTTGCATTATGCGTATCATCTAGACCGGGATTACTTCATACCCTTTGTAGAAATATAGGACATCCTCCTCTTTCATTCCGCTTCATCTTGTAATTCAGATATCAACCGATATATGGGTCGGCTGTACTTCCACTTCATGCTGTTGCTTTCTATTTACTTATGAGGCTGTTCGCCTAAGAATCAGACAAGAGGAGTTTGGCTCAGCTCAAAAATCTCGATTCTCTGAAACTATGTGATTTGGGGTTCTTGAGGGTGCTGCTGACTATGGGCATATTCGTTTTTGATGCCGACGACCCATTGGCTCCAGAAGTCGTGACGTCGAAAACCGTTTTTCGAGATTTTCTCAGTTAGAAAAAAAGCTAAAATTAAGAGAGTTTGGCTCCCTGGGTAGAATTCGACGCTGATTACAGCTGTCAATTTCATTTTTTTGTGAATTTCAAAAATAATTGTGTAGAGTGGAAGAACTCGCGGAGCTAATAGTTCGCGGGGAGAGTATCATAGATCGGACCGGAATGATACAAGGATTACAAATATGTATTTACATTGCCAGGAAAACGTGCAGATAACGTTTTATGCAAAAGATAGTCTACTGTGTTGTAAGTAAATAGTTTCAGTATAGTTTCAGAGAACTGAATTTTTTTAGCTGTGCCATACTCCTCCAGAATCGTCTGATTCTTGCCAACCCTTGTCCGGCTCTTACGCGAACGGCCTCTTATAGTTCACACTAAAACGTGGGCGCCATCGATCAAGACATTATATTTTCTTCTCAGGTTTTTTTTCGGACCCTCTAATGCGCTGGTAAACTTTTCATTTAACTAGTTACGTTTATTTGGTTGTTTGCAGACCGTTGAACATCTTTTGATGGTACACTCGATTACATTCTTTCAATTCACACTGTTCATGATGCAACAACAAGTTGCGAGCCTTAAACGATCCTTCGCTCTGTCTAAATGGTATTATTTCTCTATGCTTATTCATTTGAAGCCCGTTGATTGATCAAAATTTGAGGATGAAGATATTAATCATCTCATTTATCTATTTTGGTCTCTGGTCGAATGGAATCATGTCTATTTTGACTGGTGGCGACGTGTCTAATGCTCAGGAAATCATTGAGGTATAGTTTACGACTATCGTTTATGATGCCTCGATAAAATGGGTAATTTCAGAGGCAACAACTGGATTGGTTACGATATGTCGACAACGCTAAAATCTTGATATTTGGTGAAGTTGGATATCTGGGCCCATATCGATATGGTACGTGATCACATTGTAACATGAACAACTTAATTTTTATTTTTTGTTCAGAAGTTTATGTCGTTATATCGAGTATTGTAGTGACTATTCCTGTTCGCTACTTTCTCATTATTAGTTCATTCAAATTATTGCAAGTCAGTAATCAAAACGGTCATTTGAATGATAATCGTGCAAATTCAGAGAACGGTCACATCTCGAGCAAATCAAATGAAAAAGTTGTACATTTCCGTTCTTATGATACTTACTATAGCTATAAAATATAATACATTGATTACTAATAGACTACTGTGCTATCCATTTTCTATGTATATCCTCTTCTGTTGACAATAATTGCTTGGCGGTTTCAAGTTGAATTCATACCGGATTTATTACTAGCAGTCTTTCGCATAAGCGGAGTGGTGGAGGGATACTACCCGTTTCACATTGACTATCACAACACTTTCAGATGCTACATATGTTTCAAACAATTCCTCAGTTCTATGTTCTTATATCAGCAAATAAGTCTTTCAGAAAAGTGGGTTTATGCAATTTACTTATATTTTAAAAATCTGTTTAGATTCTTATTTCGAAGTTTTACTTCTGGAGACCGAAGCATATCTCTGCATTTGCCACTTCGTTTGCATTTACATCATAAACATTTTCCTGCATCGGTTTTCTTACTTCATTTGCCTTTTTAAAAGCTTTTTTATGCTGTATTTTTGTTACTCATGGTTTCTAATAGCGCCACTTTAGAATGACAATGTTTGTCTTCAGAGTCTGTTGTCACTGTAATACCGCATTTTAAATTTCATTTTGAAATTCATTTTATCTTGAAGCAATCTAACAATTTCTGAACGCACAACACTTTCTCAATATTACTAACACTGAGTGTTAGTAATATTGAGAAACACTTATGCTGAGAACAGTGTAGGTAGAGAAAGACAGGTCGGTCTAGTCGAGAATGAGGGGGAGACGAACCCTTCCCCTCTCTCCCTCTCTCTCCTCTCATTTCGAGAGAGACGAATGAGATTGGTATGTTAATCTTGTCAATAAATTCTTGTCAATTATGATTGAGTGAATCGTACCATTTACATAAACTACCGTATAACAACTCGATTATTGACAAATTCTGAAAATTAATCTCATTCGTCTCTCTCGAAATGAGAGGAGAGAGAGGAGGAAGAAGTTCGTCTCCCCCTTATTCTCGACTAGACTGACCCGTCTAGTCGATTTCTCTACCTAGAAAATGAGACTAGGAAGCGACACTGTTCTCAGCATTATTATTCTTGCTACATTAACATTTTAATGACTTCTGCAAAAATTATTAATTCACATTCAGATTTCGATTATGCCAATTGGCTATAAATATTTTTCGCCGTCACCATTTGGAAAAAATGATTTTTAGTGCATCTGTCCTTGAATAGCGCCGAATACAATACATCGGATGCCAGTACAAGTGAACTGCGGCACCTGGTCTTTTATCCTAAATGTGATTCGTTGAGTAATCACAAATAATCTCCTATTTCGCTTTCAAGTGGCATTCGCCGGCTGGGTACATCTATGCCTCTCGGCAATAACGGAACGCAAATAATACAATTTCAGCCATAATCGTAGGGAGTCTAGAGCGACAATGTGTGCAGATGTCTTTCTGTGAGTAAGCGACATGAATTCATCTCGATTGCATTACGCCTATCATCTTGACAGGGATTACTTTATCCCTTTCATCGAAGTGTAAGAATATGGTTTCAATAATATTTTTTTAAATCTCGTTTAGCTATCAGCCAATGTAAGGTATCGCTATCCTACCTCTACATTTTGTTGCATTCTATCTTCTTTTTGTTCACACGAACAATTGGATTTCCTCAATACGAACTTGCTATTTTCTGAATCAGGTTGCATGCTAATTGTAAGCAAATTTTACTTTTCTCCAACAAGGCGATAATGTGTGCTCATGATGTGTGGACATGCTTCTTTTTTCGTGGTTACCATTTGCTCCCTAATCGAATCGCAATATGCGGAGGATTGGCTTGCGGATTTATTGGACAGTACAATTCACTGGTCAGAATACATTTTCTTCTTTATCAATACATTTTCACAGATAATTGAGCACCTCTTCATGATCCATTCCATATTCATTATGCTCTTCTCACTTCTTATGATGCATCAGCAGGTGGCGAAACTCAACAGTTCATATGAGACCGTTTGCGAGAGAGTCGGACAAGAGTTGGCACATCTCAAAAATCTCGATTCTCTGAAAATATGTTTTTTTAGGGTTCTCGAGGGTGCTGATGACGATGGGGATACTCATTTTTCATATCGACGTTCCGTTGGCTCCAGACGGCGTGACGTCTAAAACAGTTTTTCCAGAATTCCTCAGTTAGGATAAAAGCGAAAATTAGGCGAGTTTGGCTCCCGAGGTAGAATTCGATGCTGATTACAGCTGCAAACTTTATTTTTTGCGAATTTCAAAAATAACTGTGTAAAATGGAAGTTATCAGGGAGCTAATAGGGATCGGGGAGAGTACCATAGATCGGACGGGAATGATGCAAGGATTCCAAATGTATTTTTACATTGTCAAGAAATCATGCGGATAAGGTTTTATGTAAAAGATAGTACACCGGTTTGTAAGTAAATTTGACCATCCTTCCACTTGTTGACTTCCGAACTTTTATCGATCTCCTTCCCTCTCCTTCTCTCCTTCCCGAGGGAAGCGAGAGAGCATGGGGAATAGAGAGAGCACAGAGAGAGGGAAGAGGTCAAGGTAGAGAGACTCGGGTAGATCAAGAGATCGGAAGTCAACAAGGGGAAGGATGGTAAAATTTACTTACAAATCGGTAAACTATCTTTTGCATAAAACCTTATCCGCATGTTTTCTTGACAATGTAAAAATATATTTGGAATCCTTGCATCATTCCCGTCCGATCTATGGTACTCTCCCCGATCCCTATTAGCTCCCTGAGAACTTCCATTTTACACAGTTATTTTTGTAATTCGCAAAAAATAAAGTTTGCAGCTGTAATCAGCATCGAATTCTACCTCGGGAGCCAAACTCGCCTAATTTTCGCTTTTATCCTAACTGAGGAATTCTGGAAAAACTGTTTTAGACGTCACGCCGTCTGGAGCCAACGGAACGTCGATATGAAAAATGAGTATCCCCATCGTCATCAGCACCCTCGAGAACCCTAAAAAACATATTTTCAGAGAATCGAGATTTTTGAGATGCGCCAAACTCCTTTAGATTTGTCCGATTCTTAGGCGAACGGCCTCATATGTCCTGCCTAGTTGGTAGGATCTTGAAATAATCAACGATCAGAAGATGTAATGAAGCAAAATGAGGGTGAAATTGTCTGCATCTGTGTTCATATACGTCGGTTTGTGGGCTAATGGGATCGTATCCATATTAACCTCTGGCGATGTCCCCAACGCTCAAGAAATCGTCGAGGTACGAAATACTATTTGATCGCTTCACATTGTGGCCTTTCCAGCGGCAGCAACTGTATTGGCTGAGCAATTATAAAGACAACTATCTTATGATCTTTGGAGAAGTAGGAAACTAAATACTGAAAATCTTGAAAAATGTCTTTTTTCCTTCAGAAGTTTACGTTATCGTTGTGAGCATCATTGTTATTATTCCAATTCGAGCCCTTCTTGCTGGATCTTCAGTTCGATTATTGCGACAACATGCAAGAACAATGAGAATGATCTCTCAGTAACGTAATTTCCAGAGTGTCCTAACATCTCGAGCAATTCGAATGAGGAAATTATACATCACAGTGCTTTTACGACCGGTTCAACACGAATTGTATCAATGCACTGTTATGATTATTTCCAGACAACTATAATCTCTGTTTTCTACGTGTACCCGCTATTGCTATCTATAGTAGCTTTTCGATTTCAAATCGCATTTCTCCCCGATTGGTTGCTTGCATTTACGCGAATCGACGCAGTTGTTTGTTCATGATTATGAAGTAGATTGCACCATACAGTTACTTGCAGATGTCTTACATGTTCCAGTCTGTTCCACAGTTCTACGTCCTCATATCAGCGAATAAAGCTTTTCGAGGCGTAAGAATGACACTTTCCATACAAAAAAACCTCTCTTCAGGTACTTGCCTCGAAAGGCTGCTGCTCTAAGATAAACCGCACTTCGCCCATTGCATTTTCTCTGACATTATTATGATTATTTTTTTATTAAATTTTGTGTTCGTCACGTGAATGCCAAAATAGAGTGCTAGAAATGAGTAGTAAACACACACTCATATACATTCGAAATAATATGAATTATAAAGCATAAAATAGAAAACGTGTAATTGGCAAATGAGAACAGATCTTTTTTCAAATCTGTTGAACGTAATCCGCCATTTCCCCAGAGGAAGTATTCGTTTGGCAAGCAATCAATTCTTCATTCTCATGCGAACTGAAAATAAATCGTCTATCCAAGTTTTGACATCTATTGAGAAGGGCCATGTTGGTAAGTCGGCGATACCAAAACTTACATCAAATAATTTTTCAGTCACCGGATTGCTCAGCAATTTCCTACTAATATTTCTCATTGTGACCCGTTCGAGAAAGAGCCTTGGCTCATACAAATATTTGTTACTCGTGTTCTCATCATTTGATGTCTTTCTCATCATGGTCCATGCCAACATTAATCACGTACTGTATTACTATTTTGACTAAAAATCGAAAGCAAAGCCCTCAGAATTACGGTTTAGCACAAAGATTGGTCTGCGAATCTTGATCGTTTATTGATGAATGATTTATAGCAAGTGGTCTCTGTTGGAACAACATTCGCATCTGTATCATGGTCTATTTTGGAGAGCAGAGTTATTGCACAATTCAATATCCTCGTCTACAATATGCGTTTTCAGAAGCTCACTAGCCTTTACTGCGCGAGTTTCACTGTTCCTTTCATCCTGATGATAATTCACTTCCTCTACCGATTTTGGGCAGTGAAACAGTGAGACAATTATCATATTTCTCAGAATAATCTTTATTTAGTCCCGCACGAATTGTTTGGTTTTCGAATAAATACTTTATCGCCCTTCTAACTGCTGTGAACTTGAGCGGATTTCTAACTTGGTTCGTCCGTAATCCTTTTCTAATTTTATTCTATTATTTGTAGGTATTCCATCTGTGTATATGGTGCCACAGGTGCTGTTGATGAGATCGGTACGATAATTGCTCGAGAGGAGTACAAAAGGAGATATGGGAGAACGATCACCGATGGGTACATTGTCATGGATCATTGGGTATGCCGTCCTATTGCTCTTATTCATCTTCAACATTCAGAGAGGCGGTAAGCTAAATCTGCGAGCAGCTATTGTTATGTTTTCCCTCGATGGAATTCTTTTCTCATCGATACTCATCGCTTCGTCCCTTGCAATTCTCACTCTTCGTTGCATCTCACAAGCGGATAAGATGTCCATCTACACTAAACTCCTTCAGAGACAGTTGCTCACTACATTGATAGTGCAGGTGAGGGGCATTTCAGATGGCATGCTAATGTATTTTCCAGACGGTTCTTCCCGTTCTCTTCGTATATCTGCCCTATCTCGCCATTCTCACTTGTCCCTTCTTCGACATTCCCGATTTCGGTCTGAGCACTGCTTGTACTGCTCTCAACTCGGGATTTCCCACTTGGGACGCCTTTGTGGTCATTATCTTCGTGAGAGACTATCGATCGGCGCTCACTCGAGTATTCAAATTGATGACTAAACCGATGGAGGGAAGTAATCCGTCCATGAAAACTGTTGCTGTCAGTGTTATTGTAATGAATAAATAATCGGTCTAATGGTCAAATAAGAAGATAATATAGATAATAAATCGCGTCGCAAATCTGAAATTAGATCCAAAAGTCCAAAAGTTCAAGAGATCAAAAGCGCGAGCAACATGCATACTTGCCAGTGGGTTCATTCGACCTCCATTCCCCCACACAACTTTTGCACGCCATCCTATCAGTGAAAGCGGCAGTTGCTTCACTACAAAATTCGCATGCCTCCCAGAGTACATAAGAGAGAATCCTCGGGCGAATGAATCGCTTCTTTTCTCTTATCTTATCTTGCAATCAATGTCTGATCGCACAAATATATTATTTTTCTCCGATGTCTGATCTATTATCATTTCTCGAAGCTATGTAGCCTACTCTCTTCCTAGATTCTTCATAGCTGATAATCATCGCATCTTTTATCTCTATTCACTCATCTCTATTCACAATTGAACTGTATTTAAACCCTGTGTGCACCCACCGAGCAAAGAAATTCACTGCTGAGAACAATCATTCGTCTTCCCCAGATTCTTTCGTCGCTTCGATCGTTGCTAATGTATTATATTCAGATGCACATTCCTGCTCACATCATCGTCGACGAAGGTTCCGATCTCTTGTGGGAGCAATTCAGAGATGCCGTCAGAGGACTCGGATGGACTGCCGATGACAATCAAAGTGAATTTAATCATTTCTTTCCATAATTCAAGGTGTATTTCAAGTGCTCGCCCTTCTTCCATCACTTCCCTCCACGAGATGTGTCTTTGCGAGGAAAGACGATGGTGAGAAGCATTTTCATCATTTTTTCCAATGAAATCAGCTGGGAATTTGGGGTAATTATTTCAAAATAACTATTATTCAGATGGTTCCTTCCTCGGTTGTCTCGTGTGGATGGAATACGACGAATTGGCATTCATTGGTACTTTTTTTGAAAGATTTATATCTGAAAAACAGCGAAATTGAAATCAGGTGACTACATTTGTGTGGAGGAACTGCGTGGTGCCGGGATTGGAAGCAGAATGTGGAATCGAGCACTGGAAAGAATCGGAAAGGGAAAGATTCTTGCACTGAGGGGAGGTTAGTGTTGGAACTTTCTCGTGGTTCTTTACTAACATAGTTTAGCACCCGCAATGGCTCCGAAATACGCGGCCCGTGACACGCCAGTGGAGCTTTCGAGACTTCGCACTAATATTCTCACTTGCGCCGAGATGAGAGAGGTCTGTTTTCCCACTGGTTCTCTTGAACAAACGATTTTAGACCTGCGACAGTCTCAATCCATCTACTTCACCAATTCTTCTCAAATCGACCCTATCTCCAGTTCAAATCGAGGAATTGCTCGAGTTCGATCAAGAAATGACAGGCAGAAATCGGTCAGTATATTTCCTCGCACATCTAATCTGAATCAGAATAACATTGCAGACGGGATCTCCTCGTTCCTTTCCTCGCTTCTCCCTCGTTCGAGTGTGCAGTTCAATTGAATGCGAAGGGAGAAATCGCTGCTTGGGCTGGAATCACTTCAACTGGATTCGAAAAGGATCACCTCTTCAAGTTGGGCCCGGTAATCTTTCTCATCAAATACTGAATACGAGATTTCCGTCAGCCAAAAGCATTGCGAATTGCAGGTTTACGCGTCTTCCTTGTCTCAATTCGCATCTCTCACGAAATCTCTTATCCCATTCTGTGAAAGGTTTGTTAGCGGATGTTTCATGCAAAAAATAAATATTTTTCAGAGCTTCCTGTGACTCAAAGATTGCCGTTCACATCGTCACTGGAACAGTGGGCGAACGAGAGCTCGAACCTCTACTAAGTTGAATAAAAGGTCAATTCCCGAGTTCAATGAATGCATTCCAGAGAATCCCCAGAATGTCGAACAAGTAACTCTTTTCTCGAAGAAGATTGATTGGAAAGTGAGAAAGGATGCGTGCTATGTTCCCCATAGTTGTGGATCTCATTTTGATGCATGATTTTTACGACTATTTAGCAATATTTGTTTGCTCATCGCTAATTGTAAGGAGGTGCAAAATAAAAATGTACTGTTTTCATTATGATAAAGTGATATCAAGTAACGTTGTCCGCTCGATTATCTGCAACGCCGATTCTTGATGGAATTTTGAGCATCAGCATGAATTTCTTTAGCTCCGCATTCACTGGTCCAGGCAGGAATATTGTGTAATAAGGTAAACCTGAGAAAAAAAATTATCCAACATGACAAAAAGTTTAATTTTATCAGCCGTGAAACTGACTGAGACAGAAAACGCAAGAAGAAACTGGAAAGAAATTATCGAGAAAGTCCTGAAGTGCTTGAGAAGGAATTACAAACTTCCACAGACCAAGCAACAACTGAAATAGAACATTTACATGTTATCAACGAGTGATTTAACTGACGAAAAAGTTAGTGAAATTCAAGAACATCGACACGAAATCTACGACTGAAATAACGAAGAGACTCTTTTCAGCTTTTGCACGAGCCTGATATTTTTTCGATGAATAGAAAGATTTCAAAAAATCTTGCCGATGACTGAACACTAGAAAATGAACCGCGACGTTTATTTTGTTCCCTTTTCATCGATTTGTACTTTGAAGTGGTGATAAGAATCAATGTACTGGTTAAAAATGTGAATAAAAAGGAGAATATGGCCATGTAAATAAAATCTTTTTCTGAGCTATCCTGAAAAGACTTTGCAAATGATCGATAGTATTGTATTCCTACTCCTTTAGGTTGATAGTCTAAAGCATAGTCATTGTATATCGGCTGGAATACGTATGTATGAGTGAGGTCCATTGCAACGGGAACTGGTAGTATAACGATTGTGAATGTGATTATTATTATCGGTATTCTGAATCGCCAAATCTGCAAATACAATCAGGCATAAACACAATAAAAAAGTTATCCCTACTTTTTCGTGCATATCGTACAGAACAATAGCTGTGAATCTGCTGCAAGCAGAAAGAAAACAGCAGGCGTACTCAAAATATACACTATCATTTTTTTTAAAACTTTCTTATTCTCACCATCAGCAACCAACCCAATGTAAACCACAGAAAGAAGAATTGTCTCATCACAGAAACCACACCCTTTCCGAGGATTAGCCATTCGTAAAATCTAAATGGAAATGAAAGATACGAATCCTAATCTGAATCTTGCCCGTAGAAATCAGGATCATGAGGAAATCGAAGCTGAATTAGAGTCGTGACATGATAGGTAATTTTCTAAGATTACTAAGTAACGAATAGACTGTTCACATGCTTACAATGAAAGATGAAACTATTGTAATAACGACAAAGGTTGGAAATTGCAGTCGAATGGCGATTACGATTGTGATCATTATTGAATAAATGAACAGTGAGAGAGAGGTATATAGGAGATGCAATACGGTGACAATATTCATCTAAATAAAAGTAATTACGTCGAAAGAAAGGAGAAAAAGAGTGTCTGGTATCTCTCGTGTCAGAGTTTTATGTCGACTAAATTGGCACCTGTGAAAAAAGAAGCTCAATGAACCTAGCAAAACGAAAGAAAACAAATACGAGATTGCGTATGATTTCGTAAATAATTGCATGTAGCGAACCTTCATTTTTTGTAATTATTCTGAACACAAAAGTGTCTATCACAAATTAAACTTGCATTTCAAATTTGATTGTGACTTTTTTCCTTGCCTCACCTCTTAGAATTAGCTTGATCATATTCTAGCTCCAGAGTAAACTAACGTGAAGTGTCGTAGTCCGTTTTGTTTGTCATCATTGTGGCATGTAATAAAACTGGTGAGTTCAGGCATAACCACTATTCAAAAGTTATAATTTTGATCAAAACTCTCAAGCGACAAATCTGAAATTATAGTTAAATCCGGTGCTGATTTTTCATCCATTACCACTCATCCTCTCATCAGGTATCTCAAATCTATGAATCAAAAAATATGGTATCTCGATCGACAGAAAATGGTCACGATTATGCAAATTATTGAGAATGGTCACGATTACGCAGCCAAAGGTTCCGTCGTATATCGAGGTCAGTTATCGCATGTGCATCGTTCTATTGGTTGATGATTTCTCCTAGAGAAGATGGAAGACAGTCGCCCTACACTTTTGTCATGGAATTCTCATCGTCTGAAGACTGCTTCTAAATTTTGGCATTGCGGTTTGCGTGTGTATGAGAACGAATTTGAGTAAGTTTTGACATGTGCTCTGAATATTTTGACTTTCTTCAGATATGGCAGTCGTTTGCATGGTGAACACGACGTATCATCGAGTTCAGCTGAGCAGAACTGATTTCAATGAAAATACTGAAGAGAAGTGCTCTAGGCAAGATGAATGAAGGAAAACCGACGATTATGATGTTATTTCTTTTCGTTTTTCCTCAAATGCTTTGTCCAATGCTTTGTTTGAAGGCACATTAGAATGGACCCCTCAAATGCAAGCTTCTCTTCTTTCCGCGACATTTTATGGTTCACTTCTGACAATTGCCATTTCGGGATCGATGGCAGACCGATTCGGGCAAAAGCTCATTCTCATTGGTATCATTCGTATCATCTTTTCAAAATTTTATATTATTCTTTGCAGGGGCATGCATGGTCTACGTTATCGTAACATTGGCTACTCCATTACTTGCCGAATTGTCTTTCAATGCTTTATTCGCAGCGAGACTTATTATGGGATTGGCCGAGGTAGCAGTAAGGTTAAGACTGATAGTGGGACTTTTCAATTCAGGGGTTTGTGAATCCCTCAGCCGGTTCGATGGCCGGTCGATGGTTTCCTCCGCTAGAAAGATCCACGCTGACTGGTATTTACACTACGGGAAGTCAGGTTCGACTATCACTTCGTTCCATATTTTCAATGATTGACTATCGTAGTTGGGTACATCCTCTTCATCTCTTATCTCAGCTTTACTTTGCTCATCGTCTTTTGGCTGGCGATCGATCTTCTACTTTTTCGGCAAGTATTCATTTGTTCTGACAATAATTTGAGACTTGAAATGAATGAGCAAACAAAACGTGAACCAAAAGTATTGTAAACAAAAAGATGGAAGGTGTGAGAACTTACTTATGATCAGGTATTCTTGGCGCAATGTGGATTGTTTTCTGGTCCCTCCTATCCTCAAATTCGACCGGTACCAATCTATTCGTACGGGATCGAGAAATGAAGTTTTTGGAGTCGGAAATTTGGAGAAAAGAGGTGAATGTTCTTGATTGATTGGGAACTGCTCGTTTTTGTCAGAGCACGAAAACGATACCATGGCGATCAATTCTGACGTGCAAGCCGATTTACGCGTGTCTTCTTGTCCATTTTGCATTCAATTTCAGTTCCACTCTCATGCAGGTACAATATCGACACTCTGATTATAGATCATCTGTTCAGACCTTCCTTCCTACATACTTTCGAGACGATCTTCAAGTTCCGTTATCCACGGTTCGAGAATAGTCCTCATTTCTCAAATAACGACAAATTGAGAATGGCGCGTATACGATGATTCCATTTGTGGTGCAGATATTCATGAGAACTGAGTGCTCGATGCTGGCCGATTTACTCAAAAGGAAGGTCGAAACTATTCATTCATCGAATCCATTTGACCTTTCAAGAACTTTACAGGGAATACTCGGTGCAACTCAATGCTCAAAAGTTTTTCAAACTTTGTGTGAGCTTTATTGCGACATGACATTCATTATTCGTTTTATTGAGATACCGCTGGAGTATCGATCTCCTTGTTATCTCTAGCCTCATTTTCTTCATGTGATCGACCGTGGATTGCAGCCATTTGTCTAACATTTTATGGTGATAAGCAGCCATTCATCCAATTAAAATTGTTGTTTTGTGCAGGTATTTTCTACGCATTTGCAATTCCTGGATTTTTCACTGCATTGATGTCGATTGCACCTCAATAAAGGTAAGTTCCTTAGCAAAATAATACTAATTGATTGCGATTAGCGGAACATTAACATCGATGACGATGCTCTCTGCGACTCTGGCTAATATCAGCAGTCCATTACTGGTTACGCTTGCGATGACACTCGTCAGCTTTCTTTTACGGATTCTTGAGATATATTCAACACTTCAGAGAAGTCAGCATATTTGGAAGATTATGTTCGTTTTCACTGCGGTGCTGAATATAATTGGAGGAGTCTTTCTCATTTATGGAGATGGTGAACATTATTTAATTGTATTATTTATTCTGAAATTACAGCGGAAATTCAAGAGTGGGCCAAAGCACCTGCGAACGTTTCTTCTGCTGAGAAAATAGAAGAAACTGCGGTAGTATAAGTACATAGAGCTTAGAGACTAAAAACAGATAGTTACAAAACATAATGATATTTTATGAAGAAAATTCAAATCGCATTTGAAGTGGTATGCGTGTAGATGAGTCCCGTTGTTGAAATTATCGTGAGATTATTTTCCATTCCATGAGTAGCTGACCTTTGACGAACGTAAGAGGGGGCGGAGTTAGGAAGAGGCCGGGAGGAGGCGAGTGATCTACCTGCTCTCCTCTCCCCTAACCTCTTCCCTTCCTCTCTCCTAGACAATCGATTGCTCGCTAACCAGCACATCTCATTTGCTGAGCATTTCAAACGCACGATACAACCATCAACCGGTCTCCTCCCAGAATTTTCAAAAATAAAGCTCGTAAGAATTCAATGACCATCACTCGAAATCTATAGCATATCAACATATTTCGCGAAATCCGCCTCAACTCGCCTCGCTATCATAACAATAACCATAATTGGATCGATAACGGGAAAGAGGGAAACCATCATTCCAAGAATATTTCCCATTCCACCAAATCGAATTCCAGTCATTGGAAGAAGGACGATGAAAGATAGAGGACAAATACAGAAAATGAATGGAATTGAGAACTGAAATGGCACTCGTGCACAGTTTATGGGGATCTCACCTGGGCAAGTAAAGCTCTAAATAATTGTATTTGCAATCGCCTCGCTCCAATAGACATTACCCTTGTTGACATGCACTTCGTTATTCGATAGGCACAAACTGCACTTATACCCAGAGTGGTCAACGATGAGATCATTGCAATTGCTAAGGCATGCATCGTATTCCAATTTACAGTTCCATTTGAGTTCTGAATCGTATGATTGCTCAAGATCACAATTATGACGGACAATATAGCGCGCACAGAAGACATTTGGACGGGGATTCGAATTCATGTTTATGTTGAATTCTGAGAGCATAACTGTGTCAGCAAACGTATCGGCGTCCCTTTAATGGTGTTTACAGTGATGTGGCGTGAATTATGGGTACAACGAACGAACCTTAGTATTAGACATACAATGAAGCTGATGCAACTAAATACAACGTTGAAAGTAACTGCCAGAAATGCGAGACATGCGCCTTGTTCTTGCACTTTCTTTGGGCTGAAAAATTTCGAGTTATTTCAGCTGAAACTCCAAATAAAATAACCTTGAAAGTACGAGATATCGATATACGAAATGGAAAGCGAGTAGAACGAATGGCTCATAGAAAAGGATAACCCATCCAGAATTGATGTAAAATCCAAGTGGATAGGGACGATGTAGACCTTCCATTGTGAATGACAGCAATCCGAATTCGATTTGATACAGAACCTTAACTCAATTGATTTTAGACATTCTAAAACGGTGTAATACCGGGACAGCATATCCATGGTAGACGGAAATTGTAATATCTCCAAAGGCGAAAGCGCTGAGGAGATAACGATAGCTTCCTAATGCTCTATTCTTTCCATGAACAATAAGAATAATGAGCAATGTATTGCTAAGAACGGAGAATAGAGCGAAGACCCTGAGGATGACCTCAAGCACTATTTGTTGGGCGTAGGTACAAAAAAAACTGCGAACCTTGTGTGTTTCAATAGGAATGAGCATGACAAACCGTTTGTTGTGCGATATCACTATGACATATTCTTCTCTGAGTTGGAAAGGTCTGGCGCTCCTCCCATTAATATTACCCATCGGAGCGTTACCCATTGGAAAAATAAAGACCTATTCACTATCGACATTTCTGAGAAGAAGCGCAGACATTGGAGAAGATCTTAGACGATAATGTACTCTGTCTGATCTAACAACATTTCAACATCTTTAACTATTCTCGACACAAAATCGAACATTACTGTAAAAAAAAAGTTTAGCAAAATGTCTGTTATTCATACATCAATTATGTTCGTTTCAAGCATGGAACTCGTACGATGTCGCGAACTCGTGACATGTACCTGAGATGGTATTCTCCTTCGATGTGTTTCAAAGTTTGCGAAATTTCACTCTGCCAGGGTAGCGAAATCGGGCATATTCAGTAAATTCACTGGCGAACTGTCCTGAGTGAGGAAGAATGTGGCCGACAGATGACCGAATAGTGCACAATCAGTCTGAAATTATTTTTGGTTATTTCGAAAAGTGAAATGAACATAACGTAGTCGGCGAATCTCCGAGCAGAAATATCTTCTTCTGCCCAAGGAAATCACGATACGCAACTAGATCCTTGTGAACGAGCACATCGAAATCCGCATCGGAATACTCTCCGAATAGTCCAAAAATCTTCCCGTGATACTGAAAATTCCAATGATTTTGCAACGTCAAATTTTAAAAAAATCATACAATGGAGCTCTTGATCGCTGCAATAACGGGAGTGAGCCTCTCAATTAGCTACTCGGGCATTGCAGTTCCTAGCATTGCCTTCAGGAAATTTGCCGGAGTTCGAGTGATTTTGTAGTGCAAGAACAGACTGAAATAGTAAATTCGATTGAAGCTTTGTACAATAGCGTTATGGAAAAAATCGAAATTAGAACCTTACTTGAATGTTCTCTTGTCGACCATTGAAGTCAACGCGTGACCGATACTTTCGTCGTACGAATTAGAAAATACCTTGATTTTAAAGTGTTGGAGCAGTCGATAAATGATAAGAGGCCGTACGCCTAAGAATCGGACAAATCTAAAGGAGTTTGGCACAGCTCAAAAATCTCGATTCTCTGAAACAATGTCATTTAGGGTTCTCGAGGGTGCTGATGACGATGGGGATACTCATTTTTCATATCGACGTCACGTTGGCTCCAGACGGCGTGACGGCTAAAACAGTTTTTCCAGAATTCCTCAGTTAGGATAAAAGCGAAAATTAGGCGAGTTTGGCTCCCGAGGTAGAATTCGATGCTGATTACAGCGGCAAACTTTATTTTTTGCGAATTACAAAAATAACTGTGTAAAATGGATGTTCTCAGGGAGCTAATAGGAATCGGGGAGAGTACCATAGATCGGACGGGAATGATGCAAGGATTCCAAATATATTTTTACATTGTCAAGAAAACATGCGGATAAGGTTTTATGCAAAAGATAGTTTACCGATTTGTAAGTAAATTTTACCATCCTTCCCCTTGTTGACTTCCGATCTCTTGATCTACCCGAGTCTCTCTACCTTGACCTCTTCCCTCTCTCTGTGCTCTCTCTATTCCCCATGCTATCTCGCCTCCCTCGGGAAGGAGAGAAGGAGAGGGAAGGAGATCGATAAAAGTTCGGAAGTCAACAAGTGGAAGGATGGTCAAATTTACTTACAAACCGGTGTACTATCTTTTACATAAAACCTTATCCGCATGTTTTCTTGACAATGTAAAAATACATTTGGAATCCTTGCACCATTCCCGTCCGATCTATGGTACTCTCCTCGATCCCTATTAGCTCCCTGAGAACTTCCATTTTACACAGTTAGTTTTGAAATTCGCCAAAAATAAAGTTGGCAGCTGCAATCAGCATCGAATTCTACCTCGGGAGCCAAACTCGCCTGATTTTCGCTTTTATCCTAACTGAGGAATTCTGGAAAAACTGTTTTCGACGTCACGCCATCTGGAGCCAACGGGACGTCGATATGAAAAATGACTATGCCCATCGTCATCCGCATCCTCGAGAACCCCAAACAACATAGTTTCAGAGAATTGAGATTTTTGAGCTGTGCCAACTCTTGTCCGACTCTCTCGCAAACGGTCTCATAAGCTCAGAATCAGCGATGTGCTCTCCGTTTAACTCGATTGAAGGGAACTTTTCATTTATACCGCGATAGAACAGAGTGGGACGTCTCTGAAATACATCATACACGGGATAAAAAAGTGAGAGCGCATGTATTTACTTCAAATGGAATCTTGTGTAGGCGAAGGAATGTTTCCACTTTGATGCAGAACGGGCTCACTGACGGAAGCACTTTCGTGCCAGGAGGCTCAATTATGAAGTTGTCCCATATAATAAAAACGAATTTCAACCTAATACAAATAAACAACGTCTTTCTTCCAGTTCTTCTCAAGAATCGTCACAGTCTTCTTTGGTCGAAACTTGCGAATGACAAAGGGGAGAACATATTGAATGAAGAGAATAAACGTCGCGCCATCGAGTATTGAACACAACATCTTTCGACAATTACTGAGTGACTGATACAACAACTTTCTGATCTCAAATGGGCAGG
The DNA here is from genome assembly GCA_000180635.4 of Pristionchus pacificus. Lineage (NCBI taxonomy): Eukaryota > Metazoa > Nematoda > Chromadorea > Rhabditida > Neodiplogasteridae > Pristionchus > Pristionchus pacificus. The sequence goes on along the minus strand of CM026578.1, from coordinate 12,061,398 downwards.
CAATTGGTATTTGTACCGTGATCAGATCACAGACTATACTCGAGGCTCACAAAACTAGCAAGGTTCCCCCCTCTGGCTCCTAATCTTTCTTATTCCTTCTTGTTCCCATTCTAGAAATGTGTGCTCCACAAGAGCGAGAGTGAGATGAGTGAACACTTTATCACAAGAAAATGGATGCCGTCAAATACTAAATGTGAACCAATGAAGACCAAATTTCTCCACTTATTTGAAACATCAATGTACTGAACAATAGTCGAATGTAAAATTGTTGGAAGGCATGAAGTGAAACGTAAGTTTAGGCACAGAATTCATCGCCAAACAATTTATCCCTGATTCTCTCGATATAACTGCATTGTTTTCCATCATTACATTCACACAGAATTGATCGTTACCTGGCCAGCGATGCGAATTTCTCCGAAGAAAGAGTTCTCATCGGGAAGCTATCCTGTCTAAGGTAGAATGTGGCCGAAAGATGACCGAACAAGGTACAATCCGCCTAAATTGATTGGTTATTGGTTTCTCATTATCAATTTACAGTCGTCATTTTATCTCCGAAAAGGTATTTCTTGTCTCCGAGTAAACCTTTGTACACTTCGAGATCTTTCTTGGCCAATTCATTAAATTGATCATCAGTGAATATTCCAATTGTTTCGTTCACACGACGATGCATCTGATCTTTTTTTTTACTTTTAGAAAAATAATTAGAGCGAAAAAATAAATGTGCATAAATAATGACATTCAAATGATACCTCAGAACGAAGGTACTCTCCGACGATTGGTGTCAACAACTCAACCACTTTATCCGGGACGAACCCCGCCGCTAGTGCTTTCATAAATATTGGCTGACTGTACGTCGTCTTGTAATGAACAAAAATGCTGAAATATCAGCTAATGTTGTGCCAATGATACACGACAAACTTAAATGTGCGAAAGTCGACCATTGAAGAGATCGCGTGACCGATATTTGCGTCGGTTTCGTTCTTGTATTCCTAGAAAAAGACACGATAGACGATTCAATATATGATTCTCAAATGCCTCACTTGTATATGAAAGTGCTCCACGAGCTTCGGAATGATTAAATTGCTGTCCGCTGTTTGTTCACCGTTCAATTCGATAAAGGGCACTTTGCCGTTCTCTCCTCGATTGAGAATCGAATCGCGACGCTGTAAACCCGACTTGACAATTAATGGCGAATACAAACTGAATTCACCTCAAATGGAATTTGGTGGAGTCGCAGGAATGTTTCGATTTTGATGCAGAATGGGCTCACTGAGGACATTGACTTCGTTCCGGGGATCTATGATACAATGAGAAATTTGTAGGAGGAAAACAAGAATATGCCAACCTGATAGAGGTAAACATTGTCTTTCTTCCAGTTCTTTTCAAGAATTTTGGCAGGTTTCTTCCCTCTGATCTTTACAAAGATTGCAGGCAAGAAATACCTCAGGAATACAAGAAGCGAACCGTAGACAACGAGGGAACGAGCCATTTCCAACATGACAGTGCAATGGAATCAAACGTGCGGTTGTTGACAACCAACTGAGTGAGGGTCGAGGATGACAAACTACAGTGAACACAAAATCAACACACGCCGCACGCCGTTTTTGAGTGTTTATTCGCGGAACATATACAGATAAGTAGCAGGAGTAGACCTTACTCTACATTAGAGTATTTCACTTATCCTAAATTTTTGATATTCCTATCACTTCTCTTCGCACTTGATTTGTTCTTCCTTTTTTGTCTCATCTCTTCCGACTTCTGGAGAAGTCAATGCCACGACCTCAGCCTCTGCGAATGTGTTTCACTGATAGGGGAAGGTCGAACTATTGCAACTGACTGTTCTTGTTCTGCTTATCCATATCAGTGCTCGATTCAGCTTCCAGTTCATCGATGTGTTTAGCGGCACTTGCAAATCCAAACACGGCAAGGATGATGAAAACAATCTGAAACATCAGGACTAATGCACTTAATGTATTGACTTCTCGGCCATAATCCATTGTTCACCTGGATAATCGCATGATAAGTCATCGAGAGAGACGGAGAAACGAAGAAGAGAATCGCTGCCGAGGTGCCCTGAACGAAAATTGAAATTCTCCGTTTTGAAATGAGAATTGTAATCACTCACAATGTAAAATCGCGCAGCGGCGTACGTGTGCGAAGCGCGGCCTCAAATGAATTTCGTTCGATCGTTGGAATAAATGGACTGACCAGGCATAATTCGCGAGCAGTAAACGGTGTTCGCAGCTGTAATCATCGAGTCGATGAGACCACAGAGGAACGAAATAATCACGACGAAGATCAGACTAGAATCGGAATAGTATTCATGTGAACATCATTATTCCATTAGTTTTGCAGATTTCCGCATGCATACTTACTTTGGTGGCATTAGCGCACTATCGTCCGTTGGCTGGGCGGTCGACCAATCAGGAACTGTGAGCCAGCAGAGAATGATCATCACCAACTGTCAAAAACTGGTAAAAGAGCTCAATCGAAAAAAGGCGAACCTCGAGTGACAACGACAGGAAATACAGTGGTCGCAAGCTGAAATCGCGGAAGAATTTCGCAAGAGGATCCACGACAAGACTGCCTGTAATTCGAAACACAAAATTACTTAAAATAAAAGTAAAACTAACAAGCTATTGTTCCTGTGAACATTGTGTATGCGTAGTATGCTGTTAGTTGAGGGTAGTCTGAACGAAAACATTGATTTCCGGTAAATTGCCAATTTACCTTTCGAGAGGACTGACGAAAATTGTAAAGAAGTCGGATAAATGCTCATTGCGAACACTAGAAAGATGGCGTGGTTGACAAGGACCTAAAGTCTCCATTAGGAAATATTTGTGAAAAGTTGATACCGGGAGGAGCTTGAGCATTGAATGATCGAACATCGTTGAGATAATGGCTTCTGAAGAGTACTTTGTTTTACAAATTTATGGTTTTGGTTATCTCACTTGCTTGCTTGGAAGCCGATTGCTTGACGTGAGGATTCTGAGATTCGACACTGTTCTTGATCTGTCTAAAATTATCCTTCGCTAGCTTTCAAGAAACGATTTTGTTGTCAAACCTGTTTGGCAGAAAACAATGCGCTACGAAACTAATTAGTAGCAGTAACGTGAAAGCTCCGTACATAAACCTGAAATATAATTAGTTTTTTTCTCTTCATTTAGAAATGCAGTACCTCGTTTCCTCTTCACTGTAGTATCGATATTCGCTAGACTGATTGCCATCGACCACATCAGCTTCAGCACCCGATATGAACACGTATAACGTAGCACCAATGGTGAGACTGAATATTCCGGGATCTCAAAATTAAGCAAGTAGTTAACCTTGCTCCAGCAATGGCCGAAACTCGGGCTGAATTTCTGGCCAGTGTTTCTTTCGTGGAAAACTGCATCTGATAGATGGGCAGTCCGATGTAGGTTACTACAATTTTCCTTTCTTTCCATTTTTATCGTTAGATTGAAACTGTAGATCTCACATGATCTAGCGAGTCCGGTGAAAAAATTGACTGAGAAAAACAAAACATTGTCGATGTAGAAAAAACTGGCAGAGAAACAACAGAGAAGAAGGGCGCCGAGTCCAAGAGCTTTCTGATAATGAAAGATATATGAGGCCGTTTGCGAGAGAATCGAGCAGATCGGACTGAGTCTGGCACAGCTCAAAAATATCGATTCTCTGAAACTCTCGGATTTTGGGTTCTTGAGGGTGCTGATGACGATGGGCAAGTCCATTTTTAATGTCGAGCCTCCGTTAGCTCCAGACGACGTCACGTCGAAATCAGGTTTTGTTAGAATTCTTGGCTCTTGATTTCACTAAAATTATGGGTAGAACCCGGGTAGAATTTCATGCTGATCACGAATGTCTACTTTATTTTCCATGAATTTTTCATATAAATTTGTAAAATAAAACTTTTAATCCAGCCACGCGCAAGTTGTGCAACATACACAGATTGTACCGGAATTACGACTAGGTTCAGTTCCCAAAATTTCATCAAATTTCCGCATTCCCTGTTCGAGAAAATAAACTTAGGTGTAACTGGCTTGTAAGTAAATTTGACCATCCTTCCCCCAGTTGTTGACTTCCGTTGATCGATCCATCTCTCCTTCCCGAGGGAGACGAGAGAGCAGGGGAAACGGAGAGAGCGCATAGACTGGGAAGAGGTCAAGGTAGAGAGACTCGGGTAGATCAATGGATGGGAGGAGGCAAGCGGAAAGATGGTCAAATTTACTTACAAGCTAGTTACACTATAAGTTGATTTTCTCGAACAGTGAATGCGGAAATTGGATGAAATTTTGGGAACTGAACCTAGTCGTCATTCCGGTCCGATCTGTGTATGTTGCACAACTTACACGTGGCTGGATAAAAAGTTCCATCTAACAAATTTATATTCAAAATTCATGAAAAATAAAGTAGACAGGCGTGATCAGCATGAAATTCTACCCGGGTAGCCATACTCACTTAATTTTGGCGAAAATCAGCGCTTAGATATCGAACGAAATCTGATTTCGACGTGACCTCATCTGGAGCCAACGGGGACTCAACGGGGAAAAATAATATGTCCACCGTTATCAGCACACTCGAGAACCCTAATTCGCCAAGTTACAGAGAATTTATATTTTTGGCCTGAGCCGGCCTCTGCTTGATTCTATCGCATACGGCCTCATATTTGGATAATCCACGAAGATAACAGTTTAGAACGCTAACCTTCGGACCCAAGTAGTGGAAGAACATCGGCACCATCAACGATGTGACACACATGGAAATCTCCCTGACTGCTTGTCTGAATCGATTTAGTATCGAAACTAAAATTGGTGAATCCTGCTTGAATTACCCATAGAAACCAGCATGACTGACTATCGATGAGCTATCTCTCAAATGCGCCGAGTACAGCACAGATTCAACGATGAATGTGGCCATATCGTAGCCGGCATATCTGGAATACGTTTTGTGAAATGATCATCAAAAAATGGCTAGTGCATGAGTTCTAGATGCGTTATGGATGATTTTCAATTGTGTTACCTGAATAGTGTTGCGAATCCCAAGACGAGTGTGCAAACATGCTGATACACGTCGTCTCGCATTCCAGAGCGCAGCAACGATCAAAGTGGAGAGTGAATGGGAGAACGATTTTTGGTACGGCTAAATTTGCATAATCGAAACCTAACAGTCGATAATCCGAAGCGCGCACGCTTTTGTTAGTAATCGTTCAGAGGGTCGAAGTCCATGATATTGAACGCAATTTTGTAAATGAAAGAAATCAGTAATCCTTCACTTAGCAATGGAATGACACAGAAAAACTAAGAAAAAGAATAGCGACGAAGAAAAGTCTGTACGAATGACAGCATTCCCTCTCTAATCTTCGAGGTCTAATCTGAGAATTTCATTGTCGTGGACATTCGATTGTGATTGTGCTCGTAAAATACCGTTGGAAACCACTAATCATGATCTGCATCTCTCTTTCATATCGGAGATTTGCTACTACTTTTCTGGTATGTATCCATTTTCGGTGAACTTGGCACATCACTTTCTCAGACTGACACATCAACCAAAGATTATCGAACCACTCTCCTTCTCCTCCGTTCTCTCGCTGTTTCATCTTGATCTCTGTTGTGCGAGAGATTGAAAGATTACGAGAGAGCATTGCACGATGAGAGAGTGGCAGAGAAGCAGAGAGACCAGTGCAAGGTGAGCATTCCTTCTCGTCTCCCTCTTGAGCTCTCTGTCTCTCTCTTCTCTCGCGTTGTTTCCAAAAGTGCTTTCGTCTGGTGTACTTCATCCATTTTTCTCCATGAACAAGCCTCAACGAACAAGTGTCAATGCGCAGGTGAACACTTTGCACGGATCGTAATTAATTTAATTTTCAGCCTCGAAATTGCCTAATTTGCACAGTTCCCATCCAAGAATGCCATCTTGGAATCGATTCATGCCGAGCATGCTCCGTCTTCTACAAGTATACTGTACTCTAAACGCTCAAAATGGTTGAATATTTGCAGACGAACGATCAGAATAAACAAAGAGCTCATTCGACGCAAGAAAGGAACCGACGATTACGTTGAGAATGGTAGGTCGTGCTGTTATTTCAATATTATCGAATTGCATGTAACAGAACCGACAACGTCATGCCGAAAATGTCGTTTTCGCAAATTTTGTGATGTACTGTCGCGGGCACTGAAGGAAGATCTTAATGGAGATGATGATACCGTCAGAGAGATTTTTCTAATATTTTTCGATTATATTTTTCAGGATGATGAATTGGAATCTGATTTAGGGCAGAGCCCGTCGACATCTTTCATCGACCACAACAGGTGCAGTGAAATATTTGCCCGCGATTACAATCAAGACCAATTTAGTTTCACTCTAACACCCTCTTTTTCAAAGGACACTCCGTTGCTCAGCCGGATCAGACATGGTTACAGGTTTTTTATAAATAAGATGCCATTTAGAAAGATCTTGCTATTCAGTTTGTTGTGTGTCGTTCGAAAGGCTTGTGAATTTCATGCAATTCCCGATGACTACGCGCCGACAGCAGCAGAGATTGAGAGTAATCAAATTGTGAGGATGAACAAACTCTTGGATAATCAGAGGTCCATTTTAGGCATTTCTTTCCTCTAAAGTACTACAACATTCACTCGATAGCTAAAGTCTTTATGGCAGCTCTCTTCGATTTTGGAAATGAGACATTCGAAGATTTTCGGAGTTTACCTCCAAGCGATAAGGTCAGTCAACTCAGACCTGCTTGTAAATGACGAAAAATAGTTTAGGGGAAGATTGTTTGAACATCCTTCAAATTGGTCAACATGCTCGAGGATACCTACCGCGCAGTGCATTACTTTCCTCATTGTGATACTGGGTGAGCTCGCTTCCCGGTAAAACCCTATTATGATTCAAAGAATTTCAGTCTGCCCGGATATAATTTCATGCTGAACGGAGAATTAATTGAATTCTTCATCGACGATTGCCCACATTCAATTAACAAAGCTGAAGCGATTGAGTGAGTAGTTCACATGAAAATCAGCAGGAAATAGTAAGACATAATTCCAGTGCTTGTCGACAAAATATGGGTCAGCTCAATCGAATGAGCAAGGAGTACTACAAGAAAGTGATGCCTTCGGATGCCGAGTTTGTGTTGCTGCTTGGACTCGCCTTCTGGAGTCACGGTGAGAATTAATCACGTTTTGAGTGACAGAAATCCTTCTTGCTGTAGAGATCTCCACGGTGAACGGCAAACTTGCTCCCATTGTCGATCGAAATCGAAATACTGTGGCAAAGGAACTACATGTACTCTTCAAGAAGCAAGGAAGAGCAGATTACGCCACTCGGCTGGGCGAAGTGTACTGTCTGCTGGCGAATCTGGAGGTATCGTTTCCAATGTTTCTTTTAATTTTAGGTGTTAACTTTCTAGGAAGTGTGCACACTCGCTGAGGAAGACAGGGAACTTTACCGACTCATGAACTTCTTTACTGAATCGAAATCTCAATAATTCGTCATGTTTTTCAAATCACGATCTCGTACAATCTCTTCTCATGCATTACTACATTTCTACGTGTTATTAAAGATGAAATTTATTTAAAATTTATGCGAATGAAAAATTATCATTCAAACGAAACACAAGGTTTCTGATGTTCTTGTTTTCTTCTATTCGACAAAATCTGCGATCTCAGTAAAGCACAAACTAGCATCAATAAAGTCGCGATTGATGTTTGTTGTCAGATTCTGTGAGGCACAATCAGAGATAGTGGAGGGTGGAATAGTTTGATTCAGCGGACGAAACGTAATGGAAGTGCCCTCCCATTGTAAATAAGAAGAATATTTATTATATTCCACCATTGTTTAATTATTTAATTATTACATAATTAAATAATATTTATTTCAATCGGTAGTTTAATTGTCTGACTCAACTCTAGGTTACGGTATCATTTGAATTCCCGCATTTAGGCTCTCACCACGATTTGTCAAATGTTGGCTTACAGTATCCTTTTCACTTTTCGCCTATTCTCGTTTTGTGTTTTTGAGGGAGTTCCGTTAGTTCTCGCCGTTAGTGACGTGTTTGTTGCTTTCCTGTTGTGGAGGAGTAATAAAACGTTGCTATCCTTCCTCGACTTCGCCAACCACACGCCACCGACATCCATTACTTGGGGGCTGAGCTGCTGTTGGAGGAGAACGACGACCTACTAGGCGAGTTTACTCGGATTGGATTGTGTCCTTTCTGAGTTAGCGTGGATCCTTCCGGTTGTGCCGGTCGGGGAGCTAAAACGAAACACTCTGAGTGCTGAGTAATCGATTTTGCTCGTTGTTTTCGAGTAATTCCGGTGAAAAGTTCTTTCCGTGTGGCGAGTAAGGTTTGAAAGTGCGTAGAATTCGTGCTGGATAGCCTGAAAACGACCGGGAGTGTGTGATTGTTACACGTAAGTGTGACGAAAGTGATCGTCGGTTGGTGCGGAGACGGGAAGAGGTGTTGAGGAAGGGGGCGAGAGACTGCGGAGACTCGAGAGACGGCAGAGAAAGAGAGGAAGTCTGGGAGTTGTTTACGAGCGATCAAGAGGAGTTGTTTACTTCCCCTTGCAGTGCGAGAGACAGTGTGTCAAAGCGGGAGAGCACAGACGGTGAAAGGAATACCCAGTGGCATTGCTGCGTGTGGATCACTTGTTTATCGCGTATTGCTTGTTGTTTACGTGTCGCGGCTGTGCTGGTTGCGTGATAACTGCATAGTTTCATTACAGAAGCACTTGGAAGAGACGGAAAATGGAGCCGAAGATCACGGCACCGATTGAGGGCGAGCCACAGGCTGTGGAGGAGAATGGACTCACCAACTCTGGCGACGTGAGCAAAAGGAGAGCTGGAGCGAAGCCTGTAATCGTGAGTAGTGAAAGGGAAGTGAGCTTTTTGGCACGTGTTGGGCTGAATTCTCTTGAGGAAGTGGAAACTATGTTGAGAGATACCCTTGAGGAACTAGACCAGTTCAGACAGATGCTTGAACATGTGAAAGCACTGGAGAAAGTGGAGGATATCCCTCAGTTAATAGAAAAGATGCATTCTGAAAGAGTGGCATTTCAAAGGGAGCTTTCTGGATGGGATGCGGTGAGAGAGGAATTTCGTCAATTGGCTAGTGTAGTGAAGCTACAGGAAAATGAGCGATTTGTTGACAGGTGGCACTCAATGAATCATGAATTGCAGTTGCTAACTGAGAAAGTGAATGGAATGAAAGTGCAGGCTGAAGTGGAAGAAGGAAGACTTCTGTTTTGTAAGAACAAACTGGAGCAATTGGAGAAGCAAAACGCTGTCTTGCTCAAGGAACAGAAGCGAATCGCTGATTCGTCATCGCAGTTGCTCACAAAGGAGGACACCAGTAAAGGTCAGATGGGCATGGGTCAAATAAGGACTAGTTTCACCTCAAGTGTGTACAGTGGAAGTGCGTTGTTGAGGACTAGTGATAGAGTGATGGGCAAGTCTATTGGGATGATGGCTAATGCGCTTCCTGAGATGGCAAAGTATTCTGGAGGAAAGGAGGATTGGGATGATTTTGAGACTGGTTTCATGATTCGATATGGCAAAATGGATACGGTGATTGCTTTGTCATTGCTCAAGGATCATTTGGAGGGAGAAGCTAAGGACGCTTTGAGAACGATACCGTTTGAGGAAAAGAATAAGGGAGTGGAAAGTGTTCTGAAGTGGTTGAGATCAAGGCTTTCGAATGAAACACCGTTCGAGGAATTAGAAGTGGATAAGATGCTGCGACATCAGACGGTAGATGGGAAGTCTATGGGAAAGATTTGTGAGGAATTGGAGTATTTGACTGCTAAATTGAATGTGAACGATGTTCTCGGTATTGAAGATGCTAGAAGAAGACAGTTGTTGATACTGTATGAGGGCAAACAAAGGGAACACGAGCGATTGATATCGTTGTTCGGGGAGAAAGCATCGTATGCTAAGATGAAAGCTGCCCTAGTGGAATTGGAGTATCTGAGAAACACTGAATTGAGGATCCATAATGGAATCAGTACGTCATGGAGATATGATAATGGAATGAGTAATGAATGGAAAACGGAATCGTTTTATGGGAATACGAAAACGGAATCGTTTTCCGGAAGAGGATACATGGGTGCCCAGAGTGGACCAAGAGGTGGAGTTGAGATGATCTCAAGAGACTCTGACCAGTAATGTTGTGCATTGGAGGAGGTGGAGTTGAGATAATGTCAAGAAACTCTTGCCTAGGATTCTGTTTGTGTTGAGGTAGAATTGCGATTCTGACCTGTTTTTCCTATCGTGTGATGCTGTGAAGAGGTGGAGTTGCGATAATGTCAAGAGACTCTGACCTAGGATTCAAGATATTGTTACTGTGTGGTGTGGATGAGTTGATAGAGAACTCGGAGCCAATGTTATTGTGTGTCGTTACTGCGTTGTGGAGAAGTTGAGATCATGTCAAGAGACTTTTTCCAAGGATGTACTGTTGAGGTGGAGTTGAGATCATGTCAAGAGACACTTGCCTAGGATTCAAGATGGTATAATGTATAATGTGTATGTGTATGGATGGTGCGGATGAGTTGAAAAAGACTCTAGCCATTGTTATTGTATGGTGTGGATGAGTTGAAAAAGACTCTAGCCATTGTTATTGTATGGTGTGGATGAGTTGAAAAAGACTCTAGCCATTGTTATTAATTGGTGTGGATGAGTTGTGGAGGACTCTAGCCAATGTGAGACTGTGTAGTGGAGAAGTTGACATCATGTCAAGAGACTTTGTCCAAGAATTGTGTGCTGTTGTGGTGGAGTTGAGATCATGTCAAGAGACTCTTACCTGTGTCAAGAACCGGTGCGACTGATCTACGAATGTCGACGAGGACGTCTCGCTGCAGAGGAGGGGGATGTAATGGAAGTGCCCTCCCATTGTAAATAAGAAGAATATTTATTATATTCCACCATTGTTTAATTATTTAATTATTACATAATTAAATAATATTTATTTCAATCGGTAGTTTAATTGTCTGACTCAACTCTAGGTTACGGTATCATTTGAATTCCCGCATTTAGGCTCTCACCACGATTTGTCAAATGTTGGCTTACAGTATCCTTTTCACTTTTCGCCTATTCTCGTTTTGTGTTTTTGAGGGAGTTCCGTTAGTTCTCGCCGTTAGTGACGTGTTTGTTGCTTTCCTGTTGTGGAGGAGTAATAAAACGTTGCTATCCTTCCTCGACTTCGCCTACCACACGCCACCGACATCCATTACTGAAAGACGGAGAGGAAGTATAGATGGAGGGAAAGATATATAGTATTGAAGAGGGCGAAGAGAGTACAGAGAAAGAGAGAGAAGTGTGCTCGGTGTTGTTGCTCACTTGCGCGCTATACTATTTCACGCAGAAACCCGAGTGAATGGCCCCTGCAAGAGAGAAAATTGAGGTAGGCGGAAGAATCGAATCAATTCACGGTAAAACGATTTAGGTTCGTAACTGCCTTGTTTGTGAAGCGCCAATACTCGAATGTCACTTTGGCATCGATGCGTGTCGCGCTTGCGCAGTCTTTTACAAGTGATAAATTTCTATTTTCTCTATAACATGAGAATATTTTAAGGAGAACCCGAGTACTCAATCGTAATTTGATAGTGTGCAAGCAGGGCGATGGGAAGTGCAAGACAACGGGTGTGTCTTTTACAATATGCATTATATTTTTATAAATATTCTTCAGAGCGCTCTACTTCGTGTCGAAAGTGTCGATTCGAAAAGTTTGAGTGGATTCTGGCGAACGGAGGGGAACAACTCGGCGAGTTTGACGATTCTGATGAATGTAATCAGCATCCAAGTAGTTCCATCATCGACCATCGATGGTTAGTCTTGTTAGTGTAATTTATATTACGTTTTTCACAAAACTTGACAAATGATTTGTACGCGCGTATGGGGAAATTGACGATTGTCGGAAAAGGCTCCCGACCACACCAAATTCTTATAACTGGGTTGCAATAGATTTCCCTTGCTCCAAAATGGTATTTTATACTTCCAAACAGTTGTTTTCAGCCGACTACAATGAAAAACATAGAAAAGTATTGATTAAATGCATAGAAATCTAACCTAAACGATTTGAGTACGCGGAATTTCGTTATGTCCGGACTAATTAAAAAACGTAATATCACTCGTAATTGTTTTAGTTTCTCATTCTTACCAATCCCGCTCAGTGATACGCCTTCATTAGATACGATCAAAAGAGGATACAGGTCGGCTTTGTTTAGTCCCCAAGATTACCGTTAATTTCAGTTTATTGTGTCTCATTCGCAAATCAGGAGAGTTCAGCACTCATCCAAGGGCAGTGGATCAGAGCATTCAAGTATTCATTCAAGTACTCAAGGGGTGCGTTCAATTATAATTGATGACTCTGACTACTGGTAATTACAGCATCGATTCACGAAAACGAAGACATGCTAGTGACCAAGCCGATTTGAAGCCACATGATTCGGTGTGGATCGCATTGCCACAATGAGAAAGTCAACTGTATATTTTAGCCCTTTGTTCAAGAGACATACACTTCATTGGTCACAAACGCGCGAGTTTTTGTAGCTGCTTTCTCCGATTTCGCAGAGATGACCTTCCCGGACTTCAAGAGATTGTCCAATAAACACAAGGTAGTTAGAATCAAAAGTTGATGCATCTAATTTCCTTTAGAGAACCATCGTCGGTTGCTCGCTGAAACTCGTCAAGATGTTGGAATCGACGTACCGAGCTGCTCGGCATTTTCCGTACTGTGACACTGCGTTAGTATCTGTTGTTACGAAATATTTGAAACCTACTTTTACAGAATGCCTAGCTATTTGACAACCCTGACGGTCGAGTCTGTCGAAAAGCTCTTCGAAGACTGCCCCCATCCCATCAATAAGGCAGAAGTCGTTGAGTAAGTTCAAGATTTTAAATTAATCATCAAACAAAATTTCAGGGAGATGCGACGAAATCTTTCTCGTTCAATCAAACTCACTAAAGGCTACTTTCTAAATTTGCAAATCTCCGATGATGAATTTCTTGCTCTTCTTGGGCTCGCATTCTGGAATGAAGGTATATTTTCATTTAATATATTCATTGTTTTCTAATTCAGACATAATCCATGCTGACGGTTCTCTAACGGAGATTGTTGAGAGAAATCGATCATCGATTATGAGAGAGTGGCGACTGGTCTATTCGAAAAATGGAATAGAAGATTACGCGAGTCGAATCGGAGAGTTGTTCTGCTTTCTAGTAAGTATTGAGGTGAGGTCAATTAGACTTTACCCCACAAAAAGATACTTCTTACAGAACGCCGTATCACTCTCGCATGAAGATCTCCGCGTTTATCAACTGCTCAAGATGTTTGAGAATGTGTGTTTTGTGCGATAAAGTTTGTAAACCACAAAATCACGAGAACTTTCACGAATTCCGGACGATTAATTTCCAAAGTTGTCTTCCATTCCCTTCCTGCACTTTCACTAGGGAGAGAACGAGAGACAGCGAAACAGCAGGTGCACTCTCTTCTATTCCTCTTCTCCCTCTCTTTCTCTGCACTCCCCCCCCTTCCCTTCCCTCTCTCGCCCTTGTGAGTGTTGCCACACAGCTTCATCACAGTTATTGATCACTAAGCCAAAGATGGTCGTTGATACATCGACTGACGAGGAAATAAAGGTTTGCGGTAATTATCATAATTTTATCATTGACCGAATGTGATGAAATACTGAACAGAAACATTTAGACACGCTCCTGTCTTGTTTGCGGAGTGTCGATCACAGAATGTCACCTGGGTATCGATTCATGTCGGGCTTGCTCTATGTTCTACAAATAAGTACATCTTTTCCATTGGCTCAACATGAATCAATGAATACTCACTCCCCTTCCTTTCCCGACTACACATTCTGCACTATTGCATTCGGTACGTTCCTCTGCTATTTCTCCACTCTCGCGCGATAAAAACAGACCAGATGCACAAAAGAGCTAGTAAAAGTCAATGGAAAGAAATGTCCTCCCTTGATCATGTCATTCCTCGCTCTACTTATTCTTGCTGTTCCCGCATACCTAGTCTATTACGTCATCAGCTATTATTGGTGGGTTGCAGCGTATCCGAAAGGACCTCGACCATATCCAATTGTGGGCAATCTGCGACAGGTTTGTTACTTTCCATAAATAATAGCGAAGTACTGTATTCATCAGTTGAAATCTGAGACGATTCATCTTGAAATTCGTGAGCTCTCGCTCAAGTATGGGCCGATATTCACGGTATTCCTGCCTACACCTGTTGTAATTATCACGAATTATGAAGGAGTCAGAGAGGCCTACGTTACGAAAGGTGAAGCGCTCACAAGTAGTGGCGATGCTTAATTATTGTAATGCAGGAGAAAGTCTCACCGGTCGTCCTCTCATTGCGTCTGATGAGGAATTCAGTTTCGGATTCAATGCGGGAGTTATCAATGCGAATGGAGAAAGTTGGTTGGAGAATCGGTTAGTGTTTCTGATTGTTCTCACTGAGCATTATTTCATGTGTTTTTAGACGCTTGACCATCACAATTCTTCGCGATTTCGGAATGGGCAAACGTTTGATGGAGCAGAAGGTCTCACTGTAGTCTCACTCATTACAGTCCATTCAGTCTTTTCCAGGTTCATCTCTCGATCACAGAATATCTGCGCCATCTCGCAAGCATCGAAGATGAGGATAATGTAGATTTGGGGTGGCCAACTCAAGTAATTCATTTACAGTAGACAGAGAAGGAGCTTGATATTTCTAGCTAATGATCAGTAACATCATCAACGAAACTCTCTTCGGATTCCGATATCCCTACAATGATTGCCAACCGTTAGTCGACTTTGCGGAAGCGTTTGCTGTGGTTAGCAACTGTTAGGAAAAAACTGATATTATGATAATATTTTTTTAGCTCTCGGAGAGTTCTCTATCCAATCTTATCGTGCGTTTCTCCAGCTACACACACAGATTTCTCCAGAAGATTCCTCAATTGAAAGAGCTGACGAGGAAAGTGCATGGAGAGAATATTCACAAGGTTGGAACAACTTATTTTAATTAGCGTGGAATGCTTACGATCGCAATGGTATTTTTCCAGATGAAGTCGTACATTGAGAACAACACTGACCGTGCAATGGAAAGTTTCGATGAGAATGGAGACGATGAATGCTTCGTCCATGCTTATTCGAGGAAGATCGGCAGTAGTCCGAATCTTACGTAAGACTTCGATATTCAAGAAGATCATGAAACATTGAATCTATTTCAGAAAGATGCAGTTATACGCTGTTTGTCTCGATGTCTTCGCTGCGGGACAAGAGAAGGGAACGACTACGCTGAGATGGGCCATGCTGCTGCTCGCGGCGAATCAGGAGATACAGGTTCTCGATCATTTGATTTTTTTCAACACAGTCGATGAGAGGTCGCCCTCTATAATTTTGCAAATGCAAAGAGCCGAGCTCACACAATCGATTTTCTAGGAACGAGCTCGCGATGAGATTGTTCGTGTGGTCGGAGTGGATCGACTTCCTTCAACGGCCGACAAGCATCTTCTTCCTTACACGAGTGCAGTCGTACATGAAGTTCAGCGAAGAGCGAACATCATCCAAGTGAACGTCAATCGAAGAACGACTGAGGATGTGGAGATTATGGTGAGATACTCGATCTCGGTTGTGAAAATCAACATTTCTCATTTTTTAGCATCTCCATAATCATGGAATCAACTTGTCATCTCATCCCCTCTGGCACCACTCTCATCGGAGACGTCTTCCAGATTATGGCACATGATCCAATATTCGAGAACCCGGAGGAATTCCGTCCAGAAAGATATCTGAGTGAAAACGGAAAGACAATGAGGAAGGATCTCGTGGATAGAACGCTGCCCTTCTCGATGGGAAAGAGACAATGCGTGGGTGAAGGTAAGATTCTTTTGAAATTTATTTCGTTGCTCGTCGAAGTTAGTGGAATTCATCTCGCCCAAATAATCAATTCTCCTGAAAAGCTCAGTTGCTGTTTTCAAATCAATCACTCCAGGTCTCGCTCGAGTGGAGCTATTCCTCTGTATCGCTGCTACCCTCCAACACTATCGCATTCTTCCATCTTCCGATGAGCCCATTGACCTCGAAAACCTCGCCTCTAACGTGAACAGAAAGCCAAAACAGCAGAACCTCAAGATTGTTCCAGTTCGAATTTCCATTCCATGATGATAAACCGATCTCCCCGATTGCTGAATATGATCGTTGACCATTATTGAATACTGAATGCGTTAAACGTTTTGAATACTTTTTTTGCATATCCTGATAAAAATGGAAATTTAGAACATAATTAAAATTATTGTGAGAATTATTGAACCCATTTGGAACGAAGGCTTCTAGATTTATAATAAATTTAACTTTTTTAAAATTTTAAAGTAGCGCTGTTGCTTGTAGATGTTTTATTGACCAGAAGATCAGGTGATCTCTGTCAGTAAAAGTGAGGAGGGGATCAACAGAGATTATGCAGGTAGAAGAGACTGTGAAGAGAGTGCGCAACTACTTCGGTTGTGTTTGCACATTTTGATTCTCTCGCGAAGTATCGACCCGCAAAATATGGACAGAGTGAACAAGGTATTTACTATTGTTTCTTTCCGGTTATTCCACAAACTTACCGCTTTCAGGACCGAAATTGCTTGATCTGTTCTGTTCCCATCGCCGAGTGTCACTTACAATTAGGCATCGATTCATGCCGCGCTTGCGCAGTTTTCTACAAGTAAGTACACAATAACACCTTTATTGCATTGTAAACTATCTTTTTAGGCGTATTCGCTCCACTAATCGTCCACCGAAAAAGTGTAAAGGAGGGGAAGGAAAATGTATCGAAAAGTGTTTGTCATTCATAATCTTAACTTTAACTTTACGTTTCCTGTTCCGCCTCAACAATAACAATATTTTGTAAAAAAATTTCAATTGTTCGCTTTAGATGCTTCGACCTCGTGCAGAAAGTGCCGATACGATCGTTTCTCCGAAGTGATGAACAATGCAGCTGATTGTGATGACGAATTCGTGAGATCATTCGTTCAGATTCCGGAAATACCTCAAGTAATTTGCGATCCTGAAGAATTGTGTCGCCCTAAAGAGATACATGTGGAAACGGCATTTATCGACCACAGCAAGTAATTAATTCTTCATTCGCTTGAGCATTATTTTTCTCAAAGTCCACTGCTTGAAATGATTATTTACGATTTTTGTATTACAAATTGGTTTTTTTAAATAATAAAATATTCCAGATTCCTTGAAGATCAGCCATCTTGCAGTGATACTCCTCTATTGGACAAGATTATCTCTGAAAGGTTCTCAAATAATGTTTTTTTCAGTTTGATGTGTCAGACAAGAAAATCGGGAGAAACAGCTACGAAACCAGTCTCTTACCATCTAAGCCAAGGCGAATTCGATGGATCAAAAATAGTGAGTTGTTTATTTATCTAGAAGTGATCGTACCAATAACATCCGTTACAGAGATTCGTTCCTACAACTTATTCTATGATCGTGCCGAATTATAGAATTTTTGCTTCTGCGTTGTACGATTTCGCTAAAATGACATTTCCCGATTTCTCCAAACTAAGTGATGTGAACAGAGTGGGTTCGTATTGGAAAACTAACAGCAAATATATGTTTCAGGGATATTGTATAGCAAACTCCTTTCAACAAGTGAGTCTTATCGAGTCGAACTACCGATCTGCACATCATTTTCCAAAAGATATTGATACTTAGTAGGTTTAGATTAGCTTTGATAGAAAATATTCAAATTCATCATTTCAGTTTTGCAATCTACACGACATTTATGAATGACGAATCTATTCAATCATTCTTGGATGACTGCCCGTTTGAGACAAACACGCAAGAAGCTATCGAGTAATAATTTACTTTTGTTTCATATTCTCGCAGATCTTTTAAAGTTGCTATGGCGCGTACAAAATCAATGAATCGCGAATTTTTCTGTCGAGTCAAGCCTGATGATGTCGAATTTCTTGCATTACTGGGATTGTCCTTCTGGAATACTGGTTCGATTAATATCGTCTGAATTATATAAATTAAGGTTGTAGAAGTCGCAATCGTGAACGAGGAACTCTCGGAAACAGTGGAACAGAATAGAGATGCTATTCTCAAAGAACTTCAGAGAGTTTACAAAGCTCGAAGGAAAAAGGACTACGCCGCGAGATTGGGCGAATTGTTTGCCTTGCTGGATAATATTGTGGTACTAATACAATAATTAGAAAATGTATTCATGAATAAATTTTGCAGGAGAACGTAACACTGATTCAACATGACATCGAAGTGTACAAGCTACACAATTTGTTCAACGAAGCTTTTCCTGCTGAGTGTATGGATCCTGAAATTCCTGAAAGCTTTGTGTCACGCTAGCGAATTATTGTTTTCCAGTGTAAAGTTAATAAAATATTATATTAGCACTAGAGTTTGATAAATCAGAGTTTCCAATTTCATCTTGAAGGGTATGATTAGGCCGTAGTTTCCTACGCAGTTCCGTGAATTGCGATGCTCGTGATAACGTGCAATTTTTCTATCCATGTGATTTCCCCACTTTTGTTTCCATACTGCTACGCGTGTCATGGAAATTAGTGACGCATTCGAAAATACTGCCAAGATTTTCTTCTTTGTTTCGGGAATATTCGGCGCAGTGACGACTCTAATCTCAATTGGATTGCTTTGGAAAAGATCTGATATCGTTCCGGAATTTCGTTATTTACATCTGCATTTGCACGTACGCTTCGTTGTTTTGCTAAACTATCTTTCTTTACTGTTTTAGATACAAGCACTTGTGAACAATTCATTTTTCTGTCTTCTGTTTACCCCGTTCCTCCTGCCATCGATAGGTATTTATTGTTTACATTGAGATCATAAATAATTTGAATGCAGGTGGAGGATATTGTGTTGGGCTGTTGTGTTACGTTGGTGTTCCTTTCCGAATTAATATGGTGATTTTTTATGAGAAAATTATTGATATTTTCGACATATCAGTGCATCATGCTCTTTTCCACCGTTGCATTTTGTTCTGGAACAATAGCGACAGTATTCTTCCGTTTTCATACACTTCTCCCTCCGGGATCAAAAATTCGTCTTGGAAAATTAAGCAGAATAGGTTTGCTTCTTTAGTATTTCTTTCATTTTTAAACTTTTTTAGTATTCTATATGTTTACTTTCTGCTCAATGTTCACTATTCCTATGCCGTTTACCTTTCTCAATACTCCAGTCGATTTGCAATTGCAGTTGTTGAAGGTAGATTCGACTTTCTCTGCACTTGTAATTTTCACTTTTCTAGAAATTGAATCTCAGCTGGGCAATTGAAAACCGGAACTTCGAAGTGATCTATGGACCTGAACAGTAATCGCTACAATTTGTGAACAATCTCACGTCTCCTATTCAGAATTAGTATTGCTCGAATTGGAGCGGTATCCCTGATATTAAATGTTATTATTTTCGGATTGTTTATGGTGATATTATTGGTGATCACACTCAAGCTCGCTATTCAGTACGTAAATTCGCGGCGAAAATGCTATGAAGTGTGAGAAGATTTTAGATCTCGAGGACGCATGATTGAACAGCATAATCAGAAGGCAATCAAAGCAAGGCTAAAGAATGGAGCAGTCATCGTAGCTCAGGTTGTTTTCTTCTTCAGATAAATGCTGATCCTTCACTTAGCTCTTCGTTTCGTCAACATTCGGATTTCTTCCACTCACCATTTTTCTCATTTCTATTGCACTCGGTGCTGACAAACCAACTCAAGGTGACGACGGTCAAGTTTGAAATGATAGCTTTCTATTTGCAGATCTCGTAACGATTGCAGAAATGCTCTACGCTGTACTATGCCCTGCCAATTCGATAATATTTATTTTTGGAAACAAGCAACCTACGACGGCAACGCTAGTTAAACTATACAGAAACAGCATTGCGTCAAGTTTTGTCTCGCCGTTATGATTGATTTAAAAAAAATGCAAATATATTTATGCTTTCTCCACAAAAACGAAGACCTTGTCGAGATAAAACATTTATTTCATCTGATGTTGCACTTTAGCTTTTCAAAAACGACACCTGTAATAAAATACCCATCAAAGATCCGGCAACATCCATCTTTCTATGTTTGTTCATTGAAGTGGGGGAGCAGCATGGACAAAATGAAGTTTGCTCAATTCATTCCTGGTTTACATTCAATGAATTCTACCTCCCTGGTCCGGCTTGGATACGGTGAATGGGTTTATCCATACTTTTATCAAAGTACAGGCGTGGAAGAACCTTCTGGTTTCCTGGCTGATTTATGGAAACACATAGCGCCGAACCATGTTTACATGCAGTACTCCTATGGTAACTTAATTCCGGTTATTTCTTATCTGAAATGTTCACTTTAACAGAAGAAGGAGTGAATCTTCCTTGTGACAGTATTCTGAAGGAGGTTTATGAAGGAGGAATATTAACCGCTGCCGATACAAGTTTGCTCTCTCTTGTAAGGTACGAGAAATAGTCTTTTCTTCAAGTCTTTTCTTTGAATCTTCTATATTCATATTTCTATTGTATCAGGCTGGTGCAAAAGTTTCTTCACAAAAAAGTCTCGTTAGTTTATCACTTGTCCCTTCCTTGTTCTTTGATCATTCAAGGTATCGTTTTTCACAATCGATGGCCCCTTGAATACTCTTTATACCCATCATGACGGAATCCCTGTATGATGACTGAGGCCTATACGACATCAAATCAAAGTCAACGCAGTGCAAATTTTTGCTCTCTATTTATCGAGCTAGTGTTACCTGAAGAACTGAGATATCCACAAATCTTTACTACTGGCACGTAGTGCATTGATAATATGTCACAACTGATGTGAAACAGCAACTCTGCCACAAACGGCCGTCGTAACATACCGACACATTCACAAGCTAGCGCAGCACAAAAATCAGAGATTCTCGAAATGCGTGTAGCAATTTAGTCTCGATAGACCTAGAGAAGCCAAGTGTGGTGCAAATTGAAGTAGGTTCCCTGTTCGATTCTCATTATTGGTTTGGAGGCTATCGAAGAACTCAATCTTGAGATATTGGTTTCGAAAGTTGTATGTCGTAAACCGACGATTGAAATTGTCACTTTTAGTGATCCAGCATAGCGTATGACTTTTGTAAACCTGGTATTTCACTGCCATACCAATCAGTAACCATTCCCCGATCGCTCTAAAATTGGTGAGAATTCAGGGATCACTTGTTTTGAAAATAAAGCAATTTGAATGAACATACCCAAAATACCCTGTTTTCGATGATTTTTGTTTCCGATAATTCCCCTCAAATACTAAGTAGCTATGAGCCAATTCAAATGTATTGTTTTGGTCCTCGTACCCCTACCTAGTTCCTATGTCAAGGGAATTTGGGAATGATTCAGTACAGGAGCAATAAATTCAAAAATGCGGCGTGAAGAAACTTATGAACAAGCCCAATTTATTCAGATTGCCTGCATTTCGCGCGAGTTTGCCGGCTTATTACACCACGGTGACACTTTCACGTTTTGCAAATTAGTTTCAGTTTGTGATAGCAGAAGCTGAGAGATCTCTTGAGTCTATCGCCCTCATTCACATTTTTCACTGTTTTTACAATACCTGCATTCCTAATTGTTCTCTCACTCACATTAGTTTCCCATGGAATCGAGAAACTGCGCATTCTAAAAAGGGTCAAAGGTGAACCAGCAAAGGGTTTTCAATTTGTTATTCAAAAAGGATAAATTTTATAGTAAGACTGGAAACTCTCTATTTCGCCTCCAAGCTCATGTGTTCAATTGGATTCACATGCATTTTCTTCTTTTACATTGCTTGTTTCAACGACAACACAATTTCTGAATATCGAGTTAAACAAACGTAGGTCATTCGTTGCAAAAAAGATGTTTACCTAACTATTCAAGGACGATCGATGAGTTGAAAAAAGACTTGAAATCAGGTAAGAGGTCTTTTCTTTTCACGACGGTGTTATTGACGAGTCCGAGGTAAGTATATAAGTTTTTATCATCAAATAATTCAGCTATTTAGCGAGTCGACCTATATGGAAATATAACTTATTCGCCAGCGATCGAGCCAGATATGATGAAATTATTACAAATGATTTGCGACGATAGGACAAAAGCTACGATTGTTGAGGACCAGATCCTCCAACTTACTCATTTACTCGACAGACCATGCAGGCTACGTTCGTAAGAAAATATGAAAGAAGTTAATGAAACAAAAATGAAACACATTCAAGCATCGTTCTTCCTGAGAACAAACCTCCACGATTCAGAAAAATTGGATTAGTGTATCTATTCTCGAAGGATACTCCTTACAAAGTCATCAATAGAGTCAACCAAGCTTTACTTCGGATTTACCAGAGGGAGAGAGTTGGCTCTTCAAAGATTTTAAGAATTTGACCAATTGTTTTCAGGTGGAAACTTTCTGGACTCGACGATATGCAAAATCGCTCAAATTCTCTCGTGCAGGATCGATTGATCGATCTTATGATGTTGGATACTTCCAGATGAGGTTAAAACTAAACTTAAATAGTTTATAAAATATAGCATTTCAGTCTCACCCGTCTCCAAATAATACTGATTGTTACTGGGTGTGGATTCGTGCTGTCCATTGTTATGTTCGTTATCGAGATTGTTGCTTTCTACCAATTTCGCATCAAAAGAGCAGTGAAATAAACCTTAATCAAAAAAATATTTTTAAAAAATCATCACTGTGACGATCTCCAACATCTTTGTTGGGCCTTCGGAATGGATGTTCAACAGGGTAGAGCAGACCCATTGAATAAGATCACCCATTTTTACTCAGCGGACTTGACATCCAGTCAACTTCCGCGATGCAATTAATTATTAGTTAATTATCAACCCACTCTTTCATGTTTGGTCTCTAAAATGAGTCACGCACCCAACGCAAACATGAAGATTGCTCAAAAACGACAATTCACCCGTTGTTTCTCTTCGGATGAATTCATCCGCCTTTGTCCGACTCTGATACGGAGAATAGGTTTACCCTTACCTCTATCAACACGATGGAATGAGAAAATCGTCCGGGTTCTTGTCTGAATTATGGAAAACGATTGCGCCGAACCGTGTCTACACTCAATATCCATACGGTAAGTAGTTGTTTTGTCATATTCTTTTGCTCATTTTCAATCAGGGAATTGAGATGGCCTTCCTTGTGACGGTCTTCTCAAAGAGATTTACGAAGGTCGAATTCTGACTGCTGCCGATTCGAGTAGTCTCACAATACTGAGGTAATCCCATTCAAGTAAAGACCATTGTTTCTTTTAAGAGAGTCCGCCTTTCGATCGAGTTTGCCAGTCTACTACACATCGGTCAGTGTTTCAATGTTTTTGAATTTCTAAAAAAATGTTTACAGTTTGTAGTAGTTTTTTGTAGAGCGGAAGCCGAACGAACTCTCGAGGAACACTCGCTTTCTCTCACTTTCTTCACTGTTTTCACTATTCCCGTCTCCTATTGGTTATCTCACTCTAACTGGTGTCATGTTTTATCGAAAAACTATTCGCCTTTGAGAAGCTGAAAGGTCAGTACGACTCATGAACGTATGACACTCGAACTTCTAGGCGACGATAACCTCAAATTTCTATGTACATTTCTAATATCGATTGGATTCGCTTTCGTCTTTTTCTTCTATACAGCATCCTTCAATGGAAACGCGATTATTGCATTTCAAGCCAGATCAATGTGAATCAAATTGTATTGAACACTATGAACTTCATAATTAAGGACATTGGAAGAATTACTGGTCGATTTGATAACTGGCAAACGATCAATTGTATTCACTAATCCCGACTAATCTCAGTGACTTCGAGGTAAAATTCAGTTTATAAATTTTTGATTCAATATTTTTTCTTCAGCGAGAGTCTCTCTTTGGGAACATTTCTTATTCCGAATCGATCGAACCTGACATGATGAAATTACTGCAATCAATTTGCGATGACAAAACAATAGTGACAATTGTGGAGGCTCCGTCACTTCAGCTCACACAATTACTGTCCAGGCCTTGCAAACTACAGATGTATGTCCGACAATTATCCGTTGAATAAATGCTCCACTTCAGTGTTACTCTCCCCGTGAAGGTTCCTCAGAGCTTCAGAGAAATAGCCTCAGTTTATCTATTCTCGCGTGAAACACCTCGCAAGATTTCAAATAGAATCAATCAAGCACTTCTTCGCGAGAAAGAGTTCGCTCTTCTAAAATCTCCAGGTTTCCATGATGTTTTGTTATCAGGTCGAATCTTCTGGACACAACGATACATTCGATCTCTCAAATTCACTCAAGTGGAATCCCTCAATGATGTTGCCCTCGATTATATCCCAATGAGGTTCGCATAGAACCTCGCAACCATCCTCAATACAATATCAGTCTTTTTTCGACTTCAAATCATCCTAATCGTTTCTGGCTGCAGGTTTCTATTATCTATTATTGCACTAATTATCGAGATTATTGTCTTCCATCGAATACACTTCAAAAGATTCATCACCAAGAGAGCAAACGAACTATAGCATTTCATGATTACGTGCCTATTGTGAACGATTGTGATATAAAATTGTTGATCAATCTTCAATCTTTCTCACATTGTCATTTCAGAAAACGGCTTACCTTTTCGCAATCTCAGATACGAGTTTCTGATGAAAGCGAGACTAGACAGTGTAGATAGAGTGCGATTCTCTAGTCACTTCTCCTCTCAATACATTGCTTTGTGTAGTGTGCTCGTCTCTTTCGCTCTCTGCCCTCTACTATTTCCTCATCGTTCTCCCCATATAAAAACAACCGCACGCGAGATCGGGACAACAACCCATTCTCTTGTCCAATCATTCACCTTTCCACAATTTCAGAATGTTGAATGCAGCAGCAATTCCACTTCTGTTCATTCTTTCCTACTTCGTTAGTCTATCGCATCTCGCACTCATCACGATCGCCTCCCTTCTCGTAATTGGAATCTGTCGCTACTATTCATTCGTCTCTCGCTTCCCACAAGGGCCATTCCCACTGCCGTTCATTGGAAATCTTGACAGGGTAGCCTGAATTTATCTCTGGATTAAAAAATTATCTCTGGACCGAAAAGCATCGACAAAACATTCGAAAGGGAAAGGAGTATCCCCCAATCTATACCATATTCATGTCTTTTCCATATGTCCAAATTAACGATTTCGATGTTCTCCGAGAGGCTTTCATTGAGAAAGGTCAGACTGTTTCACTGGAAAATCCTGAAGTTACTACTTTTCTAGGCGACGAATTCGCGGGGCAACCAGATGACGAGTACCTTTTGGAGGGAGCAGAGAAGAGCCGCGATTTCAATTATGAGAGACTTTGGGATGTGATGGAGGAATTGGTGAGGGTCACACAATGGTTGCTTACTTTATCCGCAAATATACTGTTTTCTGTTTATTGTTCGTACTATATCAGATTCGCTTATCCATATCTGATTTCATGGAGCATCTTGACAAGATTACTGACAAACGTTGATATGTATTGGCCAATTCAGGTAACCTTATTAAGGACACATTTCTTCTGACCGACAACGATATTCAGGTTAGCGAATGTAATCAACGAAGTGATCTTCGGCTATCGCTATCGATACGATGACTGCATACCATTGATGGACTGCGTAACTCGCTTCAATGAGGTACACATGAGATATATATATTTAAATATGTTCCAACCACGGCATTCTAGTTTATGGAGAGTCTCTCGGAGAACATTGGTGTGGCGCTCGGAATGACATGGCCTTTATTCGGCAAACTTCCATGGATCGGCTGGCACATTCTCGGCAGGATCAAATACGAAATGCATGAGGTATAACGCATCTATGATGGTCAAACAATTGATGTTTAGATCAATCAATACGTCGTTCAAAATGTCGGTCGTATGCTCAAAGACTACAATGTTGACGATGAACCGACTTGTTTCGCGCACGCTTACAAGCAGAGAATGCAGGACAATAAGAACTGCAGGACAATAAGAGTGATCAATGATTTCTGAAGGAAGGAGAGTTTCTTGCAGTGATACCAATCTGATGTCGTCATGCGTCGATTTCTTAATAGCCGGACAGGATACGACGTCGACAACGTTGAGATGGGCAATGCTCATTATGGCCAAGCATGTTTATGTTCAGGTTTGACTGTTACCTTAGAAAATGATAAATTGATCATGAATTCAGGAGAACATGCGTCAGGAAATTCTCGAGGTTGTCGGCACGGAGAGACTGCCTACGGTGGCTGATCAAGTCAAGGTTCTTCATCAAATTATTGAATATCCCGAAATGACGCCAAAATAATACGAATTCCCTACAGATTCCGTACTCACGCGCCGTTATTCTCGAATGAATTGCAACGATTCGCTAATATAATTGCCACGAATGTCCAGCGAGTAACGCTCAACGATGTGCAGATTCGGGTAAGCATTCTGGACCAAAAAACCTTGAAAATGTAAATATTTCAGGGTCATAAAATCCCAGCGGGCACATGGGTCAACGGCGATGTTCGTTATATCATGTCTAACGACCCGGTGTTTGTCAAACCAAAAGAATTCAAGCCAGAACGATATCTACACGAGGATGGAGTGACTTTGAAGAGGGTAAGTAGCAACAACAACAAATAAGATAGAACCGAATATTTGAGGACCTCGTCGAGCGAACTCTTCCTTTTTCACTGGGAAAGAGAGCTTGCGCTGGAGAAGGTATTCGAAATCAGTAAATATCAGTAAAATACTGGACAATTTAGGACTCGCTCGCGTTGAGATCTTCCTTGGTCCCACATCGACAATACAACACTACCGTATCCTTCCTCCAGAAGGAATGGAAATCGATCTTGAACCTAATGTCGCAGCCACCTTTAGAAATCCGAAACCACAGAACTTGAGACTCGAGAAAGTAGTTTGATTTTATCCTTCATTACGGTTACATTTGTGATAAAGATATTGTCAAGCAATGAATAGTGGCAGTGGATAAACAATGAAAATGTTAACATGAAAGCATGGATTAGCATTGAACAACTTCATAATGACACCGCTGACAGTCCCATCGTTTGGATCTCCTGAAATTGTTTTTGTATCTTGCATTGTATCAACGCTAACCTTTTCCAATTCTTCTATCTTCTTCTGCACTTCTTCCACTTCTCTCTGCCTCTCAACTCTAACTGAAGTATCTAGATTGAGCGTAGCATTCGCCTTATCTACGGCAGATTCACGTTGAACGACAGAGAGAGATAGTTCCTGAGAAAACATATGATCAGTTGAGTTTGAATGTGCTTCTCATACCTTTTGCTTCTCCCTAATTGCCTTCTTCAAGTCCGTATGGTAATTCTTCAAGCGGCGCAGCTCGATTGCATGACCCTAAATGGATTTTTTAATATGAGAATTGAAATTTGGCAAACCTTTCGTTCCTCCTCATACGCTACAACATCCATCTTTTCATACGGTTCCAGTTTCTTGCGGAGATCGTGAAGAGATTGTCTGAAATAGTGATAGACAGAATATTGTGGGATTGAATACTTACTCTTCACTCTCGATCTGACTCTGCAGTTCCCTCACTTCGAAGTCGACAAGATCTTTCTGTTGCTGTAGTTCTACTGCTCTTTCTGTGGCACGTTTTCCTTCTCTGAAAAGCGTTACAATCATAAATCACCGAGATCATAATGCAAGAGCCAATGAACCATTAGAACCATTCCTCACCTCGATTCCATCGTCTCCACAGTAACAGTATCAATCGCGTTCTTCTCTTTATTCCTCACTACTTCAATTCGATCTTCTTCAAGTTTCTTCAATCGATGAGCTAATTCCTTCACTTCTTCTCGTTCGAAGGCAACGCGCGCTTCCGCTTCGTCCAACTGAACATTTGCCAGATATTGGGAAATGAAATCGAATTATTTTGTTTTACAGCGAATATTTCTACGCGATCAATTGTACCTGGATGGTCAATCGATCCTTGGCCACTTTCATCGCAGTCACTCTCCTCTTCGCAGCAACATTTCTCGATTTGGCCTTCTCGACGGCCGATGAAACCCCCACGGCTAAAATCTTCACT
The DNA here is from genome assembly GCA_000180635.4 of Pristionchus pacificus. NCBI lineage: Eukaryota > Metazoa > Nematoda > Chromadorea > Rhabditida > Neodiplogasteridae > Pristionchus > Pristionchus pacificus. The sequence continues at coordinate 12,033,383 of CM026578.1, read as the reverse complement.
GAGATTCCTCATTTGTTGCAAACTTACTTTTCTTAGGCGTTCTCCTCATCGGTAGAGTATCGGTGGACTCTTCGGTGCTTCCCGTATGTGCGGTTCTCCCTCCACCCGGTCGCACTGTCTTCGGTCGAGAGGGTCGAGTGCTTTTGCTAGATCGCTGCGAGATTGAAACGATATTGAGGAAGGGGATGCAAATCTAACCGCGACTGCACTGGACAATATGAGTTTCTCCATCTCCTCCGCTTGTCGTTGCAGCATCTCTGAGCGAAGAGCCATTGAAGTGTGTTGACCGTCGAGGTTCTCCAGTTCGGAATCCTGAAGATAGTGAAAATACAAGATCAGATGATGGGAATGAAACTATGGTCAGCTCAACTCACCGTAGATTCGGCATCCTCAACGAAGCCAGTCTTTGCCTGGCGGAGGTTCGAGTATTGCTTGCGGATGCGAGAAACCGTCTGAATTCAATCAATTCATCATTAATACCGGTCAATAAACTCACAGATTGGCTTTTCCTTGTAGCAATTTCTGATCTTTCCAATTCTGCACGAACATGAGCGATTCTGAATTATCTCGATTGTAGAATGAAAGTCGAAGTGAAACTTACCGATCCATTGTCTCCTCCGAGTTTTTCACTATTTCCTCGAGATAATTTTTCTTCTTTTCAACCAGTTTCTGCACTTTTACGAGCTCGTCGCGAATGGCACGAACGATTTCAGAGTCAGTTTTCGCGCTGTAAAATGGAATTTCCCTACCTTTTTCATGGATTGCATACCTTCCAGCAGTCCGTTCCTTCAATTTGCTCATCAATTCTCCGAAGTGATCGGCTCCAATTATTTTCTCATTTTCGAATGCATTCGCCCTCTCTCGTAGTTGACCGGCGTGCTTGGGATTGCTTTCGAATGTTCTGAGAAACTTAATTTCTTTAAAATCTGTTATCGTGAGTTTCAAATGCTCAGCAAACTCAATGTGCTGGTTAGCGTATTGATTGTCTGGGAGAGAGAGGAAGGGAAGAGGTAGGGCGGAGGAGAACAGGTAGATCACTAGCCTCCTCCCGGCCTCTTCCTAACTCCGCCCATCGAACGGTAGTCAAAGGACAACTACGAGTGGAACGGAAAATAATTTCACGATACTGCTCAAACAAATCTCACTTTGAACTTCGTTCATGATCAATAATTTTCACTAGGAGTCAGCAAATATAAAAAAATCTTACTCAATTTCATTCTGAACTTCCTCCCTGATCTTCTTCAGAGCTCCATCAGCTGCCGCTACGTCCTTGCGCAGTTGAGCAATGTGAGCGTCCTGAAAATTGCGCTATATGTTTCATCGTTTGGAATTCCTCGAAGCGTTCTTTTTATAAAAATTTTGCAAGCACCCCGTCTCATGTATACCCTTTTGTCAGTCAATATCCCACCTGTTTATTCTTCTCCTTGGCCAATCTCTGTCCTTCCTCTCTCGCTTTCTCCCATACTCTCGTCATTCCTCGATGATGTCCTTTCCTTTCCTTCTCTCCTCCGAGATGCAACTGAACACATGAACACTAGAGAAATCCACGCAGGAAGGATAAACTATTCAGTAAAGATCGTATAAGGGAGCAATCTTTGGTCACGTTGGAATGGCTAACAAAGATCCTTGTTACTACGACGGATACTAATTGCGGAAATCGCATCACCGTTGGGCATCAACAATTCGACGATTTCGAACCTGTAGCTGAGCTATTTTAGCATTCGCAGCGTCCAGACGAATACGTAAATCGTCGTCTGAAATATTCAATCTGACGAGTGAGAAGCTCGTGATTTTGGCTCGTGATAAATGGCTCGTGATTTTATAAACGGCCCGATTTCGCATCTCCGGCATTGTATCTCCTTGCGATTTATTGGCTCGCATTCAACCCCGTACCATTCTGACTCAATCTCCAGCTCATTTTGTCTCACAACTGAATAATTCCTAAGTCTCAGACCAGAAATACAGTGGATACGAATCTCCCATTCTCGCCCACTTCTCTCGTGTCTTCTAACGAGATGACGAATGAATGACAGCAATTTCGTCTTCCTTACTGGTCGCTTTTCCTCTCTGTGCACGATCTTTCGTTGACTGCAGTAGAATTTCATCACGGAGAAGGGATTCTTCCCGATCGGCCACCTGTGAATGAAGGGATTCATTGAAAATCGCTAATTATCTCGAGAAAACAAAACACGTAAGAATCACCTTTCGTAGTGTGTCCTCGTACAGTTTATCATGCTCCAGCTTCTCCATTTCGTATTTCGATATCTGTGAATGCAAATTATTCTCTCACTGTTCTTTGTTCTCTTCTTCGTCACTTTAATCCCACTCACTTCCTTTTCCAGTATTGTCTTCCTTTCATTGTGATTGTCGATCATTCCTCGGTTTTCCTTCAATTTACGCCTCTGTAATGACTCCCTCTAATTATGCGTACAGCTTTAAATGCGCGTCTTGAAATTGCTCAGAAGACGACAACACGAGTAGGAGGAGCATTTGAATTCAGTTCTTCGAAAGAAGGTTTGCTGTGTTTTTCGGTGTTTGAAAATTTATGGAGCGCGAAAGGTCGAACCATGGCAGCGATGTCCTCATCGAGTTGTAGGCTGACCTTGTCCAGATGAGATTCCACTTGCGATTGATACTTGGCTAGGAGCGCCTGTGAATTTCCCACTCTCATCGGGGTTTCAAATTTGTAGGAATTTATTTTATAAGCGCTAAACTAACATGGCTCGGCTCGATTGATGGCGCTACTGACATTCTCGTAGGCCGGGTGGTCGAACCGTCAACCAGAATGGCGGACCCAACTGAATGAAATGAATCAGAAAGGGAAAGGACAAAGAGACCCACTTTGGCGCGCCATAGTCCTCCTCGGTTGCCTCTTCACAGTTGACCGCGCACCGTCTCACTCATTCGTACTTCCTTTGAAGGCAAAGGGGCAAGGGGGGAATGACCACTATCCCCCTGACCAGAGGGCGCCCTCAAGAAAAAAGCGCGGAGGGCCAGCGGTCGTTGCTAGGTTCCGAAGAGGGGATCCATACTACGCGAGAGGGACTATTACATAAGGGGCGAATCTGCAGGAAAATAGAGGCAAAAGACATCATAAAGTCCTCTGAACTGGCACCGGAAACGTCGCGTTACAACAACATTTCTCGATTCGTTGCGTACTTCCTGATGAGAAGTTTGAGAGTAGAATGGATAAGTGGGAAAGTTATGACGTCCAATGAACTGTCGAAAGAAGAGAGAAATTGCACGCTATCATTGGGAGCTAAACGGGGAAAGCCGAGCGGCAGTCACGATAGACTTCCGGTGGGTATAAAATGAACGATGCGCTGGGTGAAGTCTCACAATCAGTGTCTTTTCTTGTACGAAATCTTCCCAGTATTGCTTATTTCTTGTCGTTTCTCGCTCGTTCTCGCATTTCATCGTGTTTCATCGTAATCTTTCATGGACGTAACTTACAGTCTCGACACTCTAACGATGCACTCAACTTCGGTTCTCCTTCTGGCTTCTGCCTTCACCGTCGTTGTCGCTTTTGCTGTTGCGGAGACGAACAACGAGCATGTGCCGGGTACGATTTCCAGTCCCATTCTCACAACTTCTCTCATGTCTAGTATCAATATGAAGTATGAAAAAGCCTATTGAATTAGTACTGAATTGTGTCTATTACAGCATTCGCGTTCATGGATCGACGTGGGAATGAGGGCAAATTCGCGTACAATCGATTCACGAAGAGATCATCGGGCGGAGACGAGACAGACTCCAAATTCGCATTCGCATTCGCCAAGCGATCTGCACCTCAAGGTCGGTTTCTAAACTTAATTGAGGCTACGAATATCCCAGCTCGCTTGATTGTCTGAACAAATTCGACAATACTAAATACTCCATTGCAGATGACGCAGTCGAACAAGTCGTCCAGAAGTTTGCCCGTCGCTTCGCTCGTGAAGTCATGAACTCGGCCAACGAACGAGGATTCGCCTTCGCATAGATTGATCTTTGATCTTTGATCTCTTCTCCTCCGTTATTCCGAGCACCTAGAACAATCTGCGATTTCGACGCGCTGCCCCCGGGTGTAGACCCTTTCTATGTCTCGAATTTCCTTCATCGATAAAGAGCTTGCATTGTGGTCTTCGTGTATGTACAACAGTTTGTAGCGAGAAAAACGAGAACGTCCCCAAAAAAAGAACATCACTCTGAATTTCCACATAAATGCGCAAAGTGAGGGGAATGCGCGCGATGTGTGTCGATGTGACGCCTTTGCGCCACATTCGTACAGATATCATCGAGCTGGCTTCTGATAAACTCCGACTGACCACGAGAGACAAGGAAAGACAAGAGATAATTTCACAACTTTCTCGCCTTGCAGACACACTTTCACAACATTCATAGATCTATAAAGCCAGCGAGAGCTCCAATCGAATTCACGCTATTTCTGTTGATTCTTTCATTTGATTGTATCTTTCAGGTATGGTCTTTATAATTCTCGCTCTTCTTGGATGGAGCATCCACGATCTCATCTACCACATGGGTTTAATCTTTCTACTCTCGAACGTACGGACCAATCTTCCTTCAGTTATCAACTAGATTCTTCAGGCCTGACCGTATCTTCCGGTGTTACGCGATATGATATTAGGGAAGAAGGAGGGAAAACTCTACGAGGAAAACTACGAGAACGATGTCGTCTACCTCTTCCAGGTTTTACAGTTGGCCAGAAAATTATGATCTGTTGTCATTCAGTTTCCTGGAACGAAAACGTCCCCATCGATCTCCCCTTTTAGTGTGAAAGTTGAGGCTTTCTACAGACTTCACAACATCAAGTACAAGGTTATGTCGATTGATAGATCTATATGGAATATTATGAACCCTTCTCAGAAGCGCAATACCATCCTTGGACGAGGAACTAACGGGCGACTTCCCTTCGTTGAACTCAATGGAGAGATTATTTCCGATTCGCAGATAATCATCAGAAGACTCACTGAGAAGATGCAACTTCAGGTCCGGGAAACATTTCAAGATTCGTGGCGGAGGCCAACTAATAATTGGCGTTTCGTTGAGTATCTGAATCTCCGAGAGTAGAAAGGAGTCCGTTTCAGGCATATCAGGATGCCCAATCGGCTGCCGTTGGCCACACAATCGACCGGATGCTCGACAACCACACTTTCAAGTAAGAATAGACGGCATTTGGTGATTACAGAACTGTACATTTATGTCTGATCATCCATTCCAAACTGGACAAGTTGGGCGCACTCATCGAGAGAATTGCACTGAGCAATAGAGTTGTTATTCCGAGCGCGAGTGCGAACAAAGAAATCCACTCGCGAGTGGATTTTCACTCGCGAGTGAATTTCTCATTTTTCACTCGCGAGTGATCCAACCGGTCCGAGTGAATCGAAAATGAACTCGGCGAGTGCGAGCGCTCGCCGAGTTTCACTCGAGCAAACAACTCTACTGAGCAACAGTGTCCCGTCTTTGATCGTTCCTGTCGTAATCTTCATTGGGGCGAAATTGATGAGAAGCAAGGTGATCAGTTCATTGGCTTGGCTAATTGACAATGGATGATTGCAGCTCGAGAGCCGAGTCACAACTTCCATCGGATCCATTACTGAGGAGCAGTATAAGGAACTGTTGAGGTTTTGAATCGAACTATAATTTCAATTCAAACAGTTTTCCATTTCCAGAAACGATGTCCTTCAACTGCAGACGATTCTCGGCAAGAATAAATTCCTGCTGGGAGAAGAGCCAACTTCGGTATGTGTTTCGTTCCATGGGAATAATAGTTTCGTCTATTTCAGTTCGACTGCACAGCACTCGGCCAATTGGGAGTCGCCTACTACACCACACCATCTCTCCGGTTGGTTGTCATCTTTGAACCTGATGTAATTGAATGACTTTCAGTACTTCATTACACGATCTTCTCGATTCTGATGAATGTACTGATCTGAAGAAATATGTCGAGAGAAGGAAGGAATCCATCTACGGGATCGAATTCTTCTACGCTCATGCCAAAGCTTAGACAACTGCCTCCACTCTTTAATTGATATGTAATTTTATAATATATAAAAATGAAACTGAATCGCATATTCAAAACATACATTCTCCAACAAATTTTTACTATTCCCTCGCAATACCAGATTTCCTGGAAACTTCGAAGAAAATTGTGCTATCGTGAAATCAATCTTTATTTGCAACTGTAGAGATACTACGATAACAACCAAAAAAATATCTAGTCATGTTTGTCTTCTCATTGTCACTCTTCGCATGCACCAAGAGCCTCGTCCCGTTCATTCAGTAGTTCCTGCAAGAAGTACTCTTCCATGGTCAATATTTTCCTTTTCTATAACGAATTTTAAAAGTTGGCCATTTCATTTCCTGGTTCAGCGCTGTCTGACGACTGTACAATAGTTTGATGTGCATTCCACTTCCTCTCAAGTAGTTGCAAATTGCAAATCACTCAGTCGCTTCATCATACCTCGATAGTCAACGCAATCTTCTCCTTTGCGAATTCGTTCAGTTCGAGTCCCTTAACAATTGTCCATTCTCCGTCAGAAATCGTCACGGGAAACGAGAAGACGAGTCCTGGAAACGAGAAGACGAGTCCAGAAAAAGATGTCCAACTCATCCCTTTTTCAATCTTACCCTCGGGAACTCCGTATGATCCATCCGAAGGAACTGACATTGAAATGAAAGATCCTAAGGGCGTTCCCTGAAATATGTAAACATTACTACAAAAAATAAAGACAGTTTTACCGTTATCCAGTCGTACATATGATCACAAGCTGCCTTGGCGGCAGAGAAGGCCGAGCAAGCCTTTCTCTTCTCGATAATGACTCCTCCGCGATCTCGCACTGTCTGAAATAACACTGTTGTGCCAGGATCAATTATTTGACTAACCGTAATAAATTCATTCTCAATCCAGTTGGAGTCTCCGACAGCAAACGGAGCTTTATGTTCGACTCCGTCTGTAATATCGTCCACTTCGCACTACGTAGTCTTCACTCCTTATCTAGTCCTGAGAAGTTAAAAGTGTGCTCACTCTTGGTCACAGTTGCATGGCTTGCATCGGGAAACTGCGTATTCGAATGGTTTCCCCATACGATAACATTCTTCACTTTGTCAGCAGTTACGCCAGCCTTGAGGGCGATCTGAAAAAAAAGATAGGGTTGACAGCAATTCTGATCGATGGACTCGCTAAAAAAGAAAATGTGTTATTACCTGAGCAACGGCGCGATTGTGATCGAGACGTGTGAGGGCGGAGAAGTTCCGAGCGGGAATCTTCCTCGCTGCATACTTGGCACATATGAACGCATTGGTATTGGCCGGATTGCTGACCACGAGAACCTCGATAATTGGGATAAGCTGTATTACGAAGTTCCTACTGTACCTTAGTAGTCGGCTTGGCAAATTCGGCCAGATCCTTTCCTTGTGACTTGAAAATGCGAACGTTCGCTGCGAGAAGATCCTTTAGAACGAAAATTAACAAAAAAGGGAAACGAAAGAAGATATCAACATTCCAAGGAATAAAGGTTTCTAATTCGTTCAGTGTTGGTGAAAATGAGTGAAGCATACATTTCTCTCCATTCCCTCCTTTCTCGGCATCGATCCAGCAAGAAATGCGAAATCGACATTGGTGAAGGCTTCTTTCTCGCTCGTTACTGCTTCGACTCCTGATGAAAATTCGGCAATTTTATGATAATTTTCACAACTGTTTCCTATCAAGAACCCGGTTTTTTGTGGTCTCACTCACCGATGAGATTGGATAAAGCGCAGTCAATTAATTCCATCTGAATGCTCTCGAGCGCATTGGTCATGAGGGGAATATCGAAGAGGACGAGTTCGATTGGAGTATCCCGACCGAATACATCGCCCTGACTGATGAGGGGAATTAACCATGATTAAGAAACCGTTTTTATTACACTAGTAATTACATTTTTTATAAGAAATGGGGATTTGGAAGTGATAATCCAAATGCTAGACACAGGCACACAGAAATGCGCATATTGATACACATATCGAAAATCCGAAGACAGTATTTTTTAAATTTCGATATTGTGATGAGAGACAATTAACCTTTGCTATCTGTAGTACCAGTGAGTATCCGATCTGACCAGCTGCGCCAGTTATAAGGACACGAAGTGCAGTGGACATTATTGCTCTATCACGAAAATAGTTAAGTGAAAAAGATGAAGTGCACTGTTCGACTTTGAAAAAATGAATTGAGAAAGTAAGAAAGATGAAGGTTCTCGACTAAGAAATCCAGAAGAGGAATGCTCGAATCTTCGAGATCAACAATAATCCGATGGCGATAAGAAAGAAAAGGATTAGTTGCAGGGAAAGAAGAGGGATGGTGATAGAAGGCCACGATGGATGGACAGCTTTTGTCTGCAAAGAATGGTGAGTTACTTAAAAAAAAAAGGTTAAAATATTTTATCGATGAAAACCATAATTACGCGCCTACCCGATGACGATGAAAAAACGAGAGGGACCTCATGATTCATTGTTTTCTAATCTCTGAACTGACTATTGACTATGAGTGGAAGGAAGCTGTCTCTTATTTTCACTCACAAATTATTCTAACGCACGAAATACACAGGGAATCAATTATTGATTACACGAGCTAAAGGTTTATCAGTCCTTGCGCTGTTCCACTCCAGCAATTAATCCTTTGCTATCTCTAAAACGAGATCATTGTTAATAATAAAGTTAAAGTTAAAAGTTAAAGTTGCTACCACAATCAAGGCGATTTCACAGTTGTCATGAGACAACCACGCCTGTTGGGGGTACACAGGTAAGGCCAGGTTCAGGCCAGGTTCCAGGTAATAATGGTCATTTATAAATACTGAAGAGGAGCACAGGAAGCATGATCACAAATAATCATGAATTTGTAATTAACACCGAATAAACAATTGAAGTGCTCCTCGAGTTGATACTGGTATCATTATTCGGCCGTATCATGTACGATTTTGGCTCGAGGTTGTGGCCGTTGGTACAACGGGCCTCAGAGAGTTCGGAATCACCTCCTTTCGCACCGAAGGCACTAAAATAAGTAGCAGCCTAAAACAAAATTAAGGATTGATACGGGAGGATTCGCTACCACAAGTTCGAACCGATGTACAAGGCGTGAAAAAAATATTCAAAAGTTCCAATCAAACGATCGTGTAAAAATGATCCAAATAACTGAAAGTGGCTACTTAAAGAGGGAAGAGACTAAGAGGATAGAGGTATTGGCCATCCTAGCCATCCTTCTATAACATACAGTTGCTATCATCCGGGAAAAATAGAGAAGTGAATTAACGACCACTGTGAGGAAGATACATTTAAAAATATGTTTCAAATTCCACCGTAATGCTATTTTAAGGCGCTGGGTAATGCGCTGGACTTAGTTTAGAAAAGTTTCGGAGAAAGGAACTTTCTTTCCTCCGCACAATTGGTTCAACTTACCTTTCTCAATTCCAAAGTTTTCCGACTTGTTGACTTGACTGGTCATAGTTTGCAAGCGGAACATGTAGCAAACACCACAAGTTCAGTTTTTGCGTTTGCAGAATTGTCGACTACATCTTGCGCATGATAACGGCACACCCCCAGGTGAAAAATATTGCGGCATGTTTTTCTGAGAACACGCTAATTGTACTTGATGTTTTTAAATTGACTTCCAAATACTTCCAGAAAGGCTTTGTGCTTTTTCTTCGATTTCGTTTTATAATTCTAGGTGAAATGATTGGCTTAAAAGTTCTATTTAATGATTAGTTGATCTTGCATTCGTCCACTTAAAAATGCAATCTCAATAACAGTGCATCGAGGACAACTCCATCCTTCTTTCGACGAAAGACAGGTGAAAATAGTACAAGAGATGATTAGCTTCTGAGAAAATACCCCTGTTATCACGTGTACGAGATCTCTCCAGTTTATCACAACACACGCACAAAAATATTCAAATTGTGTGAATTGCAATAGAATTACTTCAAAATGGCTCACAAATGAGTTTTCAAGTAATAAATTGCTAAATTTCCCAGTCATGTTCATAAACTTTTATTCACGTTGCTATTGCCGATGCATTATTCATCGCTGGATTGATTATGCGCAAAGACACGCCTCAAGTGCTCAAAAGGCTGGTAATTCAATTAACTTTCCATATCAGCTGCATAATCGACTGCATGGATTTCCTTCCATTTGCACTATCGAACACGCCTTCGACTGCACTTGCCAATGATTCCCTCTCTATTCACGCATAACCAGATTATCACTTCCGAAGTGCTACGCATCTAACCCTTGGCTATCCTTGACTAGAGGTGACACTCGTTTACGCCGTCTCAAATTGCATTACTTTTCAACGTGGTGAGCGTTTTCCACCTGTTCCATAGACCGAAAGCTGAAACGTAGTGTATCTCGCGAGTGAGTAGTTTCACAACAACTAATTGCCAGGTGGAGAGTAGAAGAACGTGCGATACCTCCGAAGTGTCTGATTTGATGTCCAACATCTCAAACTCTTCTACGCTTCGATACGGGTTTGATTTGGATCAGAGCTGCTTTCTCAATATTGCAACAAAGTAAATTGTTCATTTTTCATTCATCGTTCAATCTTTCTAAAATTTAGTGCTGAATTGATTCTCTCGTTGGTCAATACTTTCATTTGCCATCCGTTTCCTCTTTTTATTTTGATAAGGAAAAGTCCGACGATGACTAAAAGTATTCGTCGAGGATACATTGCAATGCATGTAATTGCCGAATCAACGATTTTTTCTAATCTGTTTTCCAAGATTTGTTTCATCGTTTACGAGATTATTTTCTTCTTCCTCGCTCGAATCTACGTCCTTCTTCCGTATCCGGGACTCTATTGTGAAGGACTACTCTGTAGAATAGGACTTTCGAATGAAGTCATTTTAGTGAGGAGTACTTTTATTGGGAGCGTGTTTAAGTTAAATTTTAAGGGTTTTATTGCGTTCTCGATCGTATTGCTTCAAATTCCATTCGCCTTCCTGATTATTAGCATGCATCAAATGTTTATGACAGACAGTTCGACTTTCAAACTGTCCAAAAGGTATGTTGAAAATGAACTAATTCGATTGAATTAATAATTCAGAGTGAAAATATCAATGGCATGCGTGCAGATAACTATTATGTCGTTGAACGTCGTTGGTTTTGTTGTGTTTGGAAAAGAACCAGATAATTATGCCCAACTTATGAAGGTTTGTGGAGAACAAATTGATAAATATGCGAATTATATCACAGGAGCCCGAACTCGCTTTTCTCGCTAATCGGGGTCATGTTCTACTGTTTGGTAACCCGGGAAATCCTCAATATTTTTTCTATGGTAATTGTTATTTATAAAAGTTATGTGAACTGTTCCAATAAAATCCAATCTATCTTTCAGAACTTATATTTTTCTACTTTACACTCATCCTCAATTTCTCAGTCCTCTGTTTCTTCATATTTCATTCAATAATTCTTTTGAAGAAGATTAGTCAGGTATTAGTTTTTTTTGACGTAATGCATATTTCGATTCAGGAAGCAAAATCGACGCAAACTCAGTTATTGACCAAGAAGATGTATGAAGTCTTTTTCTGGCAGGTCTCCTTCGCAATGAATATCGTTTATCGCATAATGCAATCTATTTTTAGCTACATGGTTCGGTGCTCAACCATGTTTTTCCACTCACAGCACTGATGGTCTTCATGTATTTCGATGCTAGCAATTTGGTTCCACCTGTTGCGTTGGCTGTGCTCAAATTAGTGCTTTTGGTTCGGTTTCATGCTAATCTTTGACAGTTGAGAGATCAATTTGTAGATTTCCTTCACTCTCAACAGCACTCAGTTTTGCGCAATTTTCATTTTCAAGAATTCGGCGAATAGAAAGGTAACTGAAATTAACTATTATCAATACTTATTTGGATGCAGATGCTGATTGATTATATGATGGTTCTCCTCCGGTTTCTCACAAACTCCAGAGTAACGGCTGTTCAACGATTGACACCAAGCAAGACCGAACGACAAATGTCGCTGTCAATGACGTTTGGATAGTTGCTCCAAATTTGTTGTCTGAGAAATTAACTTGTTTCCGAAATCATCATCACTTTTTGACATATCCCATAACTCACATGTCAGCTATTTTTTTAGATTACTTTGTACTGAGCAATAAAGTTTTGTGTTTATCACGACAATGAAACTTATCTCTGATTCAATGAAGTGTTTGTTATTTCAAGGGTGATCTTTGCTGCTCCTGACATCGTGCGATCTTGAATACTTTGAAGAGTTCATCGTATTTCAGACAGAATACATCCTGAAGAGATTCAATTATTGATATCGTGTGTCAAGCGATGTTATCGATTCCTCCCTCCATCACTATATCTTTCTTTCTTGAAATCCCATGCTGTTGTATATACCTTTTGTTTGTGTTTCTTATTGCAAACAGCAAACAAACATTTCTTAACAGTTCATTCTTCAAACTATTCAATGCCACTGGTAAGTTGGCAGAAAGTGGATTTTTGCACGTTCCATAATTTCATGTCTTGCTGGGATCGAATTGGTTTTTGCGTATTGGCTGAAAAATCTTATGCTTTATCTTCCGATTCGCAGAGACAGCGCAATTCTAATATACGTTTCACAAGTAATAAGAATACATTTCGGCTCTATCAAAAACTATACATTTCAGATTTCCAGTGGAAGTGCTTTGTTCAGCTACACCACTGGAAAATTGTTTATTGTTCTCAATCGTTTAGCGTTGCTGTCATCATTCAAAGGATCGATCTCTGTGAATAATGGTTGTTTTATATAAACATACGTGATCGATATTTCAGGGATGGAGCATACGTAAAACGAAGTTTCCCATTGGCTGTCAACTCATCATACTCTAATTGCTCATTTCTATTTTGCAATTGCTCCTGTTAACTGGATCAATGATTCTTACATAGGCTGGGACAATATTACTGGATTTGCGAGTGATTACTTTGGCAACTTCGCATCATTTCTCAGAATTTGTCTTTGAATAGTCAACAAAATACTACTTGAGATCTATCGAAGCATCGCTGGTGCTTACTACGCACTTTATGCAATTATCGGAGTCGGTTCAAACATCGTAGCCGTCAACAGATTACAGCGCCTGGTGACGAACACTGCCATAACATGCAGTAATATCAGCATTCGCAGTTGAACTCTTCGATGACCTTCTACCGACAGCAAAGAACTTTAACTATCTACACTATTATATCGACATCAACGCATTTGATATTTGCTCTCATTCAGTTCGTTTGGTCGTTCTCTTTCGTTAGTGGAGATCAACATATGCTCTCTACCGTAAGATTAGTGGTAAGTGATGATGAAAAAGTGCAAAACACCATGATCTGCTCACACAATGAGATAACGAACTATTTTAGAGACCCTTCCTTTACGATGCAACAATATTCTTCGACCCAATCATGCTGATGATTTTTTCGAAACAAGTTCGGACAATCCTTTATCGTCGGATTTTCGAAAGAAACATAATCAAAACTCAGAATATGAGTAATTCTGCGAACTATATCTGATTATCTGAGAAAATAAATGAAAGTTAATCACAATTGCGTTGTTGTTCTGTTTTTAGTTGATAATGAAAATGTGGAGAACAAAATTTGAATCAGTGCAATGAAACAACTGCACTACAGTGGACTATACACCATAGGGTTGGCAAAATGAATCCCTCAATGGATTTTGAATCATTCCTGGCCGAATCGCGCGGTCGTGGGATTCAAATGAATCGATTCAATTGAATCCCAAAAGTTGGGATTCATTTGAATCCCAGTTCAGAAAAGGCGGAAAACTTCATGGAAAGCCGTGTTTTCAACGGATTATAGGTTTTCGACCCTAGCGAGTTCGAATACGAACAGTATTCATTGAAATTCTAACGTTTTCTTCCGATCTCGAATTCATCATTGTCAAAGATCTGGTAGAATTTAATGTTTAGAAGAGAGAATCATATTTCGAACTACTAGCACCAGCAGTTCTGCCACATTTGCAAGTTGAATGGTCACAGTACCGATGACTGCAGATACAATGGCTTGATTGATGAGTCGGCAATTGTAATCAGTGAAGATGAGGCCAGTCTTTACGAGTACGACATCGACCACATTGAAGTGCACGCTGTGGAGCTGATACCCGAGGTTGTTCCGCCCAAATGCCTCATTCAGGAAGTGGTTGACACGACTCCCATCGAGTTTGAGCTGGATACAGGCTCTGCTCTGTCAGTCATAGGCTACCAGACGTGGAAAGCCCTGGGCAGTCCCAGTCTACAGGATACACACCGTGCAGCAAAGGTGGCCAGCTGCTCAGATTCCCAGGTGCAGACTGAGGTAAAGTGGGGATCCAAGCAGATCCTTACAAGATTGTTTGTCCTGAATATACCATCACCCTCAATTTGGAGAAGAGAGTCGATCCAGCAATTCGATATGGATCTAGGACCAGTCTACCGCCACGGAATCCAAAGGGCGGACAGAAGTTAAAGGTGTTTGAGTGGGACTGATCATCCTACGCCCATTAGAGTATAGCTCCGCCTCCCTGAACTTCGCTTTGGCTGTTTCCTATTTTCCATATTAGCGACTAAAAGTCGAGATCCTTACCGGGTAATAGTCCTTCCAGAATACCGTAAATCACGTCACCGATTTCGTCAAGAAACACGTACTTCTTCGATTCATCGGGTACGTTGCGTAGTTTCAAGAAGTTCTCGAAACGCTTCAGCCATATTCTCCATTCACTGTTTGGCACGTAGGGACCGGGAGGTTTACCTTGGTAGGGCGCTACTCCCACCAAAGTAACCTGCGGTTTCACGTCCTGAGTGACATCGAACACTTCATCGATTTGGAAAACATCGTATGCTGAATGAGCGGAATCCGCATTTATCTGAGCTGTCAAAGAGTCTTTTACGTCAACATCGTCAGGTCTGTGCCTGGATACGCCTTCAGGTTCTTGCCTGGTAACGTCCTCAGAATCATGTCTGGTAACGCCTTCAGTATCATGTCTGGTATCAGGTCTGTGCTTGCTTCCGGGAGGTAAAATATCTCCTATCGGGTACTCCCGTGTAACTGAACTACAAACTACACGGGGGAGGCCATCATCAGGTCTGTGCCTGGCATCGGATCTTTGTCCGGTACCGGGAGGAAGAACATCTCCAATCGGTAACTCCCACGCACCCGAACTACAAGGCACGTGGGGAGGGGTCGGGTGGTTACCAATCTCCTTCGAATTAGGAGTGGACATCCTCGACCTTGGAGTTGATGATGACCTCGATATCGATGACGTAGTAGAAGACTCGAGAGGCTCGGTGCGGTGGTTGCTCATCGGTGGTGCGGTATCGGGTATTTACTAGTGTAGTCTTGGTTACGGTAGAGGGGATTGATCTCCAAGTGGACACTACAGTAACTCAGAGGGTTCACTCCGCGGTAAACCTTGGATACTGCAGGTATTGGACTTTGATTCTAAATTGGAGATCTAATCTCCAGTCAGACTACAGTAGTCCGAAAGAGGGGGTATTGGGGTATTGATCCAAACGACCTTCGGTTACTGTAGATCCTCCGCGTAGCTTCCAAGACTGAACGCCAGTTGTGTGCCGTGTGGTAAGGACGGGGCGAGAGAGGATACAACTTTTTATCTCCAGACGAGAGTGAGGAATGAGAGGGGAGCCCGTCCTTTATATAGACCGGGACGAGCCTCGCTCGTAGAGGGAAATGAGGCGAGGGATAAATGTCTCTTCATTACTTATCTTCTTATCCTGTATTGTAATTCTTCTAATCCAATTGTTGATCTTGTTGACTATTAGACGACGTGTTCTAAATGTAGATCAGCGCTCTCTCACTTCTCTACCCAACTGAGACCTTTCTTGTCTGATAGATCATAGATGCTCGCTCCTGTATTGTTCACCTTCAATATTTGTTCACGTTAAAAGTGAATTATAAAATGATTCTTACCAGAACATCAAGTTGTCCGAACTTCTCAACCGTCTTCTTCACAAGTTGTTCGAGAAAGGACTCGTCAGTAATGTCACCGATTAACTTCAATAATAATTATTTTACCAAGACAAAAAGAAATAATCACTTGCAAAATATCCTGTTGCCCAGCACCGTCCTTGAGGCAAAGATCGTTCGTGACCTACAAACTTATCAACGATCGGAATATCAAAGAAGAAAACCATCAAGGTATCGGCATTTCTTCCAGAAATGGTGACCTTCGCTCCTGCTCTAGCCAAGAGTTCAGCTGTGCTTCTGCCAATGCCATTCGATGACCCTAAAGAAAATACAGTAAATAATTTCAACGGTACAAAGCATAACATGGGAAACATGAAAAAAACCGACCAGTTACAATCACAACTTTCCTCTTGAAGAAAGTCATGCTCGGAAAGAAATAGAACGGGGAGAATTTCGAGGGTTGGAGACGGGCTATTTATTTGCTCGAAAGTGTACATCCTTGTAGTCTCGCGATCTGTGTACATTTGGTAACAGATTCTGCAACTTAGGCTACCAAGTTAGAAAATTATTCTTCCGAGTCAATTTTCCTTATTTTTATTATTCTTCTCAGCAGAAATGGAATTCTGAAGTATCATTGGTTTATTGTGTACCTTTCTTTCTCATCACACACGAAAGGCAAATGGGCAAAGGAGCCCTTACCGCTTTTGAAAAGCTATTCGAGCGCAACTATATTCAACTGAAAAACAACTCAATTCAAATTTGACAGTGCGCAAGCAAGACGATGGGCAGTAAATATACAACCTCAGATTTAAGATTCAGGATGAATCAAATTTTAAAATATAGAAGACTCCTCTGGACATTTGGCTCGTTTCGCAATGGTATCACAAGAGACCTTTGGACGGTTGGTTAATTTCGCAATCGCAAAAGCGCTCGACATTCTTTTGATGGTGTCAGCCGAGGACTCTGACTAAGTGAATGATGCGAGATCATGATTATTCGTCATCTCTTATCATTCATTTCACGCAGTGACTAATCCGAAGAACCGTTATCAGGGATAGTTTGATGCCCATCACCGATCAGGAAATCGTATTTAATGTTTCCTCGTTCACTTCACTTGTCTTTTCTGTGTAGGATATTAAGAAAAAAGTAGAGCACTCTACCCGCTACAACATTTTGTCCAGCGATTTTCGTTTTTTTTATACAACGGAGAAGGGTTTTCGATCTATGTTCTCCATTAGACTCAGGCGTCAAAAACACTCTCGGTATGGTTAATCTAGTGGTTAGTCTAGTCAATGATCTAGAAGGATCTAGCCAATTTGATCGCCTCAGGACGAAATAATGCCAGTAGAAGTTAGTTTTATTTTAAAAGGAGAGAATACTCCACTCTTCACAAGTTTCAAATTTCATATTTTTATACAGAGTCCATCAATGAAATGATCTCTGAAGAATTCTCGGATGTGTCAAAAAAGTTTTCTACTCAAATCATGTAAATAATCTCTAGTCTCTTGCCTTCTTTTCCGATTTCTGCCTTTTTCTTATCGTTTGACGAATCCTCTATGATAACGGTGAAGTGAGTGTCTAACATTAGTCATTCTATGAGAACTCCATTTTCGCAATCGTGATCCCTTGATTTTCTTCACGTGTACGGTCCATCCACTTTATGGTTGTCGCCCCTCCAGCTCTGTGGCTAGATATCGTTGCACGCAAGCCCGCGCCCAGTTTGATAAGGCGATGGAGCCTAGATAAACAAATAGCGCGAAAACAATGGCAACGTATCACTTTCAGGAATGGGCGCCCTTCTAGAGTTGCGACTGTTACTGTGGAAGAATTGGCTGCAGCAGATACGATCGCCATGGTAACACTTCTGGCTCCTCCACTATTATCACTTTCTCTAATGTTTTTGAAAATAGCAGCAAAAAATCATTAAGGTTCACTGCCATCGAACTGATAATTCCCCTGATCCTCATCGGAATGAGTTTGGGATTGATGATCTATGTAAGTTTATGAATAGCACCGTGTGAGCTATGCTGGTTGGTTGCAGTTCCGTCCTGAATACGAACAAGAAATCGATGCGGAGATCTTTCCTCGTTGGCCAGTTTGGGGCACTGCTCACGATTTCGTGACTACTGATGGGGTACAAAAATCTTGAGTATTTATTTAATAAGGTCTGTCTCTTTCAGGGTGAGTCAATTATCGATCCTTGGGCATTCCAAAATGAATCCTACATGGAATGTCAGTTTTTGAAAGTCTCTTCGCACAGTGAGACATCTGCTGAAGTGGGTTTTGTTGGATTCCAGTAATCGACATAATACTCATTCAGTTAGGACTATCCTTTGCATTTGCTCCACAAACGCCTACAACTATTGACATTATGAATCGGCTTGTGGTGGGCGGTTGAAACAAATTATGGAGTGAACATTGTATTTTAGGCTCGTTACACGTATCCAAACCTGCTTGATGTTATGGGTGATTTCGTTCCACCGATATTTACAAAAATGGTTATTTCTTCAACTGCGGATTTCCATGGTGAGAGTTTCAATTATTTTGTTACTGCTTTTACGCTTGAGAAGGGCGGTAATGTGTCTATTTTCACAATTTATGCAAGTTTTAGCTTGGGGAAGAAGAATGGGGAAGAATTGATGTGTATGCATTTGATCTTTAGGTTTCGATACCGAAGCTGAAATGGTGGATTACATGGTGAATTCGTTTGGTAATCAGTGCGACAATCCTCTTCTCGGTAATTTATTTACTATTCACAGTATTTTGATCTTTTGATTTCAGCCGGAATTGTGTTTCCCGATGAAATTGCCAATCCCAGCAACCCTCCACCGAAACAGCTCTCCTACAAGATCCGGTATGGCACTGCAAATGTGAAAATGTGCTAAATGAATTCGCCTTTTTTCTTTCTTCTTCGAAAAATATGGTTCATTGCAGACTTTCTAATACGAAGCGTAACTTCAATTACGGATCATCTTACACACCTTGGGATACCACACAGTGCGTGAATTTCATTTTCCTACCAATTATTAAAAAATCACTAATAGTGATTCCTAAATGTATTGGTTTCAAAATTATCATTACTGATTTTCAGAGATTTTGCCACGCAATACCTCAGTGGACCTATTAATGGAAACTGGATTACTGGAGGATATCCCGGTACGAGATTCATGTCAGAAGTAGGAATAAATAAAACGGTTCAAGGCTACTGGGATGAAGGATTTCTCACTGTTCAACACGCACTCAATATTGTATTAGGAGAGAAGTTCAGAGGGGTTGAAGGAACTAACGCACCGACCAAGGACAATCTCATTATGGTAAACAGTTTTGAATCTGAAAAGATTTAAAGAAACATTTAAGCTTGGCCGAACGCCATACCCTTCCTATACTCAGAAGATAATTGAAATGGCGTCGTTCTATCTGCCCGGTAATTCAGTTTCCCTTATCTCAAAACGGTCATCACTCAGACAATTCCGACATAGTATTAGTAATGGTAGAAAAATAATCTTTTCAGTTGTTCTCATCTTTTCCTTCTTGACCTCAGTCATCTACATTGTGAGAACGATTGTAATGGAGAAAGAGAACCGCATAAAGGTGAGAATTCATAAAATGAAGAAAATACACTATATTCTTGTTCTAGTTCAAGTTTTCTTCTGTTCTAGGAATACATGCGTGTGATGGGTCTGTCTCAATGGGTTCACTGGATCGCTCACTTCATCATGAACTACCTCAAGATGATGCTCGCTATCATACTTGTCACCGTGCTCCTGTTTGTTTTACCTTCGATTATTTCCCACATTTTCCTGGAGGCTTGTTTAATGAAAATTTTAAAAAAATAGCTGAAAGGAGTCGTTTCAGAATATTCTTGATGGACTATTCGGATCCGTCCGTGTACTTTGTATTCTTCCTTCTCTATGCATTCAACGCCCTCTACTTCGGATTTGCCGTTTCCACACTCGTGCAGTCAGGTCAGTCAGACAGTGATGAATCTCGGATGAATAGTACTTAGAAAGACGAATTTTTATTTGAAAAGGCGCTAGTGATATGAACGTTTTCTGTTCAGGACAAGCTGGAACATTGCTGGCGACCATTCTTTGGATGCTGCTTTACTTCTGGAGTGCAATGTTCATCTCCTTCGATACGCAATCGCCTTATTCCTTTACGGTGAGTGAACCTGGACTATTTTTTTATTTAATCTTGTGAACTATTTCAGGTCCGAATTCTGAACTGTCTCAATCCGGATATTGCGATGACATTTGGCATTCAGCTTATGGTGCAGTACGAAACACAAGGTAGGTACGGACAATGTTATTGATTAAAGCAAGAATCTCATAAACAATTCAATGAAACAAGCAAAAAATGAGTAACGAAACATTAAACCATTATAGGTGACGGTCTCAAGTGGTCGAAAGTCTTCGACAGAGTTACACCCGACGAAGAGCTCACCTTTGGACTCTTGTTCATCATGCTGGTGGTATGCATTTTGTTGGCAAATCCATCAATTTCACAAAAATTTCCAAATAACTTCTCAGGTTGACGGTTTCATCCTCATTCTCATCACATGGTACATCGAGGCAGTGAATCCGGGAGGAGAGGGAGTCCCTCAGAAGCCGTGGTTCTTCATCTTGGTAGGAATGGTTGGGGGGAAGATGAGCAATGAGATGATTTTAGCCCTCATATTGGTTCCCGGGTGGAAACAAGGCTCGAGTTTCGGCGGCCGATCAACAAGCCGCATTCCAGAAGGCATCCAGCAAACAGCAAGCAAAGGTATAATTTTTCAAATATTGATTATTGTAAATGTTTCATATTGTTCAGATGGAGGAAATCGACACTAGTCTTGAAGTGTCAGTGAGTGTTGCTGGACTATCGAAGACATACGGAGCCTCGTTCTTCAAGAAGTTGTTCGACTGCAAATTCGTACGTGTTGCACAAATAAATTCGACTATAGTAATAACTTACAGGGAAAGGAATCCGAGAAAATTGCGGTGGATAATCTGAGTCTCAATCTTTACAAGGTAAGTGAGATTCATATCTTAGGCGAAAAAATTGTATTTTTAGGGTCAAATAACTGCACTTCTCGGACACAATGGAGCAGGAAAGAGTACAACGTTTTCGATGCTTACTGGTAAGAATACGATGAGATAATCGTCATCCATTCCATTCAATAGGTGTGACTCCGCCCTCAAAGGGAACTGCATACGTCGACTCGTTGGATATTCGCAGCTCACTGCCACATGTAACATATACAAATATGCGATCATTACCTAAATGAGTCAATTAGATCCGTCGATCCTTCGGTCTCTGTCCTCAGTACAACATCCTCTTCAACACTCTGACCGTATGGGAGCACCTCGAATTCTTCTCCATCCTAAAGGTTGGATCAAATATGTTTCATCAGGCTCATAAACATTTTCAGGGTCGTGGTTTCGACAAGGCTGAGGCCACTGATCTTCTTGTTCGTCTCAAGCTTGATTTCAAGAAAACTGCACGATCCGGAACACTTTCGGGTACAATTGCATAATGAGAATAGCATTTTTCATATATCCATGAGCATTGCAGGCGGTCAGAAGCGTAAGCTGTCGCTGGCGATAGCTTTGATCGGAGGATCGGAGATCGTTCTTCTCGATGAGCCAACGAGTGGAATGGACCCAGGAGCGAGAAGAGATACGTGGACACTACTACAGGACGAAAAGGTTTGCTTCTTAGCTACTTCATTTTCAACTTTTCATTGAATGTATATAATATTTCTCCCTCAGAGTTCTCGAACAATGCTGCTCACGACACATTTCATGGAGGAAGCAGATGTGCTCGGAGATCGGTCAGTGTTACGCAACATTACCAAGCAATTTCCACCAAATGGTAATCCATTGTTTTAGAATCGCAATCATGGCGCACGGAAAGCTGGAATGCTGTGGCAGCGGAATGTTCCTGAAGAAGCACTACGGTATCGTATATCCTTTTATTCCTATAAACGAGAAATTCATTAAGGTGCCGGATATCATCTGACCATCGTGTACGATAATCACGTGCAGTTGGCGACAGGAAACGCAATCGAAGATACGAAGGCACTGATGTCAAAGTGAAGAATTTTTCAATACATTTAGTAGCAACTTATTGCGCACATCAGCTAATAATTTGGTCATTTCAGGCACGCTCGTTACGAACTTCAGTCGGTAGTTGGACAAGAAGCGACGTTCCTGTTGGAGGCCCATTCCCGAGCTGTGTGAGTGTCATCGTTCAATCATTTTGTTAGGACGCACTTTCAACTTCAAAATATTTCGACTCCAAGTATCAGTTTTCAGGTTCCCTCACCTATTCGGCGAAATGGAAACAAAGCAGACGCAACTCGGTATTCGATCGTTCGGTGTTTCTGTGACAACAATGGAAGAAGTTTTCCTCAAGTAAGCTTGAATTATTGCTGCGATGATGTTTAACGCATTGCATAATGAATAACATATAATAAAACAATGAATAATAAAAAAACAGGGTGGGCAACATTGCGGATGCGGCTCTAGCGAAAGGTGACTCTTCGGATGAGAATGAGAACTACGTGGATAATCATAATGCCCAGTGCTCAGGTATGATACACCCATCTCAAACACCTCAGTGACTCCGATACTAACATTTCATTGCAGATCTGAGCAATCTGAAGGCTACTCGTCGTCTCACTGGCTTCTCCCTCTTCACTGCACAATTCCACGCAATGTTCGCTAAACGTGCAGTCTATTTCTATCGGAGATGGACACAATTCATTCCACAGTTGATCATTCCGGTAAGGTCCAGAGACATTTCGAAAAAACGAAAAAAGGAATACAAAAAGTGAAAGCTGTCATCAATCAATATTCAGATTTTCTATCTCGCGATGATGGTATGGCTCACTACAGCTGTTCCTACGGCGAAAGAGATGAATCCACTTGTTGTTGACTTGAAGCCCTACTCAACTGATGATAGACCTGTGAGCACTGACTTATATATACAAAAATGATACATGATTTTGACAGGCTGTAATCTTGGTCGAACAACCTCAACAAGACGTTTCTCTGATCGGCAAAGTCGTTCACGCAATGGACCCGATACCAACGATCACTGGAACTGCAAATCTAAATGAGGAAGTTTTCAATACCATCCATACCGTAAGCGTTTTGTCATCGTTCAAATAATTCAGAGTGTCAATTCAGCTCGGTCCTCGTGGATTCGGAGTACAGTATCCCGTGGCATTCACTTCTCAACCAATCGTGACAGAGAAACCGCTCGTCGCCCTCTTCGACAACTACGGGTGAGAGTTGTAAACGAATATCGAGAATCACTATACAACTTCTTGTAGATACGCCACTCCGGTTCTCGCCATCGCCCTTGCCGATTCCATTCTTGGATTGACGATGCACAACGATGGAGAACCATTCGTATTCACTGTGAGTGATTTAATCTGATGGTGATGTCACGAAAAGCAAAATAAATTGGAATATTGAAGGCCGTCAACCATCCACTCCCTCCTTCCTCAGCAGACATGATGAAGGGCAAGACGAACTCTCAGGCGACTTCTTTCTTGATTGGTGAGAGTTTTTAACCCAAGAAGTGTTCGAAAATGAATTATCAATTCAGAATACGCGATTATCGTGAGTATGTCGATGGTTGTCGCAGGATACTGTACTTTCTTGATCAGAGAAAGGAAGAAGAACAGCAAGCACATGCAGGTGAAAAATAATACTGTTTAAGTCGCCCTGTATCTCTAATATCCTGAAAATGAGCATAATCACAGCACAAATTCAGCTATTATCCGGTCTTCCTCTGTGGTTGTACTGGCTGACTTCCTTCCTATGGGATGCAATCACCTTCCTTCTCCCACTCGCGTGCTTCATGGGATTGTTCTTCGCCTTCGGTGTCGATGTAAGAAAAGAACATGTATCAATTACGCATGAGTCTACAAGCTAAACTTTTCATATATTGAATGTTTCGCGAAATTAAGAAATAATTGTTCAAATGAAAATAAATTGAGGAGCTGGTTGGCCGTGCTACGTCAATAATCGATGTGCTAGTGATGACGGCTATATTCGCGTGGACAGCCATACCATTCACGTGAGTATTTGTTTGGTTACTCGAAATCAGTGCATTCCTTTCTTTTCAAGCTACACGCTCTCTTTCCTCTTCACGTCAGCGCCGAAAGGGTTCACGTTGATCTTGCTGTTCAACATGATCAGTGGTGAGTATAGATTTATGTATCGAAGTGTGTGACATTACAAGTTTGTATTTAGCAAAACTAGAACATAATTTGTAAATTCTTTCAGGAATGATCGGTGCGATCGCTGTTCCGATAATCTCAGCAACGGCACTTTCACCCGAACAGGACATGTCATACACGTTCGTTAATTAGAACAGGCTTAATAAACAACATTGGATTCAGATTTTCACTCATATTCTCCTTCCTCTTCCCGATGTACAATATCGCCAATATGTACCAGATTGTGCGTTGCTGAGAAATTGATCGAGCAAAAAAAGTAAATTTGCAGCTGTACAACAACGAATTCGTACGTAATTCGTGCCTAGTCCTCGACTGTACACTTTCCATTATCGCGGAGGCTAATCCACAGTGCTGCGGATCCGCTGAAGGTTTGTCTTCAAATCTGGTTCTTATGCTGAAGATGCCCATATGTCAGACCGTGTCTATTCGGATAACGTTCTCACGGACTTCAGCCAGAAGGGCATCCTCATCGGTGTTCTCATTTTCGTTGCGGAGGTATCTCACCCGATTACAACGTTGAAGAAGTACATGAAAATACATGAGTCGATAGGCCACAGTGCTCAGTCAAGTGCAAACGATCACATTTCAGGGGTTTCTCTACTGGTACTATGTCGTTGCAATTGAGAATGGTTGGATCGGAAAGGTAAATTCACACTAGTGTTTGGTTGCATCAGTGAGTTGGCTTGTCAAACCATCTCATTTTTTAGCTTGTATCTTGCTTCAAGTCCAAGCCCAAGCCTTCTACCGACGAGTATCACAGTGTGGAGGATTCTGATGTTATCGAGGAAAAGACTACCGTCCAAGGACTGCGACCGGATACCACCACCGTAGTTGCAAGAGATCTTCGGAAGAGGTTTGCGTCTTTAGTGTTTCTTGCTCATGTTCATGAAATATTAATTCAGATACGGTGCAAACGACGCTGTTCGTGGTGTCAATTTCCACGCTAACAAGGGCGACTGCTTCGGTCTTCTTGGTGAGAATATCAATCTAAATTTGCCTAGGTTTTCTGGTAACAATGAATTCATTAATTCGTAACAGGAGTGAACGGCGCGGGAAAGACATCGACCTTCCGAATGTTGACTGCTGAAGCGACGGTCAGCTCCGGAGATGCATTCCTCGCCGGTTACAGTGTGAAGAGCGATTGGAGAAAGGCAGGCCAACACATTGGATACTGTCCACAATTCGATGCTGTTCTAAAGGTGTGTCAGCTCAGTCTAAGAAATGCAAACATTTGTTTTCAGGAATTGAGCGGGGAGGAAACACTGCGCATGTTCGCTCGCATTCGAGGAATTCCAAAGAATGAGATTGATCGGGCAAGTATTTGTTTGTGTTATTTCGTGAGCTATTTCTGTTATTTCTTTTCTAGGTCGTGAAAGGAGTTGTTGACGCGATCGGAATTCAACAATACGCTAAGAGACAAATCAAATCATACTCTGGTGGAAACAAGAGGAGACTCTCACTGGGAATGGCGCTTGTCGGTGAGTGTTGAGATTTTGAACAGCATAGCATGAAGCGATACTGTAACCTTTCTCCGCTACAGGATTGCCGGACGTCCTTCTCCTCGATGAACCGACTACTGGTGTCGATCCCAAGGCTAGACGCACTATTTGGGGTATTCTTTCTAAGGTGAGCTAATCCAGGACGATAACATATTTAAACTATCATTATGTTCAGGTACGTGAGGCCGGTTCTGCCATCATTCTCACCTCTCATTCAATGGACGAATGCGAGGCTCTCTGCACGAAACTCGCCATTATGGTATCCGGCCAATTCCGATGCTATGGAAGTATTCAACATGTCAAGGTTAGTGAACAATTATTACATCGCAATAAAAATGAATTGCAGTCTCGCTACGGCACAGGTTTCTCCCTGCTCATTCGTCTCAAACACCCGAGCGATGCAGAGAAAACGAGAAGGCGCGTGATGGAAACCTTCCCTGGATCGATTATCAAAGTGAGTATTTTCGATGGAATTAATAAATATTTGATAATACCGCTTGTTCAGGAGCATCATGTAGTGCAGATGAACTTCGAGGTTCCCAGATCAGGTTCGATTAGCGAAAGTAAAACAGTCATCAATCTTTCACCTTTCAGGCTCATGGTCTGCTCTCTTTGCAAAGGCCGAAGCGTTAGCGACTGAATTGCACTTGGAGGACTACTCACTCAGTCAAACCACACTTGAGCAGGTTAGTCCATCATAAAATCATAAAATGGAAAAAAATATTGAAAAATAAAAATTTACAGGTGTTCCTCGAGTTCTCTCGCGCAGCTGCCGCGGGAGAAACTTCTCTTCAACCAATGAAAATGATTGATGAGGAGTTGGGAGTCACAAGGTTCGTAAAAATGATTGATGAGAAGTTGGGAGTCACAATGTGTCTAAAAGGAGTTATGCAATACAGTTATTTGCAAAGACTGACATGTATTAAAATTTTGCAGCTACGAATCTCTCTCCCCCGCGAGTGCCAAGAAATATTACGAGAATGAGTCGTTTGATGAAGACGAACGATTCTAGATAGAATTATCATCTTGTAGAGTAATTATCTATTATAAATATTTATCAATTGTGCATGATCACTGCTGTTAAAAGGAACAATACAGCGATAATCATTGAACTTTTAGTACTGATTAACGTAGTGGCTATTTCTGCCACTGCCGTCTTTGTCACTGCAGTACTCGAGTGAACAGTTGTTGTTGGGACGGTAGGAGAGGTCGTCGGTGCCAGCGTGAGATATAGTTGTTTTCATAGTTGTAGGTGAAGTTTTTGATTCTACGGGCGGCAGGGGAGAAGTGAAATCGACTTCATATCGGATCGTGAATGATTCATTCCTCCAATAGGTCAATGCGTCCCAGGCAACCGAAAACTTCTGAAATGAAAACATGATAATAAGAGTGTGAGGATCTTGTTTTATTCAATTATGCAGAAATCGCACCGATGTATCGAGTTCATACTCCCACGTGCTCGTTTTGTCCGATTTTCCGACAATCCTGAATTTTAGTTTGTAGTATTTTTTTTTTTGAATTTTTTGAATTTTAGGTTGCATTCCGACAATCCTGAATTTTAGTTTGTAGGAAAAAAATTTCTGTGTCGATACAGACTAGTCCTGATCAAAGAGTACCACATACTCCATTGGATCGTCGTCCGTGTCCATGTCATACAATAGAATTGGCGCCCAATCGTCGGTGTTGAGATCTCCGTAAAGGGAAACGTGACTCTTACTGGGAAGGATTTATCATTTTGAGAGCTACTTTTTTTGGTTTTTATTTCTGTCATTAGATTCTAACAAAAATAGATCTCACCTATCTCCCTGTATGAGGAATGTCTAGTGGCTAGTGACACCGTAGTTGTAGCTCTCACTGCGCAAACTGCCAGATGATGATAGTAAAATCAACCCATGTTAACTGCATACCGTTAGAACAGCCAATGTAGCCGGGTGACGCCAAATATCCGGAAGAATATATCTGAATTCCATTTGGGTTGTGCACCGTGAACTTCTTTGTGCCGATCTAGAAAAATCATAGTGAGAAATGAACTATGAATTTTCGAACAAACGGGAATGTTAAAGAAGCCTTTCTGCCCATCTTCTTGCTTCAATCGATTGAAATCGTAGAATCTAGAAGTTGTGTAAGCTTGACCAATTCAATTTCTAATTGGCGCTCACGTAATGTTTGTTTCCTCATCAAGCTCAATAGTGAAGGGTCCATTGTCTTGATCACCCAGATAAAGAGGTGGTTCATTCAGATAAGTGAGGAATGCACGGCATCCAGGCTCGCAAAACGTTATTTCGTACTGAAAACGCGATTATATTACTCAAAAAAATTAGCAAGCTCGCATATGGAGTGCCGTGAAAGTCCTCCATATCGTAGACTACGGAATAGTCGAATTCGAATCGAGCTTCTAAAAAATACAGAAATCAAGTAACGAGTCCTTAATCTTACCTGTGATTGCAAAAAGGAATGTGAAGAGAAGTAGACTTCGCATGGTAGGGGAAGTAACATTGGGAATAGAGTGATCAGAGCAGCCGCGATAAAAATATTGCGATATTCGATATTAAAGCTCCCACTAAGCACTGAAACATCTCGCTCTCATTGTTTGATGTGATATTTCGGAGCATCAGTCAGACGTTTAAGATACGCCGCGCCCACGTTGTTAGTCTTGTTGAAATTATTGGGGGTTTCCTTGTTTGTCGATCAGTGGAGTGTGACACATCATTTTAGGCTCAAAATTTGTTACCTTTACAGTTCGTGCATTTCGCAATAAATCGATAAATAATTGATAAACAAATGTTTAGAATGAATAGATTTCATTCGATTGCAGAATTTTTCGGAATTCACTGATGTCGATTTTTGAGATGAGAAGAACACGACGAGAAGTTTCTCGTGGTGTCAAAAGAATAACAGTTCAAAGGAGTTCAAAGGCGTTCACAGCTCTCCGTTTGCGTCTTACTCAGGGTGATAAAAAAGGGCGCAACGATAAAAAGCGATCGAGAGTGTCACCTTTCCTCTTTCGATCATGCTTCGATGTCTGATTGCTATTGTTCTCTTGCTCGCACAAATTGCAGGTGAGTCGTTCTTACTTCAAATTATTGGCGCCGTTTTCAGAATGCAGAGTCAAGTTTACTTTCTCTTCTCTCTACGATGAATTCGATTTTATCGGGAAAACTAGCGTATTTGCCGTTTTTATTGTTTGTTCAAGCAAGATCTTTTGCAGCTCGAAATTGAAGAATGCTCCGTGAAATGTAATCTTTACGTGTCCGTTTTGAAAGATGAAAAATATATCGATGTGTATGATAGAATCGAGTTGGGAGATCGTACTCGGAATATGAGGTGAGACGGAATAAATCAAGGCTTTCGAGTGACTCAGTGATGACTCAGTCTTCTTCAACTGTCTTGGCAGAGAAAGGACACAAAGGAGATCGATCCTTACGTCATCTTGAATGTGGTAGGCGAACATGCAATTTGAACAACAATGGTTAAATATATTTAGCCCGCATACACAACATTTTTCTACAACTACAATGAGGGATTGATTGCGGCACCTCTAGTGATCTACGCTGTCGATGTCGATAAAGGTATGTTTTCATGCAGCAAATTTAGAGATACAAGGAGAAACATGTCTAGAGATATTTCAGAGCCTACCTACAAAGTCAATAAAGCGAGCGTATTTGACGCGGCAGATATCAGTGATGGCGTTAATCGAGGGAACATTGTCACGATTCTGAACGCGCATCCGTTCACAGTCACCGTCGCCGGTGATAAGGTAAGCACAGTATTTTTTTAGATTCGTTCCAGCAATAAAATCTATCGAGTCGAATGAGTTCTCATTTAAATTAAGCTTTCGATAGCGACTATTTTTGCTACTGGATTCGACAATGCTGATTCCAACGACAGAAACCCCGATAACTGCAGGAGAGTAATGCAAACGAGGTACCAGAGTCATATCAAACCAAGTAAAAAATACAATTTATCGCAGATTTGACGACTCGGCAATCATCAAATTTCAAATAAATGGCCCAATCACCAGTATCTTCTTCAGTAATTTCAGTGGTTGAGTACTTTCCAAAAAATAATGAGAAAAATGTATCTTCAGGCGAACTTGTGAACACTGTGAACAACATCAAGGCCTCTCTTGAATTCTGTGAGTTTTATTTAGTTTTGCGAACTAGTCTTGAATAAAATTTAGCCTACGATAACCTGGAATTGACATCACGCGGTTTCGTCACATCACAAGGATTCATCGGCTGCGAGTCAGGACAGGCGAGGATTGTTCTGTTTCTGATAATCTTAGAATTCGATTCAGATTTACTCATCCAGTCTCTACCAAGACCTGATAGAATATCAACTATTCAACAAGGAGTAAGAATTTGCTTTGACTATAATGAACCGAAAAACGTTTCAGTAGCCACGACGTTCATCTTGCTGCATACGTGAATACTGACAACGAGCGAGCGCTAAGTGTGCACACTGATATGGGATTGAGGAAGTGAGTTGATATTTTGTTTCACTACTTTAAAGATAATATAAAATACAGTTTCCTGGGAAACGATCTAGTGACACCAGAAGACGCTTGCTTCAACACACATGTCAGTCTGCATTCTTAGGTGCAATGATGTGATAGTAATGTGACCCTTAAAGAGCCTCGATGTCTATTTCAACCAATCGGATGTCAACTCATTCTCACTCGTGTACTACTACAGCAACGTAAATTGCGCTGGTGAAGTAGTGGTGCCATCCACCACGACGATTAAATCAACAACTCTAAAGGTTTGCACATTCTTGCATTCCTTCGAGGAAAATTGTAGTGGTTCAGATTCAATCGACAACGGGTAAAGCAACGACGATCACGGTAAAGGTTGTGTTAGTACTTTGGAGATTCGAAGAATAGTCATTTTCAGATCCCTCCGATTGTTCCAACAACGACAAAAATCGACCCAGTGACTACAGAGAAAGACACGTCAAGTACAACGATTGGAATAGTTCCCACTACCTCCTCTACATTCAGTAAGAGCTCATACGTTGCATATATCCTCATTATCATTCCTGTTGTACGTACGCCAAAAATTGTATGTTTACAGGTGGCAGGATTCTTCATTCACTCTTATTACTACTTTTCTCATGTACTATCTAAATGGGATTGTATGAGCACATCACATATAAAATTATTCAAGATTCCGTAGATCTCTAAACAAACAAAATTATTCAAGCGAGACTTTCATCCAGTCGCTCCAAGTTTGCTTTATGGCATAATTATCTCCTGGGAGAATGAGGGTTTCGAAGTTTAAAAAAAAAATTCTCTCGGTTGTCTGTACTCTCATCTCTAACTAAAAGACGCCGTTATGTTCACTGTTGCCCGCTGTGACGATGTTGTTGTTGTTAGTCGCGTGATATGTATACTCATTCGACTCATTGTACTCTCCCAGGTGGGAAGATATATTTTCACTATACATGTTTCTCGATCTTCGGGGTTTTTTCGGCTCTGTGCGGATAAGGTGGCCCTTTCAGATTAAGGTGGCCCTTTCGGATTTCAGATTTTGAGCAACCCAACATAAGCTCAGTTTCATCATCCTTATGTAATACAAAAAAAATTTTCTCGTTTTTTTTGCATTTGATGACGTAATGCTTTCAAATTCCGTAACCCCGTAACTCTCCTTCGACACATCGACTACCGTGCTAAATTATTATTTCCGAAGTCATGAGTGGTATCTCAGACAGCCTCCTCCGATTCTTCTGAGGAGAGTTACGGAGCTAGAGTATCGTATTGAACAGCATTGAATCGTCAAATGCAATACTTGTAAAATAATTTTATTTTGACTTGTGCAGTGATGTATTATGTTTTAGTGACACAAGGATCATGAAACAGAACTTTAGTTATCGGGTTATTCAAAGGGCCATCTTATTCTGAAAGGGCCACCATAATCTGAAAGGGCCACCTTATCCGTACAGAGACTTTTTTCTCTTTTTTTTCAGAATGACTCGGGACAACATAATTTTCATCTCTTATGGCGTTCCATTAGTGGCTCTTTACATACTTACTATCGTTAGCATCGTATCGATTCGCTCTCGTTTGAGTTCTACGTGCTTTTACATCTATTTGCTTTCTTCCGCAGTGGTCAGTCGCTCTGTTTGCATTTACTCAATCAATATACTTCAGAATCTGATTACATACTTTAATGGTTGGTCAGAACGTCTCTACCAAGAGCAAATTTTCAACTTCTACTATCATTTTGCAAATTGGACAGTTGTACTACCGTAGATCTTGATTCAGTTGTTCTATTCAAACATTGACTTTGCAGCTTCATTCATCAATTTCTGGCTGGATTCTGCTTTTTTGCACAGAATACAAATTCGGCATTGTTGGTCATCGACAGATATGTGGCTGTTACCGCACTTGAAAAGACTGAGGAGAGCCTCCATTTGTCTTGGATTCTTTAAACAACAATCAGTTTACATTTGCTGACCTTTCATGATCTTCTTCACTCCCACAAAAATAATTTTTACATGTTTCACCAATGCAAAGACTAACTTTCTTCAGACATGGCATCGTTATTGGTGGGGATTGAATGCAGTATTGTACGCCCTCAGAGGAATTGGCTATTTCGTAATTGCAGGGTTTGTGTATACTTTCACTCTTATCAAGAAACAATTTTTTTAAAAATTAAAACCCACATTATCTAATATTTCAGATATTACGATTGGGGGAGTGTACCTGTATTCACCTACATTCGTTCTTCGGATATTTTTGTCAAAGAAATTAGATCATTTGTAGTTAGTTCGCTCAATGTTCTGCTTCCTAAAAGAAAAGATCTTTTTCCTAAACTTAGAAACGATTGATTGATTGAAGATTAGATGATCAATCACGCCAATCGATAAGCAAGTATGCATTTTTAGCGAATTCCTTATTTCATCGGAATGGAGGCAATTTTCGGGATCATTTTCATTGTCTTCTGTACTTATTTGAACGTATGAAAACATTTTCCAACATTGAGTATATATTAAATTAAATTGTTTAGATTGCCACGTGGATTCGTCTTCGACACTTAGAATCGGCCAAAAAAGCGGTATTTATATATTATCAATAACTTAGCGTGAAAATAATCAAATATCTCACAGGATCATTCCTTCTTTTTCATCTCTCTTACAATTTTCATCTCTCAATCTGTCAATATCGCTCTTCTGGTATGCGTCTATTTTAGTTGAAAAGAATATTCGGTTTATCCTAATTGTTTCTCTTGAGGTGCTATCTTTCTACTTCTACGCAATAACTTACAATGAGAGCATTGTTGTCAGTGTCTTCACTGCTATGCTTTACACTTCGGATGTTTTCTCACTCGGACCGGGATTGTATGTGCATGTTTTCACCATCACTTCTTATTTACGTCACGATATAGGAAAAAAATAAGAAAAAGTCGACTGCTTGCATACTAATGAAATCCTTTCTTTCAGGTACATGCTAATTATTCCCGGTCCAATACGACGACAGTGCTTCACAATCATCAGATCATTTCTCTGCAAATCGAAAATACTTAATAATGGGTCACACTCGACTGTGGTGACCGTCGCAAAGACGGCTAGCTAGCAACGCAGTCTATGCTAAAGATTAGAGAGTGTGAAAATTTAGATGTCATTCGCTTAGGATTAGTGTCGTTTTCGACGAATCCAGATCTCTGCAATGTAGACGGAATAAATGTCATCACACCTGGTTATCACATGTGTACTGCGGTCCACATACATTCAGATTTATTGCCACAGCTCTATAATGGAAATTTAACTTGTTGTGTATCGCAACTGTCCTTCGCTGTCGGCCATTAATGTCTGTGTCCTCGATATAAGGAGAAACCCCAACCAACAACAAATTTATTTCTAGGTAAGCCTGCGATAATGTCCACACATCACTCCTCCAGTAAGAGCACCTGCATGAAATCGATCGTGCTCTGAGTCCATGTCATTCGCTCCTCACCAACTTTCTTTCAAGCACTCAACATCTGCTTCAATTTCATTTTTTTGTCTTTCCCTTGTGTGTTTTTTTTAGGAAAATCGAGTATAAAGTATAATTGAAGCACACAATATGTCATCACCGCTTCGTTTTGGATTCCACATCGACAGAGATTATTTCCTTCCAGTATATTTTATGTCAGTTCAATTTCAACATTAGCATGATTTACAACCCAAAATTTGAATATTTTGAAGATTCCTGTATATTTATGGAATTGCAATGCTATTTGTACATGCGATTGTATTTTATTTGCTCATCTTTCACACCAAAAGCTGGGCAAGTGCAGTGCGTGTCGGATATTTGCTGAACCAGGTACTCTTACTGTTATTTCAAGGGACAAGTGGTACACACTTTAGCGGTATGCAATTTAGAAATACGTTGTGTGTGAAGATTAATATTTTCATTACTCAACCTATATTAGGCCCAAATGCTTGCTCACGATGTGTGGACGTGTTTTCTCTTACGCGGATACACATTACTTCCATATCCGGGAATAATGTGTGGTGGACAAGTGTGTGCACGAATCGGCGGCCATATGTCATATGTAAATAGAGTAAAAATTACTTAGAAATTAGATCAGTATGCAGGTAATCGAAACCGTATTCATGGTTCACTCAATTTGCATTCTTTTGTTTATGCTGATGATGATGCATCAACAAATTATGCCACCTAACAGCAAACTTGTTTTGCGGAAATGGTGAGACAATGATTTTCTGTACAGATGGTAATTACCCACTTCACAGGACCAGAGTATTCATTGTTTGTTCGTCTTATGCATGTCTTACACTCAATCCTCTGTCAACGTATTTGAGCGATGCCGACCCTATTAACAAAGAGGAGATCCTCGCGGTAACTGGTTTTGAATCTTGTTTGACCAATGATACCATTTATTCTTCAATCGAGTCAGATATTTTCCAGCGTGAGGATCTGAAATGGACTTCCAAATTCACTATAGTTCTCTTTGGTGATATTGGCTACTGTGGCAATTACAGATACAGTAAACGTTGACTTGGATTAAGGTCAGTCTACATGTTTTATAGGTGTGTACATAATTCTTTTCTCCATCGCAATTATTGCTCCCTTGCGAATTATTCTCGTTGGATCATCCGTGCGATTCTTGAAGAAACAAGTAAAATATTTTTTAGTCAATTTTACAAATATTCACAATCTGCTTTTCGTTGAGGTTGTAATAACATCGAAAACGATGAGAATGAAACGGCTGATTATCGCTGTTCTAATTAAACAGGTAGAATATTCGAAAATAAGAAACAAAAAACATTTTGAGAATTCACGTACTCAATTCGTTCTTCCAGACAGCGTGCGTCTCGATATTCTATATTTATCCTTTATTGGTCAACGGCATTCTAAACTGCTTTCAAATCGCAATTCTACCAGACTTCGTTCTAGTAATCATTAGAACTGTTTTTGTGGTTAGACCAGTGCGCTTGACAGTTATACACGAGTTTATTCAGGTTGCTTTCATGTTGAACTCAGCAGCTCAGTTCGTAATTATGATCAAGGCTAACGAGCCTTTCCAAAAGGTTGGAAATGTTGAACCCCTTCGATGTCTGCTGATTTTCACCTGCAGTGTAATGGCAAAGATTTTAAGATGTTGAAGGCTCATGCGAAAACTATATTTGAATGGAGAAAGTGGGGACGAGGAAAGATATCAGTTCAGACAATCAGTTTGGCAACAAAAACGTCGGTTGTGTCGGTAGAAGGTATACGAAGTAAGTAATCGAATCAAATTTTTTTCACACAAGTATTAAGTTACAGAGTGAGGGAACACCAGCATTCGACACGGTCGCAATTTAGACAAAAAATTGTTTCCTTGTTTTTTTCTGAGCGAGAATTTCAGTCTCTGGTTTCCAAATAACAGGGTTGAGCGTTCACGATAAATTTTAGCGCTCCTTACACAGACCGCTAACCGGTATCAGTCTTCAACCTCTACTACATACACGCATATTTTGTGATTTTTGTTACTTAAAATTTCTCAAATTGTGATCGTTCATGCTGATATTCATGTCTCTCGAAGACCAAGAGAAGATGCTATTCGTTGAACGAATATTTGCACATGCGTTGATGTGCATACGCCGGTCGATGTACAATTATTTGAAAGTATCAATAACGCACTATTATTTCAATAATCATAATCATGAGCTGATTTGCGGCATCCGATAGTCACTGCAGAAAAAAGTGAAACCTTTTGGTGATGCACACGGCCTTGCTCAGAATAAGTCGAAACAATCAGGACATCAAAATGTCGTTATTTTAAAAAATAAAATAAATAAACGAAGCTATCAAGCGTCAACCCGCACGTTTCTTACCTAAATCGATCGACGAAGAACAGAAGTATTTTACCAATCCCACCTGGACGTTATTTGCGCTTTTGACCACAAGAAATCACTTGAGGCAGAGGGCAACAGCTGAACTGAACCTTTCCCCTGAACTAGCGTTTCCTTTGCCAAGATGCCAAAAAGTCGAATCGATGGGTATTATTTTCTTGCCACTGGACACTCAAAACCACATATTGCTGGGCCAGCACATAATATTCGCCATTTCAATTTGTTCAAGTATTATATTATCGACCTTTTCTGTCTATGCATGCAAACACCGCCTCATCAGCACATTATTCGAAAGTATCTTATTCTCATTCAGGTGTCTCTAAAAAATAAATAATTGCGAAATAAAATCGTTTTAGATGTTTCTTACTGCGAATGATGTCTTTGTGGCGGGACTTTCCCAACCGTTTCCAATATTTCCGGCGCCTGCCGGTTATTGTGTCGGTCTTCTCTGTCGAATGGAAATGAGTGTCAAGACGTCAGCGGTAAATTTTGGCCATCCATTCTAAAGAATTATTGGCTCTCTTAGTTGGTTGTCGAGTGTAAGGCACGAGAGAGAGCGAACAATCACTGTTTTATCTCCAGACGAGAGTGAGGGAAAAGGGGGAACCCGGCCTTTATATAGACCGGGACGAGCGAGCGCTCGTAGAGGGAAATGAGGTGAGGGATCAATGTCTCTTCATTGCATATCTTCTAATCCTTCATTGTCATTCTTCTAATCGAATTGTTGATCTTGTTGACTCGTAGACGACGTGTACTAAATGTAGATCAGCGCTCTTTCACTTCTCTACCCAACTCCTCCCCCTAGTGATCATCTTCAGTGTCACTAGACAACTATAACTTAGATCTCCTAAGGGTGTGGGAGAGAGGAGAGGCGGCTTCGCAAATGACAAGAAGTCTTGGAAGTTCGGCAGAGCCTACGTCTTCCAACATCAGATTTTCGGTTCCTTGGGGGACTGTCTACCTCCACCGATGCTTCTGAATGAGCTAAAATTAGAAACAAGTTTCTGCTCTGACTCTATTGCTCTGTGGCTAGCGAATCTGTCTCAGTAGAGCTTGTATATTAGAAACGAGTTTATGCTCTGACTCTAGTGCACTGTGGCTAGCGAATCTGTCTCAGTAGAGCTTGTATATTAGAAACGAGTTTATGCTCTGACTCTAGTGCACTGTGGCTAGCGAATCTGTCTCAGTAGAGCTTGTATATTAGAAACGAGTTTATGCTCTAACTCTATAGCATATATGGCTAAGGAATTGGTCTCAGTAGAGCTTACAATACTAGACTAGAGGGCGTCCTCCCCAGCGTGCTATACGCTGAAGACTCTCTGTCTTTACCTCAGATTTTACTGGGTCTCACGACTTTTAGTCGCTAATATGGAAAATAGGAAAACAGTCAAAGCGAAGTTCAGGGAGGCGGAGCTATACTCTAATGGGCGTAGGATGATCAGTCCCACTCAAACACCTTTAACTTCTGCCGCCCTTTGGATTCCGTGGCGGTAGACTGATCCTATTTCGAATTTCTGGATCGACTCTCTTCCCCAAATTGAGGGTGATGGTATATTCAGGACGAACAATCTTGTAAGGATCTGCTTGGATCCCCACTCTACCTCAGTCTGCAGCACACCTCGGAATCTGAGCAGCTGGCCATCGTAAGCCTTTGCTGCACGGTGTGTATCCTGTAGACTGGGACTGCCCAGGGCTTTCCACGTCTGGTAGCCTATGACTGACACTGCAGAGCCTGTATCCAGCTCAAACTCGATGGGAGTCGTGCCAATCCCTGCCTGAATGAGGCATTTGGGCGGAACAACCTCGGGTATCAGCTCCACAGCGTGCACTTCAATGTGGTCGATGTCGTACTCGTAAAGACTGGCCTCATCTTCACTGACGTCATTAGCAGACTCATCATTCAAGCCATTGTATCTGCAGTCATCGGTACTGTGACCATGCGACTTGCAAATGTGGCAGAACTGCTGGTGCTGGGAGCGAGCCCTTGGATGCTCTCTTTGATTGTGTCCTGATCTGGAGTTGCGTGATCGGTGATTAGGATGCTCACCTCTATCACGCACAGTGTATACCGTGTCCAGTCCGGTACGGTGGAGCTCTTTGGCTCCACGTCCTGCTCTCTCGTGCGCTTCGGCCAATGCGAGTAATTGAGACGAGTCTTTGCCCGTCTGTTCGATCAACTTCATTCTAGTGTCAATTGACCGTACACCTGAGATGAATGCGAGAGCAATGAATGCATGTCTAACATCTGTAATCTTATCGAACTCGCACGACCTAGCTGCACATTGTAGTTCCGCTAGGAACTCAGCTAGATTTTGAGTAGTTTTCTGAGTCAGCTGGGTCAATTTAAACCTTTCGGACATCACCAGTGTTTTTTGTTGGAACCTAGCTGTCATAGCTTCTTTCAACTGCTCATAAGTGTACTCTTCTAGCTCCTTACCGGGTAACAAACCTTCCAGAATACCGTAGTTCACGTCACCGATTTCGTCAAGAAACACGTACTTCCTCGATTCATCGGGTACGTTGCGTAGTTTCATGAAGTTCTCGAAACGTTTCAACCATATTCTCCATTCACTGTTTGGAATGTAAGCACCGGGAGGTTTACCTTGGTAGGGCGCTACTCCTACCACAGTAACCTGCGGTTTCACGTCTTGATTGACGTGGCTCACTTCATCGATTTGAAATATATCGTAAGCTGAGTGAGCGTAATCAGCATTTATCTGAGCTGTCTGAAAGTCTTTCTCGTAACAGTCGGCTTTTTGGCTGGACTGATTTTGCCTGGACTTATCGTCGGGCTGCCTGGACATATTGTCGGGCGGGTGTTTCGACCCATGATTTTGCCTGGACTTATCGTCGGGCGGGAGTTTCGTCCCATGGTTTTGCCTGGACATATTGTCGGGCGGGAGTTTCGTCCCATGGTTTTGCCTGGACATATTGTCGGGCGGGAGTTTCGTCCCATGATTTTGCCTGGACATATTGTCGGGCGGGAGTTTCGTCCCATGGTCTCTGGACCCTTCCATAGGAGAAACTTGCTCTGGGGTATCCGAACTATTGGATACCCGAGATAGGGTCTTCTCCTTGGGTACGGTAGGGGTCAGGGAGGTATACCGACTCTCCAATACTGCGGGAGTGGTCATCCTCGAAGATCCCAAAGACGTAGTAGAAGACTCGAGACGCTCGGTGCTGTGGTTGCTCATTGGTGACGGTAGTATCTGATATTGACTAGTGTAGTCTTGGTTACGGTAGAGGGGTACTGACTTTCAAAGTGGAACACTACAGTAACTCAGTGGGTTCACTCAGGGGTAAACCTTGGATACTACAGAACTCTGATTCGAAATTGGAGATCTAATCTCCAGTCAGGCTACAGTAATCCGAAAGTGGGGGTATCGGGGTATCGATCCAAACGACCTTCGGTTACTGTAGATCCTCCGCGTGCTCCGAAGACTGAACGCCAGTTGGTTGTTGAGTGTAAGGCACGAGAGAGAGCGAACAATCACTGTTTTATCTCCAGACGAGAGTGAGGGAAAAGGGGGAACCCGGCCTTTATATAGACCGGGACGAGCGAGCGCTCGTAGAGGGAAATGAGGTGAGGGATCAATGTCTCTTCATTGCATATCTTCTAATCCTTCATTGTCATTCTTCTAATCGAATTGTTGATCTTGTTGACTCGTAGACGACGTGTACTAAATGTAGATCAGCGCTCTCTCACTTCTCTACCCAACTCTCTTTAAGGCGATTATAGTATTTTTGCTTTCAAATATCGGCGGTTCTATCGCCGTTTGTTGCTTGCACCAATCAGTGCTCATCACATCCAATTTGCTCAAATTGAGTGACGTACGTTTCATAAACAAATGTCCGAAATCATAGCTTCATTTGCAGAAAGATCTTCTATTATACTCCGCATTATTCTATTCGCTTCTTTTAGTGTTGTTCCAATATTTTTCTTACTTACTCCTATTTCGAATACCGAACACCTTCCTGATAACGTGAGCGAATACGACAAATAATTATCGTCCGTCTCCATTACAGTTCAGCCCAAATATAACATGGATTCGTGAGAGAGGTCCACATTACTTTCAGGTGAAAACGTTATCTGTTGAAGTATGCGTTGGCGGGGTTCTTGTGGTATGATAACCAGATTCACAAGTAAAAACATACGATGATCACATTTTCAAGGTTCTCATTGTCTCTACATTAGCAGTCGGTGCATTATTCTTACACATGTTCTATGCGCTTAATTTTGAGGTCAGAGTTAATCGAGGAGCACAAACAATAAGGTCAATTGCAGACAACAAAAATGAGCACGAGGAATATCAAAGCTATTCGAAAATCGCTTACATTATTGTTTGTTCAGGTCAAATTTGATTCGAACCCCTGCTAAATCAAGTTTTATTTTTAAGCTAGCCGTTCCGTTTACTTTTATAGTTATTCCAGCAAGCATTCAATGTATCGGTTTGCTGATGTCAGAACATTTTAGTTTTCGTGTGTATAGTCGATGGTTTCTCGTTATCACTCTCCATCCCATCGGCCACAATATTCTTCTGCTCTCACGCACTCCAACATATTGAAACTTCCTTCTCTCTTCACTTTCGTGCACGTGCTTGAATGCAAATAGACGAATTTACATTTTTCACGTACAACCGATTATGGTAGATTGCAGCTGATATTTCTTGTACGAGGCATTTGAAAATAAGTGTTAACTCGGAAGTTATTATGTTATCAAATTTATGAAGTGTTTTTGCAAAACTGGAAGTGAATATAAAGTTTTTCTGCAAAACTGGAAAGCAAATGTGCAAAAAATCTAGGCCCGTGAAAATTATTCTCGTTTACACAATAAAAGCAAATTTTATACATAATCATGCATTCGTACAATAAATTATTTCTTCAGACATAGATAGAATAATTTCAATGCTCTCGTCTCATCGGGAAAGACGATGGGCTCTCCGTTCGATCGGATATAGTCTTTCCTGGAATTTATTTATAAAATTAAGACAATATGGAATAAATATATTTGAAAAAACGAACGGCCGAGCTCGTGCCAATTCCACATATCCATTCTTCGCAAGAAGTGTTTGATTGGCAATGGAGGATGCCTCAGACATGATGCCGTCGAATCCACGGGCCTGAATCAGAATTAGCAGTTGCAACTTGAACTTGATGAGGCAGTTACTCTAAATTCATCAACGTCCAGTCCAAGATGCACTAGATGCTGTGCGATTCCCTGTCTCTGATGATCGTGATGAACGAAGGTCATCTCGCGTCGGAGCACCTGAAAGACATTTGTTGTAATGGTCCAGATTTTGAAAACTGGGACGGAATATCGATAGAATATGTACCTTTTTCGCTCCAGGTCTCAGTTCGCAGAATCTCTTCTTCAGGTTTTCAAGAATTCCCACTTAACGAAGCTTCGTGTGATAAACATATTATGGGAACTCACAAATGATAAGAGTGTTCTCGTCCAACTTAGAAATGTCAATATCGTCCAAATCGTCCTAAAAATTCAATTTACGAGTTGAAAGTTGAGGAGACCGAACCTTAGTGGCTGTCTCCCACTCCGACATCAATCGAATTCCGATGAGCTGGAAATTATAAAAGTTTCAATCTTAAAACCATACACAACCCGAACCTTCTTCGATTCTCTGTGCACAATTCGATAACTATGCGGGTATTTGAGCGCTTTTGACACGATCCAATCAACGAATTCTTTGTTGTCTTCTCCAGCGAGCCCGAGTGCCTGAAGTTTTTTTTTATTTCGGGGAAAAAGGCAGCAATTGGCTCACCCGTGAATGGGGTTCAATGGTGAAGAAGTGATTGAGAGTCAGGTCCATAATCTCTCCCTTGTCACGACTCTCAGCGGGCACGAATTCGTACTTGATTGTGGGATCTCGAGATGCAGTTGCCTCTAGAAAATATAGTGATCTCGAGCAACTGCAAGAGATCTGAAGAATCAAGATAACTCACGAGTTGTGGATCGAGCGGTCGCAGAGGCGAGTCGTCGAACGGTGGTTGACAGCATGGTCTGAAGTCGTGGTCTGAAGTCAGACACTCGTCAATGGAGATCGAGAAGCGGTACTACATGTTAGCCCACCGTTCTATGAATGAATGATGAAAGAGGAAAATACAGTGAAAAATCGTCACAATCAAACAGGGCGTCAAAAATCAAGGTGGAGTATCGTAGCACGAGATGTTACGACGGGTGAATATTGCTCGAAATGGCGCCGTCTCTTCATTTCGACACTTTTTTATACGCTCGAGTAGTGAGAAAGTGTGCAGAATACAGAGAGAGTTTCTTATATTTCGAGATCTACAGGCGAAATAAGGGTGAAGTGAAACGAAGACGAATGTTTCTTTGGACTCGTGGTCTCCTCTTTATACTGGGGTGGACAACTTTTCCCTCTCTCGTCCGTAACACGATCTCTCTTGCTCTCTCGATTTCTCTTGCTCTCTCGATAGCTCAGTGAGCAGAAGGTACGAAAGGAGCCTAGTTGGATCCTAGGTGACTACAAAGCGGACATAGTGAGAGATAGAATACTCACGCACACTGTGTGGGCAAGTAGGTTCTGGATGGGTAATGCAATGGTGCTAAAATAAGTAATAAGTTCTTGATGTAAATCGGAAAATACTATGAGGTCTTGATGTAAAAGATTAGCACTACTAAACTTAATTTCCAATCAAATTCAGATAATAAGTATGGACAAAAAAAGGAGGGGGGGAGGGGGGAAGTAAAAGTTTAATCAATTATCTCCACTTCACTAATGCAATCCCTGTTGATCATGATGGTGAATATTTAAAGTTCCTTTGCAATATAAGATACCCAAATTGAAGGGTTTCTGTGGTTGGAAAAACCATACAACAGTGAAAAAGCGTGCGATGAGCGCTAAATTAAAGAACATTCACAGTCGCGCACTAAGCATGTTGATTGCACAGTTAAAATTTTGCCGAGAAAGTGATTTAATTACATATTTAGACACTCAATCCGGTTTTTTTCTTCTTCATTCCTTCTTTCATTAATATGTTTGGGATGCTTTCTGATGCAGATTTTGGAGAACTTCCTAAGGTGATAACAAACTTTCATTTTTGTGTCTTACTAAATCATTGTTTAGTTACTCGTACTGATGTTCGGGTTATTTCCAATCTTCAATCCGATTATTGTAATTTATTTTACTGAAGATTACAAACGATATGTGATGAGACAATCGATTAGTTCGGCTCTGGTAAGTATTTTATACGAACAATTCGAGGGTTAATAAAATTCAAGAAAAAAATTAATTAAAATAATCATTATTGTTACTATCGTTACTTGCTATTGTAGCTAATTTTAGAAATCTATTTATCATGTTGACGACAATAAGAATTCGATGAAAACAGCCGACTATAGACAGAGTTATTTATTCGAAAAAACCCGTTCTTTAGAAACATGCACTACCACCCTCGTTATGTGCACTATACCTTCTGAACTAACTGCTGCTCAAAAACTAAGAAACAAGTAATAAGGCAGAAATTGCATGACGCTTAGAATATATATATATATATATATTCTAAGCGTCATGCAATTTCTAACAAACTTTCATTTTTGTGTCTTACTAAATCATTGTTTAGTTACTCGTACTGATGTTCGGGTTATTTCCAATCTTCAATCCGATTATTGTAATTTATTTTACTGAAGATTACAAACGATATGTGATGAGACAATCGATTAGTTCGGCTCTGGTAAGTATTTTATACGAACAATTCGAGATTATATATATATATATATATCGTTAATTGAATAAGCTAATTCAGACACATGCAGTTATCAACTCCCTCCATTTCTCAATCGTTTGAAAACGAAGTGATTCCGATGCGCTCATTGGTTCTTTTTCGATAAATAAGATAAATGAGAAATGTGTGCACATGATTACTTATTTACCTTCATACAATGAGATTCATCATCATCATCATCATCATCATTTATCCAGGTCGAACGTAGTTACAATGGGGGTCGTACAAAAAAAGAAACAATGAAACGAAATGATTTAGATTCTTGATTCACATGTTGTAGTCGTCGTATGTAGCCTACATTCTCTCCACGCTAGGCGGGGTCTGGATGGGCCGTCTTCTCATTCCATAACGCTCGATTTAGCGTGTGTCTCTCCGTTAATCTTTTGGTTGCCAGATCATCCTTTATCACTTTTGACCAACCCTTTTTGGGCCTTCC
This sequence comes from Pristionchus pacificus, assembly GCA_000180635.4. Lineage (NCBI taxonomy): Eukaryota > Metazoa > Nematoda > Chromadorea > Rhabditida > Neodiplogasteridae > Pristionchus > Pristionchus pacificus. Next base: position 11,989,203 of record CM026578.1, on the reverse strand, counting down.
GGCGGGTCGTCTTCCAGGAGGGATATATTGGAGAATCTCTCTACACGGATGATCTCTGTCTCTCCGTTTGATGTGTCCGTACCATCTTAACCGTTTCTCCCTTATCTTTTCCACAATAGAGGCAATCCCAAGCTTTCCTCTTACATTCTCATTCCTCACTTTGTCCCTCAAACGGACTCCGACTATCCATCGTGCCATTTTCATTTCCGCCACGCTCAGTCTATTTTCCATATTATCAGTGAGAGCCCAATGCTCACTTCCGTACATAATGGCCGGTCGGATTATTGTTCGGTACACTTTTCCCTTCAGTCTCATCCTCACTCTTTTATCATGGAGAACTCCAGAACAACAATTGAATTTTGCCCATCCACATCTTATCCGGTTTTTCATATCTCTCTCTGCTCCTCCCTCCTCCTGAATCATCGATCCGAGATACCGAAATTCTTTGACTTGCTTGATGGACTCTCCCTTCACATCCGCCATCGATGCCTGCCCTCCTCCAATCATCATGAACTCTGTCTTGCCGGTATTGAGTGTCAGTCCTCCTGCCTCCAATCTCTTCTGAACCGCGTGCACTTTCTTCTCTAGTCTGGCAACATCCGAGTCTATTAGGCATAGATCGTCTGCATATGCCAGACATTGCGGAGCACTTTCCATCGTGTCACCCATGACCGAATCCAAGACTGTGATGAAAAGTAACGGGCTCAATGCGCTCCCTTGATGCACGCCCACGTTGATTGTAATATCCGAAGTTGGACCAAAGGGAGTTCGAATATGGGCCGCTGCATCTCTATACATCTCTTGTATCAAAGTCACATAGGTCTCTGGCACGCCTTTCTCTCTTAAACTTCTCCAAATCTGCTTTCTAGGAGTACGATCATATGCTTTTTCCAAATCTAGGAATGCAGCACAGATGTCTTGGCGATACTCAATGTGTCTCTCTACCATCTGACAGAGAATAAATGTGGGTTCTGCGGTAGACGCTCCGCTCACAAATCCATACTGGGTAGGGTTCAATTCCATAATCTGCCTCAATCTTCTATCAATACACCTCTCATAGATCTTCATTGAGTGTGATATCAATTTGATCCCTCTATAATTTCCACATTCTCTAATGTCCCCTTTTCCTTTATAGAGAGTGACAATCTCACTGCGTCTCCAATCCTCCGGCATCTTCATCTCCTTCATTATTCTATTGAATAATCGTGTCAACCACCACACTCCTGACTCATTAATTGACTTCCAGGCATCTACTGGTATCATATCCGGACCGTACGCTTTCCTCCATGGGCACTTTCCAATTGCCCATCTCACTTCTTCCAAACTCCAGTCTAGAACGGGTAAATCCACTGGGTCTCCATCGCTCAAAAGTGTTTGAGGTTTTTCCACATTGAGTAATTCTTCGAAATACTCTCGCCATCTCTCCTTCACTTCCCTTTCTCCTCTGATCACCTTCACTCTTTTTCTTTTTTTCGGTCACAAATCGATTTCACTTCCTTCATATCTTTCTTTCCTCGATCTCTCCTCTTCGCCAATCTATACACTGCTTGTTCTCCTTCGCGGCCATCTAACATCTCATAGAGATCATCGTATGCCTTCATCTTCGCTTCGTGTATCACTCTTCTGCACTCCAACTTCTTAGCCTCGTACTCCGCTTTCGTCTGGACGCTCTTCCTTCGAAACCATTCTCTGAATGCTTCTTTCTTTCTCTTTGTGGCGACTCGCACACTCTCATCCTTCCAAAACCAAGATTCATGGTTTACCATCTTCTTCCCTTTCGTCACTCCGAGCACTTTTCTCGCACACTCGAGAAGTTTATCTCTAGTCTCTGTCCAAACTTCATCCACGTCCATATCTTCGTCCAGGGGGTCTATTCCCAGTGCTCCTTTCATGATCACCTCTCTTTCAAATTCATTCCTCATTTCTGGATCTTTCAATTTCCACCACTTCATCTTCGGGCTCATTCTCTGTATTCCTTCATTCTGTATACGTCCTTCTCCTCTCAATCTTACATCACATACAACCGGCATTATGCTGTGGTGCCACTATCTCCGATAGAATTACCTTCACATCTTTTACTCTCCATCTATCATTCCTTCTCATCAATAAATAGTCGATCTGCGTCTTTGTCCTACCGGAGTAGTACGTCACTAGATGACTCTCTCTTTTCTCATACATCGTATTCAGCACTGACAAGTTGTGTTGTTGTGCGAACTCGAGTAATCGGAGGCCTTCGACATTCTGTCGTCCATATCCTTTACCACCGTGCACATTCCCATCTCCAAATATCTCTGCTGTCTTGCCAACTTGACCATTCCAATCTCCTCCGATCATTAGCATCTCATCCACTTTCACATTCTCCATCATCTCTCCGACCTTTGCATAGAACTCATTCTTTGTCCTCTTGTCGAGACCAATCTGTGGTGCGTATGCCGATATTATGGTAATCATCTCACCATCGACGTCCAATCGTACTCTCATCAGCCGGGTATTGGCTCTTTCTACCTCTACCAAACAACCGGACCATCGTGGGGATAATATCACAGCCACTCCATTTTTCAGTCCATCTCCTTCTGTGCACACCAATTGGTAGCCATTCGCCCATCGGCTTTCATCTCCTTTCCATCTTATCTCCTGTACACACAGCACATCAATACGTCTCCTCATCATCATATCAATCAACTCCAACAACCTTCCTGATAACGTGCCCACGTTTAGGGTCGAAAAACGGGCACATTCAATCCTCTTCAATCTCATGCTCAAGTCTGGCACAGTGTGTGTTACCGTATCCTTCGGTACCTTTCAATCACGAGCCAACTGGGATCTTGGCGCTCTACTCAATGATCTGGTTACTCGATCACACTCTCGGATTTTGGCCTTGTGGTAACTTCGGCCTCACCTCTTTTTCTCAGATCTGGTCGCTTGATCTCTTGGTTGGTCTTTGATCTCTTTGATTGATCTTTGATCTTTGATCTCCGATCTTTCTCTTTCCCTGATCTGGTGGCTTGATCTTTCTATCAATCAGCGATCGGGTATGATCTACTGACTGATCGGCACACAGAATTGGGTCTTTCTGTCTCGGCCCGCAACGACACGTGTACTAACTGACACGAGATTTTGAGTTCTGGTTAACTCCAAAATCAACAGCACAACAACACACCAATTGGTTGCTATGGTGGTTGAGAAGCGACACCCTTATGGTAGCAACGGGTAGAAGCTGTAGGGCCGTCCCGTTGCGTGGACTGTCACCCGCCTCTCCCTCTCACTCGCCGGAGCGCGCGGCGAACCGACCGCCCAGGACGGAGTAAAGAGTGAAGAGTGCAGAAGAATATTCAATATTTGATACCAACAATGTTGTGATATCCTCCTTATTCTGTGTATTCTTCATTATTTTATTCTGGTATGTTGTTGGGAGACGTGTGACGTCACAGATGGTGATTATATCCATCATCTTCCGAGTGGTCATGTTTGTTTATAAAATGAGGGTTCCAGTGCTTTTCAAAGGATTACTGTACGCTTCTGAAGAGTCGTTTATGATCGATTTGTGATCTTTCTCTGATTTCGAAAATTATGATCAATAATATATGAATAATTATTAATGCCTTCCTTCATTTGCTTACGTTCTCTCATAACGCATGCAGTTGGCTGACTTCTGAGCTCTTTCAGCATCGACCTCAGCCATTCCCCGTGCTTCTTACCGCTTCACCGGCTTTCGTAATCATCAAAACTCTCTACGCATTATTCATTTCGTATTGATCATTTCGACAACGAGCCATCGTCAGCCATGGGTGACTTTGATATGAGTAAGGACCATCGTATTGCTGGGGCCATTCTCTTTCCGGTGAGTCATGCAACGGGGTCCGAAACCATGGAGTTATGTAATTTAGATGGCTCTTGTCGGTCTCTCTTGCAATCTTAGCGTTCTGGCCTTTCTCCGGTCGATGCCTTCGCTGAATAATTCATTCGGAAGTCTCACACTCTCACAGGTTATAGAAAATGATCTTGCGAAATCATAAATATATTCAGGCGATTATCGATTCAATTCATCAGTTCCTGTTCGCATTTTATTTCTCTCCTACTATCTTCTTGTGAGTCTCCGAATATCAACTGAGAATAAAACTTGATGTTTTAGTCAAAATCCGGCATTGTACAACCTCTCCGATCATTTCGGATATCTAACTTTGATGGCATATCAAGTAAGCTAAAAAAATAGTAATCAAGTGTAAATTGAATATTTAGATTTGCTGTTACTCTCACTTGTGCATTTCTGTCAATCGATTTGCTGCTGTTTGTGTGCCTTTGATGTACAAGAGATTATTCAGGTTATTGTATTTCTATCTATTCTTCAACCTTCATCATAGCATAAAAAATCATTTCAGCGTTAAGAAGACTCAGATTATAATCGTCGGATATTGGATATTGGGAATTGTGCACATGACGATAATGCTGAAGCTTGGTGCGTGTTTGCTTATATCGCATTGCAGTCAATTCCGTTATATTGTAGAAATAGATTTTTTTTGCAAAACATTTAATGAAGATAGTATTCAATTTTCAGTAGACTGTTCTATTTATCTACCGACAAACACGTGGATCTTCACTTTCAAAGTAACAACTGGCTGCTACTACGTTATGTGGTACTCTTTCTTGTGTGGTAATGCGATTCACGAATTGTTTCAGGTATGGTGATTTCTTGCTGAATTCGATATCCGTCATTATCGTCGCATCGCTGGATATCGCATCTGTTGCTCGACTTCACTGCATGAATGTGAACAAGGTGTGAACATGAAATACGCCAAATAAAAACATACGAAAGAAATCTGACTGTCTATATCGCCTTTCAGACCGACGCAATGTCTATGCAGAGAAGAAATGCGCAAAAGAATCTCGTATATCAGGTCACTTTTTTGATTTAGTAAAAAAAACTTCCATTGATAACTAACCCATGACATATATTTCGTTTCGAGAGTACTGTACTCCAAATTGAATGTGTAATCATAACCGTTACCATGACTAACGAGATATTTACGTGCAATGCGATGCACATATCATAAATAATTATAATAAGGAATTGGATATTTCTCTATAAATTTTTTTTAACTATCTTACTTTTTATAAAATATTTTCTGCTCACTTACTTCCTTTTCTCTCGATATGCAAGGAACAAATGGGAAGCATTCGCACTCACTTCAATGTCATGGTGTTTAGTAAACGGAATGGATGGGTAACGCCGATTAGAAAAACATGTCACTTAAGCATATTTTTGCAGACTAATCGTGCTTATTTGCAATCGAGATTTCCGACGTCAGATCAAGAAGATGATGGGTTGTGAGTCTGTAAGAAGCAGAATAATTGCTAAGATGAGTTCTAATTTCAGACCAAGAGCAGGTCACAAACTACGGGAGTACAACTGTAATGACTGTGTCCCTTCATACGTAGTGCTGTTGGCAATACCGAATGATGGCATTCATTATCCGACTATAGCTATTAAATCCTCCAAAGGTGGTATTTAAATGATAAAGGGCAAGATGGATGTGACGTATCTCGTCGTTACTTCTGATATATAGGCCGCTTTGTCAATCTTCCTTGGTGGTATGGGAGACATGAGAGATGGACCGATTATCGTTACAAACAATGATCTTTGTTTCACTATTTCATAATGGCCACCATGCCGTAAATAATTTAGTAATGACCTCAATGAATAGATTCACCGTTTCCGCGCCACTAGTTTCGCTTCTCTCAAACCAAATATTTCTGTTATACACTAGAGAAGGTGAATCATTTCCGATGGGAGATTTCGACACGAGCAAAGACTATCGAATTGCTGGAGCAATACTTTTCCCGGTCAGTTTTTGAATCATAATTATTTATTCTTGCAAATTTTTTTTTCTAATTAGCAAGGATTTGAATAATTTAGATGGCTCTGGTCGGTCTGACGTGCAATTTGGGTGTCGTTTCATTTCTCAGAGCAATGCCCTCTCTTAGAAATTCGTTCGGCAGTCTCACTCTGTCACAGGTAACATCGTCGTTTTACTTTTGCTAATCCGTGAAAATCCAGGCAATTGTCGACAGCATTCATCAAATGCTATTCGCGTTCTACTTTGCCCCTACAATATATTTGTGAGTTCATAAATCGGATTTCTAAGAAAATTGCAGCGATTTTTTTCAGTAGAAACAAATTTATGTACTCTATTTCCGACCATCTTGGATTTGCAACGTTGACAGCATATCAGGTAAAACAAAAGATTTTTCACTTACTAAATGATTCCCTTTGCAGATCTGCTGTTACTCTCACGTGTGCATCTCCTTCAATCGATTTGTTGCCGTTTGTGCTCCGATGTCCTACGCAAGACTGTTCAGGTGTGTTCGAATATTTCGAGATTACTCTGTATTATCTTAGTTCAAACAACACCAGTGGCGTGCTCAGAATCTTTTTTCGTTCAGAAAATCGGTGACTCTAAAGATTATCGCATTATACTGGATTCTCGGAATCTGCCACATGACATTCATGCTGAGATATGGTGGGAGAGTTCGATTTTATTATAAAAAACAGTATCTCAAAAATATTTCAGTGGACTGTGCTCTCTATCTTCCTGAAGGCACTTGGATATTCATATTCAAAGACACGCCATCGTGTAAAATCGTCATGTGGTGACATGATATCTAACTGTATCTTTAAATTCAGAAGTTATTAAGGTACGGAGACTTTCTTCTCAATTCCATTTCGGTGATCGTTGTTGCTATAATGGACATTTCGTCTATCGCACGACTACACTGCTATAGTGTACACCTTGTAAGATATCCTGTTCTTTGCAATTAAAAAAAATCTAATTTTGTATAATCATGCAGACAGACGAAGTTTCCGTGCAACGAAGAAAGACAAAAATGAATCTTACATATCAAGTAATGAATACTTTTGATTTTTAATGTTCATGCCGATTTTCCTAATTCAGGCGGCACTGCAAGGGATTTGTTTCATCTCTGAGCTGCTCACCTACTTTCTTCTATCTGGATATTCAAGGAACAAATGGGAGGCATTCGCCCTCACTTCGATGTCATGGTGTCTAGTCAATGGAATGGATGGGTACGCATTCAAATTAATGAGTGGGAAATTTCTAAAAATCGGAGCTAAAAATCATTGAAATCTTTATTTCTTTGAAATTGCAGACTGATCGTACTCGTGTGTAACCGTGATTTTCGGCGTCAGATTAAGAAAATGGTGAAATGTGAGATTCCTCACATTTTAGGAAAAATAGCCGAGATAAAAATTGATTATAGATCGCAGGCATAATCATCAAGTGGGCACTCTAAGTATGGCAACTACCACACATCCTGCGTCATGTATGGCTACTTCGTCTATGCATCATCACCACAACAGAAACTGAAACACATTTTTTGTGCCTGAGATACGATTAGATTCAGTTGACTCTATAAATTTGTACTTGAACTTTGTCTTCCCATTGAGATCATCGTACTTTGTAGTACAAAAGTCCAAGAAATCGTTTAAAGACGCATGAAATTTTTTATAGACTCTCGATTTCCCACACCCATTCTCAGACTTCATTTTTACCATAGTCGACCATTATTCATCATCACATATTTTTCTCGAATAAATATTTCCTAGCATGAGTTTCGAGCAGGGCTATGTCATTTACTGTTTCATCACTTTGTTACTCTCTTACTTACTCGGAGCAATCCTCGTGTTCGTTGTATTCAAACGAAGAGAGAGAGTCGGATTTTATCGGCAAGTGTTCAAATATGCCTTGTGGCAATACACACATTATTGCAGCTTTTTCACCTACACTTTTGTTTCAATTGATGTGCTATATTCGACGGCTTTCACTGTTGCTTTACCAGTGAGATCTCAGAGCTGAAACATAAAAAAATGAATTCATTTATTCTCCAGTTCTGGTTTATCGGTAATGGTGAACTTGCATTCTTTTCAATCGCTCCGTGGAACGGATGTTTCACTCTGATTCAGGTATAAAAACAGATAAAGTTTGTTATCTTTCCAAATTTCAGGTCAGCTATCAAATTTGGTTCGTATTCTTCGTTGCAATTCTCCTTTGTATCACATGCAGTTTCGTATACCGTTATGGGTTATTGTGCAGGTAAAATGGAACTGTCGTCGAATTGGCTTACAAACGCATTTTAGCCCTTTCATTGTGTTAATTTATGAACGTCGACGTAGATTTCTGGCAGCATCTTTGATTCTTCTAGTAAGCAATCTCAATTCTCGTGGATCTCCTAATTCTTCAATTTTCAGATTATTTTTGTGTTTTGGCTCTACGATTGTAATTACCTGATGTTCGAGGATAGCGAGGTATCCTAATTTGAAAAACTTAATTATGGAAAAATTTATAAGAACATTCGTGCGAAAGTACAAGAACTCTATGGAGAAGAATTCGCGACTGATTTCACGGAAGGATACATGCTTACTGTAGATTTGAATGTCAGTCTTTTCACTAACAATATATGATAGCTGATGTTTAAATTATTGCTTTAGAATAAAGAAGCCTCAATTCGATGCACAATAGGTGCGGTGATTCTAATCTTACTCGTTCAAGTTTAATTCATAATTATGGTTAGTGATGCCCAGCATACAATTGAATTTTTTTCGATTAATCTCAGATAATTTGCGGTTGGAAAATTCACAGCACTCTGAAAATTAGAGCAATGAGTGAAAAGTTGAGAAGAATGCACAAACACGCACTAAGCATGCTCATTGCACAAGTAAGTTGCTAAGGAGATGATAATAAGAAATTAATATTCCAGACACTAAATCCATTTTGTTTTCTCTTTATTCCCACTTCATTCAACTTGCTGGGAATGTTTACTGAAGTTGATGTTTCCTCAGTTTCACAGGTGGACAAGTCGCTGTCCAAAAAGAGCTTTTTTTTAGTTTATCGGGTTCTCATTCACTTTATTCCCTGTCTTCAATCCAATTATTGTAATCTATTTCACTGAAGACTACAGGCGCTTCTTATTCGGACAATCGTCAGTTAGATCAGTCCCTGTAAGAACATTCCATTCGATTCTATTTTCATTTTGGCTTCTTCTTTTCAGTCTCCTGCAATCGCGAACTCTCCTGTGCCCATGGCAGCTCTTTCAAATGAAACAAACTATTCCTCCTTGGGCCATTAATTTTCAAACCAAGTTTTCTACTTCTACATGTTATTGTCAACAAAGAAAACAAATAAAGGGGAAATTCTATTCGTTTCAAATATGAGTAGAAGTGGCTCACATGAGTCACACATTTCTTATTTGTGAGATGAGTCTTCATCTCACAAATAAGAAATGTGTGTATGATCGCTTGCTGCCCAAAATTACAGCACAGTGAAAAAGAGGAGAGCGACAAGTAGAAGAGAAACATCGAACGTACATATTTCGTTGAAATCGCCGTTCATACAAGCGAAATCTGTAACTCTTTCATACTTATAATTCCAGCTTTTAAAGGACATTACTTTCCTATGATTTTTTTAGAAGAAAAAATCGACTGATTCATGAGTCCAGATTAGAGATGGTGAAGGAAGGGTTATTTTGCGATTTTTCGAAATCTTTGAGCGGTCGTACCGGGCGAATGAGTACGGAAACCTAGGGAAGAGTTGATTCCTATCGATGACAAATCTATTCAAGAACGTAATCATATTTGAACGGGTCAGAATATTTACATCCTTCCGTTTTATTCAAAAACCCTTCCTTCGAACTGCGTGTTTTTCCGCATTATTCGGTTTATTGACTAGATTATGAAAATGAGGTGAACCATTTCCGAGATCAAGCGCTCTATTTGAAGTAATACAACACCTAAACATATTCCTTGGTCAATTACCCTAATTCGTTCCTTCCCTAGTTTGTGCTGTCCAATTGAAAAATTTCTGAACCCTTCCTTCACCATCTCTAGTCCAGATTAGTCCACGCATAAACAAAAAAATTCAAATTTGAATCGTTTGAAAAAAAAGATGATGAATTATGAAGATAGTCTTCATTCTATCCCGTGTTCCCAGTGCACTTCTCGTTCCCACTCACAGCAGTTGAACTCACAGATTGAATGGCAAAAGGCTTACAGTAACCTCGTGATTGACTAGACATCGAATATCATTTTCGATTTGCATATTCAAACCTTCGCTTCTGAACATCTCACATGTTAGCTCATTAGTCTTCTCATGCGGTGGGATATTTGGATATTTCACGGTACGCGGGGTTTTCTTTTCCACATCGTTTGTCGCACGTGACAACAATCTGTGTCATCAGACCTATTCATCGACTATCAAGCACATGTTGTCAATATCCCAAACAATATTTTCCCGTAGATTCCGTAGTTTCTACGTCATTCTGGATCCCTTCCTCCTTATCTTTCATCTCAAAAATTGAACCATTGCGAGTGCTGAGCAACCGTCTATATTTTAAATATTGCTTTTCATCATTACCGTTGCTTTCATGTTCGTTTTTTTTAGAAATCTTTGATAGGCGTATTCTATTCATTACAAATTCGTCTATACATACCTACCGTGCGATGCTTCGTCCCCTGATGCAAGCAGTAATCGGCACGGAGGTTCGAAATATCATTTTCATGAAACCACCTTTTCAATCAATTCAAGGCAGGCCTGGGATTTTTTCTAAACATTTTCGTACTCCGAGTTATAGCGAACTTGTCCGATAAAACATTGCAACATTACAAGGTGAGATTTTTTATTCGATAAATGTAAACGAAACTCGTGCGTCGATCTCAGTTCTGCCTTACCGTTTCCACTGTCCATTCCATCCTAACATCCATAACTAACGTCGTCTGCGTGTTGGTACGTCACTCATTATCCCGATTATTCCGCTAACCTCCATGAGCTGATCTTCGGATTCATTTTGTTTTCCCAGACTCACATCATCGATCATGACGCAGTCTATTCCTCATTCAACGGATTATCTCTTCTATTCCCGAAATGGGCCGCCGACGTATCACTCGTAATATGGATCCTTCTCACTGGTCTTCTAATTTATTATTTTCGTTGCATTACTATCAATTTTTCAGTCTTCGCATGGACGTCCCTCCCAGCAGCATTTCTGCTGCAGTACATGATTATTGTCAAGTAAGGAGCGAGAGATAACTATTAATAATTGAAATCTTACCCTTTTCGAAGGCACTCAATCCCCACATGGAGGATTCTCTCGTACATCTACCTCACATGTCTTCTCATATCAACTCCCATTTTCTTCACAGTAAATGACGCATTTCCTCTTCCGTCCTTTGCGGAGACACTCGAGCCAACAGTCAGAAGGTAAATGACAACTCAATTGTTTGTTGACGCTCCCAATATTCAGTATGTACGCATTGTCCCCGGAAGAGCGAGTTTTAGTCTATGGCGGAACTCTCTTTCCTCGACCTGAGAACGTAAGAGCCCACGCACTTCCCCGTTCAACCATCTGTTCAGGGTAATCGCACCTTTGCGCTTTATATTTTTCTCGGCGTTGGGCTGACATTCTCTGCCTCCTACGGAATTGTACTCTTCTGTGTGGTGAGATCAAGAGATCAGACTAGGAGTCAAAATACTAGTGTTATTATGATTTACGACACATATATTATGTGTCAGCATCTCCAACAGTAAACTATTTCAGCGAGGTATTCTGAAAGCGATTCGAGATCAAACAGTGAACAATGTGTCGAGAAGCAGTAAAAGTCTGAAGATGCAGAAGCGTTTCATAACCATGTTGATGCTGGAGGTGATTTCACCCTCAAGCTTTTTAAAGTGTACTCAAAAGTTGTTGTCATCGAGACGATTTCAGGCGACAGTTCCCTTCTTCTTTCTCGGTGTTTGCGTGGGAGTATTCACTCTCGCTGGTCTCGTGGGTGTCGAACTCGGATTATACGCCCTGGTTATGAGCACATTTGTCGCTATGGTTCCCGCTGTTCAAGTATTTCAACAATTCTTATTTCTAAGCATAATGCAACAAGTTCAGGCAATATTGTACATCTGGCACCTTCGTGGTCGATCGGGAGATCGATCGCCTTCTCACACGACTACCGTATCAGCACAACGCACAACGGCGAGATCGACGACTGTTCGCAACTCTGATTCGTTGGTGGCTCAAACGCGACAAGAATCAGCAACAGGAAACGATTAGACTAAAGTATTGAATGTTTATACGATTTTGTGAAGAGAGTGATCAGCATTTAAGATAAAATAAGGAGTAGGTCAATACTTGTCGATCTTCCCGGACTCAACTGTTCTTACGTCTATGACTCGATCACTTATATACGGGACTCGTATGCTTTTGACAGCACGATCGAACCCTGCATTTGTGCATTATTCATAGTACTATTTGTATTTTATTAACCTGTGTGGTGCTACAGCCTGAACAGCAGAAAATGCAAACGAATAAAGAACATCGATGAACACGAAAGCATACGTGAAAAATCTGAAATCTTTGCTCCAAAAAACCTTGATCACTTTACAATTAGGCACCTGTAGAATCCCACTCGCTCCTGTCGTTTATGAACTATAGATAAGGATGCTGTTGAAGACGACATAAGATAAGTTCCAGCACAGAAATAAATGTAGCCTTCTCCGAACGAGATCATGCATGGAATACGCTGGTGAATGTGCCGCAAACCTATTCCACACACGTATGTGACGATAACAAGTATTTCGGAAATTGCGAGCAACAATCCTAATCAATTTTGTCATATTTTTCCTAGTACTTGTAAGCGAGAAGAACACATGGTTCTAGAAAATAACCAGTATGAATTCAAATTAGTGGAAGGCGAAAATGCTCATGTTACGTGATTTGCCGATTGCGAACTTCATAACAGTCAATTTTAGGAAATAACATAAAAGTGGGCGCTATGTAAGTGTCGCATTTTATTCATGCTGTTATAGGACATTTCATCTTAATGATTCTCAAGGTCCGGGGGATGATGTTGCAGGATGTCCAGTGGGAAGATGTCGAACTGCTGCAACCTCAAGAGATCACTGCGGTATCATTCCGGGGTGGAGATGATTACTGTCACCCAAACTCTGGGGAAAAAAACAAAACAAAACAATTTTTAAACATTTATCATAACGGTTCGAAAAACTGAATTTATTAATTGGCAGCATGAGCAATGGGCAATAACCATTCACGTGGGTGCTAGTCTTATTGGGAGCTAGGTATTTCTGTAAAAATGTATCAAAACGTACTGCACATTCGGCACCTTCGTGAGAGGTCCGGTGGTAGATAGCCTTCTCGCATGACTACAACGCACAACGATACGATCAACGACAGTTCGAAACCATGACTCGGTTGTGGCGCAATAGCAACCATAATCGGAATGAGTAAACGACTGAGTTATTGATATCTCGGATTTAACAATTCTTCTGCACAGCAAAAAAAATTATACATTGCGTGATTCGTAGGCTTTTGACATCACAATTGAAGTCTGGAAGACATTTATCAATTTGCAAAGAGAGAAAATTTCTAACCTGCATAGTACTGACTCCACCATTATTGAGAAGATATCGCTTGTAATCTTCAGTGAAATAAATGACAATCACAGGATTAATGATTGGAAAGAATGCCAGGACCAATGCAAGACCCTGTGAATGAGTTAATCCGCAATTCATATTGTCCAAAATAAACTTTTGGCAGATCGCCGAAATCCGTGTCCATAAACATTCCAAACATGTTTATAAACGAGGGAACGTATAAAAAGAGCATTGGATTCAGTGCCTCGAAATAACTGATTGCTCAAATATTTTTCAATTTAAATAGATTACCTGTGAAATGAGCATACTAAGTGCTCGCCCATGAATTTGTTTCAGCTTTCCGCTCATTGTTCGTTGTTTGATCGTTTGATGAATTCGTACTCCACAGAATACCTGCGAGCATAGTTTACTACAATTTCCTACAATATGGGTGCGACTGATTTTTTCAATGACCATCGCTAATGGAAGGTTGAAGTGTGTTCTCAATCGCAGTCAAGTATCTAGTACACTTTCAATCTTACAATGATTCCAATTTGAGACTGCATTAATAATACGCATATTCCAGTGCCGATTGTGCTACGAGTCGCCAAAACGTCGTCCTACAACATTGATTAGCACAAGGTTCAATAGTCAACAAACATTGACATCAACTGTGAGCAGATACGAGTGTATCAAATCGACACCGTATTCCGCCGCGAATTTGTCTTGCAATATTTGACGAACTGCCTGAAACTATTCATTTTTTTGTTATTTTCTCTTCAAACCTGTGATTCAGAGAGAAGAACGTAGTTAGAATTGATCAACCAGCCCGTAAGAAAAACCTAGAAAAAGTTGTGATGGAATTATTTATTCATAGAACTTTGGAACCAATAGAAAAATAAATGTCCCAGCGAATCGAAGCGGAACTTCGAACATTGAAACTATCAGAGGACTGAAAGTGGGCCGGTTTCTTGAATAAATCAATCATATCAACCTGCATAACAGTCCATATCTGTAAACGAAACTCGTGCAAACACAGAGCAATACGAGAATAAACGATACGAACCATACTTGAAATGCGATCTAAATGGTCTAGACTTTATTTGAAATCTGAATAACTGTGAGTTGCCTGAGTCTGTGTGTAGTTGCTGCTCCACGGCGCTATAGAAAAGAATCCTAGAATTCCCGGTCCAGCGTACCAAAACTGAACAAAGAAGTCAACGATATAGTGAAGAAACGAACTTACGGGTTGAACCGCAGAAAATGCAAAGGAATACAGTACGCCGATGAAAACAAAAGCGTAAGTGAAAAATCTAAAAGCAAGACTCAAAATTTCCTTATTCTATTAGGTACCTGTAAAATCCGACGCGCTCTTGCCGTTTGTGCCCCACATAGATGAGGATGCCATTAAATATGCACGATGTAAGATAAGTTCCAGCGCAGAAATAAATGTAGCTTCTGCCGAAGGACATCATTCTCACAATGATCTGACTTTCCAATGTGTCAGAAATCTATTCAGCACATGTGACGGAATTAAAAGTTGCGAGAAACAATTCGAAAACAATTCTGTTATGCCTTTTTCCGAGTAAAGTTTAGTATGATTTGCGAAGTGTTCTACGATCCTTCGGAAAGCATGCCAATTGGTGAAATGAGGGCTTGCTGATTGCAGTACATAGGAGGTTATTCCGATAAACATGTTCAGTTTGTATAATTACACTTATTATCTATTGAATCAGAAATCAAGAAATGGACCGAACATTTTTGGAAATCCTTTCTAGGTTTTCAGTGAACACAGTCAATTTACAATAATATTGCCATCTGTTAGTCGTTATTATTTTATTATTATACATTTCATTGCATTGGAGAATGTGTCATCTTTTTCATTTTCGTCGTACTGGCTTTCCGGGTGGTTCCGTCAACTTTCCTGCTGCGTTGATAAAACGAAAAGAAGTCGTCGATATACGGTTTATGAAAAATCAGGGATCACTCAAAAAAAACAGTAAACGACTGAGGTATTTATAAATCGATTTCCACACTCTGAGAAAGGAATGAATTATTTCTAACGGCAAATATCTTCGAAGTAACTTTATCTTAAGAATCACGAAGAATCACTCGCGAATAAGTTTAATTTATTCGCAAACAGCGAGAAAAATTGAGAAATGCAATTATCGAGTGAATATCATTGACGGTTATGCTGTTGAACATCTGCTCGCGAGTGAAGAATTGATCGAAATAACAACATTACTGTGTGCTGGAATGTCCTTTGTTGAGTAGATATCGATTGTAATCTTCAGTTAAATAAATAACAATGACGGGATTAATGATTGGGAAGAATGCGAGTATCATCGCAAGGCATAAGGAATATTATGATGTAGATCAGTTTGAAAATGGAACTGACCTTAGGGAGATCACCAAAATCCTTATCCATGAACATTCCGAACATAATGATAAAAATCGGAACATAAAGAAAGAGCAAAGGATTTATTGCCTTGAAAATTTTTGCTGATATGGAAACAGCTTCAGAATAGATCACTTGTGAAATAAGCATAGTGAGGGCTCGCCCATGCATTTGTTTGAGTTTCCCGCTCATAGCTCGCTGTTTGATCGTCTGATGTATTCGAACGCCACAGAACACCTGCGAACATTGTGTAATTCACGTTGGGGTGCTTTTGTGCGAGTTTAGTGCAGACTGTTTTTCCAATAGGAAACCATTCCCGATTACGATAGTGAAATGGGTGAAAATCTGTGCTCGATAACATTAACATTCGTTCAATAACGAATGCGTGAGAAACGATTTAAGGTTATAAAACCCTGACAATAGTGCCAATTTGAGACTGCATCAATGTCAAGCAAATTGCGGAGCCGATGGTACTGCGAGTCGCCAATACCTTGTCCTAAAACATCCGAATAGTCAAAATACCGATTGTCAACGAACATTGACGACAACTGTGAGTATATAAGAGTGCAGCAAATCAACACAGTACTGTAGCGCAAATTTTTCTTCCAATATTTGACGAACTGCCTAAAGTTCACATTTAATTCTCTTGTTTCTCTCATCAAAAACCTGTGATTCAGCCAGCAAAATGTAGTTCGAGTTAAAGGAGGAGTAACAGGAATGAATGTCAGAGACTCCCACAACGAAATCCCGGGACTTGCAATTACAGTAGTTGTCTGCTGGCTCTTTGCCAAAATCCCTATTCCCATCTCCCGTCCCTCGATTGAGAGAGGGATGGGTGCGATCGATGGGAAGAGGCTAGGGGGAGACAGGGGTAGATCAAGGCGCACTCTCTTCCCATCAAATCCACTGTTCAAAACCCCCGCCTTTGCCTGGACTCAGGGGAATTCTGGCACTAAGCCAACTCGCTATAGCTCGGTTCATTGATGTCGTGAAAACAAGATAGTTTCGGAATTCAAATATGGTTATGGATTGCTACAATGTGACGTTGACAGATTGGTCACCAAAATATTCATGTTACTCCTCCTTTAAGCAACCATGCTGTGAGAAAAAACTGAATTAGGCATTGCTGTTATTCATAATATTTATAGACCAGCTGAAACAGAAGAGTTCCAGCTAGTCTTTGCGGAACTTCGAATAGTGATACTATCAGCGGTCTAAAAGTAGATTGGTTACGCGAAACAATCAATTGACAACCTGCACAACAATGCGTATCTGTAAACGAAACTCATGCTTACACATAGCAGTACGAGAACAAACGATACGAACCAGACTTGAAATGCAATCTAAATGCTCTAGTATTTTACATTATCGGAAGGTATGGCTTACCTGAGTGCTCCTGAAGTTATTGCTTCAAGGTGCAATAGCAAAAACTCCGAATGTTCCCGGGACAGCGTACCAAAACTGAATTAGAGAATAAGAGAGAATCTAAATGACAGCTGCAAATTAATGACACTTACAGGTTTAAGAGCCGAAATCGAAAAAGAATAAAGAACATCCACGAACACGAAGGCATATGTGAAAAATCTAGAACTCAGTAAAATGTTGTTGCTCCGAAAATACTGATTCGAATTGTGACTTGTAGAATCCGTGCTCTTGCTGTTTATGTACTACGAAGATAAGAACTCCATTGAATGCGCAAGAGATAAGATAAGTTCCAGCACAGAAATAAAAGTAGCCACTTCCGAACGAAACCATGAAGGGAATTTTTTGGTCAATGTGTCGGTTATGTAACGGTAACGTGTATTTCGAACGATGTGAGCAACAATCCTAATTTTATTTTACTAGTACGCAGTCGACAATATGGCATGTTTGGGTTCCAGAAAAAAAGTGAGCATTGCATTCTGATTAGTGAAAGGCGGAAGTGCTAAAGATAGGAAATTTGATAAAAAAATCTTTTTATGGCTATCCTGAAAGTCAATTCTGGAGTACAACGTGTAAACAGATCAATGTGTAGGTGTCCCACTGCATAAATACATTTATTACGAGTTGCATTACTTTGGAGAATTGATCTTCTTAATTAACCGTCTTGATATCTTGCCTGGCGGCGCCACCAACTTCCTTGCAGCAGGTCGTGGTGGTCGTGCGGCCGGCCGTTGACCATTGAGAGGTCTTCGACTTGCTGCAGCCTCAGGGATAACTGAGGGTGGCAGAACTCCGGGAGGAAGCGGTTGTATGGACGGAGGCGCCGGAGGACCGATTATCTGTTTTCAAATATCCAAATTATGGTATTTGAGTGTTGCCAAATGGTGACATTTTTTCGAAACACACATACCTTGACGCCATTTACTTGCGTATTTCTGAAAGGCTTTGACATCATGAAACCGAAACGGTTCTTGGCCATCGTTCTCTTCAGTTCGGGTGGCATAGGAGTGGTTAGCTTTGCTCGCTTGTCCCATGACTCCAAGAACGGGGTACATCTGAGAAAACGTTTTCTCGAGATAAACATGGAATTATCGTTTATCTTTAGAACAAAGTTTGTCATGTGCATTAAATAATAAAAATGTGCTCACCTCGGATCATGATGCGATCGACAGTAACAGTATCGGAGATCTTGGATGCCCGAACGAGGATCAGGCCCGCATTGTCTCAAAGATATCAATTGCCATATTTCTGGACAGCAAAGAACTTTGTATTTCAAAGTGGTTTCAGTTATTCGATTGAGTTTAGGCATGTTCTTACCGATAATTCTTTGGCGGACACGTTTCGTTGCATCCGAATTGATTTCCATTCAACGACGTAACAAATGCACAACACTCCGCTTTCCTCGGACATTCCGCGAGTCGGACAGTGTCGATCTGCAAACATTGCATTCTACACGTTTTCTATTATTGTAAACAATGTGCGTGTACGAATAAGTATCTATTCGGCATAATTGGCGACCAGGTGAAACTCAGAATCGGTATAATAATGACTGGGGAAGCAAGCAATCTCACTTACAGCAGGTTCTTCAGTCCAATTCTGCCACCCAATCCAGCACTTGAGCGATTCCGTCAGAGCCGGAGCCAGTAATAAGAACACGATCATCGACGGAACGAAGTGAATGTGAGTGATCCGTTCCTTTAGCAGATTAGGGGTAGGGTCACCGATCACAGGATGGATATCCTCACACGGGGGAAAAACCGACAGAGATTGTGTAGGAGGAGAAGAGTGAAAGTCGGGCGCCTCAAGCATGTTTGCGAACGTGAGAAATTGGCCGCAATTGCCCTCGTTGCTCTAAGGACTTTCCCTCTTTCGCACCTCCTGTTTTGCGTTTGCCCTTTCCTTTTCGTGGCCCGAGGGCGACGAGTAGATTTGTGCCCGATCGATGATGTCTAACATGCGGTTTCGGTGAACAACGCGAAACCGGTTGTTATCGGACCTCTGTGTTTGATACTGGGAAGTTATGCCAAATCACTGTGTTGATCGAGAGGGAAAGGGGCCAGGTGCTGGCAATCCCCACTCACTTACTATACATCTCGGCCACTCGCTCAGATGCCGGATCCAATCGAATTCGGGCCTGTCGGAATTGCAATCGAGGCAATCTTCTACTATGGAGGAACTGCCATGTGCATTGTCACCCTGCCTATTTACATTATCGTTGTTGCCGTGTTATTCATGAGCACGAAGAGACAAACTGGAACTAGCGGGTCGTTCTATCGAATATACATGGTGAGATGCGATTTTGTGCTAAATATGAGCAAGAACTGGTTATGGTAAACTCGCGTAACCCGAACAGTTTAGATCGGAGGAATCGTGGATATCGCAGCTATGCTCAATAATCATCTACTGAGCATTATGCCGGCTCATGGATTCTTCCTCAACTTTTATCTATCGAGCATTCATGTCGGACAGGTATGAAATGAGGCTATAGTGGCACAAACGTCAAGTGTATGCCTTGAAATGTGAGTGTGCTTTACGAAAGCTTTTTTTCCAGACATATCTCGCCATTGCCTGGGGCATTCGCTATGCGCAAGCAACTACAGTAACAATTCTTGCAGTGAATCGACTCACTGCTGTCGTGTTTCCAGCCAGATTTAGAAAAGTATGAAATCTTTCGTCAAGATATACGGTGAATGGTACTTTTAGATGTGGACAGCTCGCAATTGCATAATTGCTAATATAATTCAAATCGCACCTGCCATCTTTATGGGGGCGCTACTATACACTTCCGAATTCTCATACGAAACTAATTGGCTAGGAGGCAGATATTGCGTTGTCAGTTCCTCTTTTCAAACTAACAGTTTCCTTTTTTCACCTAAACTTTGGTGATGCGACTCAAACCTCCAAATTACTAAGTACTTTCTAGTTCGCGGACCCGGACTTTCAACGCGTTTACTTCTCAATCGCCAGTACAATTCAAACTACCTTCGTGTTCTACATCGTCATTAATTATGTGGTCGTATTTCGCAGTTTTCGAAGGCAATTGAGACAGGTGAGGCAACGTGATGTTGATTGATTCTTCCCACGATCGCACGAAAACGAAGTTTTTGCACATGCGCATGCATTTGCAATATAACCGGAAAGAGAAAGGAAGTTACGATAATTGACAGCTGCACGTAACATACGGTCACGTTTGTTTTGGCTATGCAAAATTGTTTATTGCATAGTTAGAGACCGCAACGGGTTAGACCGAATCTATCGTAAAGTCATGTTTAGGTGCTCAAAGAATCCCCTTTGGTCTGAATAACATCATGCTTTTTACCGTTTGTCGATATCTCATCCCTAAACCGAGTTATGAGCCAAAAAATATGCGATCTGGGCTCAACAGAGAAGTGGTCGAAACCGGGACGAGGCAAAATGGGGGCGGAGCCTAATTCAAGCTCATTTCCAAAGTTCGACGGCGATAGCTTCGCCCAGTCGTGAGAGACAATTTGGGAGAGAAATTTCCTCTTGTCTAGGGACGGTGTGTGCTAGTCACGACGGGAAAGAAACAGCAGAGAGAGCGAGACGGAGCGAGAAGGGAAGAGGGTCGTCTCTCTTCCCTTCTCCCTCATTTGACTAGCTCCGCCCACGTTCACACTGTGTTTAGCGCTAATCGGGCTGGAATAAATACGCGCGTACTAAAACCTTCAAAACAGTTTAGCAATTCGGGGATTCTTTCGATTCTTGATTTTTCTTCTCTAAATTTCTTCACAAAAATAAAAGAACAATCTGCGCAATGGGCACTTTGCAACGTACATTAGAAATGCGTTATTCGCCTATCCTGGACTAGTTTATCCCAATTTTGACCAACTTAAATTTTTCTGAACAAAGTGCCCATTGGCCCCGTAAAAGATGTGCCTGAGGCCTATCCAACGCGCTCTTGATCGACCATTTTGGTGAAGTATTCGATTTGCTAAACCTCGGTCCCTTTTTAAGGTAGGTTCTCTATCCCTCTCAAGTGGGCGGAGCTTGCGGTCTCTATGCATAGTTTTCCATTCTCCACGATCGAAGGTTTTCAGGTGAAATCGGATGAAAGCAGTTCTTCCCGAGAGAAAAAGAAGCAGGAAGATCGATTACTCTATATTTCAATCGTCGTTTGCCTACTAGAAGTGAGTTTGAGGTTGCGTAACTTCAGTTATATTTCAATTCAGATCGGAACATGGATCTTCTCTTTGTATGCCTTCGTTATTTATGTTGATGTGAGTCACGAAGTAGAGACAAGAAAGGGAAGAAACGATCAACTCAGATTCCCCTTCGTCTCTTCTACATGATCTTTAATATTCTCTACGACGTCTATGCCTGCACACCTCCTTATCTTCTTATCTTCTTCTCCACTCCATTCCAACAGCTCGTCCGGAGCTTCCTCAGGTCTCATAACTACTCGGAAATATGATTGACATAATATTTCAGAATGACAGACATGCAATCACAGAATTCAGTTACCGGTGCTTCTTCAATTTCGGTGCAAAGTGTGAAATCATCCTCCAGGAATCGGTATTAGAAATCATGGTTGTACCAAAGTCGCAGCAATGATCTCACTGGTTCCCCATCCATTCAAGAACACTTTCTAGTTAAGTTGAGATCATTTATTCCATGAAACAGACAACATCGAGAAATAAGTTTCTGTATCTGATTTCAATGACTCTCGCTTTGCCTCTTGTTTCACTTTCAAATTCCTGCAAATAAAACATGTACCTCTTACGCATTCCGTGCAATCATGCTCACATAAGTGACTCCAGCTTGCGGTGTGTGTGTTTCCGTAACAGCGGATGGATAACGAGCAAATTCGTCGTTGAGAAAATGATATAGAAAGCGTGTGTCTGAAAACCGAAACTTTGTCTCCATAATAAGAATCATATTACCATGACAATATACATCTGAACGAATCCCGTTAAATATCCATCTTTGATGAAGGTTACATAAAGAAATATCGCTGTGACTGTGGTTCCCTGATGGACAGTGAATGTCATTCCAATAAATGCCCAAATAAACCTTGATGATAAATGAGATAACATAATCGGGAATCATTGCTTTTGACATTTCGTACGCTTCCTTCGCCTGAGATTTCACATTTTCAGTGAAATGAAATTAATGAAATGTACCTGATATCTCTCGGTGAGCGATGAGATGCCGTACAGACTTCTGTATCTTATTCCGCACACACTCGATGCTATAGCTCCGACCTATTACTGCATATAAATTCGAATTTCTCAAGATACAAACCACTAAGACGGACAGTTCGATTATTCCCAACGCGACATTTGCAAAGAGCGTGAGATATTCGTCCTCTGTAATTCGAAAGTTATTTTTAGCGTTAACTATTCCACGAACCAGAGTGCAATGCTTCATCGATTAAGTATCCGCATGCCATCTGAAGATTAATGATTAATACATTCATTGAAATGGACAAACCAAGGCAATCGCCAGAGCTATCATAGTTTTCCAAGCAGTTTTGGAATAATGATATTGTCTGGGTCGAATTACGGAGATGATTCGTTCGATTGAAAGAACGATCTCGAAGGAAGAAGAGAAAGTAGCACAAGTAACGTCAAATTTGTACAGTTTCACGCGCATAGCTGTTGATTTAACGTATGAAGAGTTCAACGCAATGAGAACTCACGAGGATGAAACATTGACATTGCCATGAATCCAGTGTCATTCTCCAAATCGACCATTGCCATTGCTAAATCAGCTGCTATAACGGCGCCCAATCCAATTGCCCACGTGCAAAGAATGAATCTGACAATAATTTCGAAATTTTTCGAAACACGGAAAATACGAATAACCTGCAATTTCCGTGTAGTGGTGCAACTTGGGAAATGTAGATTAATATTATGATAGGTAGAAAGGACAATAAATCGCTAGTTAAAATAATCACCGGAAAGACTGGATATTCATTGAAGAATACGAAAACTGGCGAGTCCGTCATTGATTAGAAGAAGATACTGAGGTGTCTGAGCATGATGATATTAAGATTTCCCGTTCAAATAACAAATCTCTTTGAATCAGCCATATGTAAAGTTCATGTATCTGTGCTCAGATTTCTAGTTATTCGGAAAGTCTGAGATAAGCGTGGCTCATAACTTTGTTTTTCATACATCAACCTACATCGTGCAATATTAAAACAATATTTAAGTTCCCCAGGCAGTGGTTCATGATGGAAATAAGAATTAAAAAGCGATTTAAATAAGTCGATGCAGAACAAATGTTTGCGGGTGAGCAATTTCTCTATAAATACATTGTTTGAATTGCATTCTGTTTTCTCCTCGTGTTTTTTTAATCTCAGACTATGACTAGCATCGGTAGTGCGACCATTTGTCAAAACATTCTTGCCGATAAGAGACGGAAAAGGGTGCAACACTCATCAGTAGGTATCCCGAATGCCGAGTATTATTGTGTTTCTCATTTTTATTCCATTTGCCGCGAGCTTCAATAATGATCCGGAGGAGCGCCTGGATTTGGTAAGGCCCTGTTATTAGAATGTACTGAGTTTAATTCAGAGAGGAATCATCGAGCGATGGGATTATCCCGTCGAAATCCACGAAGTAACAACCAAAGACGGTTACATTCTCGATCTCCATCGTATTCCTCGAGGACAGAACGGTACGCTAACCGATGATTCTTGAAATTGGCAAATATTATAGAGTCTAAATCGTCCGGTCCTTGCAATCGCCCTGCCATTCTTCTCAATCATGGAATCGCATCGAGTGGCGCCCAATGGGCACTCAATCTGCCTAATCAATCGGCAGGTAAGCGCTTGTTTATAGTTCGGGTCATTTTATGATCTTCTCAGCTTTCGTATTTGCGGATGCCGGTTTCGACGTGTATCTAGCTAATCATCGTGGCACAACTTACGGAAAGAAACATGTGAATAAGGGAACGGGTCTCTTCAGTGACTTCTGGCAGTTTACGTGAGTAGCATGCAGAAGGCGGATACACAAAAATATCTAATATCAGGCTTGACGAGATGGCCAATTTCGACTTGCCGGCTATTATTGACAAAGTGTTAGAATTGAACGGAAACACGCAGCTTTACTATGTGGGGCATTCTCAGGTGAGTTTGGAAAACATTTTTGAAAATAATGAAAAATTCCAGGGAAATTTGGTCGGGTTCCTGACACTCGCTGACAATCCTCAATACAACAAGAAGGTGGATAAAATACGAATCTCTCTTTTACAAAACTAAGCATTTCTAAATAAAGGTCAAGAAGTTGTTTGCGCTGACTCCGGTTGGAGCTGCACACTATGCGAGGGGAGCAACTCAGTTTGCCTACCTTGCTCACAACGTTTTCCGGCCCGTGACTGCGGTAAGTATCGTAAATAATTTAAGTAATATTGTATTCAGTTCTACACAAGCGTGCTAGGACCGCATGAACTATTTTTCAACATTCCATGGCTATTTCGGCTTGTTGGAGAACTAGTCTGCAAGAATCCACC